>CM042163.1:11102519-11387479 GCA_023376005.1 Doryteuthis pealeii
ATTTACAACTGTTGGCATTTTTTTAACTTTTTTATTTTAAATATCATTGTGGACCATTTATATATAGGGTGTTTGAAAAAAAAAAATTTATCATTTGATATGTGTGTGATTATATATATATATATATATATATATATATATATATATATATATTTGTACATTATTATTTATATTTTTTTGCTTGAAGGCAGTTACAATGCGTATATCGTATAAAATTCAATAATTAATGAAAATAATCATGATACGCAAACAGTAGTAATAGTAACATATTTACCCATGACAAGCTAATTTCGCATATATCATTCACTGTGTATCGTGGCCCAGTGGTAAAGTCTCTGACTCTGCGTGCTGAGCTCCCGGTTTCGATTTCTGTCAGAGGGAAATCATAAGTATACATCGCTGATGAGACTTAATAAAGTTGAAACAGCTGCTGTACAATGTTCTACATAGTGGGCAATATTTGCTGTGTTCACTTGTCATGATTATTTTCATTAATTATTGAATTTTATATGATATATGCATTGTAACTGCCTTCAAGCAAAAAAATATAAATAATAATATACTTTACTCAACAATGTTTCTAAAGCAAATTACCTTAATATATATTTGTGTATTTGTTTAAGAAAAAATGATATAATTTCTTAATCTAATAATTTGACCAATTTTCATTCAAATGATCTCAAATTTTAAATCAAAGAAAGAAGTCAAATTTTTTTTTTTAATGTTTAACTCTTAAAGTCCTATACCACCTCATTCCACCTGGCTGGAAGTCTTTGTTTTCCTAATCCACCCCAAACGATAGCCTTTGTTTAAATGTAATATTAAACATATTTAGAAGTCTTTGATTTAAGGGAAATAACAGGTAACTTTAGATGCAAAGGTCATTATTAGCCATTTTTTTTAAATATATCCTTATAGGAATGGGACTCTGGACTTAGAAAAATCTCAACAGGATGTTAAGAGTTAAACAACTTTTCCAGTGAACTGAATTTTCTATAATTCAAAAGAAAAAATAGACATAACATATTAAACGTAGAATTTTGAGCTCTTTCTACACATGATGTAAAAATTTTAGATTATTAGTAACACAAAGTAATTATTCATTAAATCCAGTTTTGTTAAAACTAGTATGCAAATTATCTACACCATATACTAGGTAAACCTCTATTTCTTAGTGATATATATATATATATATATATATCAATAAAGGAAGGAAGAACTCAATACAGTAATCCCATAATAAATTTATTTCGACGAAAATTGGGGCCCATATAAATCTAAGTTGATTTAAACCGGCTCCCCAAATTTTCGTCTCATCAGATGGGTCTCAATTCACTTACATATATATATATATATATCAGATGGGTCTCAATTCACTTACATATATATATATATATATATATATATATATATATTTACCAACCCCTCCGCATGATCAGGATATATAGATAATTTTTTTCCTATTATATCTACATCTAGAAGCATGTGGTGTAATGGTTAAAGTCATGGGAAATGGACTCGTCGACCAGAGTTCAAACCCTGGACGTGGTAATTGCATTTCACTTAGCGCTAATACCCTCGGGAAAGGTATGAATCCTACTCTCCCTCCAGCTATAGGTAAATAGTAGGGCAGACTGGGCTCTTTAACCTTGGTTAGGCAACCGGTCTAGGAGAAGGAAAACTCTGAATTCAAACCTGTTAAACTCCGCTTAAGAAATTGACCTTGTGTCGCATCCTGCTCATGCAGAGGGGTTGGTAAATATATATATCTACATATAAGCAATAGGTATCTAGTACTTTTTACAATACTACAATTTTTTCTTAAGGGACCCCCTTTTTGGTATACATGACTGGTACCTAAGTTTTGCCCCTCTCCCGGCTTAGTGATATATAACACACATTGTAGGATTTTAAATGCATTTATAACATTTTATTTTGTGTATAATTTTGTCCTTTCCTTTTCTTTTTTCAGGCAAATGTAATGAAGGCAGATCGTCTTGGCTACCAACTTTTACATGTTGCGGCCCAAAGTGGACACCTTTCATCAGTTGTGTACCTTTTAGAGGACTTTGTAGTTGATGTGAATATTGTTTCCAATAAAAATCTTACACCTTTGCATTTGGCAGCAAAGGTAAGTAATTTTTATCTACTCAATGCATTAAATAAGTACAGACATAGATTCATACAAAATATTTATTGGAGTGGAAAAATAATCTTTTAAATTAAATTTCTCAAATTATACACTAGTAAATATTGTAAGGAAAAAAATATAGAAGTGAATCTGACAGTATGTGGAAAAGTAATAAATAAATTTAGGACTTGGCTTTCAGAAATCTTCTGACAAAGGGATCTTTATCCTGAAATATTAAGAAAATAAATCAAAAGGTAGATGAACAACATCAATAGTTACCTTGTTTTTCTTTACACTTTCATTGTGATAACCTTCAAAAACAACCACTAAACTAATAAATAAATGTGAAAAATAAGGTTTGTGAAGATGATTAATTATTATTTGAAAGTTTTTTTTGTCAGCATCTAAAACGTTTTCGATTATTAAATAGGATTTGCTAAGTCGGTAGAACATCTGCCCAGGAATTATTAGTATTAGATAGGAACTTTTGAAACCATATAATTATGTATAAATTATTAGTATTAGATAGGAACTTTTGAAACCATATAATTATGTATAAATTATTAGTATTAGATAGGAACTTTTGAAACCAGTATTAGATAGGAACTTTGAAACCATATAATTATAAATTATTAGTATTAGATAGGAACTTTTGAAACCATATAATTATGTATAAATTATTAGTATTAGATAGGAACTTTTGAAACCATATAATTATGTATAAATTATTAGTATTAGATAGGAACTTTTTGAAACCATATAATTATGTATAAAATTATTAGTATTAGATAGGAACTTTTGAAAACCATATAATTATGTATAAATTATTATAATATTAGTATTAGATAGGAACTTTTGAAACCATATAATTATGTATAATTATTAGTACTAGATAGGAACTCTTGAAACCATATAATTGTGTATAAACAAATGATTGTTATAGACAAATAAAAAAAATGTGATTTTAAAAAGAAGATTGAAATGGAATGTTCAATATATAAATAGTTATGATTATAATTAACCATTTACAAATGAATCAAATTTCAGCCTTAATTAACCCAGAAGGAGTTTATATGCCATTAAACAAATAAACCAAACCAAACAAAAATAGTTATGATTACAAACATTTAGAAATAAATCAAATTCCAGCACTGAATAACCCATGAGGGGTTGATATGCCATTAAATAAACCAAACTGAACTATCCTTTTCCCTTTTTTTTTTGCAGGATGGTAACACAGAAATAATTAGTTGTTTGTTATCTCATGGCGCAAATATTTTGCTTCAAGATAATATGGGAAGGACAGGTTTGTAGAAATTGATTTTAAAAAAAAATTTTTTTTTTATTTGTTTTATTTTTTAACCCTTATGGGAGAGAGATCAACTCAAGTTGACCTGTAACACTATAAGAATTAAATGTATGGTTTTGGCTTTAGTGGTTAAAACTGGTTCTTATAATACGCTAGAAATGGATGCCAGACCAAAGAGAGGCAGAGAACTTCCCGGTCTGAGTGGTGAATCCTTGCGGCAAGGGAAGCAACTCAAGTTGACATGTTAAACTATAAGAATTAAATGTGTGGTTTTGGCTTTAGTGGTTAAAACTGGTTCTTATAATACGCTAGAAATGGATGCCAGACCAAGAGAGGCAGAGAACTTCCCGGTCTGAGTGGTGAATCCTTGCGGCAAGGGAAGCAACTCAAGTTGACATGTTAAACTATAAGAATTAAATGTGTGGTTTTGGCTTTAGTGGTTAAAACTGGTTCTTATAATACACTAGAAGGCTTCAGAGAAACCTTCCAACATAGGTGAATATATACATAATAAAATCCAAACAAAGAAGTACAATATAACAACAATACAGACTTTATTGTCTGAGCACATGGAAAATGACATATATAACAAGATACAAACAGTGAGGACGAAAGTTTTGGGGAAGTAAGAAAGAGTTCTTAATGAACTATGCCTGACCCACGTGGTAAGGTCTAAACAGGGTCACATATACACATGGGTATGATATGACACATCATTACGAAATGAGAGTCATAACATTACAGACCCAAAGATATTTCATGTGTGAGGGCAAGGTATAACTTTAGTCCACATTACCTAAAGATTTTGTGATATACCCTGACCCTAAAATTGAACACCCAAACATGTTGTAATGGTTAACAAGCTAGTCTCACAGATCCATTAATACTGAATAGTAAGTTTGATCTTCGCTGGATGCCCCAGACTTGCGACCTTGTGTCATATCCTACCTGTGGTGAACAGGTTAGGTAAAAAAGGGCATCCCGTCATGGAGTAATGGTTAGCTAGCTAGTCTCACAGATCCATTAATACTAAATAATGAATTCAATTCTTGCTGAATGCTCCTTATTTGTGACCTTATGCCACATCCTACCTGTAGCAATTGGGTAATAGGGTAGGTTGATTTTTCACTTTTTAAAAATATCAAATTACATGAAACACGAAAAGTTGTGTATTAGTCTATTAAGTATTGATACCAAAAATTAGATCTTGAACTTGTACCAATTTTTAAGGAAATTGCATCAAAGATCTTAGACAAAAATGCACTTAAAAATTCTTGGTTTTGCAATAATGAGGGGTGGGGGGCATATTTTTAATTTGAACTTTAACTAAAGTTCAAATTAAAGAATTTCATCATTTAATTTCATTTTAATAAAATGACAAAATTCTCTGGTTTAAATACTGAAATTGTTAGATTTTCTGATCAATTTGTTTTTGCCAAATGTCTGTCAGAGAGAGAGAGAGAGAGAGAGAGAGAGAGAGAGAGAGAGAGAGAGAGAGAGTGTGTGGGGGGGAAATGATATTCTAATAAGAAATTGAACAAATTAAAGAAAGACAGAAAAAGAAAGGTTGTTTTTATTTTACAGTATATCAATCCTTTTAGGGTCATTATTTGGTAATCTACTACATTAGCTACACAAATGAGTTATCTCCCTTTGTTTATTTCACTTTCAGGAAGCCATGTGTTTTGGTTGTCCATTTTCATTTCACCGTAATCAATATAACTGCATGTTTTAACATGAAAATATCATAAAATGTGTTCTTAATAACAATTAAGAACACATTTTATGATATTTTTGTGTTAAAACATGCAGTTATATTGATTTAAACAAATTCGTATTTTCAGTATAGATTTACAATATATGGCTTCCTCAAAGTGAAATAAACTAGGGGAGGTTACTCATTTATGTAGCTAATATTCAGATTACTCATGTTTTTGGGTTGCTTATAGTAACTGTCGTTGCTTAAGTAGTCACTGCTTAACTTCAGTGATCTAGCATGAACCAGTGCTTTCAGCGTAAGTTAACCCTAATAGATAGATAGGGATAGACTGAGATAAATAGATAGGTTGGTAGATTGGTTGTTTTGTTTTACAGCATATCAAGCCTTTTTGGGTTGCTTACAGTATTAGCTGTTGCTTAAGTAGTCACCCAATTAAGTATTGAACAGACTCATCGCTGCTTAACTACAGTGATCTAGCAGGAACCAGTGTTCTATTTATCATTAGGTGCTTGAAACTTATAAAACAACTACACCTTCATTTGTATGTGTATTTATGAGATGAGACTTGATATGAATAATTATATTTTGGACTGTTGTCCTCCTCTTTATTGTGTATAAAGACAACATTCAGGTTACTGTAACAGAGCTTGGCGTTACAGTGGCCTGAACAATGTGTTTATACACAATAAAGATGAGGACAACAGACTGAAATATAATTATTCACCTTTCATTTGTAAACATTTTTTCACGCTCAGAGTTGCGGAGACATGGAATAAACTGCCCGCATCTGTTGTAGGCTGCCGAAGCACTGAGTCTTTCAAAGCCTCCATGCTTCCTGTAGTCCGCCGGCACTATACCTGATGCCACTCTCCACATACATATGCACACATGCATATTACTACTATAAACTCTTCATGTTCCTGACAGTAATACATTATTCTGTGTACTTGACATGAGACTTTGATGAGTTGTGGTGTACCTGAGCACTGTACACAATAAATTTCATTATTATTATTATACGAAATGTCTTAATTTAAAAAGCTTTTTTTTTTTTCTTTTTTTAAACTTCAGCTGCACAAAATATTTCAGATTTTATTTACTGGTTTGAATTCAGAGATTTCCTTCTCCTAGACTGGTAACCTAATTAAGGCTAATACCCCTACTATGCAGATGTTATACAATCCTATGCCAATCATGCACTAGCGCCACCATTCTACTTCTCCAAACATAGTTACTCAAGGGAAGATAACTCTGATCATAATTATTCATCTTCGTTTGTATTTGAAATGTTTTAATTTGAAAATCTTTGTTTTCTTTTTTCTATTTCAGCTTTCGACATAGCAGAGACAAATCATCATTCCAACTGTGTCCAACTGTTGAAGCAAAGCAGGATTGACAGCGACAGTAATGTGACTAAAACAACACCATCTTAATTTTCAATATCTTTAAAGTACTCTGGATTTTACAAATGTTTCGTTTTATGGCATATCAACCCTTTTCAGGTCATTTAATGCTGAATCAAGTTATTTTGAAAAAACAAAAGGATTCAGGTTGCTTACAGTACCTGCTTTTGCTTAAGTGGGCACCCAATTATCAATCAACTTATCAACTGGGCATCTAACGTGGTGTAATAGTTAGCAAGTTAGATTTGCAGACCATTGTTAGTAAGTTTGATTCTCACTGGGCGCCCCATACTTCTGTCCTTGTGCTGCATCAGGATTGACAGCGGTAGTAATGAGATGGAAATGTCACCATCTTAATTTTCAATACCTTTAAAGTACTGGATTTTACAAGTTATTGGACCAGTTTATAAAAGTTCCAGTTGGGCAGCAATGGATGGCCATTTCATGGTTGTTTTGTTTTATGGCATATCAACCCTTTTTGGGTCATTTAATGCTGAATCAAATTATTTTGACAAAGGATTCAGGTTGCTTACAGTACCTGCTTTTGCTTAAGTGGTCACCCAATTATCAATCAACTTATCAACTGGGCACCTCACGTGGTGTAATGGTTAACAAGTTAGATTTGCAGACCTTTGTTAATGAGTTCGATTCTCATTGGGCGCCCATACTTCTGGTCTTGTCGTTAGTGGTCACCCAATTAAGTATTGAACAGGCTCATCACTGCTTAACTTTGGTAATCTAGCAGGAAATGGTGCTTTCAGCATGACTTGAGAGAGCATAAAAAAAGGGAGATAAAGACAGAAATAGAAAGGGACCATATGACCGTTTAGGCACCCCTTTTGCGATCTCGATTCATAAGGACATGTTTTTCATTTACACCGTCAAAATCCGGTTGTTTGTCAGGGGTTAGGGTTAGGCGTTAGTTTTATAATTTAAAAAAAAACAACGCCTAACCCCTGACAAACAACCAGATTTTGACGGTGTAAATGAAAAACATGTCCTTATAAATCAAGATCACAAAAGGGGTGCCTAAAGGTCATATGGTCCAAAGAAAGAAAGATTGTTTCTTTGTTTTACAGCATATCAACCCCTTTCAGGTCATTTTTTTGGCTTGCTTACAGTATCTATTGTTGCTTAAGAAGTCACCCAATTAAGTATTGAACAGACTCAACTTTGGTAGTCTAGTAGAAAACTATGTTTTCAACGTGACTTGACTATAATCATTTTACTGCTAAATAAATTTGAGTCACATAGACCGAACATATAGGGCACATTAACTCATATCAACTGCTCCAAAGAAATAGTACTTGAATTTATTTTAAAAAATTTTTTGCATAGCTTAGTATATAACTATAATCTGGATGTCCGGGCACCTCACATAGTGTAATGGTTAGCAAACTAAATTTGCAGACCATTGTCAGTGAGTTTGATTTTCATTGGGCACCCCATACGTCTGGCCTTGTGTCATATCTAAACTAAGCTTAGTAAATAACTATATCTATTTATTATGGGCCAGGTTAGCTTAGTCGGTAGAGTGTTTGGCTAGAAACCACAAGGTTCCTAGTTCGATTCCAGTCATTGCCAACTCAGCGTTATGAGTAGCACAGGGATCTGTGCGTTAGAGTAAGGAGCTGATGGTAGATGTGGTGCTCCACCTCAGATGCGAAAACAATCTCCTTGGTCTAGCGCTAGTGAAAAGGGGATAGACTGATTGGCTGATACCGACATTAGGCTGTACCGACGATGACTTTTATTTATATCTGTTATAAGTAACAGTATGGAATTTAATTAAGAAATTAAATTTATTTCCCAAATAAAAATAATTGTTAAATTATCTTGTTGCTTTATACATTTTCGTTAAAAAAAAAAATATAAAAAAAAATAAAAAAAATCACTAAGAGAAAAAAATTTATTTTGTACTAGCAGAGCTACCCAGCATTGCCCAAGATTTAAAAAGTTAAATGTAAACCTCTTATGTATATCTAGATTAATAAAGATTATTTTTCTATACATTTGTTTTATTATCTTTTATTCTTTATATATTCTTGTATTTTTTGTTTATTTTATCCTTAATTAATGTTTCATGTTTCAACTCTTATGACTTCAATACCAAGCCAGATATCGGAGTGAAAGGTTGTGTGTAGCTTTGCAGAAGTCTTTTCGGACTTACTTCTGCAAAGCTGCACAAAATACTTTGATGATTTTTGTGAATAATTTGAAGGTAACTAAGATTCATTAAAATGCAAACATGTTAGGGTTATTTCCTATAAGTCTAACATAAACAAAGAGGAACCACTCTTGACTGATAAATTATTTATTTATTTTCCCATTAAACTAAGCCTAAACCTGTCTTTTTTTTCCCAAGTAGATCAATAAATAATTTATCACTCAAGAGTGGTTCCCCTTTGTTTATGTTAGACTTCTAGGAAATAACCGATGTAATTTAAAAAAAAAAAAAAAAAAAATTTTGTCATTTGCATTTATGAAATTTTTATATATTGTGTAATGAACGATTCCTTGTTTTGGAGGTGAAAAATTGGTCTTAAAACGTTATTCATTACGTCATATATAAACAGTAAGTTGATATACTTAACATATTGGCTGCGATTGTTAATGCAATACTTATTTCCACCCAGCAACATGTTCCCACTCATATGACTTTCAATACCAATGCAAATATCGGAGTGAAAGGTTGCGTGCAGCTTTGTAGAGGTAAGTCTTTTTGAACTTACCTCTGCAAAACTGCACTAAATACTTTAGACTTTACTTACCATAACTGGTTTGAATTCAGAGATTTCCTTCTCCTAGATTGGTCGCATAATCAAGTCTAATACAGATGTTATATTATCCTATGTAAATCATACACTAGCGCCACCATTCCACTTCTCCAAACATAGTTATTCAAGGGAAGATTACTCTTCTTAGCAATTATTTCATCAGGGGATACCTGAAGGCTCAAATCTTTATATTTTATATATATATATATATATATATATATATAATATATATATATATATATATATATATGTCAACTCCTTTGCACAAGTAGGATATGACACAAGGTTTATTTTTAAGTTGAGTTTAACAGGTTTGAATTTTTTTAAAAATGACAATTTTAGAAAAAAAAAAAGAAAAGTTCTTTATGACCCAGTTTACATATTTACCAAACCCCTCTACATGAACAGGATGTGACACAAGGTCAGTTTTCCTTCTCCTAGACTAGGTGCCCAATCTGCCCTACTATTTACCCATAGCTGAAGGGAGAATAGATGCATAACTTTTCCAAGGGTATAAGTGTGTTGTGAAATGCAAATAGTCTCATTCAGGATTTAAACTATGTTCTCTGTATCTATTTCTTATAGTGATAACCATTACACTACAAGCACCTTTTAAACAGAAAGATTTTATTCATGAAATCATATCAATACTGATTAGGCAAGTGGTGAAGAACTTCAGTGTGAGGTTTCAAGATGATAAAATCTTTAAAACAAAGTGATGACGATCTTATAGTAAAATTAAATCTTAAATATGATCTACAAGGTGTGTCATAAAAGTATCGAGATTGATGCTGTATTTACCAGAATAGAAATGAACAATGAATGGAACGTTAATTTTTTTTTTTTCACAATACAAGATGTGTCATAAAAGTGCCGAGTTTGAAGCTGTATTTACCAAGATTATATGGACCATATGACCTTAAGGCACCCCTTTTGCGATTTCAATTCGTGGGGGACATTTTTTCCATTTACACTGTCAAAATCTGGTTAATTGTTTACAGACGATTTTTATAGTTTTTTTTTTTTAAATTATAAAACTTAACCCTAACCCCTAACAAACCAGATTTTTACGGTGTAAATGAGAAAACTGTCCCCACGAGTTGAGATTGCGGAAGGAGTGCCTTAAGGTCATATGGTCCGATTATAATTATAATAAGGGCCAGGTTAGCTCAGTTGGTAGAGTGTTTGGCTATAAACCACAAGGTTCCTAGTTCGATACCAGCCCTCGCCAACTCAGTGTATAAGAAGCACAGAGATCTGTGCGGTAAAGTAAGGAGCTGATGTTAGGTGTGGTGCTCCACCTCAGATGCAAAAACAATCTTCTTGGTCTAGCGTTAGAGAAAAGGGGATAGACTCCCTCGCTGATTGGCTGATACCGACTATAAGGCCACCCTGACGACTTTACTTTTTATATATTATAATTACTACTACTGCTAATATTATTATTTCTTTTATTATTATAATTACTTCTAATGAGTTTTTCACACCAACATTAGTTGATGGTCTTTCACTGAAGTCTAAATGAGAAGTCTCCTCAGATCTCCAGGACTCTTCTGAGTATTCTAGCCAATGTCAACAATGTTATTTGGATGGTCTCAATTCTTCCTCTGATTTCCAGTTCCTCTAGTCTGTTTTATAAACTTTTGGGGACCATTCCAAGTGCACCAACTACAATTGGTATCACTTTCACCCTCATATTCCACAGTTTTTTTCAATTCAAAGATTTCAAGATCCAGGTACTTGTCTATCTTTTTGTTTTCTTTCATCTTCACCCAGTGATCTGCTGGGACTGCAAAGTCTACCAGTTGACAAGCTCTCCCTCTCTCTCTTTTTTTTTTGTGTGTGTGTTAATCAATACAAGATCTGGTCTTCTGGATGAGATAAGGTGATCGGTCTTTATCTCAAAGTCCCAGAAAATTTTATATGTTTCATTCTCAAGAACAGATTCTGGTTATGCATATACCATTTATTGTATGGTTAAAATTTAGTTTTTTTGCACAATTCCCAGATCACCTTTCCAACCCAGTCGTGCCTAGCCTTGTATTCTCGTTGTGTTAGTTTGCTGCATTCACTTAATACATACTTGATCGTCTTGTCTCCACACACCCTACTATTTCTAACATTATTATTACTTATTTCACTCTTGGTGAGTTTTTCATACCAGCATTCGCTGATGGTCTTTCACTGGAGTCCGAGTGACAACAAGTCTCATCAGGTCTCCAGGACTCTTCTGAGTATTCAAACAGATTTCAGCAATGCAGTTGTCTGGATGGTCTCAATTCTTCCTCTGATTTCCAGTTCCACCAGTCTTTTTTCCTAGCTTTTTGGGACCGTTCCAAGTGCACCAACTACAATTGGTATCACTTTCACCCTCATATTCCACAGCTTTTTCAGTTCTCTGGCAATGTCCAGGTATTTGTCTATTATTATTATTACTTAGATTTATTTATATTCCAAACCTGAGAGATCATTCAGCTGGAACTTTTATAAAAAATTAAAAAAATTTCTAAAAAATACCAAGAGTGAGGAGTTTTTATTTCGGAAACTTTAATCTTTCACTGCCAATATTATATCTTATTATAATGGAGATTGTGTGTTTTTCTGTCTGTAACCAAAACTATATTACGACTCAAGTCACAATTCCCTTCGTTATTTACATCACATTCTCCATGATTTTATTTATATTTAAACCTCAATTATTAATAAAATTGCTTCACCTTTTTATTAGTGTTGTCCATATCTACATACAAATAACATGCAATTGTATTTATATATACAAAAAATAGCGGTTTACAGTGTGAATGGGAAGGCTAATTTGCATATTGATATTAAAAATGTGATTTTATTAAATATGTGCTTAGTATTATTGATTTTTAATTGTTTGGTTTTATTTTAATGAATATGAGCAAAAATCTCTTCAATGAATCTTAAATGAAATCCATTAACAAGACAAAATAACTGTCATTTTATTCTTTATTTCCTAATTTAACTAAATGGTTAAATAAGTAAAATTCAGCAATGAAAGACGGGAGTGATGGAAGAGTAAGTTTCATTTCTATTTTTCTATTATACCCACACTTTGTTACATATCTTTTTATCTGCCTTCTTATTAGACTTTCTAATTTAATGCGATATTTCATTACATTAAAACTTAAATACTTGCACCCGGAGGGTGCATATATTTGCTAGTATATGTAAAGTAGAGTAGGATTTTCTAAAGTTCCAGCTTTGTATAAAGTATGACAGCAGCAGCAGCATTAAATTCCTTAACAGATTTTTAAGTCTCCTTCAAGAAAACTCATATAAATTTGACTTTATTGACCACAATTATAATGTCAAAAAAAAAAAAAAAAAAAAAACTCAAGCAGTGAAAGATTTTACAAGTATCTTATAGAAATGGGTAACGCATGCAAAAGGTATATGTGTGTGTTCAGAAAAATTGATAGCAATTTCTTAATCTAATAATTTGACCAATTCTCATTCAAATGATCTCTAATCTTAGCAGTATGTGTAGAAACAGCTCAAAATTCTATGATTAATATGTTTTTCTTTTAATTTAAATGAGAATTGGTTAAGTTATTAGATTATGAAATGATAGCAATATTTTGGAAACACTCTGTATATATATATATAAAGTAAATGGAAGTTAATCCGACAGTATGAATTTAACATTTGTCAGCAAACTATTAACATCATTTGTTTTTTCTACAAATGTTAAATATATATATATATATATATATATATATATATATATATATAATATATGAGTACAGTTAGAATGATATCTGATGGAATCAGAAAGAAAAAGACAGTTTGGAAAATCAAATTGATATGTTTCTGTACACACATTTCTGCACAGCAACACACCATATCCATACATACATGCATGCATGCATACACACATTATATATATATATATATATATATATATATATATATATATATATATATATATAGATAGATAGAATGTAAATGAATTTATTATCAAAAACAGACCCACACTCTACACAAATTATCACATTTTTCTCCTTTGTTTTTGGTAATGAATAGATTTGAATTCTTATGAGGCTAACCCTCTAGTAAAACATTTCAATATGATTTTCCAAACTCTTTCTTTCTCATATGTAAAAGATTTTATTTTTTGTATGTATTCTACATCTTAGACAAACATCTTGTTGATATTTCAAATAACTAAAGATACAGAGTATATATATATATATATATATATATATATACACACACACACATACACACACAGGGTATTTCAGAAAAATTGATATCATTTTATAATATAATAACTTGACCAATTCAATTTTTATTCCAATAATCTCAAATTTTAACAGCATGTATAAAAACAATTCAAAATTCTATGTTTAATTTAAAAAATTTTTTTTTCAGAAATGCCATTCACTGGAAAAAGAAAAGGTGTTTAAACATAGAATTTTGAGTTGTTTTATACACATGCTGTTAAAATTGAAACTCATTTGAATGAGAATTGGGTTTGGTTTGTTTTATGGCATATCAACTGCAGTGGGTCATTTAATGCCAATAAAGTTTTGAAATAAATTCATTTTTAATGGATACTCAATTTTTTTTATAAATACATTTTTCTATTTAACCCATTGATAGGACCCTAACAGGTACTACCACTCTGGGTCAGAGTGGACCAGGGAGCAATAGTGACGAAGGGATGCTCCACATTCCCCAGACCTCCAAACTGGAACCTCACCATAAGATAGAGTTTAATATCATTCCCAGGACATGTAGACCCCCAGCCATTGCCTTCTAGCACCCATATGATAAAAAGGGTTGGGGCTTGCCATAAGGGCAATACGGTTGGGGCAGTCATATAGGTGCTAGGGCTTGACGTGACCAGCCGATTGATCGGAGAGGGTCTCTCCAACCTGAACAAGAATTGGTTAAGTTATTAGATTATGAAATGATACCATTTTTTTCTGAAACACCTTATATCCCGAACGACATCAATTTCTTTTTAAACACCCTGTGTGTGTATATATACGCACACACACACTAAATGATATGTAATACTGAATGAAAATGTATGTATAACATGACTTCAAAGATTTTGAAGTGCTTGTGTGTGCATGTATGTACACAGATACGATATAAGCACATTAAAAACTGAAAGAGGAGAGAAGTACGGATGGTTCTTGACCTGACGATCAATAAAAGTAATTTGTCATGATTTTTTATTCTTTTGTTTGTTTGTTTTTTTTTCCAGTTATTTTTTCATTATACGTTTTTTCATTACGCGGTTTTTCACGGTTTGGGAACCTGTGGCTGTGGTGAGGGTTTTATCCACATACATCAAATCTGTTACATCCTGGAAAAAAAAAAAGAAAGAAAAAAAAAAAAAAAAAAAAGTCATTAGATTTGTAACCTTCATAAAGTACCATATTTGCTGGTATGCAAGGGCTTGAAATTAACTGGGTCCCAGGGATACTAGAATATTTGTTTGGGACACAGAGCCCTCTCATCAGGGACACTCAAAATTCTTGATATAATGGAAATAACTATGAAATGCTAATTAAAATCCTTCACCCCTTCCTAAATAGAAGCATCAATATCATCATGGATGGATGTTAACTATGAAATGCTAATTAAAATCCTTCACCCCTTCCTAAATAGAAGCATCAATATCATCATGGATGGATGTTAACTATGAAATGATAATAAAATCCTTCACCCCTTCCTAAATAGAAGCATCAACATCATTATGGACAGATGTTAATTATGAAATGCTAATTAAAAAGCATACATTTCTTCCTAAATAGAAGCATCAATATCATCATGGATGGATGTTAACTATAAAATGCTAATTAAAAATCATACACTCCTTCCTAAATAGAAGAATCAATATCATCAAAGAATATAAGTTTTGTATTTTTTCTAGTTTTTTTTTATGACACCAATGATTTGAAGATATTCAGCTCCAATTTCTTTCCTCAAAAAAATCTTTGGTGAAAGGATAAACTCTTTCAAAAAAAAAAAAAAAAAAAAAAATGAATATCGATTTAAAAAATTCAAATAGAAAACTAAGTATTTTATTCCTGTTCTTATCTAAAAAAAAAAAAAAAAAGATTATTTTTATAAAAAGGAAAAATTTAATTATTCATTTATTCAACTAACTAGACAGCTAGAAACTTTAATATCCAAACAATATTACTTTAAAAAAAAAATCAAGCTGAGAATATAAAATAGAAGATATTAAAGATCAAATTTATTTTCTTATTGTTTTGAGGCTTGTGCCAGTTTTGTTCCTTTAATTTATTTATATTGCCTGTCCCTAAAAAAAAAAAATATATTTGCAAGGTGAAGGAATTTTAGTATTCAGAGCATTGAAGACTAAAATAGAAAAACTATTAAATTGACAATTGGGATGTTTTTTTTTTGGTTATCTTCAAGCTATCTCTACACACATATGAATTTTTCAGGATTTAAAAAAAAAATTTTTTTATTAGAAATACTCCCTTCAAATTAGCAGCTGTAAGTAGCCTCATACACTCTTTTGACCTGCTCATTTTTCATTTGGATTCTTAATTAATTTTGCTTAAATCTCTAAAAGTTTAAAATTTAATGTAGAATGCAGTTTTTTGAAAAAAAAAAATTGACAAGATTCAATGTTTTCTGGTTCTAAAATTTTTTTTCTTTATTTAAAAAAAATTCTCCAGTCTTTTTTTTTTTTATATAAAAAGAATACTGAAATACTAAATAAAAACGTTTTTTTTTTTTTTACAATAAATTATTTTGGCATTTTTCAATAAATATTTATCAATGAACTTTTTTTTTTTCATCAATGAATCAACTTTTTAAAAAATGTTTTAAATAAAAATTTTTTAAAGTTGATATTCATTTATAATGAATAAAAAGTTTTAAAATTTTTTTTAAAAATTTTTTTAAAAATGTTGATTCATTGTTAAAAAAAAAAAAGTTCATTGATAAATATTTATTGAAAAATGCCAAAATAATTTATTGTGAAAAAAAAAAAAAAAAAAAAAAGTTTTTATTTAGTATTTCAGTATTATTGAAAAATTCAAATGAAAAACAAGTTTCTTTTTTTCTGAGAAAGAAAAAGAAAAAGCAAAAAAAAAAAAAAAAAAAAAAAAAAAAAAAAAAAGCAGATGAAAAGAGCATACAAGGCTGGCTCCTGCTTCTAATTTGAAGGAAGCATTCCTTTTTAAAAAAAAAAAAAAAAAAAAAAAAAAAAGCTGAAAAATTCAGGAATACATAGCTTAAAGGTAATCATTTTTTATTTTTTTATTTTTATTTACTTACCTGTGTTTGAAGTCTGTCAAGTGGTAAGTAAATGGGTCCTCGAAGGAGAGTATTTACTTGTGATATGATATTCAAAGGTAATGGGCTGACGATGTAGAGCATTTGTGTTTCAACCTGAATTCCACGTACAAAACCTAAAAGATAAAAAATTCTAATTAACTCTTAACGTCCTATACCACCTCATTCCACCCGGCTGGAAGTCACATTCGTTTTTACTAATCTACCCCAAATGATAGTCTTTGTTTAAATGTAATATTAAACATATATGGAAGTCTTTAATTCAAGGCAAATAACAAGTAATTTTAAATGAAAAGGTCATTTTTAGCCATTTTTTTATAAATCCTTATAGGAATGGGGCTCTGGACTTAGAAAACTCTCTACAGGATGTTAAGAGTTAAAATCTTGTAATTCATTTTGTCTTATTATAAAATGGATTCTTAACTTTTTTTCTTTGTTTGTTGTTGTTGTTATTGTTGGCATCTTTCTGTCTGCAAAAGACGATGGAGTAGTGTCCAAATTGATATTTTTTGTTTGTTTTAAAACTACATAGCCTGGGCAGTGTTACGTCCGGAGTGAAAACTAAACTAGTGATGGAGATCTCTTCCCTTCCCCCCAAAAAGAGGAGGTGGTGGTGTACGTTTCTGTCTATTGCTTTGCCTTCCCTATCTCCCAAAAAGGTAGTGATGCGTATTTCGGTTCGTCTCTTTGCCTTCCTTTTCTCCAGAGACCGGCCTACATGACAATAACTGGTCAAAGAAATTCTGCTCCAGATTGGGGTCATTTAGTGGGACACGTACCTCAGCTCAGAGTTTCGAGAATGTTCTGCGGGTGTTCCCTTTTAACATTTGAGTTTCGTTCTATAATCAATTTCGAGTTACTCGTAATATGTAACAGCAGGTTGATATGAAGGATGTGCTGCTGCCCAAGCAGCAGATTCCCCCTCTCCACACTGCTGCTGTGGTCCAAAGGAAAGGTAAGAAACGAACGCAATTTGGCAACGGTAGTGTAGCACTAGAGTTCAGCGTTACTCCATCTTAGGGATTCCAGCTCCAGATTTGTTTTCGGGGTTTATTCCCCTAGTTTACTTCAGGATCATATAAAGCCGCTCGGCAGCGATAGTTTTGTAACAAACTCTTCCCTGACCTCGAGGGATTGAGGACCAGGGAGCCGCATCTAACCAATTTGCATTTTGGTGTGTGTAGTAAGTGCACAAATCCCATTACTGTCAGTGTGGAGGGGGGGGTTTGTTTACATTGCTTATAAATCAACATTTTTATAAATTCTCTTCTCTAATTAAAAATGTGAATGTCAGCCACATTTTATATATTAATATGCTTGTTCCTTAATCTTCCGACTGTTATCATCTTGCAACACCCTCTGGTTAAAAATGAGACTGTGCAATTAGTCCAAGATGAAATGCAAAAGTGTAAATCCCGATTATCTGGTGTTGTATGGGATCTGCCAAATTCTTATGAACCTCAGCTAAATAATGGACCATTCCGTTTTTATTATAAAGAAAGAATGGGAAGAAAAAGGACCTGCTACACAGAAAAATATAAGAAAGAGAGTAGAGGAAACAACGAGAAGGGGGTGAGCATGCAGAAGCGACAACGCTAATCTGTTTCAATCGAACATAATGAAAAGATGAAAAGAAGGAAAAAAAAAAAAAAAGAATGTTCAAGAATCAAGAATTAAATCATGATTATATATACTTTTTACATATTGAACTATTTTGCGATAGCTCTTGAGTAAACATATCAAACATTGTAATAATTGAATTATCATACTGTGTTATGTCCACAGGTCCTGTTAGTTTTATATAATAACCACATGTTACAAAAATTTTTGTTCCAATTGCAAGAACCTTGACAATCAGGCAAGTTCAGGTAGCCTTGAGGCCGTGCTTCAAGCCATAGACAAAATCTGGCAAGCAGCAAACTGAGAGTAAGTATTTTCCTGACCTCCCACCAGGCCGGATTAACACAAGGTATTTTTAAACCTAGATTTTCTTGTATATTCATGATTGATCACTGTCTAGGTAGCCTTGAGGCCGTGCTTCAAGCTATAGACAAAATCCGGCAAGCAGCAAACTGAGAGTAAGTATTTTCCTGACCTCTTACCAGGCTGAATTGAACACAAGGTCTTTTTAACGTGGGGAGCCATGCACAAACAAAAGTTTATGCAGTGGCAAGTGCAAAAAATTCACGACTCCCTTTGGTATTCACCTTTTGGGAGTACTTCAGGCACCAGGCAATAAACCTGGCCCTGACATTTTTAGACAAGGGAGCAGATATTGCCTGGAGGGATGGCCCCCTGAGATCACCCTATTAATTAATATCTTACCAGTCCAGAGGCTGAAGCCACTGGACACAGGAACTTATAGTCCAGGTAAAAAGTAGAACTCTGAGAGTATCAGCATCTTTTACAATCCAGTGTAGTTCATTACCTTCACAAACACAGCAAAAGCTTCCAGAGGTGCCAAATTCTGCCATACCAAAATATTGCAAAACCTTTGACTCCTCTTAGTAAAAACATTAATTTGCAGGGATTCTAGAATTGGTAAAGTAGGAGGAGAATCACATAAGAAAGCTATTCTTTGTGGACTCCACTACACCAAAAAATAAAAAATAAAAATTAAAAAAAATCCAGTTAGACGAGTTAAAATTTCTTACCAAATCCCAGACATTTACAAATTGGTCTTTTCTGAAAACACATTGGAAGATTTTCGTCATTATTGTGATGATAAGTCTGTAAAAAATAAAATAAAATAAAAAAATAAATAGAATTACCAAAAAGCAATCAGGCTAAATTTTCATTATCTTCATTGCTTATGCTTCTTATTTTATTAGTTTTAAGAGTTTGTGTTATATTTTAACATACAAATAAAATACAGAGCACTGAATGAAAATGCATGACTAGATTGTTGGAAATTAACAAGGTTTTATTTAATACAGGGTAGAGAAATGCCTCTACCCAAAAAGTGACTTAAGTGCTCAATTTGTGTAGCTCTCTGAAAATAAAATAAATTGTTAGAGAGACCTAACGAAAATAGTTGCTCCCCTTTATCAGTAAGGGACTGTTTGGAACCTGGAAGTGGGGTTTCCGCCATATCACTTTTGGATTGGGTTTCGGACTGAGTGGACGTATGTGCAAAGCACGGTTGAGCTAGTTAAGTCACTTTTAGGGTAAAAGCATTCTCTACCCTGTGTTAAATAAAACCTTGTTAATTTTCCAACAACCTGGTCTTGAATTATCATTCAGCCTTCCGTATTTTATCTGTATGTAAAAACATAACAAATAATGCTCGTAAAATACTTTAATCAATTTTCATAAAATTTCTATCATTAAAAACTGGAGAAATATCTGGTACAAATTAATTTTCTTAAATTCAATATGCCACACTGCCAACTTGACATTTTTTTTACTTTAACTAGAAAAAAAAAAAAAAAACACCCTCTGGGTGGTGTAAAAATTTATTTTTGAAAGATATTTCTTGAGACCTCCTCAAACAATATCTTTCAAAAATAAATTTTTACACCACCCAGAGGGTGTTTTAAAATATATCTGTTATAAATTCTAGTACAGGAGTAAAAAAAATAAAAAAATTAAATTAAAAAAAAATGAAATGGAAACTTAGTTCTGTCCCTGTCAAATTTAATGTTGCGCGCATCTATTAATTATTAATTAAATCATTATTTTGAATATTTTACACAAAATCGTATGTATTTATTTATTTATAAACTTTTTAATTAACTTCTTGTTACTGAAAAAAAGGGCAAGAGTAAAAATTAATTTTTAAAATTGATTACAAATTTTGCAAATAATTTTTTCCATTTAAAGTAATAATACAATTTTTTAATTAATTTCATAGTTTATATAGTTTATTCATTTAAATAATAAATTAAATGTATTTAAATAATATATAGTTTATTTAAATTGTCATTATCACAATGGATAGGATTCAAATGTTGAATCATAAGGAAAAGCTTTTATTTATTTTATTAATATTCTTCTTTATTCTATGTATTGATGATTTTGGGTAATGTGACTTAAGCAGTGACATAGTTTTGGTTACAGACAAATAGAGACTGAATCTCTATTATTAATAGATAAAAAAAAACAAATAAAGTAAGAAACATTGGTTATAAGAGATTTCTTTTTCTTCTTACCTGTGTGAGATCAGCAATACATAAAGCTACAACTGATGCATTGATGGCATAGAGGATTTGACTTGGAGGGACAATTTCCTGGCAAACATAAATGGCCAGGGAACTCCATTTGATTTTGTAAGGAACATTATGATTAAGACCAATTCCAGGAGACCAAGTTTTGCCAAGGTAGGAGAGAATTGCCAAAGTTCGCACTTCAGCATTGCTCAGTTTTGTTGTGTTTCTGAAACATCAAGAGGGGAAAATAATTAAGAAATTCAAACTATCAGATAGTAATTGTAAATATCAATAAACTGTACCTCATTATTACCAAAATATTGCAAAACTTTTGACTCACTCTAGCAATACAGATATTTATTTGCCTTATAAAAAAAAATTAAATTAATATAAAATTGGGTCATATGACCTTTAGGCACCCCTTTTGCTTTGTTGATTCATAAGTACATTTTTTCATTTACACCATCAACATCCGGTTGTTTGTTAACAAACGATTTTTAGAGGTTTTTTTTTAATTATAAAACTAACCCCTAACAAACAACTGGATATTGACGGTGTAAAAGAAAAAAATGTACTTATGAATCAGCAAAACAAAAGGGGTGCCTAAAGGTCATACGGTCCATAAAATTTATAAAAGTATATAAAAGTAAATACTTACTGAATATTTTGCTTAACAACAGATTTTATAGAAGTCAGGTCCCAATTACATGTTGAATTTGCCTGTAAAATATAAGATGATTTATTAAAAGATTCAAAGATGAAATAAAATATAAAAAACAAAAAAATTACTACTGATAACTATAACCCGCACAACTAAACAAGATTTGTCCCATGAAAAAAAAGACATATACATATACATATATATATATATATATATATATATATATATATATATATATGATATAATGAAAAAACAAAAGATGTTTACAAATGCATGGGCTCATCAGGAGAGAATGTGCAAACCGTTTCGGGGCCTTTCTCTCCTGATGAGCCCATGCATTTGTAAACATCTTTTGTTTTTTCATTATATCATATTCACACTGTCGGATTAATTCCACATATATATATATATATATATATATAATATATTATATATATATATATATATAAAGCTCCCAACTGTGCTACTTATAAGCTGAGTTGGCAAGGGACAGCACATAATTTTAGGAAAAATATTTTATTTTACTAATATGTATTTTTACTAGGTATCAACAATTCAAGCATCAATTTTCACTTTAAAAACGAAATAAAATTAACTTAATTTATTATTTAACATCAGAGTTTTGTTTTAGTCGATAAGTAGTAACATAATTAGCGTCAGTAGAAAAGAAAGCTGGAATTCTTAGATAAAATGCAATTATGTCAAAAAGAAGCTAAAAATACTTATGAAAAAAAAAAAAAAGAAACTTACCTGACGGTCGGAGTTTTCACCAGGAAAATACCACTGATTCTCCCTGACATGTTCGGGGAGAAAATCAGAGGGATTTACTTTTTCTCGCCGACGATACAACAACACGACTTGATCTGGAGATATCATATTGAGAATTCCATCAAGCATCTTTTTGCCATGACCTGAAGAAAAAGATATATATATATATATATATATATTTACCAACCCCTCCACACAAGCAGGATGCAACATAAGGTCAATTGCTTAAGCAGACTTTAACATGAATTCAGAGTTTTCCTTCTCCTAGACTGGTTGCCATACTACCATTCCAGTTAGAGTGGACCTAGGAGTAATGGTGATAAAGGGGTACTTACTCCACATGCCACAGAGCTCCAGAATTTAGCAGCCTCTCGTATACAACACACACACACACACACACAAAATGGTTATGTCCAAAGAACTTTTCCCATCCAAAGTGAAACAAGCATCCTCATCCAGGAACTTGAGTCGCCGATTTCATTTCCTTTGATGATAACCGTTGTGCTAAGCGTGTTCTCTCATTGAAGAGGATACATGTGAGCAGAATGGCAGAGATTGGTTAAAGAGCCCAGTCTGCCCTACTATTTACCCATAGTTGGAGGAAGAATAGTTTGATGCATATCTTAACCAAGGGTATTAGCACTATGTGAAATGCAAACAACCTCATCCAGGATTTGAACTCTGGTTGACAAATCCATTTCATATGGTGATAACCATTACACCATGTACCTCCAAGATAGGCATTTATGTATGCGTGTGTGTGTGTGTGTGTATATAGACATTTGATGATTTGGTTTGTTTGATTTTATGGTACGTCAAACCCTGTGCTACTCATACGCTGAGTTGGGGGGGGGGTCGGTATCGAACTAGGAACCTTGCAATTCCTATTTACAATTCAATAACAAAACTATTGTTCTGCTACTTACTAGCAAAGGTTCTTTGGAACCTTCCAGCAGCTGGTTGGTTGGCATGTCAACCCTTGTTGGGTCATTTTATGCCAAAGATGTTTTTGTTTTATTTATTCTTTCTTGATAGGTACTCAATTTGTTTTGAACACATTTTTTCTATTTAACCTATAGGTGGGACCCTAACAGGTACTACCATTCCGCGTCAGAGTGGACCTAAATTCATATACATAAACGTTTTTTTAGAACCCAATTTTTGATCTGTTTATCCCATAGATGGGACCCTAACCACTGATACAACCACTCCAAGTTAGAGTGGACCTGGGAGTAATGGCAATGAACTCCCCACTCTTCAGAGCTCCAAAAATGGAACCTCAACACTAGATGCAGTTCAATGTCATACTCAGGACACTATGCAGAAGTGTTTCGCCTTGTGCAGGTGTATTTTGAGAAGTGCTAGATCATCTGCGTAGCCTGCATCTGTAATAGTTTCTGCAAGATATCACCAGCTTCTTAACTTTTTTTTTTTTTTTTTTAATGTTACTGAATTTTGGGGGGATGGTGTTAAAATTGTTACTGATTTTTTGGTTTTGTTTTTTTTTCCTATATTTTTTTTTTTTTTGGCAAAAAAAATGTTACTGAATTTAAAAAATCTTTTTTAGTTTTTTTTTTTTTTTTTTGTCTTTTTTTTTTCTTCTTTTCTTTAAATGTCAGTTTTTTTTTTTAATAAAAGTTTTTTGTTCTTTTTAAATGTTACTAAACTTTTGGGACAAGGTGTTAAAAGGAAAGAAAAGAAGAAAAGTAGAAGAAAAAAAAAGAAGAAAAAAAAGAAAGAAAATTCAAAACTTAATTAATACCTGTAATCCATCCCATAGTATTAATGATAAGAGGGTAGCGTTCAGGCATCCTCAGGTAATAATGAATGGCACTGCGTACACACATCATGTAATGGTTGCTGTGACTATCAGGTGATACTTCTCCAAAGAATACATTACTGAAATAAAATAAAAAAATTTAAATCTTTTATAAAGTTCATTTACAAATTCAGGCTCCAGCCATTGCCAGTTTGGTAAACTGGCAAGTAGGTTGGATTTTACAGCATGTCAAACCATATCTTATCTTAACCCTCTTCAAGTGATACATTCAGTGTATCTAGGCCCTGCTGATAGGGTGCTCTAGAAAATGGTTGGTTGTTCGGTTTAATGGCATATCAACACTTATGTGTTATTTAATACCCAATCTTGATTTTTTTTTATAAACATGACTTAAAAAATAAAACTTCAGTTACTAAATTAGTAGAAATAATTTCCTTAACTTCATGTGTATTACTAAATTAGTAGAAATAATTTTCCTAACTTCATGTGTATTACTAAATTAGTAGAAATAATTTTCCTTTTCATGTGTATTACTAAATTAGTAGAATAATTTTCCTTAACTTCATGTGTATTACTAAATTAGTAGAAATAATTTCCTTAACTTCATGTGTATTACTAAATTAGTAGAAATAATTTTCCTTAACTTCATGTGTATTATAAATTAGTAGAAATAACTTCCTTAACTTCATGTGTATTAATAAATTAGTAGAAATAATTTTCCTTAACTTCATGTGTATTAATAAATTAGTAGAAATAATAATTTCCTTAACTTAAAGTGCATCAATAAATTCTGGTGGTTGACCCTCAGCTACCACCTTATAGTACCTATATGATAAAAAGGGGTGGGCGTTTGCCATAAGAGCAATTTGAAGAATATGGTTCGGACAATCATGTAGTTGCTAACAAGCACATACATATATTCAAATCCATATACATGCACGCATATATATGAGTATAGATAAAAGAGTATGAAAACACCACAAAATGCTGTTAATGTGAAAACAATTTATAGCATATTCATAGCTGATATTGAACAATATTTCGATTTCATAAAAATCATCTTCAGAGCTTGTTTATACTTTGTGTTGTTAAGAGCAGAGACAAAAGTCATATGAGTTCAAAACAAAAACCTTGATGTTGCAAAAAAGGAAACAAAAGTTGTACATTAGTTTTGAATGTGAGTATTGCCGCCGCATTTTTCTTAGTCACTATTTTATGTATACCTTATTGTAACAGTTTTTAAAAAAAGAGAAGACATTTTAATGAGGTTGACACTAGACGAATTCTCTTATTCAAAAAGGGGGATGGGTATTAACCTTTTGACGGTTGGCCATTAACAGATTTTTAGAAAAAGAATTTTATTTTTGTGATTAATTTTTGTAACTTTTTATTTTTCTATTTTTTGTTTTATATATAAAGTAAAAAAAGTATGGACGGTTGTAAGGTTTTTATTTTTAATTTTTTGGATAAGGTGAAAATTTAAATTTGATGGGAAGTAAATAACGGAAAATGTCATGTGAAGGGGATTTTGTGATTTCTGACTACAAGTGTCGCCAAATAAGGGGATATATTAAAAAAGCCTTGTCTTTGCGGTATGGTTTTATGGGTAAGAATAACGCAAGATTCCATAATTCTATGTAGTGTTTTATCATGTATGTGGGTTAATATTTTGGCACCTTTGAAGTCAAAGTCATACCAGGGAGGAGTGAACTCTCTATTCAGTAATAGTGGATCTGCGAGACTAGCTTACTAATTATTACACCACGATAGGATATCTTTATATAAATGCACCACTGTTAGTTTTGGGATTGTCGCCCCTAGCTTCCTGACGAACCCTCAAAGTAGGTGGGTATGGGGTTAGAAACTCCAGCTCCTGGTTTTAAATCCAGAATTATCCTTCTCCTAGGCTAGTTGCCTATCCAATGTGGAGAGAATTAGGGTATTAGCGCTATGTGAACTGTGGCTTTGTCTAGGATTTGAATTCGGGCCGACGAGTTCATTTCCTACGACTCTAACCAGTACACCACGCGCTTCCTCAACTTCACAAATAAATTACTAAATAGGAGATAAAACACTTACAAGGCAGGATCTTGTTGGTGACAGAACGGAGGCCCTGAAAATTTAAAAAAAAATTTAGAATTATAAGATATATCGAGAGATAATTATTAATGATATCTGATAAGAATAATATGAAAGAAGAGAAAGGAAAAAAATAATTGCAATGAGTATTTTTTTTATTTTTTTAGTCTAAATGTCTGAAATGAATAATTATTAGTACTAGCAGTTATATGCACCGTCCGGGTGCAAGAATTTAAGTTTTAATGTAATAAAATATTACATTAAATTAGAAAGACTAATGAAACTAAAGACTGTAGATAAAAGGATTTGAAATAGAATCGAAAAATAGAACAACTTTGAAACTAACTCATCCAAAATGTTCCATCACTCCCACCTTCCATTGCTAAATTTCTTATTTAACTATTTAGTTAAATTAGGAAGTAAGGAATGAAATTACAGTTATTTCTTCTTGTTAATGGATTTCTTTTAAGATTTATTGAAGAGATTTTTGATCATATTCATTAAAATAAAACCAAACAATTAGAAATCAATAATACCAAGCAGATATTTATTAAAATCAAATTTTTAATATCAATATGCAAATTAGCCTCCCTGTTAACACTGTAAACTGCTATTTTGTTGTATATATAAATATAATTACAAAGAAGATTCTGTCTGTATGCTTGTTTGTACAAAGACCAAGCGCACATTGCCAGAGACTAGTATCGAACTTAAACCATATATATCTTAGAAAGGAAGGAAAAACTCAACACCATAATTCCTTAATAAATTTATTTCGACCAAAATTGGGGCCTATATAAATCTAAGTTGATTTAATATAGCTCCCCAAACTGGATTTTGGGGAGCTATATTAAATTAACTTAGATTTATATAGGCCCCAATTTTGGTTGAAATAAATTTATTATGGAATTACGGTGTTGAGTTTTTCCTTCCTTTCTTGGATAAATATTGCTCTGTATATAATCTAAAAAATTTATTATACATTGAGCTCTCTTTAGTGATTTAAAGATTCACTGTATTAGAGAGATGGAGGATAAAAAAAACAACTTTTTACCCGTGATTTTTCATAAGAAAAGCTAAATAAACGATATAATACAATATATAAATCAATGATATATTAAAATATCAAATAAAAATGATTAAAAGGATAAGACATAATAAAAATCAAATAAAAAAAAACATACAAACAAGAATAAAAATAACTTTAAAAAATGAATACATAAAGAATAAACAATAATGCAAATATATAGAAAGATAATTTTTATTGATTTATATGTAAATATAGATAGGACATTTATTTTTTACTTTTTTAAATCCTAGGGAATGCCGGGCAGCTCTGCTATTAAACGTGAAAACGAAATGAAAAATATTGACTTACCAAGAATAAATTGTTTCACCACATTCAGTGAAACGCAACCAGGGGGAGTGAACTCTGTCTGACCAGGATCACAGTCCAGTAGACAAACAGCTTTTTTACTGAAAAATATAAAAAATTTAATTTTCTCTTTTTTTCTTAAATCTTGTAAATAGTTTCAGGTACAAAATGAGTTTGCCCTTTAATAAGAGAATAATGTAGTTATTTAATAAATGTGATAATCTATACCTCTTTTTTTATTTTTACTTTTACTTTTTTTTTTTTTTGATTTCAGAAAAGTGGCCTTTTTTGGAACAATCAGATAAATTAACAAAATTTGATCTGTAGAATATTATTTTATTATAATAGAAATTCAGTGTCTGTCTATAGCTGAAAATACATCACTGCATACATCAAAATACCCTCAGTGTAAGTTTATCAATGAGTATTTAATTTATACTCAAAATCATTTATACATAGAAAAAAATCTTATTTATTAACAATGTCTCGGAAAGGGAATAGACTTCCTCATTGTTTTGCTGATATTGACAATAGGCCACTCTGTAGACTTTACTTAGTATAGCTAGTTTGAATTTAGTTTGTCCTTCTCCTAGACTGGTCACATAATCAAGAATAATACCTCTGCTATGTAGATCTTATACTATCCTATGTAAATCATACACTAGCGCCACCATTCCACTTCTCCAAACATCCAGTTATTCAAGGGAAGATAAGTCTTAACAATTACTTCAAGGGATACCTGAAGACTCAAATCTTTAAATATACAAGGTGTATCAAAAAATATCGAATTTTTTTTTGTATTTTTTGACATACCTTGTATTCTGAAAAAAATTAACGTTCCATTCATTTTTCACTTCTATCTTTGTAAATACAGCTTCAATCTCGATACTTTTATGACACACCTTGTATATATTTACCAACCCCTCCGCATGAGTAGGATGCGACACAAGGTCAATTTTTTAAGTGGAGTTTAACAAGTTTGAATTTAAAAAATGACAATTAAAAAAAATAATAATTTGTTCATTACGAACCAGTTTACATATTTACTCTTATCTTATTAAGTTAATCTGGGAATATCAGTCCAGCAGATACCAACAATAGGTCACTTCGCAGTCTTGCTATATGATCTAAAGCAGGGATCACTAAACTTTTTTCACAATGGGCTGGAGAATTGAAAAATATAATGAACACGGACCACATTATTAATGTGTTCAATACTTGTTAGCTCTGAGAAAAAGATGTATAACAAAATTCATTTTTCCACGTTATATTCATGGATGAACAGTGTAAGATGCACAAAAACAAATTTAACTAACATTTATTTTCACATTCTGCATGTTTTAACAAACAAATTCAAGTACTATTGGCGGGCCTGATAAAATACCTTCATGGGCTGTAGTTTTCTGACCCCTGATCTAAAGTAACTATTGCAATTTAATAAATTAATTCATTTGCTTGTGCAGTTATGTGGTTGGCTGGTTTTGTTTAATGGCATATCAACCCTTTTAATGCCAAATCAAATTATTTTGATAAACAAAGGACTCAGATTGCTTACAGTACCTGTACCATCTATGGGTTAAATAGAAAAATGTGTTCATAAAAAATTGTGTATCCATTAAAAATGAATTTATTTCAAAACTTTTAAATAACCCACTGAGGTTGATATGCCGTAAAACAAAACAAACTTACAGTACCTGCTGTGGTCACCCAATTAAGTATTTAACAGATTCATCGGTGCTTAACTGCGGTGATCTAGCAGGAACAGTTCTGTGGTTTCAAGTAACTAATGGTAATGAATTTATTTTTTTTTAAACCCACAAACTTACGTTTCTAATGCAATGTTGATTAGGGTTCGTGCAAAAGTTGACTTTCCTGTGTTTGCTTCGCCACAAAGTAAGATTCTAGGAAAATCTACAAAAAGAAAAAGAAAAAAATCAAATTAGTATTATCTGCGTTATTCGGACTATTGTCCCCATCTTCATTGTTATTTGTACAACGTTTCGGCTGATATGCCCTCCGGCTTTCTTCAGGTATTTCTTGTCGAACTCGGGAACTTTCTTGTTGTAATCAGTTAGGTTCAAAGTTCCGTGATGGCTCCCGATTACGACAAGAAAGTTCCCGAGTTCAAAAAGAAGATTCCCGAGTCCGACAAGAAATACCTGAAGAAGGCCGGAGGTCATATCAGCCGAAACGTTGTACAATTAACAATGAAGATGGGGACAAAGAAAAAAAAGGAGAAGGTCAGAAGGAAAAAATAATTGTGAAAATTTATAAACAAATCCTATAACTGACTTGGTAAACACTCATATGGTCATTAACCATCTTACCAACAGCAACCGTGAGCAGTTTTTTGATTTCCAAGTTTCTGACACACGTGGACATGCCTACCAACTCAGAAAACGGCATTGTTCACATAACTTTCAGGAAAAAAATTTTCATGCTCAGAGTTGCTGAGGCATGGAATAAACTGCCTGCATCTGTTGTTGACTGCTGAAACACTGCATCTTTCAAAACTTCCATGCTTCCTGTAATTCGCCAATACAATACCTGATATCCACCCTACATACACATGAAGTGATGAAGTTTAGCATTACATTACCTTAGGGACTCTGGATTTGATTTTGGGGTTAACTCCCCCAGCCTTTCCCTAGAATGAGGTATAGCCACTAGGCAGCGGAGGTTTTATGACAGACTTTTCCTTGTCTAGATGGATTGCCATCCATGGCTAAGGAACCCCATTTATGTGCTTGTAAGATAGCAAAACATTAACTCTTAACATCCTATACCACCTCATTCCACCCGGCCAGAAGTCACATTCATTTTCCTAATCTGCCCCAAATGATAGACTTTGTTTAAATGTAATATTAAATATATTTAGAAGTCTTTATTTTAAGGGAAATAACAGGTAACTTTAAATGAAAAGGCCATTTTTAGCATTTTTGATAGATCCTTATAGGAATACTGCTCTGGACTTAGAAAATTCTCAATAGGATGTTAAGAGTTAAACAGCAACAACTTACCGTTATTTTTCAAAATTAATGGTCACATTTTCAGGAACTTGTCAATATCTGGAGATGATTAAGACAGCAAGCAAAATAGCGCAATCAGGCTCAAACTTTGATCATGTGACCACAACAGTGCCAACTATAATACAGGTATGTTATAGTAAAAGTGTGGATAATTTTTGACTCTTCATCACATTAAACTTTTTGTAAAATAGCTAAAACGTCAAACAGCTACAACTTACCGTTATTTTTCAAAATTAATGGCCACATTTTCAGGAACTTATCAATTTCTGGAGATGATGCTGCAGTGACCATATTGGTCTTGTCCAACAGAGAAACACCAAAAGGCTTGAGCATCTTATTACAATGCATCCCACTAGCCTGCTGGGGTCGTTGAAACATCTTCTGGTATGGCCTGACGGTAGAGATATAATCACTGAACCCCCAGTTTAGGTCACACACAAGCAATACAACAACATTGGAGTTGATAAGATGGGCATACTGATCAGTGTCAGAAAACATAGTTGACAGTTGAGTCTTCACGTGGGAAATGTCCTTCCCAGTCGAGTGTTCGGTGGTCAGTTTGAGGAGCATATTGCTTGAAGGTGAATACAGATTGTGCCACTGTCCGTTGGCAGTTAGCCTGGCCCCGAGGATATTGATGCACCCTGATAGGACGGACAATTTGACAGTCCCCACCAGGTGACACTGGAATGGATGTTTCAGAATTACTACAGCTCGATCATCGTGACGCTTTACCCACACTCTCCTGAAGAAAGAAAGAACAATTTATTATTCAGAGGATTGCCAGCATAATACCTGTAAAAAAAAAAAAATGATGAGATTATTTTCTTACTAGCAGGCAGGACCTGTGGATATACCACAGTATAAGGGGCCGGTTTAGTTCAGTTGGTGGAATCCCAAGGTTCTGAGTTTGATACTGGTCACCCGCAACTCCGTGTATGAGTAGCACAGATTGTATAATCTGATCTGTGCGGTAAAGTGGGGAGCTGGCGGTAGGTGTGGCGCTGCACCTCAGCAAAAATACTCCCTCTGGTCTAGTGCTAGCGAAAAGGGGATAGACTCCCTTGCTGTCCAGCTGATACCACTAATAGGCCACTCCGCCAACTTTACTTACGATGATTTAATTATTACAATATTTAATATGCTTACTTGAGAGCTATTGCATATATTTCAATAGGTAAAAAGTATAATAACCTTGATTTAACCCTTTATCTACCACTGCCATCTGCAATAGTGAAATGGTTGACAAGCTAGTATTGTATAGCTGATCCTTTAATACTGAATAGAAATGTATTCATTTAATTCATTTCTCTTTTTCAACTCTAAACCATTTTCTAAGAGCTGACAATCTTGGGCGGGAGCCAGCATTTTGATTGTAGGGCAGTCAGGTAGATAAAGGGTTTACTCTCTCTCACTTTTTGTTTTCTTTCTTTTCATCTTTTCATTATGTTTGATTGAAATAGGTTAGTGTTATCACTTCAGCATGCTCACTCATTCTCTCTCTTTATCTCTTCCCCTACTCTTGTTTGTTCTTTATCATATTTTTTTATGTGTAGCATGCCCTTTTTCTTCCATTTCTTTATAATAAAATGCATTATATTAAATTTGTTTTCTTTCTTTTCATCTTTTCATTATGTTTGATTGAAATAGATTAGTGTTATCACTTCAGCATGCTCACTCATTCTCTCTCTTTATCTCTTCCTCTACTCTTGTTTGTTCTTTATCATATTTTTTATGTGTAGCATGCCCTTTTTCTTCCATTTCTTTATAATAAAAACAGAATGGTCCATTATTTAGCTGAGGTAACTGCACTCATAACAAATAAGTATTCGGCGGATAAGCAACACCAGATAACCAGAATTTACATTTTTGCATTACATCTTGGTCAATTTGGATGGTTCCAATTTTAATCAGAGGGTGTTGCAAGATGATAACGGTCATACAATTAAGAAGCACAAGTATTAATAGATAAATTATATTGAAAAATAAATTATGGAAATGCATTTTTTCCCCATCATTAGCCTTTTGGAAGCTGAGGTGACTACACCCATAAAAAATAAGTATCCAGCAGATAAGCAACACCAGATAATCAGGATTTACATTTTTGCATTACATCTTGGTCAATTTGGATGGTTCCAATTTTAACACAGAGGGTGTTGCAAGATGATAACGGTCATACAACTAAGCAACACGAGTATTAATATACAGATTATATTGAAAAATAAACTGCTCAAATGCAACCCCCTCACCCCACCCCATCATTAGCCTTTTGGAATTTCTATCCAACGAAGTAGAATCAAGTTTGTGAACTTCGCACTGACACAGTTTATCCAACAGACTGTCACCACCTCCCCAGGCAAATGACTTTTCAACACTGACCAAATTTGTGTGTGTCTTAAGTAGTGCATGCTAAATCACAAGCCTGCTTCTGATTGGCTGAAACAGTCTTATTTAAATTAAACCAACCTATGAATTTTTAGAATTAAACAGGGCAACAACTGAGACAAAACAAAAAAATAAAAAAAAAGAATGACACCGCTAAGATAAAATTAAACATGAAAGACAAGTCATGAGACTGTCTCATCTCTTTATTTCTAACTAGAAGTGGCTACCTGGCATCGCCTGGGTAGAAGGGGAATAAATAAAGTTAGTCTCGTAGATCCATTATTACTAATCCAGAGTTGAATCCTCACTGAATGCTTTATAAAAATCTCCATGTAAAAAAGACTGGGTGGAACATCAGAAATTCTTTTTCCCCAAATATATATATAAAATCTTCAATAGTTTTCCAAAAAGTAAGCTCTGGTGATACTTAATGTGTATATATATTTACTCTGCCATTAATTGCTTTATTTGTAGTTTACTCTAGACATACATATACACACACACACACACACAACTGCCCTTTATATATGTATAGAAGATAGATAGATTAAGATGGTTGGTTTATTAATTTTAACGGCATATCAACCCGTCCAGGGTTATATCATGCCTAGCGGTTGGGGTGTTATACATATTGTATATTCATATATATACTTCAAGTAATTGGCTCCAACAACGTGCTAGCATTATTGGGAATTATATTGTATGGCATTGATTTGTTTCATGTCTATATTCTATGGTATAATTTTATTTCTCTTAAAAAGGAGAAAATATCCCCAATGTTAACATTTTCAAATAGATCCTTCATATTGTTTGCTTTAAAATAATGTTTCTGATGTGAGCAAAAAATCTGCATTCCATCAATAAGTGTTTGACTGTAGGGGTGTTTGACATGTTTCACATTGTGGTTGTTGTTCTTGTTTGAGTATATAAGAGTGTGTTAGTTTTGTATGACCAATGCATAGATTAAGAGTAATTCTTTCTTTTGGAAGTCCGTTGCAAATGACAATGACGTCACTCCATGTTGTTCATCAGTTGTAGACCCTCTGGTGGCTAATTTGTCTAATTCTGGACTTGTAGATGCGGTCACACACATTGCAAGGGGAAATTTCCAGGCCCACGAAAGCAGTTCAAAGACTGTATAAAAAAACGACTCTGAAGAAATGCACCATTACACCTTCAAGCCTGGAAGATCTGGCCTCCAACAGACAAGGTTGGCAAGACACGTGCCACACAGGAGCTGAGCAGCTCAATATCGAAATCAATAGGGCTGCAGAATGGTGATGCCACAGAATTAAGAGTTTTATGCAAATCAGGAAAACAGTGAGTTGTTGCTGGACAAGGTAGCGAGTTCACTCCCACCCTGTTTCCTTGTCACCACAAGCCTACACACATCTTATTATAATGGAGATTGTGGGTTTGTCTGTCTGTAACCGAAACTATATTACTATACAAGTCACAATTCCCTTTGTTAATTAAATCACATTCTCCATGATTTTATTTTCATTTAAACCTCAATTATTAATAAAATTGTTTTACATCATTAAGACTGTTGACCATATATACATACTTATAACATGCAATTGTATTTATATATACAAGAAAATAGCGGTTTACAGTGTGAATTGGAAGGCTAATTTGCATTTTGATATTAAAAATTTGATTTTAATAAATATATGCTTAGTATTATTGATTTCTAATTGTTTGGTTTTATATTAATGAATATGAGCAAAAATCTCGGGGATAAATCTTTAAAAAAATCCATTAGCAAGAAGAAATAACTGTAATATTATTATTTACTTCCTATTTTAACTAAATAGTTAAATTAGGAAAATTTACCAATGAAAGACGGGAGTAAGGGAAAATGATGGAAGAGTTAGTTTCAAAGTTGTTCTATTTTTCAATCATACCCCCTCTGTTCAAAATATTTTTATCTGAATTCTTATTCAGTTTCGTTAGCCTTTCTTATTTAACATATTTTATTATATTAAAACTTAAATACTTGCACCCGGAGGGTGCATATATTTGCTAGTATATAAAAGAATATACATGTTTTCATATACCCTGTGTATTTGTGTATGTATATTTCATTATGGAGGTGCATAGTGTAATGGTTACTATCATAGGAAATGATCAAGGTGAGACGAGTTCAAACCCTGGATGAAGCTGTTTGCATTTTACAGTGCTAATTACCTTGGAAAAGGTATAAATCCAACTATTCTCCTTCAAGTTATAGGTAAATAGTAGGGCAGACTGGGCTCCTTAACCTTGGTTAAGTAACCAGTCGAGGAGAAGGAAAAGTGAATTTAAGCCTGTTAAATTCCACTTAATATTATTACATAGGGACTGGGTTAGCTCAGTCGGTAGAGCGTTCGGCTAGAAACCACAAGGTTCCTAGTTCGATACTAGTCCTCGCCAACTCAGCGTATGAGTAGCACAGGGATCTTGCGGTAAAGTAAGGAGCTGATGGTAGGTGTGGCGCTCCACCCCAGATGCTAAAACAATCTCCTTGGTCTAGCGCTATTGAAAAGGGGATAGACTCCCTCGCTGACTGGCTGATACCGACTTTAGGCCGCCCTGACGACTTACTTACTTATTATACTTTTTACATATTGAACTGTTTGCAATAGCTCTTAACTAAACATGTCAAATGTTGCAATAATTAAATTATCATACTGTGGTATATCCACAGGTCCTGTTAGTCTATTTCATTGTCAATACACTTAATCGAACACTTCTCTAAGAGCACATAGAATAAATATTACTAGCAGGACCTGTGGATATACCACAGTATGATAATCTTGATTTAACTCTCTCTCTCGTTCTTTCCTTCTTTTCATCATCGATTGAAAGATCCGCGTTATTGTCTGCACGTTTTTTTTCACCCCTCTATCTTTCTTTCTTAAATTTTTTCTGTGTAGCATGTTCTTTCTTTATAATAAAAACGGAATGGTCCATTATTTAGCTAAGGTGACGACACTCATAAAAATAAGGATTCTGCGGATAAGCAACACCAGATGATCAATATTTACATTTTTGCATTTCATCTTGGACAACTTGGATGCTCTCATTTTTAACCAGAGGGTATTGCAAGATGATGACGGACGGAAGATTAAGGAACACCAGTATTAATATATAGATAGTGAAAAATTTAAAATTCAGTTAATTACCAAGTCAGCCTTATGAAATTATTAGTCCCGTTTCATATATAAGAGTTTAATTATCCATCAGACAATATTACAGCATAAAGAATATGAGTTAACTTCCCAAAATACACACGTGTGTGTGTATGGACAATGGACTCGTCAATTCGAGTTCAATTCCTAGGCGAAGCTGTTAGCATTTCACATAGCGCTAATACCCTTGGGAAAGGTATGAATCCATATATTCTCCCTCCAGCTATGGGTTAAATAGTAGGGCAGACTGGACCCTTCAGCCTTGGGTAGGTAACCAGTCTAGGAGAGGGATAACTCTGAATTCAAAATTCCTGAGGTCGGTCGTTGATTGGGTTTGTGGCAACCCTTGATGCACCAATTCTTTCCTATTGACTGTGCCAAAAAGTGTGGATGGCCCAACACAAGCCTTCACCACTATAAACAAATCACTGTGTGGGTGTTCATTGTATGAACCCTCATGTGACGAAAATCGACAAGAGAGTCCATAATAATGTATGTATGTACATTTATAGATAATCAATATTTGATTGGGATGATATTAATATGGGAGTATTAACCACATTTCTTGCTCATGTGATACAGCAAATTCTTTTCGTTGGCATCAACTAAATTTTAGCGAAAGAGGAAAAGTGTAAAAATTGTTTTTGATAAGTCACAGGAAATGGTTTTGTTAAAACAGGAAAATCAAAATATTGTATAAATTTTGATTCCACTTTTTGCGTTTACAGATACAGCCAAAAGGTGATTGATAAACATATCCCCTTAGTGGCTTGCAATCACCTTTTGGCTGTATCTGTAAACGCAAAAAGTGGAATCAAAATTTTATACAATTTTTGATTTTCCTGTTTAACAAAACCATTTCCTGTGACTTATCAAAAACAATTTTTACACTTTTCCTCTAAAATTTAGTTGATTTCTGACAGCTTTGATAAACATATCCCTTAGTGGCTTGCAAAGCTGTCAGAAATCAACTAAATTTTAGAGGAAAAGTGTAAAAATTGTTTTTGATAAGTCACAGGAAATGGTTTTGTTAAAACAGGAAAATCAAAATATTGTATAAATTTTGATTCCACTAATTGCATTTACAGATACAGCCAAAAGGTGATTGCAAGCCACTAAGGGGATATGTTTATCAAAGCTGTCAGAAATCAAAAGGGTAGACTCACAAAGATGCTCTGACCAAGTTGCATCGATCCCAGTTATGTAGATCAAAAGAAGGGGGGGGGGAGTGCACTCATCAGAAGAGCAACTACTCAGAGACACATGTGGTAGTCACATACCTGAGTCATTTTATCAGGTACCACACTCATATCACTTGTCAATACACTTAATTTATCACTTCTCTATAGAGAACATAAAATAAAACGAGATGAGAGAGTTTTGGGGCTTGTCTTTTAGGGGTTTTTTTTCTCTTAGTGTTGTCATTACTTTTGCTCAGGATATTTGCCTCTCATCCCACTTATGAGGGCATGACACAAGGACATTTTTATGTGGGCCCACCCACAAGCCGAAGTTGGTGCCCTGTTTAATTCAAAAATCTGTCAAGTTCATTCTCCTTATTGTGATAGTGTTAGAATCCATGTCGCCATTGTAAGGGTTCAATTGTTCTGTTGGTTCACAAATCCAGTTGGTGATTCTAGCCTGTAGGGTTCCTTGTAGTATATCCAAGTCTGTAGTGTCCCTTTGATATATTCAAGTCCAAGCTGCTGGTGTTAATCCAAAAGATAGGTCTTCCTGGCAGAAAATTCAACCAGTAATTGATTTGAGGACAGTTGCAAACGATCTTAAAAGCTTTCTGTCTTTGTATCTCATTGGCCAATTTCTACTGGAAATGCCTGGTGTTCTTGGGAAAGTTAATGATTAAGCTTCAAAACCACATCTGAATTCATGGGTAATCCTCTGAAGATGGCTTATTTTAAGGTAATCAAAATAATAAAAAAAAAAAAAACCACCTAAAACAGAGCACTAAGTTATAGTGGACTGAACATTTTGTTTATATACAATAAAGATGAGGACAACAGTCCGAAATATCATAATTATTGAAAATTAATAATATTCATAAATTTGGGGTACCCTAGTATACTCTGTGAAGAGAATTAATCCATCAAAAACGAAAATGCATACAAAAATAGACACTAGCAGATAAAGATTAATTTACAAAGATAGAAAATACCTTAATACTTCCAATTTTCATTTTGTACATTGGTTCTTCATTCATCTTGAGTTTTAACAACCATTTTATCACAAAATAGTATGTAGAAATGGGTGCATCAGATATGAATATTTCTTTGCCATTAAATATATATGAGAAAATAATAGATTGAGTAAAATCCGACAAAATGTGATTAAAATTTGTGGAAAAGTGGATAAAACAACACAAACCATTTCAATCAATTAATATTTCGCCTCTATGAAGTTTCTTATACACAGAGGAGAAATATTGATTGAAATATATATATTAGGGACTGGCAAAAAACCCAGCTTCTACGAGTTTTAAAAGCGAATTAAAAATAATTAAATCTATTATTTAAGGTCAAACTTTGTCTAAATCGATAAGTAGTAACATAATGACCATCATTAAAAAAAAGAAAAATATCATTACATATGCAATTTATTTTTAAAGACTTAAAGGGATTTGTTTTGGTCAATTGACACGATCCGCCATTCTGTCTCTTTTTGAAGGGTTTTAAGCGCTTGTTTACAATTTTAATATAACATTCATGATTACAAAAAATATTACCAAAAATCAAGTAATTATCTGATTTTAATGAAATTTTCAGTATTGATTTATCAATTAATGAATTTTATAATGCATTAGTTATTTCATTTCAAAACTTTAATTTAGTATTTATAACAGACTTTTCCTTGTCTAGATGGATTGCCATCCATGGCTAAGGAACCCCATTTATGTGCTTGTAAGATAGCAAAACATTAACTCTTAACATCCTATACCACCTCATTCCACCTGGCCAGAAGTCACATTTCCTAATCTGCCTCAAATGACAGCCTTTGTTTAAATGTAATATTAAACATATTTAGAAGTCTTTGATTTAAGGGAAATATCTCGGGCAACTTTAAATAAAAAGGCTGTTTTTAGACAGTTTTTGATAAATCTTTATAGGAATGAGGCTCTGGATTTGGAAAATTCTCAACAGGATGTTAAGAGTTAATGAATACTTAATTTATAATCAAAATCATTAATACACAGAATAGATATTAAACATTAATGATGTCTCGATCAAAGTCTGAGTTAGATTTGCCTTAAAACAGCCCATTTCATCAGTGTTTAAAATCCTGCAATGTGTGTTATATATCACTAAGAAATAAAGGTTTACATAATATATGGTGTGGTTAATTTGCATATTGGTTTTAATAAAACAGTGTTTAATAAATAATTACTTGGTATTATATCTTAAATTAAACATCGATCCCAGCCTGGTGGGAGGTCAGAAAAATAAATTATAGTGTGGTTAATTTGCACACTGATTTTAACAAAACTGGGTTTAATAAATAATTACTTGGTGTTACTGATCTCTAATATCATTGTTTTATTCTTCAACATATTAAGAATCAATCCTATGAATGATTTTATATAGAAACCAATTTGAATATAATTAAAATATGTGTAATCTTTTTATATTCTTATTCAATTTTGTTAGTCTTCCTAATTAAATATATTTTATTACATTAAAACTTTAATACTTATGCCTAGTATTCATCAATATTTCTTTTTACCTGCTAATAAATCTTGTTAATCTCTAAAAATAAAATTTTGTTACCTTTTTCCTTAAATGAAATTTAGGTAATTTATGAGGAAGTGCGTCCCAGTCTCCTGCCCGGAAATTGCTACCCGGTGACTATTAAAATAACATCCCCAGCTATGTCGTCTCAGATTTTCTTTTATTCATGTTTGTTTAATGAATTGTTTTTACTTGTAGAAAATATCTATCTATCTCCATTTGTTCATATCTATCTATATTATTTTGTTTATCTATCTCAGTCTATTCCAAACTATATATCCATCTTCATATCTAAACAAGAATTACGACAAATTTCTATAAATGAACAAAAATTACGATAAATAAATAAGAATTACGCCAAAAAAGAGAAGCCCACCCCCTCTAAAATACATTTAACGCCCTAAGTTGGTTGTTTTCTTTCAAGTAACACCGACATAGCTGGGGACGTTATTTTAATAGTCACCGGGTAGCAATTTCTGAGGCAGGAGACCGGGACGCACTTCCTCATAAATTACCCAAATTTTTACACCTGTTTGTCAATTGCTATATAATGTCCACTCAAGTATTTACTCAATCAACCTAACAGGATGTGACACAAGGTCAAATTTTTTTTTGGAGGGGGGTGAATTCAGAGTTTTCCTTCCTATAAAATGGTTACTGTACCAAGACTAAAGAGCCTAGTCTACCCTACTATTTACTCATAGTTAAAGGGGGGGACAAGACGGATTTATGTCTACACAAGGGCATTAGCACAAAGTAAAACACAAAATAGGGATGGTTTAGCTCAGTCGGTAGAGCATCCAACTAGGAACCACAAGGTTCCCGATTCAATACTGGCCATCTCACCATATGAGTAGCACAGAGATCTGTGCGGTAAAGTGAGGAATTGATGGTAGGTGTGGTACTCCACCTCAGATGCCAAAACAATCTTCTTGGTCTAACACTAGTGAAAAGAGGATAGACTTCCTCATTGCCTGGTGAAGAATAATCAAAGTTCCAATTACCGTCGAATTGGGAAGATATGGCAATAAATGGTTGTAACCTAATACAAATAGTTGCAAAGTCTACTGCAGAATGATAGGGTATTTATAAAACTCCACTATATCATTCAAATCAAGCAGCCAATCAGAACTCAAGGAATGGAATCATCCAAATTCATGAATGGATCATTCTTGATTTCTATATATACTGTCTTGGACACTGCTTCAGTTACACTTAGCTAGCTGCTGTTATTCAAACCAACAGTAGACTGACTTGATACCAACATTAGCTTCCCTACTTAAAACACAAACAGCCTTGTTTAAGGTATCTTAAGTTCCCTCTTGATAGAAAACAGTAACTTCATAGTTTAAGGTTGAATATTTAAACAAAGCATAAAAAAAAGTTTTTATTTTATTTTTTAAAACAGCATGGAAGAAGGGAGTAATATTAAAGTTAAGAGAAATATTCTTAGTAATGGTGACTATAAAATAATTCCCATGTTATATTGATATTTTATAGCAGTAACATTTTTTATATATATATATATATATATATATACACACACACACATATATTTGTATTTATAAAGATAAAAGGTGGCTTACCGGTGAATATGGGCACGATCGTTGGAGGTGCAAAATTCAAGGGTTATCTTATACAATGAACACACGTTATTGGCTGCAATTAATCGATACCTCGATTAATTCAGTGGATTTAACCCTGAAGATCCTTATGGTGAAACTCGAGTAGGTTTCCATTGTATCCATTTTATAATAATATATACATATTTATATATAAATATATATATATATATACATATATACACGTTATATTGATATTTTATAGCAGTAACAGTTTCTTTGAAATATTTTTAAGCAACATGGAAGGAGGGAGTAATATTAAAGTTAAAAGAAATATTCTTATTAATGGTTACTAAAATAATTCCCATGTTATATTGATATTTTATAGCGGATATCAGTTTCTTTGAGAACACTGTATGCCAGTAGTATTTGCTCTATTTTCCCTCTGTTTATGGAGTCAAATGCCTTGGAGAAATCTACAAATAGTAATATTACCAAGAGTTTTTGCTCATACTCTATGATTCGATGAACAGTCAAGATCTGAGAGGTTGTGCATAGATTCCTTGGTAGTAATATCTCATCCACAGAAAGTGATTTTAATGCATGCATAAAGAAGGCATGGTCCACTATAAACAGATTATCAGTTATACAGAAGTCAGACCTCACTGACAAGTTGAAGCGACAATTCTTCCAGGCCGTAGTGGTATCAGTACTGCTGTATGGCTGCACCACTTAGACCTTGACGATGCAACTGGAAAATAGGCTGGATGGGAGTTGCACAAGGATGCTGAGTACGATCTTGAACAAATCATCGACACAACATCCCACAAGAAAGAAGCTATACGGCCACCTGCCCCCTGTCACACTAACAAGACATGCCAGACACTGCTGGAGAAGTAAGGATGAACTCATAAGCGATGTCCTTCTGTGGAAACCAGCACATAGACAGGCTAGCGCGGGTCTTCCAGCAGAGGAACATTTATAAATGTGAAATTTTTATTAAATTCAATAACATTTCACTGAATTTTTTAGATGAGGCTTGATAATTTGTATTATTTGGACTATAATGATATATTAATAATTAACCCAGGTTAACACTTGTACTCAGTCATGGTTAACGGAATTAGAACAGTCTACCCCTGTGGACTGAATAAAGGGTTCGGTTCAAAGTTATGAAGACTACCAATTATGATTAGAAGGTTCCAGAGTTTGAGAAGGTTCCCCGAGTCTGACAACAAATACCTGAAGAAGGCCGAAGGGCACATCAGCTGAAACATTGTGGAGATAACAATAAAGATGAGGAAAATAGCTGAATAATCCAATATAACATGATTTTAAAGAATTATAATACATTAATCTATTGATATTTGGTTTGAATTCCTAAAATAAAAAATAAATATATATATATATATATATATATATATATAAAAATATTTTAAGAATTAGAATATAGAAATTGGTTGGTTGGATTTTATGGCATGTCAACCCTTGTTGGGTTATTTTATGCCAAAGATGATGTTTTTTAAAAAATTCTTGATGGATATTCACATTTTTTTTAAAATACATTTTTTCCTATTTAACCCATAGATGGGACCCTAACAGGTACTACCATTTGGGGTCAAGGTGGACCTGGGAGTAATGGTGATAAAGGGGTACTCCACATTCCCCAGAATTGGAACTTCACTACTAGATAGATTAAACTAATTCATCAAAATTTGAATAATTTATTCAATTGTCTAGTTTATTTCAAATGAAAATTACAGTGAAATTTTTTGGGGCCCTTAGTATAGTTTCAACGACTGGTCAAAAACTTAGCAAATCCCACCTAAAAAGCCAGTTTTTTCCCTCCCCATTTTGAGGAACCTATAACTTCCAAACCATTTAGAATTAAGATGATAAAAAATTAAAAAATGCCAGAAACAGCTTTTTTGATAATTAAATTTTAATTTGATATTCCAATTAGCAAAGTCTTAAGTGCCAAACTTATACTTTGTCATAACTTTTTGAATGGTTTGTTCTATTAAGTTAAACTTTTCAGGGTTGATTAGTTTATAGAAAAAGGTGTCAACTTGAAATTTCATCAAAATCCAAGATAATGGCCATAAGACTATTAAGTGAAATGATTCAGTGGTGACAAATTTATCAAACATTTTATTCATAACTCACCAATAAAACCTTATTAATACGTAGGAGTAATTTCAAAATTTTAGGTTTTAAGTCTGCTCTGCTATAAGAGCATTGAGCACTTTTTGACTCACGTTTTTTCGTTTGTTTTGAACTCCGTTATATTCCACTTTTGGTGACTTGCTATACAACAGTATGAGAAGTAAACAAACAAACAAACAATGTGTTTGATATGGCTTTTAGCCGACAATTTTTGGGAGAATGTGCTTAATTGAAATCGAACCTAATTTTGAAAATTAATTAATTGATAATATATATATATATATATATATATCAATTAATTTTCAAAATTAGGTACGACTTCAATTAAGATCATATTTTCCCAAAAATTGTTGGCTAAAAGACATATCAAACACATTGTTTGTTTACCACTCATACTGCCATGTAGCAAGTCACCAAAAGTGGAATATAACAGTTCAAAACAAATGAAAAAATCTGGGAGGGCCAGCTGGTGTAATGGTTAGATTCCCCACTTGTCATCTTGACAGTCAGGGTTCGAATCACACACAAAGCAGTCTTCCTGTCTATAGCTCTGCTGATGAGGCCTAATGGGCTGAAATGTACATACAGGGATTGACTTTTTCTCAATTTGTTTAGCCTTACATTAGAACAGGTATGCCTGCCTAATTCATTAATTATCAATTAATTTTCAAAATTAGGTACAACTTCATTATATATATATATATATATATATATATATGCGCACACACGTGTAATATATTCCCTGGTTGACAAGGGACTAGGTGCAGGAAATGCATGTCACACCTGAAAACAAAAACAGGACATTGCCGTGAACGTATTGAACCAACGTTCGACACCTGAAAAAACAGGTGTAAATTAACACTGCGTAGGCGCAGAAAATGTGTGGGTGTAGCCCATAACCAATAAAAACAAGTTGCATGGGCGAAGAGGTGTGTCTATAGGAAAACTGTGTAGGTTTCACAATCAAAGATGTGTGGCCCTGTTGAGTTAAAGAATTATAAAAAAAAATAAACACTTAGAAACCTAGGTTAGGCAGATTGAGATCAAGATCGCTCGCAGTCAGAACTCCCGAAGATTCTTGTGTATGTGCATTCTCTACCGACGACTCTCAGTCTACACACAATCGAAGAATAAAAATATAACTTTATATTTTTACATAGATGCTGATAGGTATGTGTCCTGCATCCCTGACACATAAAAATCTAAAAGGACACAGTAAAATCCTATCAATGCGTCCCAGGATGCACTAAATCAAAAAGCTAACAGCATCACTGTTTTTATATATATGGGTTCCGAGTTCTTTGTCGGGTCCAGTGTCGGTATATAACAACACATGCAGGCATGAAACATTATAAACAAGCTGCTCCTGTTGACACTAAGGCAAAAAGATGAAGTTATTTTGCAAAGAAAGCAAAGTGTTTCAATCTTTCCAAAACAACTTATGTTAATGAGATTAAATTATTTATAATATTTTCTTATATTAGTAATACACCTGCCATTGGTAGTCGAGCACTTTTTGAAAAATACTTAAACACAGCAAAAGCAGTCATTTAAACCCTTGACTCAGATGTGATTAGTTGTAAAATCTGCTCATCTGATGATGTGAAAACACCAAACTCAGAATTACCAGAGAGTAGCACAGTTCCATATATATATATATATATATATATGTGCGTGTGTGTGTTTTGGCAGCAAATTCTTCAGTTAAGCAGGTTTTGTTAAAAGCCATAGAATATTTCTTCTTTCTAATTTTCGAGTGTAGAAAATTGTTTTCCATACATCGGGATAAGAATTGTAGAGAAAATGTCCCATATTTTTTACCCAAGCACTTTCAACCATATCACTGGTTGTCCTTAGGGGCATTATTGGTGTAAAATTAAGAAGAAATATTCTGTGGTTTCTAACAAAATCTGCTTAAATCATATATATTTTAAAATCCAACAGACACACACAAACACATATGGGCACAGCACACACATACAAACATACAACAAACAGATGAAGATTAAAAAAAGGGGAAAAAAATCAGCTGTACCTGGAGAACACACACACAAATAAAACTAACTACTAAGGCCTGCCTAATAATAATGATGATGATGATGATGATAGACCAAACTTGGAATGATACTAAGACATTGTTGGACAGACACACACAGACTTATACAGAGAATTAGGAAGATATCACCAGGCATACAACAGAATGGACAGATCTTAGCAACAAAGTAACAGCTCCAGACTTAGCTTTCTAAAATCTTCTTTATCCCGCAATATTAAGAATAAATCAATGGTAAACAAACAACATCATAGTTACCTCATTTTTCTTTACATTTGCATTGTGATAGCCTTCAAAACCGACCACCAATCCTATATATATATATATATATATATATATATATATATTTATTATTTAATATACCAAGCATGTTGGGAAATCCTTGCGGTAAGAAAAAACCCAGCAAATAGTTTGATTGTAAAAATATACTACCAAACATCAATCGGGGAGAAAAAAATTTTTGAAAAAAAAAAGAAAAGACCAAAATAGTCGTACCAACAAAAAAAATAATCTATTGGTACAGTATTTGGCCAAAAGAAAAAACAATTTATATGTATATATATGTATATAAGATATATATATATATTCATATAACCGCTAGGAGAATAGCTAATAAGTAAAAAGTGCTCAATATCTAAGTAGAGCAAATAATAAAGATAAATCAAATGAGTCAGACGAACCTACTATTAGTTTCGCTTAATGCTCTTCAGGCTAAGATCTTAGCCCTGAAGAGCATTAAGCGAAACTAATAGTAGGTTCGTCTGACTAATTTGATTTATCTATATATATTATATATATATATATATACATACATACACACATACATACACACAATTAATTTTATACCCCAAGTATATTATAAAACAAGATTTTAATTCATCTAATTTTCTCACAATCTATTGCTTTTGACTAATATTGTAGTAAGTACACACACTTACTAAAAAGGTATATTTTTTCAATCCTATGTATTCGCTGGCAAGACAAAGTGCCCAACATAGATGTGCTAGACTGAGCAAACATGAACAGCATGTTTGCCATCATCTGTGAGAGGTGCCTGCGCTGGCTTGGTCATGTCAGAAGGATGGACAAAGGCCGCATCCCCAGAGACCTACTGTATGGCAAATCAGTAGAAGGCTCCCAACTGGTAGGGAGACCACACCAACCTTACATAGACGTCTGCAAGAAGGACATGAAGACATGCCACATCAACACATAGGAGGTTGGTGCAGAAAACCAAGCGGCCTGACACCTCCTTGTCAAACCAGGCACAAAAAGGATTCAATTTTTTTCTTAACTTTTAAATTACAAATAACGTCAGGAATAGTAATATTAAACATGGCGTATTAAAAAAGCAAAAAACAAAAACTAATTACAAAAAAGTAGATCACCGTTTGTATAAAATTTAAAAAATAATTTATACCAGATTTTTCTCCAGTTCTTGATGACATAAATTTTATGAAATTATGAATGAATTTTATAAATTATTTTACAAGCATATATTTAATTTCAAATGATGTTCTGTCAATCATTATTCATTTTGACAAGTATTATCCTTTGAGATAGATGCCCAAAAACAAAAATTCCCATGTTCAAAAACCTTGTGTTAATCCGGCACTGGCAAGAGGTCAGAATTTTTTTCTTTCTTTCTTCTTAATCCTGTCTTAATTTTATTTGCATTTCATCCAAACTCTCTGCAATAGTTTGGATTTTTCTTGAAGTAAAAAGCAACTAAAATTAAGATGAAAGACAAAACTCATCAAAATTGACGAATAATTGACAAACCTTCATCTAAAAAAATTGAAAAATAAATTAAATATACAATTAAAACTACTTGTACATTTTTATTAGTGGATTGTTGAAAAATAACAATAGGCTAGAAGCCTATTGTTATTTTTTATTAATAAAATATCTAGAAAAGCTAGGAAATTGTTTTTTTTTTTTTTTTTTTTTTTTTTTTTTTTAAATAATGTGAAATTTATGTTGGGTTCAATTTTATGTTTGTTAGCAAAATATGATTTACCAACAATTACTAGTAAACTTAACAAAATTGAAACCACCATAAATTTTACATATGAATTAGAAAAAAAAAAAAAAAAAAAAAAAAAATCCCTATCTTTCCTAGAAATTTAAATAATAAAAAAATAACAATAAAGCTAGAATTTAATGTTTATATAAAAAAAAAAAACCCACATCGACTTTTATTCACATCACTACTAGTAGATACCCCCCCAAAAAAAAAACAACAACAACAACATAGTATCAACAAATCAGAAACTATCAGATGGCTTTATAGGTGGTTATCTTGGGACTTCCGCAATACTATTACCCTTGTAGCTTAGAAGATTAAAAACAGCCAGTATGAAGATCCAGGATTTTGCCAGAGACAAAAGGGGAACATGAAGTTCAAGTCTCACCAGGAGCTTATTCTTTTGTTTCTGGTGTGTGTGTGTGTGTCGTTCTTTGCTGTTGTAGAAATAATGACCCAAGTAAGTTGCAATAAAAAGCAACTGAAATTAAAATGAAGACTAAAACTCATCAAAATAAATAATGACTGTTATAAGTGTCTCAACTGTTTTTTTTTTCTTTTTGGAGAGGGTGGATCAAGAGATGACAATTTTTATGACAAGTGTATAGTCATTATTATGTAGATATGCGATATTGATAAATAATTTTTTGTCTTTTTTTTTTTTTTTTTTAAATCTGAAAACTGAAAAGTGCAAAGTAACTTGGAATTCCAAAAGCAGAAGAAATAAAAAAAGATGCGAATCCTCATCAAGAATAAGATAGACAATTTATATATATATATATATATATATATATATATATATATATATTCCTTTTCTGAGCCACTATAGTCCAGGTTAAAAATGCGGTAAGAGTAACTCAAAGCCAAACTTTTTTAGACCTTATTTTTCAGATGCAGGTTTCATTGGGGAGCAAGAAAAGTTTTGGTAAACGGGTCAGACTTAGGCCAATTTACCAAAACTTTTCTCTTATGTCCAGTTGGACACATGGTACAATGGATGTAGAGGTGGAGTTAATATAGTTCTAAGTGACAATCATCTGTAGGTTGCATGTTCAATCCTGGTCATAGGCAATAACATAGAATACTTAACAGATTTACACTTGTATCTGGTCATGGTTAGCAGAATGAGAACAGTGGATTGAATAATGGGTTCAAAGTTCTGTGGAGGTACCTGATTACAACATGAATGTTCCGAGGTCCAACAAGAAATACTTGAAGAATGTTTGAGGGCACATCAGCCGAAATATTAGGAATATATAATAAAATGAGGACAACAGTCTGAAAAACCCAAATCCCAAACGAAAACCATATCTGAAAAATAAGGTCTAAAAAAAAAAGTTTAGCTTCATGTTAGTCTTACCATGCTTTTAAGCTGGACTACTATTAATCTTATTTCACTACTTTATTCAAATACCTGTGAAACAAATTATACATGAAACAAAGTTTTAAAATAGAATTAGGAACATAATCGATTTAAAGAGAACTGATGGTGTTTACTAAGACTGACAATTTTTCTTTTTATTTAAAAGAAAATTCAAATATGGGATTTAAAAAAAAAAAAAAAGAAGTGGAATATTGTTTTGAAAAGAAATTTTTGAAAAATGAAAATAAAATTTACATTTCTTTAAAAATAATGCTATTATAAAATCTAAAGAGATTGTGGCAAATATAGGAAAAGACTTATGACAATTTTTATACAAATGGTTAAAATAAACAAAAGTGAATAAATCTAAAAATGTCATAGAAGCATTACAATTTAAAAAGGTATGGTTGCTTTGGTTAACGCAATTATAAACATTTGCAATAATGATTACTACAACCAAAAAAGAAATTTTTTTTAAATTAAAAAAATTAACACCAACTATTTTTGCTGTTAATTTTAATTTTGGTCTGCATATTTCTTATATCATTTTATAAATATTAACCCTTTTACAGGCAGCTTGACATTTTTGTCATTTTTTCAGTAGCTCAATGTAAGGCATTTTCCTATTAGCTGCCCATTGACCAATTCAATGTGAATGTATAGAAATATTGCTAAGAAGCCCCACTGTAGTGTAGGATTGTTTAAAGGTTTTTCTGCAAAATATCATAATTAAAAAAGGTAGCTCAATGTAAGGCATTTTTATATTGGCTGCTCATTGACCAATTAAATGTTAATGCATAGAAATACTACTAGGAAGATCCACTGTAGTGTAAGATTGTGTAAAGGTTGTTTTGCAAAATATAATTAAAAGTGAGTGCTTTATTGTTGTCATCCTATTGTACTATGATAGAATTGCAGATCAAATTATGCTTTGTTTTTTGTTTTTATATATTTTACTTGTTTGAACATACACTATTTTACATAATTTTCCAACAATAATTAGCTGACTATACAAGGATTTAAAAAATTATCTGCCTGTTAAAGGGTTAAGCGTAAAAACTGTATAAAACTATAAAAAGAAAATAAATATAATTACTAATAAAATAAGCCCTGTTGAAAATTGAACACATTGATATTAACAAGTAAACTTTTCAACACAATAAGAAATCATTATAAGAAAACAAAAAAGAAATTAAATCTTAAGTTTAAAAAAGATTTTTTTTTAAATTCCATTTGCTGTTATTTGGTTGTCTTCACAGCAAGTAGATTATTGCATAATCTCGGGAAGCGTTCAATTGTCACTATAGTTATTTGTTGATTATTTTCTACAATGATGAAAAACATAGACAATAAGTAAAAACTTATAAGCGTAACTCAAAACAAAAAAACTTTAATGTTTTCTCTTAAGAATTTGTCTAATTGAAGATTTACATTCTACTTAGAGGAATAAAGAATCATTTAATACCAAATAAGCCATAGAAAATGTATAACTAGATTGAAATAACATTGCAAGAATTACCTGAAAGAATTGATTTGTGGAGCTCTCTGGCACTATTCCTACAAACCTAAAAAACATTACATTATTTGCAATATACAGGGTGTTTTAGAAAAATTGATATCATTTCCTAATCTAATAATTTGACCAATTCCCGTTCAAATGATCAAATTTTAACAGCATGTGTAGAAACAAATCAAAATTATCTCTAATGTTTTTTGTTTTTTTTTTCCCTTTCTTGTGAAGGTTTAATATTGTTTTTTTTTTTTTTTTTCTTCTTCTTGTAAATGTCTAATTGCTTTTTTTTTGTCCAAGTATAGAAATGACATTTCCTGAAAAAGAAAAGGCATGTAAACAGTAAAACAAAATTTTCACTTGTTTTTACACATGGTGTTAAAATTTGAAATCATTTAAATGAGAATTGCTCAATTTATCAGATTACAAAATGGTATATTTTTCTAAAACACCCTGCACATCTCAAATGATATCAATTTTTTTTTTTAAACAGCTACTATATATATATATATATATAATATATATATATTATATATATATATATATATAATCCAAAAATCAGGTGAAGAAATCTTCCTTATGATATAGTAGTTTTTTTTTTTTTTTAAATGTCATAGTTTGCAGATCTCAATGTGGGCTCTTATTGTCAGAGTCACAGAACAAAATTATATCAGGAAAAAAATAACAGAAGACTTAGATTTTTAGCATTATAGACTATTTCAGGGAACCTAGAGAAATTGTCTAGTAGCTCCCATCATCAGATGCAAAAAATGATGATGGGAGTTACTAGACAATTTCTTTATGTTCCCTGTAATAGTCTTGGCCAAGTGCAAAACAAAGGGCGAGACAGAATTAATAGGGACATCAATAACACCAACAAGTCACTCTTGTTTTTTTTTTGGTTGTTTTTGTTTTTTGTTGTTGTTTTGCCTAAATAAATATTTACTTCCTATTGTTATTGTCTTCCTGATCACTTGTCCCACCCTGTATATTGAAAGGCATTTTGAAATATCAGAAATGAGTTATGGGTTGTTATTTTTTATTTCAGAAGTATGGAGAAAAAAAAATCTATTAAATAAATTAGTCTGACTAGGAATAGAGCTGTCTTAAAACAACAGAGCATTCATGAGATTTGCATATAATTTAATTCTACATACCACATTAATAATAATGGGTTTCTATATAAAATCTAACAGATCTTTGACAAGCAGTATATCTGAAGCATTTCTTTAAACTTTATTTTTAAAATAGAAGCTACTAACAGTCAGCCTCAATAATACAATTATTATAATGAAATGGCACAGTCTTGGTGCAAGTTTTTCCCATGCACAACAAAACTTCTAGGCAATTAGTTACAAATAAAAACTGTTTTTTTTTTTCAATTACTATCCTATAACCATTTGATTTATACAATGCTATTATCACAAGGGAAGAAACTTGTCAAGTTATAGGCTGATTATGCAAAGATAAAAAAAAAAAAAAAAAGAAAAAAAAAAAAAAAAAAAAAAAAACAGCTTCTTAATAAAGTATAAAAAATGTTAAGATTACTGGTAAAAAAAAAAAAAAAAAAAAAAAAAAGAGGAAAAGTAAACAAAAATCAAAAGTTGAAATGAATTGGTATAGCAGTCATTGAATTGTAAATGAATAGATGAGATGAAGAAAGAGATATATTGAAAGAAAGAGAACAGGAGGGTGAGAGGGGGAAAGAAATAGAGAAAAAGAAAGAAAAAGAAAAAAAAAAGAAAACCACAGGAAAACATGAACAAAGTAAATAAACATGAAATATTATGGCATTGCAATTGGAGACAAACAAGCCAAATGTAAAAGTTGTATTCATTTATTTTTTCTTTTTTTTTTCTTTTCTTCTTAATGCTATAATTATGGCTTCTCAAAAATGTCAAAGCACTTTTTTTCTTTTTTTTGTTGATTTGTGTATGAAATAAACATACATTGTTGGGCTTTTTCTTGCTTTTTTTTTTCTTTCTTTCTTATCCATTTTTTCACCCCCACTCTTCCTCTCTCTCTATCTAAGTTTAGTCTCGTTTTGTTTTTTTTTTTTGTTTTTTTTTTAAACTGATGCAAGGGAAAGGGAAAAGTTATGAATGTACTTGATAAGAGAATGGCAAATGAACAAGTAGCCACAAAATGACTATATATATATATATAAATTTTTTTTCTTCCTTTAGTTAATATTTTGAGGGAAGGAGGAGGAGGAGGTGCAGAGAGGCAAGAAAAAGTACAGCGTGTGTTTTGTCATTTTTGTTTCTCTTAAGCCTTTCCCACGCCACCCCCCAATTTTTTAAAAACTTTTTTTTTCTTTGTCATTTTGACAAGTAGCAAATTGGCACAGCCCAATCATTAATAAGAGGATAGGGGGAAAGAGAAGGAGCCAGTGTTTACAATTATTAGTTTGAATAGGGCAGGGAATCAATGCTATTGTAGCACTGGCATCTGTCAAAACATGATAAAGCTAAGGGACCACAAGTTGTGAATATCAAGAGAGGTAACTTAAAGAATCAGACTTAACAGCAAGATAGACTGAACAAAAAAAAAAAGAAAAAAAAGAAAAAAAAAAAAAAAAAAAAAAAGTCATTCCCAAACCATATCTTTTAATTTTTTTTTTTTTTTTTTTTTTTTTTTTTTCCTAATCCTCTCTCTTAGCAGACAAAAAAAAACAAAACAATATTACTCTGAAGTTGATCAATTTATGAAATTTAACTGACTCCAACATAAAAAAAAAAAATAGGTAAGGGACAGAAATGAGTAAAATTATTAAAAAAAAAAAATAATAAAATAAAATAAAAAAATTAAAATAGAAAAAAAAAAAAAAAAAAATATATAAATAAACCAAAAATGTTTTTTTGAATAACTGATGCTGTTTTGGTAATTGTTTTGTTTTTAGTAAAATTTTTTAAATGTTTGTTTTTGTTTTCTTTTTGTTCTTAGTTGTTTTGCTGGGTTTTTTTGTTTCTTTTAAATTTTTTTTCTTTGTAGAAAGTTTTCCTCTTATGATTGTTATTTTCTTTTTAATATCTCCTCTCTTTTAAAAAGAAGAGCTGTGTTGTTATATTGTGCCCGTGTGCCCTTGTGTCTACGAGTGTGTATGCGTATGTGTGCATGTGTGTATGTGTATGCACGTGCATGCAAAATGCTGTGAATGATGTAATGGCAAAACATACTTGTGCACCAGATTTTCACAGACAAGTTATTTTTTTTTCTTCCCCTTTTTACCATGATCTGACCGCATCAGGCTTTTGTGTGCCTGTTTGTGACCTTTATCAGGTGTTGGGCAGGTCAAATCAAAAATTCCATCCGGTAACGGAAATTTTGTCAACAGACTCTTATGGAACTGAAACTTTCGCGTGCATGGGCGGCCCTCTAAAAGATGACCGCCAGCGTCCTTTATTAGTCGGGCTAAGAGTCTCCGATCAGCCACTTCATCATGAGAAAACTCCTCATCACCACTGGCAAATTTCTTTGGAATGACATCAACCTTAGTCCTTTCTTTCGGCTTTTTTTTATGTAATCGCTTCACCATCTTCCTTTTTTGAAGCTTATGCCTGGCCGTCAGTTTGGAGACAATGCAATGGAGTATCTTTGCATCTTGTTCTTTTGCACGGTTCGGCGATGGTGTCATGTGTTTTTTAACAGCAGTTTTTTTTGGTGATTGATTCATCAACATTTGGTTGTAGTGGTTTGATATGTTTTGTAGCTCAGATGAAATGAATTCCATGCCTTTTATCACAGAGTATGACCCTCTCGGGTCCAACAACCGCTTCCTCATAGACATTAGGCTTGATGCCTTGCCGATACTGCGGACAACATCAGTTAATGACACCAACAACTTTTCAACCTCCCACATCATACGGCTCAGTTTTGGCTGGTAAACACTATCAGAATTGCTCGACATATTCGCCTCGTCTGAACTTTTTGTCTCTTCTTCGCTGGATCCACCCGCCGTACTCATGCTACCACTGGAACTATTGCCGCTACTAGAACTTGTACTGCTGTAGCTACTGACTTCTTCACTCTCGTCCGTCTCTGAGTTTCGTTTTCCTGATAAGAGCAACTCTTTAAGACTACGACGTCCAACTTTATTAGGTTTAATTTTCCGTCTCAGATTTCTGCTGTGAGACTTGAGGAGTTGCCGAAGTTGGCTCAACAGAAGCTGCTGCTCTTTGACATCTGCATCCTCAAAGACGTTAGCAATTTGCTTTATCTCACCTACAATTCTTGAGGAATATCTCTTTTTCAATTCATCAACAGATATAGCCAACATTTTCTGTTCACCTTCAACATCCGAGCTGCTCTGCAACGCATCAGAATCCTTACTGATCTCCTCCTCTTCCTCTTCTTCCTCCTCCTCTTCCTCTTCTTCTTCCTCCTCCTCCAAGTCTTTCGAGTTGACTGTCAAACCAGTATTCTCTTCATTGACTTTCATGGAATTCTCATTTGAAGTTGGACTGAGTGAGCTGTCAGGTAGACCATTCTGCAAAGCAACAGGCGGCTCTTGAAGATTGGACATGTCATTCGGAGCTGGACATGTGTCTTGCAGAAGATCATCAGAAATCAGGTTCTCTGTATCTCTCGGACTATGGTCCACTATTTTCTGATGGAGAATCTCATAGACCATTTTTCGCCGAAAATATGGCATGTCTTCCTGGGTAAAATCCATTTGTGCTCCTCGGCTTATATATTCAGCATAAATACAACTAAACACTCCACAGTCTGATAGATTCTCTTGTAGTGGAATGTTTTTCATGTTTACTTTGACCCAACAATTAATGTCCATCTCTATGTTCTTTTTGGCTTTCATCTCTTCCTTCAGATAGTCAAGTATTGCATCCATTGCCTCATCTTTATCTTGCAAGTAACTGTCATAGTAGCATATACTTGACTGGAGAAAGTCTACAGCAATGAGTGTCCAGTGGTTTTCTATCTCCAGATGGATGGGGATGAGCATTAAGTCATGGTCAAATATGTCTACGTTCTTGGTCCATCGCCTCACACCGTTATAGCCACGCTTCATCACCATTGGAAAGAAAAATGTGCTGGGAATGTAGACAGAGCTGAAACCTTCTGTCTTACCTCTTTGAACAATGAGATTCATGTAGAAGTTGATGATTTCATCATTAAGCCAATTGCTGCCAACTAGGGTTGCCATATCACATCGCTTTATACTGATACGAAACCCTTGGGTCAGTACCTCTTCGGGAGGCACTGGCCGTAGAGCTCCTTCCACCTCCATGATGCCATCTTTACCAATACAGGCAGGGTAGTAATGCTTTACCTTCTGGACGTTGGAAGAATTGTTCTGTTGTGATTGAAGGTGATTAAAGCCAGAATAGGAGTGTGTTTGGGATTGGAGTAAGTGGTGCTGAAGGTGGAAGTTCTGCGATTGAGCAGCTACTGGTTTTCCATCATTATTATAAGAAGAGTTAGGAGCTTGGGAGGCATAGTCCACACCACTGTATACATTGTACGAGGAACGTTGCTGCTGGTCACCAAAATGTTGCATAGCTTGTGTTGAATTGTCCTGTATCTGGGGTGAATAATGCTGTTGGGTAGTGGCAGTATCTACAACAGCACCAAATGGGGGCAGCATATTTGAAGTGTTTGTCATGGGACGAGATTGTGCTGGTATACAACCAGCAGCCATATTCCCTGCTTGCATCAATTGGTGAGGTTGGTGATGCTGCTGCTGCTGCGACACAAGAGGATCATGGTGGTAGGTGTTGTTAGCACTGATGCCATTGTTCTGTGACCATGGATGTAGCAGACTGGAGGAGGATTTCTCACCTTCATGAGCTTTCCAGCCATTTCCATAGGCAGCATCTGGGTTCACCTCTCGAATCTGCTCCTCATTTACTTTTTCCCAATCTCCACTGCCAATAAAAAATTGGGCTTGAATAGACACGTTTCTATTTAGAAGTTATTGCGGTTTTTAAACTTTTTTTTAAATTAGTTAAAAATTAGAATTATACAACAGTTTATTTCTTTAACCTAAAACATTTTTATTCAACATTTTTAAGAACCTCAAATGAGTGTACTTTATAATTAAGAAATTGCTTATGAGTAAAGAAAATTTTAAGGAAAGATACTTAATTCACGTGAAAAACATTTGGCATTTGAAAAGTCATTGTTAAAAAAAAGAATTCTATTAAAATTGCAGGATTTAAATTAAAAGGCCTAAAATCAAACATAGATACATATATGCAAAATTACTTTATTATAATGGATATCAATTTTTAATCCAAAATAAAAATTAATTGCAAGTGATAGTTCTCTCCTCTTCCTAAGGGATTTGGACACTAAAAAATAAAATTATAAATTTTAAAATAGTTTTGGTTGAGAGTAGATCAAAATATCTACCTAATCACAAATATTCCTACATTTGACCACGAAATCAAAAATAAATTAGAGACAAATAAGATTATTTTTATTTGAGGTTCAAGTTAAATTATAATGAAATATGAATTTTTCATCATCTGAGACTGGAAGGTATTAATGGTTAAAAATGAAAACAGTAATTCTTTTATTTGGAAATTTTTTTTTATAATATTGTATCACAAAAGATTGAAAATAAAAATCAATTGGATACAAATTAATTATTTAAAATGTAACAAAATTAAAGTTTGGAAGATTAAAAAAAAGAAAAAAGTCAAATTTTGTTGAAAAAAAAAATTCTTTTCAATAGATAAATCTTTCTTCATTTTGCAAAAGTTAATATAGAAAATTGTTAATAACATATTGATGTCAGATGATCTGAATTTAAACTAAATTTAGAGAAATTAAAGCTTTATGAATGAAAAAGTAACAAGAGAATTATGATCATGTAAAAAGTTACATTCATTTGCAATACTAATTCTCTATGGTGCTGTACAAAAAATACCATTGCTATAAAATCTATCAATTTTAAGCTATTTTCAGAGCTAAAAATGAAGACTAAAATTAATCTAAAGTCTTTTTAAATATATTAATTAAAAAGGAGGGGGTAGGGAATTGTACAATCATGAAAACAAATGCCTTTACAATGCCATGTTTTTTCATTTAAAATATTTACATGTAATAACAATATTCACTTCACTTATAATTTACAAAATTTCAAATGAATGCATGTATGTATGAAACCATTCATAAATCATTAATTTATACAATTTATAGTAAAAAAAATCTTTTACAATTTAAGCTTTATTCCTTATTTATAAAGCTGTGAAGAGAAGTAAAAACATATTTTCATAATTAATCTTTTAAAAGCAGTAGATAATTTACCTTGTTAAGTCAATTATCTACAACTTTTAAAATAATTCTTCTCATAAATTTTTGCATCTGTTAATATCCATTTCCAAATCGGAATACCTTAAGTATTAACCTTAAGTTTGCAAAAAATAATAAACAGAAAATCATATCCATGTGGTATAAACTAATGATTGATTACACATCATTTTTTTTATTAAGTATCTTTCTTTTTTCTTTACCTTTTAGAATTCTTTCAGAACTTAAAAGAGTATTTTAATTCTTAATAAAATATGAAATACAGTTAAAATTCTGATGAAGCCAAAATTCAAACTAGGTGCCCTCTTCAGTAAAAATAAATGTACACAAGTATGTATTGCAAGATTGTGTTTATGAGTGATGTGCATAAAGAGTGTGTATGAATGTTGGTTTGCTTTTCTTAGCTTTATCATAATAAAAAAAATTAAAAAATTACAAAAAAAAAAAAACAACATGCAATTGTAGCTGCATATCAGGTCCAACAATAAATGTTGACAATTCAAATAAGCAGATACCTAAATTGCCTACAATTATATATATATATATATATATATATATATATAGGTAAAATAATCCAACTGACTGGTATGTAGGAGATGATTCTATTTGGGATCATCAAAATCTCACTGTACATCCACAACGTATGCTCATGTAGATGCAAACTTATAGATTCATACAAGGATTTTTACAAATCCCTAAGGGAGCTCAATGTATAATAACTAATAAACTAATTATATACAGAGCAATATCTATACTTTCAAAGAAAGAAAAACTTAAACCGTCATTTGGCTATAATAAATTTATTTCGACCAGAACTCAATATGAGCCAAAGTCTGAGAAAATATTTCTTTTCTTTCTTTTTTAAAAGACCAGTGAAAATTCTCTCTTTATATATAAGTATATAAATTTTCAGCTGTACACGTTAGTAACTTTATCAGAAAACGCCAGTGATTATACTAACATGAGCATGGTCACTAATAGTAGGGGAAAAAAAAAATAATAAAAAAAAAAAAGTTCAACATTTGCTAATTCAGAAATGTCAAAAATCCCAAATCAATGGCACATAACACAAGCAGACAGTTTACTAATTTCAATGAAGTGTGCACTGACTTAGTCAACTGTTATATACAAGTTACTACAATTTAAAAAAAAAAAAAAATAAATAAATAAATATTTTAAATATGAAAAAGAAAAAAAGTCATCAACCAAATGAAATTTGATCTTTTTGCAACAGGCACATGCTTTGTTGAATAACCATTTTCTTCCAATAAATTATATACAATAACATTTAATTTCTAAAGTAAAACTAGGTAATAATTAAATGACCATATGGATATAGTAAAAAAATAATGAGAAAAATGATTACAACTAAATATGAAGTTCAGTAAATATTAACATTTTATACTAGGGTGAGTCAAAAGTTTCGCAATATTTTTGGTACATGCGAGTTTGCAACATATATATCACATGATTGTAGCGGTTCAAGCCATTCAATCCACCCCCAGTGGTTGGTAGTATCATGGTAGTTGGTGCACCAGCACATGTGCATGGCTTCCTTCTGTGTGGGATTTAAAAGTCACACAGATGAATATGCAATGTAGTCTAATTCAGAAACATGCTCACCAATCAGACAAGGCTAGCCTCAAGCCATAAAGGCAAATCGAGCAAGTTCAGCATCTCAGTCTGGTGTGGTCATCTTCACGATTTCAATAAAAGAATCCTGAGCTGCCAAATTATGCCTCATGTTACAAAAATATTGCAAAACTTTTGATTCACCCTAGTATTTAGTAAAGGTTTTTGATTTTACAGCAAAATATAAACAAACATAAGAATTTGCTAATGACAAATAGGAAAGTATCATTAATGAATACAAAATCCCTAAGTCTACAAAACCAACAAGTCAAAATTGTTTCTTATACCAGAGCATTGTCAGAATATTTTGAATGATTCAAATAATAGTGTTTAGTTTTTTTATTAAAGTAAAATGTCCATTATAATTATTCATTATAGCAATGGTTCTCAAACTTTTTTCTTTTTCCTATGGATGCCTTTGATTCCTACTTGACTCTGGTTGGCCCCCCATAGCCATTCAATGTTTAAAAATTCTACAACTAACTACACTGTATGGGGTACAAGGTAGGGATTAAACAGCTTTAGTTGTTCATAAATAAAAGTCGTTGGGGCAGCCTAAAGTCAGTATCAGCCAGTCAGCGAGGGAGTCTATCCCCTTTTCAATAGCGCTAGACCAAGGAGATTGTTTTGGCGTCTGAGGTGGAGCGCCACACCTACCATCAGCTCCTTACTTTACCGCACCGATCCCTGTGCTACTCATACGTCGAGTTGGCGAGGACCGGCATCGAACTAGGAACCTTGTGGTTTCTAGCCAAATGCTCTACCGACTGAGCTAACACTGCAATTTATTAAGAAACTTTAGTTGGGACCCATCAACTTTCCTGGGGACTCATTTAAATCAAATCGTGCATGCCAGGACACACTAAATTAAAAAGCTATCAGCATCACTGTGAGTGTGTGTGTGTGTGTGTATACACACACACACCTGCAAATGCTACAGAGGGATGTTAAGTTGAAATAAACATGAAAACTTTCAAATAAATTCTGCTAATAAAGATATTCATAGCTATAGAATAATTATTTTAAAATTGAAAACAGAATTTTAAATGTTTCAAAAAAAAAAAAAAAAAAAAAAAAAAATTTTAAAAAAAAACACCTGCTTCTGAGAAGTCATGTTGCAAAAATGAGTTCGAAGTTGAATATACAATTGTTTTTATAGAAAATTCTGCTCTATAACAAAGTTCTTTAATTTAAAAAAATTAGCAGAATCAAAATCCAATATGAACTTAAAAGCAAGGGTGGGTAGGGAGTTGACATCATAAATATTAGCAAATTTTTAAACTTTTACCCTTTTGGATAAATCACAATTTCTTTTCTTTTTGTATAAAGGATTAAAATGAAAGTTGACATAAAGAATAAGGATTATTATCTAACTAGTTAAAGTACCTGTCCACGTCGGATGGATAAGTAGACAAGATGTCTATCATAGGTGGTTATATTTTTTTTTTTTTAATTTGAAAGTTAAGCTCAGTTATTAATAATTGTAAACACTCAAGTTTAACTGATATTTCAGAGATAATGGAATGCATTTAATTAAATCTTTAATTATTGTAAATTATCTTCAAATCCACTTGCAAGATTATAATTTAATTTTTTCATTACTTTATGATAGTTTTCTGTATTTTAGATAGCATGTTGTCATGTTCAAAATTTAAAAATAAACATGTTTAGTGTTTACCTTTTGATAAAAAGTTGAACAGTTTAATCTTTATTTTAAAAAAAAACAAAAAAGTTTAATCTTTATTTTTTAAAAACCAACAAAAAAAAAAAAAAAAAAAAAAAAAAAAACAGCAATGGTGATTTTTTCTCTCCCTTAATTGGAATAAACTGTTATATACCCTACCTATGAACATTAATGGGTATGTCCCAATACTCATAAATACGGGAGTATTATGCTGACTGAGTAGTCTTATACCACTAACAGTAGTTTACCTTCTTCACACCACTGACGAGTATTGTATTTTGTTAATGTTATAAAGATTCCATTTCATATTCAACCTCCGTTTGGTTATTTCTCATTTAGTAACCATTGTTAGGTTACATCAACTCAAATAAAAGTTAAAATAATAATTCAATAATGTAATTTAAATAATTAAATTAAATTAAAAAAACTATCAATTCAAGAGAATATCCCTATTTATTCAGTTTAATCTTCATTGATTATACATTAATTCATTGTTTTATAGCATTTATGGTTTCAATTCCAAGAAAAGATACTAAATATGTTTTCACACACACACAGAGAATCTTAAATGTTTGAAGTTTAAAAATAAAGCATTCATGCAAACTAATTATTAAACAAAAGTATTGAATAAAAGCGAATCAAGACAAAAATAGATGATGTAAGGTATGTATTAATTGATCTAAAAAGCAAACAACATGATGGAGGATAGGAGAATAGAAGGCTATCTTTTTGATCTGTTGTCCTGGATAAGATTAATTATAAGATATCTAAGAAAAAAATCAAACATCTTAATAAAAACTGCCCACTTAATATATGATTAGTCCTGGTTAAAACTCTTAAAGTCCTATACCACCTCATTCCACCTGGCCAGAAGTCTCATTCATTTTCCTAATCCACTCCAAACGATAGCCTTTGTTTAAATATAATATTAAACATATTTAGAAGTCTTTGATTTAAGGGAAATAACAGGTAACTTTAGATGCAAAGGTCATTTTTAGCCATTTTTTAATATATCCTTATAGGAATGCTTTGGACTTAGAAAATTCTTAACAGGATGTTAAGAGTTAAATATGCAGTAAGGCTAACATAAAGCCAAACTTTTTTTAGACCTTATTTTTTCAATGTAGGTATCATTGGAGAATAAGAAGTTTTGGTAAATGTGTCAAAGCCTGATCGGTTTACCAAAACTGATCTCATTCCCAATGATACCTACATTGGAAAAATAAGATCTAAAAACGTTTGGTTTCAGGTTACCCTTACTGCTATCTAACCAGGACTGAATAAAATATAATATAATAGTAATTCAAAACATCTTCAAAAATTATATAAGAAATAGAACAGTCTGCCAAAAACACTGACAATGTTTAAATTATATAAGATAAAGGATTTAAAAAATCTTAATACTATCTTTTTAGATGATTTATTTTTCAATACAAATTTATGTTTAATTTAAAAGCAGCAAAACAAGAAAACACTACAAAGTACAAAAATAGTCATCTTTCAATAATTCAAGATTACTGTTAGCTACTTTCCCTATACATATTCCAACATATTTTACAGTACAAAATATTTTTAAATCAAATTTTTGATGGACCGATAAACCATCCAATTTCTCCAGAGCATTTCTTCATTTAAAAAATTCTTTATAACATTAAACAAAAAAACTAAAGAGTTAATTTTATTCCAGACATTCCTATTAACAAACACTAATAACAATAAATGGTTTCATTTTGTCTTTGATCTACTCAGCATTTAGTGCATAAAAACTGTCTTTAATACACCTAAGTTCAAACTGTATACATTCAATATTTCCCAACTGAAAACATTACTTTATATAATAAAGTAATGCTTTAATTTTTAAACTATAGTAATGTTCAAAAAGACTTAATTTTATTGAAACGTATACAAATGATATTAATATTTATCTGCCTTTACTTTTTATCAAATGACCCCAAAAACTAGATAATTATAAAGCATTTGTAAGACGTTTATGATAGCAATACCATGTCCATCAATGAAGTTATATAGATTAAATTTAAATACATAAATAGTCGCAAATATTAAATAAAAAAATAGTTTGTTAAAAAAAAAAAAAAAAAAACACAAACAATTTAAAATGCAATAGAACTTATATTATTCTAAGGGGTCATTTACAAAATACAAATGAAATATAACCATAAAAACCAAGTGCGTTATATTCAAAACTTAGGTTCAAATTCTTCTCAAAGAGTAAGCTTTGATTGCTCCATACTAATAGCCTACAAATAGAGAAAAAATTAAAAGGACCCAAAAGTTTTTAAAAAGACCGTTTTAACGTACTTGAATTACTGAATATCAACCAATATTATTTTAAGCTTGATTGATGAATATTTTGAGGAAACTATTCTAGGACAGATCATATCACTGGCGTTATCACTTACCTATAAAAAAAATCTCTTAAACTATAATTAACCTGACTAGTAGTAAAGTCAGTAGAGTGGCCTACTGTGAGGGAGTCTATCCCCTTTTCACTAGCACTAGACCAGGGAGATTGTTTTTGCATCTGAGGTGAAGCCCCTACCATCAGCTCCCTACTTTATTGCACAGATCCAAGCTGTGCTACTCATGCGCTGAGTTGGTGAGGCCTGTTATCAAACCTGGAACCTTGTGGTTCCTAAGCGGATACTCTACCAACTGTATCAACATACAAATGTCTTCTAAAATAAACCATTTCATAATGATCTGCATTTTCTGTAGAAAGACTTAATTTCAGTTTTACTGCATATCAAACCCTTTTCAAGTCATTTAATATTGATTCAAGTCATTTTGATATTAGGTACCTCCTGGTTAATATTTTCCAGACCTCACACCAGGCCAGATTAACACAAGGTCTTTTTTTTTATGTGGCATCCAGTGAGGATCAAATTCATTATTCAGTAATAATGGATTCTGTGAGACTAGCACTTAATTTTAGAATTATTGAATAGAAAATCAAGTTTGCATTTGAACATAGAAAAAGCTTTCAAAATCAAGCTTCCACCTATAAGGAAAAAAAGAAAAAAGAAAAAGGAAACAAAAAGAAACACCTAAAAACTTTGGTCATGGTCAAATGTAGGGGGGTAGAATTTTCAGTTATTGATTCTTACAACTCAAATAACTAGTAAATAGAAATGGAAACACTGACAATGAACATTTGCATTTTTTTGTTTCATAAAAATGAACACAAAAGTTGTTTAAAAAATAATTTCACTGAACCTTCAAATCTAAAACATTTATTATCAAGCAATTTGTTTATTGGATGAGCCTTATTTTTTTATTTTTAAATGACAGAATACTTAGTAATCCAAATTATAAAATCAGTAACGACCACTACTACTAAATAAATACAAAAAAGAAAAATATATTTCAAACCAAAATAAAGACATTTTCTTTACTTTAGCAGTTTGATAATTAAAAAAAAAAAAAAAAAAAAAATTTTTTTTTAAAGTATTTGCTTATCAAATTCACAAATCCAGCTACAAATAAATATTGCATTAAGACTGTCAAATCTCTTCACATATTTTGAATGAATTTTAGATCTTATTAAAAGATGGCACCCAATAGAATTTTGGCTTTTATATTTACATATACACACACACATACACAGGTGCATAAGGAAAAATTCATAATTTCATCATTATAAGAGATCAAAGCATTTAAAAAATATAACATGAAGTTAGAAAAAAGCAACTTACACTGTATATAAATAATTCAAGAACATTAATTATAATTCAAAACATGTAAAGCAACAAAAATCTCAAAAGTAAAATTAAAAGTTTTCAAATCAATGAGAAAATACATTACAGTATCCCACTTAGAAAGTTGAACTACATATCTAACTAAAAAGTGATTTTTTTTAACATTTTTAAAAAAATACCTTTATTATATGTAACTACTTCTAAAACTTATAAATAATGTAGCTTAATAAAAATAAATAAATGAATAGATTAAAAAAAAAAAAAATGAAAAAAATGAAATCTATCACGCACAAAAGTAAATTTTAATAAACCTGTCCTTCAATTTAAAATATTTCTCTAATACCTAAATATAACTAAATTATATACTTACATGTAAAAGGAAATCTAAATAAAAATTAAGCAATTCTGTAATTGCTAAATGAGTGAAAATGTTAGATTCTGTAAGTAAAATATTTGCCGGGTTTTGTGGGATGGAGTTTAACAATAAACAAGCTTTAATAGTCCATGTTAAAAGCATTGTAAGGGTAACCTAAAGTTAAACTTTTTTAGACCTTTTTTTTTTTTTTAATGAGGATATCATTTGAATGAGAAAAGTTTTGGTCATTTTTTCATAGTATTTAAAATGTTTTTGTAAATTAGCATTGTGTGTGTCTGCTATCTTTATTCAATTACAAATCTTACTTTTATATAGATAAAAAAAATCTCTTGAGAAACTTCAGAACTTTTCTAAGGAACAAAGAAATTCTTTTCAGGTTTGAAATCTTTTCTTGTTCAAAATAAATTCAATGAAAAGCACAAAGCCCAACCGTTTTACCAAAACTTTTCTCATTCCCCAATGATACCCGCATCGGAAAAATAGGGTCTAAAAATGTTTGGCTTCGAGTTACCCTTACAACGCTTTTAACCTGGACTATAAAGTATATTCTAATAAGTATTAAAATTTTTTTAAATTAAACTGCAATTGGTGTCAGTGTAAATATATTTACAAAAAATGTATAATTATATATAAATTGATAGTTTTTTAAAAAAATCCATTAGTGTAATGAATGCCAAAAGGGAGGTTGTTTTTTTTTTTGCTCGTTTCTATCATTGTTCTTGCATATATTCTTTAATAAATATTTGCAAGCAGTTCAGTTATATTTTTACTCTAAATTCATGCACTGAATATATCAACAGTTTTAAGACAACAGAATAATATACAGTAAGTCTTTTCTAATTCATTTGGCACTTGTTAAGGCATCCTTTTGTGGTGTAAAGGTTAACAAGCTAGTCTCACAAATCTGTTACTACTAAAAAGTAAGTTTGATACTCATTAGATGCCCATACTTATGACCTTGTGTCAAATCCTACCTGTAGGGTAAAAAACTTTGTTTTTTTTTTTTTCATTTGGCATTTGTTTACACATTCACAAAAGCTTTTATTTACTCTATTAGAAACATAAGGTATTTAATTGTTTAAATATTTTGACACTTATTCACATCACTTGATCAAATGAAAAAAAAAAAAGAAGAAAAAAGAATGAATGAAAGAAAAAACACTCCCAAAATAGTGTTATTGAATATTTTTAAGTATTTTCCAAGAAATAGACTAAATACAAAAACCCTCTAATACATCCGGTTTTAGCTATTCTAGACACACGCATACACACAATTGATCAGAGCTTATCTAACCAAAATTTCTTTAATAATCTTCAACAATTACAAATTAAATATCAAGACAAATGAAAAATTATGAATTAATTTTTAAAAAAATTTTTATATAATTCTTCTTGGGTAGAGACAGATTTTGAAATTGCTATATAAACTTCAACAATCTTGAAAACAAAAACAAATTATATGACTATCAGAAATAATTCCATTTAAAGCAGGAAAGCATGAAAACAATTCAAAAACTCTTAATTAAAAGCTAAAAAGACATTTGGCTAAGTTTTTTTTCCTTAACTAATCATTATATGGATGCAAGGGAATATTCAGAATGTGATTAGTATTTCACTTGTTTCTAAACTAGATCTTTTTTTTTTTTTGTTAAATTAAAATCTAAACAAATATTAAGCATGATTGTTTTCTGCATTTTATAGCAAAAAAAAATCTTAAAACTACCTCTAAGTGTATTTTGTCTAACATGTTAACTTAAAATGTATATTATTTTAGAAATTTTAAATTCGGTTTTTATCTTATTAAAACATTACAAATTAACTGATAAGTACAGGAAAAGAATATTCATATTCACTATCAGTAGACTATCAACACTTATTTATTAAAAAAATAAATAAATAAAAAATAAATAAATAAATAAAAAATCTTCTGAATGGGAATTTTTTAAACTCCAGATGGTTATTATACCCCTAAGAATTGCAATTTATTTCAGGTAAATCATTTTTGTTTTTTAGATTCTTTGACAGTTTTGGGGTGAGCTCAAAGTAAATAAATCTTTCAGATGAAAGTCACGTGCTTAACATTAACCAAATTATATTGGGTTAGTGCATAATTATTGGGGATTTTTTCAAAAATATTTACTAAAAAAAAACCAAAAAAAAAAACATTAAAGCTTTTATCTTGATATTTTTCTTTTAATAATGAATCATTAAAAACTATTTGGTAAAATTCTCAGAAAAATGCATATTTAAAAAAATCTATTTTAATCTAAAGATCTACTTGAAAAGGGTTGTCATTTACTTTAGTGTTTTAGAAAAATTGATATAATTTCCTAATCTAATAACTTGACCAATTCTCATTGAAATGATATCTAAGTTTAACAGCACATTTTGTGTTTAATGTCTTTTTTTCTTTTAATGTATAGAAAAGTCATTTATAATTAAACATGGTATTTTGAGTTGTTTCTAAACATGTTAAGATTTGAGATCATTTGAATAGGAATTGGTCAAGTTATTAGATTATGAAATATCAAATATTTTGAAATACCTCGTATTTCATTTAGTTTGGCACAAGGCTAAAAGTATGGGGCATCTAGTAAAAATTAAACTGACAATGGTCTGGCATTCTAATTCACTAACCATTACACTAAGAGTTACAGTAAAAATTAGCACAAGAAAAGAAAAAGAAAATTCAAGAAAACTCAAAACTTTTCGGTTAGTTCTTAAAAATAATTATCATACATATTGCAATTTTTTCCCCCCAAATATTTTGATAACAAGCAACATGTTCATTACAACAGTGATGCTGATAGCTTTTTGATTTAGTGCGTCCTGGGATGGACATATTTGCTTTGAAGGATTCCCTGGGAACATTAATGGGTCCCAACTAATGTTTCTTAATAGATTATAGGGTTTTTATTTATGATCTTAGGAAACAACTAAAGCCACCTAATTCCTACCTTGTAACTTATCCTGTGGAATTCGTTTCAAAACTAATGAAATATATTTACAGATAGTTTGAAATGGTGGGGGATGAAAAAAGAAAAACACTGGAACGTATGGATATGATTTTACTGCCTCCTTTTAGGTTTTTGTGCATCAGTGGAAAGGATGTGTACCTATCAGCATCTCTGTTACAATGTAGTTTTTTTTTTTGTAGACTAAAAACACTTTGCTATAACTTTTCAAAATTAATTAAAAATAATATATCTCTCTCATATGGAGAAACAAAAAACTGTTCATAGCAATAAAAGTAAAGTAAAGTCGACGGGGCAGCCTAAAGTCGGTATCAGCCAGTCAGCGAGGGAGTCTATCCCCTTTTCAATAGCGCTAGACCAAGGAGATTGTTTTTGGTATCTGAGGCGGAGCCCCACGTCTACCATCAGCTCCTTACTTTACCGCACAGATCCCTGTGCTACTCATACACTGAGTTGGCGGGGACCGGTATCGAACTAGGAACCTTTTGGTTTCTAGCCGAATGCTCTACCGAATGCTGCCTAGAAATTATAACAAAACTTGAAAGTGCAATGGTATATTAAACCTAAAATAACGTAGAAGTCACTTCTTTAAACTCTCATATGATTTCCATATGAAAATGTTTACAAACATATAGTTATTTCATCATAAAGACAAAATATTTATATTCCATATTTTGTACTTTTTTTTAAAGCTTAAGTAGTTGTTTACTAACAATTTCATTTTAAATTAATTTAAAAAAAAAAAACTGTTCTTGATAAACAGAGAAAAAACAGTGACATTTATTTAAAATTATTTATCAATTGTATTTCTTTAAAATCCTTTGATCAGAAGTATTTTGTTCCCATATGAAATATTATGGAAAAAAAAAAAAAAAAAACAATGATACTATTAGAAAAGATATGTTTTTAATCTAGCAGGGTTAATGTTTGTTAAGTCTAAATACAAGTTCAATGATTATACATACATTACTGTATATAATTGTGTATCATGCAACTTTCTGAGACCAAAATTTTAGCTTACTATTAGGGGTTTGCACCATATGCAAGATACAAACTTTGCTTTGCATATGTAAATTATTGGCCAAGGCCAACTGGTACACCTACAATTTCCAGCTGCAAAAGGTCTCAATTTAGGTCTCAGTAAGTCACTTGATATGCAAGTATATACGGTAGGTTTAGCTTGATTTGGTATAAGGCAATAGAAGAGTAGAATCAAGAGAGGATTAAACTTAGTACACAAGATATAGCCAACAAACTTGCTTTTTAACCATCACTCTATGATAGGTGCCTCAGGTTCAATGAAGAGAGGAGACAGCTTGAGTAACAAGTTAAAAAAAAAGGGCAGATAATCATTACACAACAAGCTACAGGATATGTCCCTATAAAAATAAACATAACATATATACTCGTGGATAGGTTGCCTTTCTTTCTTTTTTTTTAAACCAAAAATTCTGCCAAAATCAGTGGAGCAACCTATCCATTTGACATAAATGTCATTTATGCTTGTCATTCATTGCTTTAAACTGACCTGATGCTGCTGACTGTTACGCTTTTTTTTTTTTTTTTTTTTTACCTAGGCTCATTTACGATTATAGTACTAAGAAATGCAACCCTTATTTCTATGTTTGTATTATGCATCACAGTCTATGGCAAAGTGTTCTAGATGTAATATTTGCAAGCAAAGTCTTGAAACAAAGGTAAATATTTGATAAATTTTATGTTAGATTAGGTCATATAACTAGCCAGATTATAATGCAACCTATCTGTCAGTCAACCCCAAATACACACTTTGACAACCACAAATTAAGGGTGTGACCTATCCACGAGTATATACAGTATCCATCTCAAGTGAAAGAGCCTAAAGTACATAAAACAAAAAGTTGGGTAAGGCAATTTAAGTTTTTATAGAATAGAGCATTCTTAATTTGCAATTTTAAATACTTTAAAATTCTTAAAAAAAAAGGAAAAAAAAAAAAAAAAAAAAGGCCACCTTTAACCAGAATTTTTATCCTGATACTCAAAATAAAATTACAAAAATTAAAGTAGTACGTTTTAGCTTAGTACACCATCTGCATAGGAACCACAAGGTTCCAGGTTCAATACCAGCCATCATCAACTCAGCACATGAATAGTACAGCTTAGATCTGTGCAGTAAAGTAGGGAGCTCATGGTAGGTGTGGTGCTCCACTTCAAACGCAAAAAAACAATCTCCCTGGTCTAATGCTAGTGAAAAGGGGAGACTTCCTCACTGTCTGGCTGATACTGACAATAGGTCACGCCATGGACTTTACTTTTACATTATGAATACTCATTATTTATATTATACGAGACAAAAAGTGACCCGTTGGGCCACCCATTGAGCTTTAGATAAATAATTATGATTAGGGAAAAGCAAATTAAAATTTTTTTTAAATAAATACGGCCAGACAAAACATTAAAAATCATTTTGTAAAAATTTCTAAGAAAGGGAACATTTGATCTAATTTAAGCTACGGCTTGCTGCTTATGAAATTTAACATATTTCAAATTCTCTCTCTCTTTCTCCTCTCCCAGAGAAACATATATATATAATAAGGTAATCAAGATATACATAGAGAGGTGGAAAGTGATAGACAGAATATAAAGTAATGGACGGGTTAGTTTTTTTTTTTAATTAATTGCAAATTATGACTAATTAGAACCAATTAAAATCATAAACTCAACTCAATCCTAAAAGTAAGGAATAATTTAGTATAACTTTCGTGTCATTTAACAAAACAGTAAAAAAGCCTTTAGGAGACAAATATTGATTTGCCCAGCTTTAGTATAATAATATTCTTGTTTTAGAAAAATTTATTTTTTAAAAGTAGGTATCTGAGCTAAAATAATTTTTACTAATTCTACAATAAAAACATTTGGTTGTAACACGAGGGTCATTCAATGAATAAGGTGTAAGGAGTTGGCAAAAAAAAAAAAAAAAAAAGGCACTGTTTACAATAGCACCTTTTTTTAAAGAAAGCAATAGTGATGGGTCCTTTATATACATATAAGTAAAGTCATCGGAATGGCCTAAAGTCAGTATCAGCCAGACAGCGAGGAAGTTTATCCCCTTTTCACTTGCACTAGACCAAGGAGACTGTTTTGGTGTCCAAGACAGAGTGCCACACCTACCATCAGCTCCTCACTTTACTACACAGATCCCTATGCTACTCATATGCTGACTTGCAAGGGCCAGTATTGAACCAGGAACATTGTGGTTCCTAGTTGGATGCTCTACCGACCGAGCTAAACCAGCCCTATATATATATATATATATATATATATATATATATATAATATATATAAAAAAACGCCAGCATGTAAAAATTCAATATTAAACCAATAAAAAAAAAAAAAAAATAAATAAATAAAAATAAATAAAATAAAATTACTTCGAAAAAAAAAAAAATTTTAAAAAATAAACACTAATCATTGCATAGTTTCTTTTACTGGAGTCATTTACAATAGACTGTCTAACATCCCTTTAAGCTCACTTGCTGTTTGCATAACCCGATTAGGTTGTGGGAGCGCTGTTCATATAGTGTACCTTGGATAGAAATTACCTGGCAGAGCCAACCCCTCTCCAGGTTTACAACTGATTTGAATTCAGAGTTTTCCTTCCCGCCATACCAAGGGTAAAGAAACCAGTCTGCCATATCCATAGATGGAGGGAGAACAGTTGGCTTCATACCTTTCCCAAGTATTAGCACTATGTGAAATGCAAACAGCCTCATTCAGGAATTAGAACTCAGGTAGTTGATTTCACTTCCTACAATAACTGTTACACCACAGGCACCTCTCACCTTAGAGCTACAAAATTTTAATAAATATATGTTTGTTTTGTTTTACGGCATATCAACCTCAGTGGGTCATTTAATACCGATAAAGTTTTGAAATAAATCAATTCTCAATTTTGTTTATAAACTCATGTTTTTCTATTCAACCCATAGGTGGGACCCTAACAGGTACTACCACCCCGGGTCAGAGTGGACCAGGGAGCAATGGTGATGAAGGGATGCTCCACATTCCCCAAACCTCCAAAACTAGAACCTCACCATCAGATAGAGTTTAACGTCATTCCCAGGACATGTAGATCCGCAGCCACCGCCTTCTAGCACCCATATGATAAAAAGGGGTTGGAGCTTAATAAGTATATATTCTTTTCCTATGGAAAAGAAACTAATTTATAGAAACTAATTCATATATGAATGGTTCAAGTTTGACTAACTACTAGATGGTTAAATAGTAGACAAGATATCAACCATCGGTTAATGAAATTAAAAAGAAAGTGCAAGTTTCACAAAAGATAAATAACTTGTTTACCTCACAAATAATTTATATATAATTATGAAAATAATTTGATCTAATTGAAGAATAAATAAGAGATAAATGTTTTATATCAATATATCTAATAAAGAAAAAGTATAAAAGATTCTAAATAAAAACTAAATTACAATAATACCAATGCAAAAGTCAAAACAAACTTGTTACTGACAAGAAAAAAAAAAAAAAAGAAAAAAAAAAAAAAGGATTTAGGTCTAAAAGCTTTAAGAATAAAACTATTCTTAAAACAGGTACATTCAAATTATTTGCAAGACACAAAGTAATTTTGACCATAATTTATAGACTGCCTATATATTGTAATAGAAAAATGCAGTCTAGATCATTAAAAGATTGAGTCACTCAAATTCAAATCAAAAGAATAAATCAGGTGAAAATACAATTTTTTCCCAAAGTTTATTTATTATTATTAAATCTTTAAATCAATTTGACCAAATGATGTGATAAGTGTGAAAATAATATTGTTTCACACCAGATTAAATCTTATACAAAGACACCAAATGAAGCAGTGAGTTTCCTGGTAACATCTACTTTGTGACTGACTTTCTTTTATAAATCTAATAAGGTGTATAAAAGAGGGGGGAGGGGATAAATTTAAAAAGAAATTCTATACTGGTTTTCAATAGCTTTTTGACAAATTAGGGTTTTTTTTTAATATCTGTACCAAAATGCTCTAATCAAAATGCCATCTTAATTTCTTAATTATAAGTCCTATTTAATTTCTAATATTTAGGAAGGTATTTATTTATCTATATTGTATAATCAGCCTGAAATAAAATAAAGTCTCTGACCTTTTCTATGAATTTTTGAGATGAGGCTTGATAATTTGTATTATTTGTATTGTTCCAACTATAGTCCTCATTTTTATTGTTAATGTTAGAATGTTTTGGCCAATGTGCCCTTCGGCAGGCGTTTCTTGTTGAACTCTGGAGCCAACATATCATAATCAGAAGCTTTCACAGAACTTCGAATCGAACCCTTTATTCAATCCACAGGGGTAGACCATTCTCATTCCATTAACCTTGACCGGGTACAACAATTAAGCTGTATTAATTATTCTATGTTATTATCAACCTTGGCCAGGAATGAACCTAACCTAGAGATGATTGTCACTTAGAACTGCATTAACTCAACCCTTATATCTGTTGTGCCATGTGTCCAACTCCCAATTATGACATGAAGGCTCCAGTGTTTGACAAGATGGTTTCAGAGTTTGTCAAGAAACACCTGAAGAAGGCCAGAGGGCACATTGGCAAAAAACGTTGTGTACATAACAGTAAAGATGAGGACAATAGTCCAAATCTAAATAATACAAAGCCTCTGACTTTGTTTAGTGAAGGTATGAACTTGTTTTTATATATCCAAGTCATATTGATAACATTTTCACTGGAAGTGATATTAAGTTAAAGCATAAAAACACTAATCAATATTAGCAGACTAAAATGAACCAACAAACTTTATCAATGTTTATAAAAAAGCAAATAAACCAAAATCTAAAAATTCTATTTTTTTTTTTTTGCATATCTGTATTGAGATTGAGACAGTTTACCAAAAAATGTTTTTATGGATACCATTTCTTAGTTCTCATAAAAAGAAATATTTAAGTGAAAAACTTAAAGCAAAATTATAAGCTAATGAGTTATCTTGAGGATACGCACTCCCAAATTTTTCAGATTTAAAAAAAAAAAAAAAAAAAAAAAAATTAGTAACAGGAGCCAGCCTCATACGCTCTTTTGATTTACTTTTTTCAAGAAATTAAACTGAATTCTTAAATAATTTTCTCTTACATAAATTATTTTGGACATTTTTCCATAATGTTAATTCATTTGAAAAATGCCCAAAATAATTTATTGTAAGAGAAAATGATTTAAGAATTCAGATGAAAAAGAGTTTATTTTCACCCTCCTCAAAAAAATAAAATAAAGAAAGAAAAATAACAAAAGAAAAGCAAATGAAAAGAGAGTACGAGGCTGGCTTCTGCTGCTAATTGTAAGAAAGCATTCCTTTTATTTTTTAAAAAGTTAAAAAATTTATGAGTGCGTATCTTCAAGATAACCAACTAATGATATCCTAAGACAATACTGAACTATTTTGCAAAAGATAAAAGTAGTATTAAAATTTTGTGACATCTGAAAATCTACTACTTAAGAGAAACAATACCTTTATGGAATACTAATATAAAAATGTATAGTAAAACTTAAACAAATTAGTAATTTAACTAAAAATGATATAACAATGTATGTACTATGTATAATATTAATGTAAAAAATTAAAAAATAAATTTAAAAAATAAAATTTTTTTAAAAATTGCTTACTTTGACAATCCAATAACAGGCCCAGATTTTTCATCACTTGTTTGGTCATCGCTAAAATCATCATCATCATCTTCATCTTCCTCTTCATCGTCTTCCTCCTCATCATCTTTGTCGTCGTCTTCCTTATCATCATCCTCAATATCATCTTCCTCATCCTCTAACATATATTCGTCTGACACATCTTCCTCTTCAGATGAAAAATCATCATCTTCAGAGTCGTCATCATCTTCCGACACCTGTTGTCTTTTCAACTTCTTAGACTTGGGCATTTCTAGATCTTGCAATTGTTTCTTAAACTTTGCCTTCTTTTTGTTCAAATCTGCCCATTTCGATTTGGTAATTTTAGTCCGATTTTTCTTGCAAGCACTGCCAGAAATATTCTTCTCTGGCATATTATCACTATCCGACGCTTCCACATCACTGACCATTTGGACCGAATATCTTTTCTGCAATTTCTTCTGCTGCTTTTTGGGCAGCAACTTAAAGTTGGTACCATCAAACCTTACCCTTGCTTTCTGCTTTTTAGACAAGTTCTTTGTAGTCAATACCCCTTTGCCAACTCTCACCTTCTTCTTGTTCAGCAAATGATTGGCACCTTTTGCCCGTTCAGCCATCAGCTTTTTCTTTCGTGCTTTGTTCTTTAACTCAGGTGTGTCCAGGTCATAAATACACACACCATCTATACCTTCGTAATTAGCAGACAGCAATTTCTGTCTGGATGCTTTCTTTCCCTTACCGCACGAATCCCCAGATGCTGATTTTTTGGATTTGTTTTTCGTTCCACTCATTGCAGCCAGCTCCGAGTCAAACTTCTTCCATTTTCGGTGCTTCGACGACGGACTCTCTCCATACTGCTGTTTCTTTTTCATCTGTAATCGTCCTTTCTTGCTGTTTTTCTCATCATCAGAGTCGGTTTCAAGGCTGCCATTTTTCTGAAGTTTTCTCTTCTTCTTGGCTGGCAATACTAAATCTTCATCTTTTAATTTGTACCGACGGGACGGAACTGAGAGGTGTTTAAGAATCTTATCCTTTAGATCATCAGAAGCATCAATTTTAAGCCCCGGCCAATATTTGGCAGATCTATCCACCAAAACTTCTGGGTCAGAATTTTCATTTGCCAGTTTTCTCTTTTTCTTACTAGACATCCTAGGGCCATTGAGGATCATAGACACACCCTTACTCATGGCCTTTTTGCTGCTATTCTTAGTTCCGTGGGGAGACATGATAATGATGTACAAGATCTAAGAGTTAGCACACAAGTTCATTATAATCTAAGAGGGATTGGAAAAAGCTGCCACTAGTGTGGCTAGCGCATCTTTGTAGTTTTGACAGAGAATCTGAAAGGTAAAAAAAAAAAAAGATATTAGTATTATCTAGAAATTTATGAGGAAAAATATACAAGTTATTACTGATAATTACTACAAAAATATCAGATATTTTATCAAAAGTGAATTTCTGAAGTCCTTAGAATTTTCATGAAGGCTTCCTTCTACACATTTGGAAATTATTTAATGCTAATGACTTTTTTTTTTTCTATTTAGAAAAATTATTTGTTGATATTTAAATTTTCTTTACTACTAAATAGTATCTAAGTCTTGAAATAATTCTAAATCTTCATAAAATAATTATTATAAGCTTAAGGTACACTAAGAGGTCTGTTCATGTCTGAAGTCACCCTGGCGCAACACATTGAAGCTAAGTGGTCCAGAAGAAAGCAGCAGCAATAAAGTACCAGCACATCAACATCTTCAGGGACAGCCTTCACATGCGACATCTGTGGTCGAAAATGTTTTTCAAACAGTCACAGGAGGCACTGTAACTTCAGGGGCACAAAAACTATATCATAGTCTTCCAAGACTGTAATGCCAATAAGGTACTCTATTCATCAACACAATAATATTTAAACAGTCCCAAAGAGCTGGTTGGTTGGATTTTATGACATGTCAACCCTTGGGTTATTTTATGCTAAAGATGTTTGTTTTCTTCATTCTAGTTGGGTTTTCAATCTTTTTTTAAAACTCTTTTTGTAAAACATTTTTAAAACTCGTTTTTGATCTATCTAACCCATAAATGGGACCCTAACAGGTACTACCACTCCGTGTCAGAATGGGCCTGGGAGTAATGGCAATGAAGGGGTACTCTACACTCACCAAAGCTCCATAATAGGAACCTCACCACTAGATCCAGTTTAATGCCCCAAAGAGCTGGAGATCTGTGGAAGGATTGAAACCATCCATACCACAGCACTACTAAGATCAGTTAGAATACCAAGAAAAATCTTGGAGAACAACGTAGACTTGTTGTCACTTGGACTGGTGTGAAAACTCACTAAGTAATAATAATAGTAAATGATTTTTAAAGCAATGGATTAGAATGCAAAAATCTTTAATAAGTTTTTATTTTTAATTAATTAAATTTGCTAAATATCTAATACCGATCACTGTTGATCAGTCAATTAACTAGTATTTTAATTAATCGAAATTAATGACTTTAAAAAAGAGAAAAATGAAATTGTTTGAAGATATTTACCTTAGAAAATCATACCATTGCACTATTGGTTACTTAGAAAAAAAAGTTGATCCTCAGTGACTGTGTAAGTCTACAAAAAACAAATTTTTTTAAAAAGTAAATGAAAGTGTTTTCTAAAAACATTGATGAGAAATATAATTTTAATTAATGATCATCAAAATTTGATTTTAAACACAAAAAAAAAAATAAATAAATAAAATCACGTGACAAAATGCAAATAAGAGTTCAACACATTAAAAAAAAACATAAAAGAAAAACAAAAAAATTAATCGCACAAATGAAGGAAGAATTAAAATGTGTCTATTTCAAAATAATCTTTTTTAAATGAATGAAGCAAAAATTTGCTGTAATTTTCTCATTGAAAAAAAAATAAAGAAAAAATACATAACGGTTAAAGATTTTAAAGACTATCAATGACTTTTGTCAAAGAGTTGAGACGTATTTTCATTGTAAGTGTATGAAATGGTAGATTTAAAAAAATAAATACATAAAAAAATTAAACAAAAATGTCTAATGGATTTTGATGATCTGGGTGATTTATATTGACTTCAGTTTGTTTATGTTTTGTTTGTTTGTTGTTTTAATAAAAAAAATTAACAAAAAGTAATGCATTTGACGAGGATAAGAGCAGTAAAAAAAATCTTCCGATTCGCAGGGTCAGGTAGGGTTAGTTTCAGTTTGATTTAGGAATATTACCTGGGGTTAGGTGATAATTTAAAGTATTTTAGTACTAATAATACCGTTGTTTAAAAAAAAAATATCAAAGTTTTCTTTAAGGGCATTTACAGTGGAAACTATAGAAATCATCTAAGTGAAAAATGTGAAATAACTTAATTACCAATAGGTTTCTAATTTAAATTATCTTTAAAAATTCAGCTAAATATTGTTAATTTTAAAAACTTATACTTCATTTTATTTATTGTACTAATAATTACAAGAGTAAAATATGAATATCTGATCTAAGCTGGCAAAACTGAAATATTTTTTGAACAGTTTGGGAAACATTAAATGGAAAAAAGAAAAAGTGGAAAAAAACCAGTAAACAAGGAAATTGTTAAAACATAAAGGATAAGATGGAACAGAATCAAATATCTGGATTTTAGTTTCAAAAAGCTCTTATTTTATGAACAGATATTAATAGAAAAGAAAATATCTTTATTAGGTACATAAATACCGAGAGAATTTGTTTATTTTGTCAATAACAGCAACAAAAAAATATAAGAAGTCGATATCTAATAATTTTTTTTTGTTTAAGGGAAAGAAAAGGCAAAGAAAGTTATCAGTCCCCAAGTTTTTGCAAGGAAATTTTACCATTTCTTAAAGCAAAAGATGGAATTAAAATATCCATAAAAATATTTTTGGAAGACTGAATAACGCATAAAGAATAATTATATCCCTAAGAAAATAAAAATGTAACTAAAATAAATAAATAATAATAATAGCGCATCAAATAATAGGGAGGGAAGGTGGTTCAAGACTGAAAAGGGGGAAAAAAAGGATAAAATTGGTTATAAATGGTCAAGAAGTGAGTTATCGATTTAGCAAAGAAAACAACGTGGATTTGATCCCCGACTTAATGGGCACATTGTAAGGCTTTTTTTAAAATTTAAAGCCGGGTTGGGCGGGTAGAGTAGAATTAAAATATTTTCTTTCTTCCTTATGCTTATTTACTTTTCTAAGGATCTACATAGATTTTTCAGTGATTTGATTACAAAAGAGACCGAAATTAAAAATGGGGAAAAGAAAATTAGGATAAATTAAGGAGAGAGAGGAAATATGGATGGACCATCTTGTATTAGCAGACATAAAAGAGGGGGCAGAAGTAAATGATATTGTTTGGGGGAAAAATCCTGAAATCAATTATAATGAAAGAGGATGAATTAGGTATGCAAACCATGATCGAGATCTTCCAGCAAAAATAAGGAAAACTAAATCCAAAAAACTTAAGGAAAAATGAATAAATAAAAATAAAAATAAAGAAAAGCTTGTCTTTTTAAAAAAGCTCCGTTTAGCATGGTCATCATAACACACACTAACTCTCTCTCTCTCTCTCTCTCTCTCTCTCTTACCCTCTTTGTTTTTTTAAAGACAGGGAATCAAATGCGTAATATCTTTCCACAATTAAATCCTGTAAATTTTCACAAATGGCTCCTTATCAGGAAATCTTGATCGAACCAATTCACAGTTAATATTTCAACCGGAATCTTCTATTACTAACCACATAACATGTGCGACAACAACGAGACCGACACGGAAATAGTGAACCATCAGTAAACACGTTATGATTTTTTGTCTATGGAAGACCAAACAGATAATAATGGACAAATCATCCAGAAGCGCACACATTTAAATTCCCACCAACCATACAAATAATAGTTCTTATAATGCAAATTCTTAATAATATCCGTATAGTAACTTTATAATACCTTCGTTTTTTATATACTTTGGGATTTCTTTCTAAAAGTAGCGTACAGTATTAATATCCACTTTGATATTTATAGTCATCCATTGCTGATATTATCTCCCGTGTTGGTAGTTCAGGGGGAGTTAACTCGATTGCTCTTGATATTACCACATCCGACGAATTGCAATATGGGTCGTCCGTACTATCATTCGTTCTGATTGGACAAAGAAAATGTTTTTTGGATATTTAAATAATATCTGAAAAATAATTATAGTTGTTTTTTCTTTTTAAATAAATACTCAAGTATATAAGATATAAGTAAATATTATTCATTTAATACATCTGCTTATCTTTTAAGTAGAAATGATTTAAGCTATTTTTTAAAAATCGACGTTATACCAATTGCAAGGTGATTCAATTAATAATTTTCGATTTCAAAATCAATAAGTTAAGTTTTTCATTTTTTTTTTTTTGTCAACATCAAAAATTGAAACAGCAACAACTTAATTTTTTTTTTGGGGGGGGGAGTTCTCCCCCTCTTGCTCAAGACAATGAGTATTGATCTCTTAGTTTTGTTGTTTGTTTTTATTTTATGTCTTATTCTCTAGTTATAACGCCATATTCGTTACTACTACATTTACTTCCAAACTATAGATAAGTTATTTTAATAATCTGAATATAGAAGCAAGAAATAAATGAAACAAACTCTTTTTATCGTCACTACAAGTAAACACAAGAAGTGGCAGTAGCTTAAAAATAACTAACAAAAAAAAAAAAACAATATAATTATAATAAATTGTTCTTCTTGTACCCAAACTCTCACCAAAAAGACTAAAATCACGATGCATTGACTACGCAGGAAATAATAAATAAAATAATTAAACAGCTAAATGAAGCTACTTTTTATCATTTTTCCTGAGTTTAAAATTAATACAAATCCACAGCCAACAACCTACGCGTGGCTGGACGCCATGTTCGTTCTCGCAGCCTTACAATTAAATACAATATTTTTAGAGTTAACAATCGTTTATCCAGTATATTTACTCGGCTTTGAACTCGCCGTGTTTTAAAATTTAGTTAAGATGAATCGAATAAAATAAATGAACCGTTTTATTTAGAAAGAAATAACTGACAGAATCTTAATTCTGTACCTTCAACAACAATACAAAAAAATTATACCCGCTCAACAAATTAATGGCGTCTTGACTACATCTATCCTCTTATTTATTTTTTTTTTTTTAGTCGTACTGGGCTTCCATTTGTTTTATATTGTATTTAAAATGTAAACAAAGCAGATTTTGCAGTATTTCTTTTTGAAGTAGGCAGCTTGCTTGACTAATTTAGAGAAGAGCCGGTGTTGTTATCATACACTTAGATACCAAAACAAACAGTACTAAGCAGCAAAAAAAGACAGACCGAGAATTGAAGACGGAAGTTTAACACTTACCATACCAAAAACACTCTTAATCCTTTAAACTCTTCATTTTTTTTTTCTTACCTTTCTGTAAAATCGAACATAGGAAAATTGTCAGAATATGAATGCAGTAGTCTTGAAGAAAATCACTGCACACTGTTGCTATTTAGTCGCCTGCTTCAGCCACTAATTCCTTCCCTTCTATATCACATTCCAGTCTTCTGTATTGTTACATGACAGTACAGGGAACTTCATTAAGTTTTTTTCTTTTCCTTTCCTTTTTTTAATCTCTTTAAATGTCCACTTTCTTTTGTCTCCAATTTCTTCAAAACTTACTCTCTTTTAACAATAGATATTTAATAAATTCAATTAAAATTTAAAATATATTTTTTTACGATTTTTTTAAAATTATTAAAAGTTTTTAAGTTAGGTGTAGTAACAAAAGTTTTTTTTTGTTTTTTTTAATCAGTATGGTTTAAAGGTAAAAAAAAAAAAAAAATGAATGTTTCGTTTATTCATATTAGGATAAAGTTTTATCTTTTTAATTTGTTATATATCTGCAACAGTTGAATTTTTTTTTAGAAAGTATGAAAATTTAAGAATCTTTGAATAATATTCATTTTCCAAAGATGAAAGCACTTTGGTGTATGTATGTATGTATGTATTTATTTATTTACTTACTTTTTTAAAAACTTACCCAACCCTTCCACTACGGACAGGATTTGACACCTTTCTGTAAATGGGTTAAGATTTTCTGTCTTCACAAACTTAATGGAATATACAGGATTAAAAGGGTTTTTTGTTAAAGAAGAAGGTAGTAAAGATCGAATGTTGTGAAACAAAAATTATTTAAAACTTTGATATTACCTCAATAACAAAAAATAAAATAAATAAATGTTATACAAGCGGGAAAAATTGAATCATAAAATGTCTACAATGATTTTTATCAAATTTCTTTAATTCAATGGATGGATGAAATCAAGGTAAAATTTGGATTGAAAACATTTTTTTTAAACGTATGAACGTTTACTTAACTACCAAAATTATTGGTAATTATTAACTTTTGTTTAGTAAATTAGGGTGTCCCAGAAAAAACAGAACCCACAAATTTTGTAATAAAACTGTTAATTTTAACTAGGGGGTTTAGGGTTTAGGGTTAGTTTGATTGGAAAATAAATAATTTGGGTTCTGTTTTTTCTGGGTCACCCTGTACAGGATGACCCAGAAAAAACAGAACCTAACCCCAACCCCAACCCCAACCCTAACCCTAACCCTAAACCCCCCTAGTTAAAAAGAACAGTTTTATTACAAAATTTGTGGGTTCTGTTTTTTCTGGGACACTAAACAAAAGTTCATAATTACCAAATTATTAATCTTTCTTTTATAGATTAATCCTCGTGTTCCTTAAAATTACGTTATCATTTTGCAACAACCTCTGGTTAAAAATTAGATCGTCCAAATCACCCGAGATGAAATGCAAAAATGTAAATCCGAATTATTATCTGGTGTTGCTTATCCACCGAATTCTTATTCTTATGAGTGTTTTCACCTTAGCTAAATAATGGACCATTCCGTTTTTATTATGAAGAAAGAAAGGTAATAAAAAGGACATGCTACACAGAAAAAATATGATAAGAAAGAAAGAGAGTAAGGGAAAGATAGAGTGAGGGGTAAGCACACGGAAGCGTTAGCGCAAATATGTTTCAAATATAATGAAAAGAAAGAAAAAAAGAGTGAGAGAGAGTTAAATCAAGATTGTCATACTATTTACATATTGAACTATTTACCAATAGCTCTTAAGTAAACATATCAAATGTTGTAATAATTAAATTTTCATACAGTGGTAGGTTGGAGGTGCGTGGTGTAATGGTTAGAGTCATAGAAAATGGACTCATCAACCAGAGTTCAAATCCTGTGCAAGGCTGTTTGCATTTCACATAGTGGTAATACCCTTGGGAAAGGTATGCATCCAACTACTCTCCCTCCAGCTATGGATAAATAGTAGGGTGTACTGGGCTCTTTAACCATGGCTAGGTAACGTGTCTCAGAGAAGGAAAACTCAGAATTCAAACCTGTTAAACTCTGTCTAAGAAATTGACCTTGTGTCATATCCTGCTTGTGCAGAGGGGTTGGTAAATATACATATTATACTCATATATATATATATATATATATATTTGACTTTCCTCTCCGACCCAAACAACTACGGGAGTGAATGAGCGCTGATGATGATTTTTGTAAAATCGAAATATTGATCAGTATCAGCTATGATTATATTATAAATTGTTTTCTTCTTTAACAGCATTGTGTGATGTTTTCATTCCACCTTTTCTTACTCATATATATATATATATATATATATATATATATATATGTTGAAAAAATAAATAAAAAAAAGGAAAGAAAATGTTGAATGGATAAAAATGTTTAGTGAAATGCCGACGCGTGTTTCAGACGAGAGGATGTCCTTGTACACAATGGATTCAATTTATTATTATTTTAAATACAAAATAAAATAAAATAATAATAATAGAAAATATATAAAAAGTTCTTTAAGTATACAAAAGAATGCCCGTCATCAGGGCAAGGGTAAGAATACAGAGAAATTGGAAGTGTTTTAAAAAAGAATTCAATCTTTAAACCATTAGCGTCTCTCAAATTTTTCAAAAAATTCTTTTTTTCGAGCACTTCCAAAGTCAAAGCTATTGACTTCAGAATAACCGAAACACAAAATTCTGCCTACAACAACAACAATAAATACGCCGACTGATACAAGGAACACAACCGCTAACGATGACCAAAAACGCAATACTCGATTCACCTACCAACACCTAACCACTACCACTGGTTCTTCTGCCCACCTCTCCACCTACACTACAACTGACTCGGCCATCCTGACATTTTTTACTGACTTTATTAGTCATTTTCTACTATCACCAAAATCAGACTTTCTCTCTTAAATTCAATTTTTGCTTTTCACCGTTCTCATGTTATTTTTCAATACAATTTTGAAACTCAAAATCCGTGTCCGTTCTTTTCCTCGTCACCATACGCTTGCATACTAACCCTGTTTATTACACCCTGATGATGGCCGTTCTTCTGTATACTTAAAAAAATGTTTATATATTTTTTATTATTATTATTATTTTGTTTTATGAAGAAATCTTTTGTCAGAGTCACAGAGCAAAATCATATCAGTAAAAAATAACAGAAGATTTAGATTTTTAGCATTATAGCCTATTTCAAGGAGCCTAAAGAAATCGTCTAGTACCTCGCATCCTCAGATGCAAACATGAAATAGGTTATAATGCTATAAATCTAAATTTTCTGTTATTTTTTACTGATATATTTACATTTAAACAGTTCAATTCTCACTCCAATTTGCAGGTGGCCAATAGCCCAGTAGTTAAGTACTCTGATGATAAATCTGTCAGGTTTCAATTGCAGCTGGAGGTAGCCTGTAAAGTCTAGCCACCCAGAGGAGACATGATACGTTGAAACACTCTGTCTGTAAATGACTATATATATATATATATATATATATATATATATGTCCAAACAAAAGCCAGCGAAATGATACAAAGACAACATCAAAAATAATCTTAAATCACTAAAAATCGATATTCTGGATTGAGATGAGCTAGCGTTGAGAAAATCTGTGTGGAGAAAGACATTTAAAACAAGATGTGCCTCTTTGAGAAGAGACATAAAAGTCATGAAAAAGAGGAAGTGGACAATGCTGGACTCTCAGGTTCAGGAGCCCGTTTGGTGGTGTAATGTTTGTGACCGTGTTCTTCTCTCTAAAGTTGGATACATCAATCAAATGAAGTATCATCAGAGATGCAAACTGGACACACTTTTTATGAGGCTAAGTGATACCACTTGCATCATTTGCAGTTAAGATGGAAGTCCATGTGATGCTCACACACAGAAAAAAAAATTCATATATATATATATATATATGCTGGGAATTCATATATATATATATATATATATGCTGGGAATTCATATATATATATATATATATATATGCTGGGAATTCATATATATATATATATATATGCTGGGAATTCATATATATATATATATATGCTGGGATTTTTGAACTTTTTGATACTTTCTTTTACATTTTTATACACATTTACATCAAACTCTTTTGAGTTTTCTTTGTGGACTATAATGCTTCTGATTTAATAAAATAAAATTTATTTTATTTTATTTTAAAAACAGAATGCGCATTTTCTAAATTTAAATTACAAAAAAAAAAAATAAAAAAAAAATTCCGGCTATAATATTGAACGTTTCATCTGCACCACTTTCATCTCATAACGGTCCACTTTCGCCGTTCTCTCTATCATACACAACTCGCTCTTGAGGAAGACCACTTCAATAAAGGGTCGAAACAGAATTCTGTCAGCGAATTTAACATCATGTGTTTGTTTTTTCTAAATATTTATTTCACACTGTCGGATTCACTTCCATTCATTTTTCATATATATATATATATATATATATATATATATATATATATTATAGTAAATGAAGAAAAAACTCTAAACTTGCTTCATTACAATAATTTATTTCAACCGTATTAATACGGCATCTTCAGGTAATCACAAGAACATGACTCTTACTGAGAATTTCCCAAAGTAACATCTCTTTTAAATGTATCAATTATGGGGAGGGAGGGTTTGGAATGGGCATGGTTAGTTTCTTTGAATGATGCGGGGAGGTCTATGTTTTGGATGGGGTGTGGCGTAGATGTGGGACGGATTCCTTGGGGAAATAGTTGTAAGAGTGTATATACAAAATGAGCAGAATTTAAAGGCTAAAGATAAGAAAAAGAAAAAGAAAAATAACAAAATAATATAGAAATAAAAATAAAAAGTAAAGAAATTAAAATTAAAATAAAGTAAAGGAATAAATAATAAAAATTAAAAATTAAAATAAAATGAAATAAAATAAAATAGAAGCATAAAAAATAAAAAATAAAACAAAAATAAACAAAATAAAAATAAAAATAATAAAAAAATATATAATAAAAAAAAAAAATCTAATGAAAATAAAATAAGAATAAGAATAAGAAGCAAATAAAGGCTGGGAGGTAGATTGTAAAGGTAAAGTGTTAGAGAATAAACTAAGGATAAATAATAAAATTAAGATTAATATAAGATAAGAATTTAAGTTCAGGACTCTTTGAATGGTATATAGTAAACTAGAATAAAATTGAATACAGTAAGAGGTAGTGGTATATTACTTAATAAATAATATAAAACTTAAAATATAAAATAATAAAGTAACTTTAGAGATTAAAAATTAAAATTTAACAAATGAGATCTAAAGGAGAAAGATAACATATAAAGTATAAGAGGTGAAAGATCGAATTTAATAATTAAAGATTATAGGGACTCACAATAGAAGTAAGGTTATAATTAAATCAAAAGGTAGAAAGTCTAAGAGATAATAACTAATAGTAGTAAAATTAATAATTATGATAATGCTAGTAAGACAAATACCTGGACCTTGCCAGAGAACTGAAAAAGTTATGGAATGTGAAAGTGATACCGATTGTAGTTGGTGCACTTGGAACAGTCCCAAAATGATTAGAAAAGGGCTTGGAAAGTTTGGATATCAGAGGAAGGATTGAAACCATTCAGAACACTGCACTGCTGCAATCTGCCAGAATACTCAGAAGAGTCCTGGAGACCTGAGGAGACTTGCTGTCACTCAGACTCTATTGAAAGACCATCAGCTAACACTGATGTGAAAACTCAAAAGGAGTAAAAATAATAATAATAGTAATTATAATAATGATAAAAAAACAAGAAAATATTACAACAAAAAAACCAAGGCTAAGCATTTATAGTCGTAGAAAAAAGTTTTTCTCTCTACCATGGTTTCAGTGTTCAAGGTACACCTCCCTCAGGAGAACTAAAAATTATAGGTTGCTAAAACCTGGAATGTCCGGACACTTCTTGATCTTGAGAGATCGGGAAACCCCAAGCGATGAACTGGTGTTGTGACAAGGGAGCCTCTCGATATGGGGTCGACATCGATGCCCTTGCGGAAGTCAGTTTCAGCGACTTCCAAAAAGCGACCAATTGACAGAAGGGTGCGTGGGCTGGATACACATTCTCTTGGAAAGACAGGCCAATGGTAGCTGTAAGAAGTTTGAGGTAAGGCGGCTCGAGCACTCCATCCTGAAGCGACACATGATGGACGTCATGGAAACATTTCCTACATTTAAGTCTGACCTGTGTGGCGAAGCCTGTCTGTCAAGGGCTGGGCTTCTCAGCCCCTTATGGTCGCATACGAGAAGAAGACGTAGAAGGGGTTCATATGTGTGACAGGGTACATAAAAACAAGTTGGATCCGTGGGCCATCTGCATACTCACAACTGAACTACTTGTAGAAATGGCCTTCTTCTGTGAAGAAGTGGCAATCACCATATATAATATTAGAGTAGTCTAAATAAAGGAGAATAAATATTTAGTCAGGTGGTAAATGACACATAAGAAATCTATTAACATGTCTACACTTGGATATCAATTCACTTCATTTGTTTAAGAGTTTGTTTTCAGCATGTTCTAGGATGCTTACTTTTCCCTCCAAACACAATCTGCAGCTATTGTTACCTCCTTTGTAAGCATGTGCTTTTTTCACAAGATGACATTTTATTATGTAAGATTTGCCCATTTCCTCTTTTATTTGCTATAGATGTTTGTACAATGTTGTACTTTTGGTATATATTTCTGAGTTTATTGTTATACCATTATTTTTTTCAACTTAGTTCAGTGGCACCCATGTATAACTTTTCATCATTATTGATTTCAATTTCTTTTTTAATTCTATCCTGGCAGTTGCATCTGTCATTTTGGTTATCATCATTTTCCTTTAATATTTTAAAATTGTACCTACTAATAATCTTATTATAATAGAGATTGTGTGTGTTTTTGTCTGTAACCAAAACTATATTACATGAGTCACAATTCCCTTTTTTATTTTTATTATGTCCCTTTAATTATTTGAACATACCTAATTAAAACAGATTAAATAAAGCATTGTTATTTACAACTGTAAAAACTGTTGTAGTATTTCAGTAAAAGTGAGATAGTTTTTTCTTCTAAGTTAGTGGCTCTCAACATGGGGCATACACCCCATAGGGGACAATTTGATTTTTAATGGGGGACAATTGAAACTAAAAAGGTCTGGGTCCAAATTTTTCAATTAAAGTTTTTTTTTTTGAGTTTTCCATCATGGACACATAATTATATAGTTTATATTTCAGATGTTATTTTGAGTAAATATTTTTGTGTACTTTGATAGAAATTTTCTCTCTTTATTATTTTCTTGAAGAATTGTCCACCAGCTTCTCTTTCTCTTCTTCTTCTTTTTCCTCTTCTTTCACTTCCTCTTTCTTGACACTCTGTTACTGAAGAACAAAAATGCAGTGCACCGTTCAGGCCAAAATGGGTCGCTTTTATAGCCAAATAAAAATTGCAATGCACCATGGATAGTCACCCATGATACCTTGCAACCTCTATAAAAAGTCCATTCTGCCCCCTCCAACTTCTTGACACTTCTTACTCAGAGTGGGTACAATGACGTACCACATTCCTTCTTCCCCCAACCACATTCTTTTTTCTGCCATGGATAGTTTCGCAGGCCAGGCATCGAGGACGCTTTGAGTCAGGTAAGTTCGACTCGCTACTACAATTTTCTGTCTTTTGTTTATTTCGTTTTTACTTTTCATAAATGGCTTGTTCTTTTGAAATTGATTTAAACCAATATATTGGCATTTTATGGGCCGGGTTAGCTCAGTCGGTAGAGCGTTCGGCTAGAAACCACAAGGTTCCTAGTTCGATACCCGGCCTCGCCAAATCAGCATATGAGTAGCACAGGGATCTGTGCGGTAAAGTAAGGAGCTGATGGTAGGTGTGGCGCTCCACCTCAGACGCTAAAATAATCTCCTTGGTCTAGCGCTATTGAAAAGGGGATAGACTCCCTTGCTGCATGGCTGATACCGACATTAGGCCGCCCCGACGACTTTACTTTTTTTTTTTATTGGCATTTTAATCTTCTTCAGCTCAAACGGAGTTCAACCCTATCACTGAAAAATACTTTCTATTAGTAACTGAACCAACATTAGGTCAAGATTACTACCTACCTACCTACCTACCTGGCAATAGCATAATCTTTACAGATCATTGCCGTCCCTCACAATCCCACAACTCCACCACCAGAACCCTTCCTTGCATGAGCCCTCAAATGACTCATCAAACCTGCTGCAGATCTACAAAGTTTGACGCAAATATGACATTGAAAAGACTTCTTCCCCGTTGAATGAGATGATTCAGATGATAAAATTTGATGCTTATGCACCACCATATGTCTCTTAAGACCAGAAGCCGACTTACAGACCTTGCCACATATAGCACAAGACACATTATTTACTCCTGGAATCTGCATGGATTGACCCAGGTGAGATTTCCTATGATTGACATAGCCAGCCCTCGAAAGCAAAACTCGACCACATGTCAGACACTTCCAACCCTCCATGTTCTCTCCAATATGACAGGTGTAACCCTTTCGAAGTTGACGCTTTAGGTTTTCATGCACGATTCTTTCACTCTCATAACTGGTACAGCCATCATCCACATGAACTCTCCAGTCAGTTCTCTTTAGTGCCAGCTTTTCCCAGTTGTCAGGACTTATTTTTATTTTTACAAGGTTGTTTTTTTAAGCAATCCTTATACCTCTTCTTAGGCTTATGCTGCGACCTTCCTACCTATATACATACATACATACATTGACTTTTGTCCGAAAACCAATCGTTCACTTCTCATCACGATTGTCCAACCTGAAAATGACCTCTGATGACCATTTGATACATTTTTTAAAATTTTTTTTTATCATCATATTTATATGCCAGTTGTATTTGACTCTCCATTCCTGTGTTTTCTCAGATGACTCACCAGGCCAGCCCTGGAGAGACATACTCTTCCACATAAACCACATGTTGGAACTTCTCCACTTTGAATGTTGCTTGGTTGAAAATTACCCTTTCTAATTGACTGTTTCAGTTTTTAGTGTTTGATTCGGTTGGACTCAAATTCTTCCACAGATAGGTAGATAGTGGCTCTCCAGCTAGGTCTATTACAAGCTAGCTTCTCCCAGTCCTCAGCAGCAATAGCAGTGTTCTTCTGCCTATATACATACATGCATTGACTCTTCTCCGAAAACCAATCGTTCACTTCTCATCACCATTGTCCAACCTGAGGATGACCTCTGATGACTACGTGACATGCTACCAACACTCAACTAATCACACCACACATTTCCCGCTCATTTTGGAATTCACCAGTTTTCTTCCAATTCGTCAAAAAGTCAATGCACATCTCTCTGGCTTTCTTGAACACCCTAATTCTCCCAATCTTTTTTTTAACATAAGAAATTCTATGATTATCAGTGGTTAACCATAAAAGACACTGCACTCTTTATTGTAACACTATGGTTGAGTGGAAACATGGTCAGAAAAAAAAAAAAAAAAAAAGAAAGAAGAATGTGTGGGCCCGGGCGTGTGTGTGTATGTGGGGGTGTCCTTTATGGACACAAATGATTGGGCAGTAAATTTTAAGAGGTTAAGCCACTTAGAGATAATATCTTTAGGTATCTAGGTGTTAAGAGGAAAATGCTGTTTTTATGAGAAAATCTCTTTTGAGGAAATTAATGATCAGAATATTGAGGACGTGAAGTCTGAAGAAAAAAGTAATTGTTTTAATTTTAAGGGAAATCATAGACAAAAAGTCTGGGATGAAAGGAAGTGCCAAGCATCTGGGTGGTCAGTTCTGTGGGGATGTGTGGGTGGAATTTTACATATATACAGCTAAGCTCCAGCCCTTAGTCAGTTTAAGCCCAGCAGTTGGAGTGATAGTATCGTCTCAGTAGCAACAGAGATAGAAAATAGCCAGGGACCCACATCAGTGAAGCCAGTGATCGACTTAGACATATAACGACTTTCTTGCCAGCTGACATAGACCCAAGTGTACATTGCCTCACCACAAACTGCACAAGTGTCACAACTTCCTCTTCCATCAGCATCCTGTTATCAGACTTTGTGTTTTGATTTGTTTTTTTATCAATCCTTGTGAACTTGTCTCTGATTCATGCCCTTCGAATCGGCCAGCACAGAATATCACAACATTGGGGTCATAGACTTAGTGCAACGAAGGTGCAATGAGTGCAGAACGGGTATTTTCACATTATTCTCTTCTTATTATTTCTTTTTCATGTGAATTTAATGCATGCATGAATTTAATGCAATGCATAATCTTTGTTATATTGAATTCAGTTTTGCTTTTGTTGGTTTATTTTATTGTTTTATGTAATTTCGCTATTCTGTCTGGTTGAAACTATTGCCGGATATTCACAGAAACAAGAAGGCAGAATAATAAGAATTATGTATTATATATTACCACATAGGGATTTTAGATGTGATTAGGTGATACCATGCTACTACAGCATTTTAGATGTGATTAGGTGATACTATGCTACCACAGCAGGTATCCTCCACGGCCTGAGCAGCTTTGGTCATATGATATAAATGGTAATGTAGCAATTGTCTGCCCCTGTTTGGTCTTGAAGAGTTAACTTCCCTTGTTTCAGGTTTTCTACCGCTAGGGGTCCGGAGTATTTAGTCAGGGAAGCGTGAAGTTTGAACTTTCTTTTCTCCGGGACAGCAAACAGGACACATGGGTTACACATTTGCATTTATATCTTTTATGTGGGGGGCTTTGCACCCAGTCTGTCATAAGTAAGAGACATTCCTTCATGTAGTAAGGTAAGTAAAGTCGTCGGGGTGGCCAAAAATCGGTATCAGCCAATTAGCAGGGAGTCTATCCCCTTTTCCCCAGCGCTAGACCAAGGAGATCGTTTTTGCATCTGAGGTCGAGTGCCACACCTACTATCAGCTCCTTACTTTGCCTCACAGATCCCTATATACATCTAATATTTTGAAAGAAAGAAGGCAAAAAAAAAGAAAGAAGGGGAAAAAAAAAAAGAAGAAAGGGAAAAAAAAAAAGAAAGAAGGGAAAAAAAAAAGAAAGAAAGAAAGAACAAAAATGACAACAATGATGTTGCAATAAAATTATATTTTATTCAACAGTAATTTTAAAATACATACACTGATAATAAAAGTGATTGAAAAAAAAAATTCATCATGGTTGTTGATATTTTTATATTTAGCTTAGTCCAATAACCCAACACCTCCACATGAGTAGGATGTGACATATGGTCAAATTTTATCTTTTTAAGCGGTTTGAATTCAGAGTTTTTCTTCTAGAACCAAGGTTAATGAGTTCAGTTTGACCTACTATCTAGTTGGATGCATACCTTTCCCAATGCAGCCTCGTCCAGAATTTGAACTTGCATCACTAAGTCCATTTCCTATGATGATAACCATTACACCACGCACCTCCTCAGCTTAGACCAATATAAGGCAAAATAAGATATGCAAGGTATAAAGATTGGGTTGCTTATCTGATACAGAAATGCAAAATATACCATATCCCCAACCTCAATTCTTTTTCAGGAACACCGATAGTAGTAAGATTGGGGTACTTACTACTCGCATAAATCCCCAAATGGGTTTGAATGGGCTCCTTAGCCTTGGTCGGCAACCCATCAACTCAAGAAGTCCGACAGAGAACCTCTGTTGCCTTCAAGGAAAGGCTAAGGGAGTAAACCCCAAAAATAAATCAGGAGCTGGAGTCCCTAAGGTGGTGTGATGCTGAAATCCAGTGCTACCCATCAACTCCTGCGACACTATCATTGCCAAACTGCATTGGTCCCTTACCTTTCCTTTGGATCACAGCGGCAGTGTGGAGAGGGGGGATTTGCTGCACGGGCAACAGCTCATCCTCCATATGAACCCGCCCAGGCTATGTAGTTCAAGTTAACAAAAACCTTGACACTACTCCATCGTCTCTCGTAGATGGAAGGATGCCAACCAATCTTTAAAATATGCACTCCTGAATTTTTCAGCTATTTTTTTAAGGAATACTTTCTTCAAATTAGCAACAGGAGCCAGCCTTGTAAGCTCTTTAGTCCTGCTTTTTTTCAGGAAAATAAATTTGTTTTTCATCTGAATTCTTAAATAATTTTCTTTTACAATTAATAATTTTGGCCATTTTTTTTTTAATCAGTGAAAGTTCTCAATAAAGGTAATTGTTAAAAAAGTTCATATACAAGGTTTCATACGGAGTAGCGTGGTCTAATGGGTAGAGTCATAGGAAATGGACTCGTCAACCCGAGTTCAATTCCTAGACGAAGCTCTTGGCATTTTCACATGGCGCTAATACCCTTGGGGAAGGTATGAATCCAATTCTCCCTCCAGCTATGGGTAAATAGCAGGGTAGACTGGACTCTTTAACCATGGCTAGGTAACCAGTCTAGGAGAAGGAAAACTGAATGCAAACCTGTTAAACTCCGCTTAAGAAATTGACCTTGTGCTGCTTCCTGCTCGTGCAGAGGAGTTGGTAAATATATATACACAAAGTGCTACCCCCAAATTCTGGAAAATTTCACCTTGAAAAGAAGGACAACGATAGGTAAACACAAAGTTTGCCTATGTGTTGACATAATAAAAATAAAAGGGTTTTGTAATTTGCTTGAAGCATTGTGTATATATTGGTTTGTTGGTTGGTTTTGAAGGCTGTCACAATGCGAGTGTAAAGAAAAAAGAAGGTAACTATGATGTTTTTTGTTAACCTGTCATTTACACACACAAGCACGCACACACACACACTTACACACACATAAGCAAGCACCCCAAACATACACATACACACACAGAATTTGGAAGACCCAAGACAGAACGAATCTAGCAGCCGCTAAGACAACTTCAGTTCCAGTATTCTTCTGATGATGGGAATTTTCGTCCCGAAATATTGAGAAATTAAATGACAGGTTAACAAAAAACATCATAGTTACCTTCTTTTTTCTTTACACTCGCATTGTGACAGCCTTCAAAACCAACCAACAAACCATAATAAAAATAATTTGTTTACCTAGATATTAATATAATTTGTGATATTCTGAAAAAATACAAAATAAAGAATACTGTTTCCAAATATGAGCAAAGAAAAATAAATGTCTTTGCTCCCATCACCACAACCCTCTCCACCGGATACATTAACAAACACCAACCAGGATGTAATACATATCATCATATAACAACCATAACATTAAAAAAAAAAAAATGTATACAGTAAATAAAAGTAAAGTCGTCGGGGCAGCCTAAAGTCGGTATCAGCCAGTCAGCGAGGGAGTCTATTCCCTTTTCAATAGCGCTAGACCAAGGAGATTGATTTTGGCATCTGAGGTGGAGTGCCACACCTACCATCAGCTCCTTACTTTACCGCACAGATCCATGTGCTACTCATGTGCTGAGTTGGCGAGGACCGGTATCGAACTAGGAACCTTGTGGTTTCTAGCCGAACGCTCTACCGACTGAGCTATTACCCCAAAATTCAGGAAAATGTTACCATAAAAAAAGTTCAACCATAAATATGAAGTTTACTTAAGTATCTTATTATAATGGAGATTCCATGTCTGTTTGTAACCAAAACTACATCACTGCTTACATAACAATACCCTCAGGAATTGTGTACGTTTATACTTAATTTATCGTCAAAATCATTAATACATAGAATAAATCTTATTTATTAACGATGTCTATGAAAATTTAAGTTAAGATTTGCCTCAAAACAGCCCATGTTATTAGTGCATTTAAAATTCTGCAATGTGTCATCACATTTGAACTCAAGACAGATCACCTTGTCCCAGCCAGAAGATCAGACCTAGTATTGATTAACAAGAAAAGGGTAACTTATCAACTAGTAGATTTTGCAGTCCCAGCATATCACAGACTGAAGATGAAAGAAAAGGAAAAGATAGACAAATACCTGGACCTTGCCAGAGAACTGAAAAAAATGGAATATGAGGGTGAAAGTGATACCAATTGTAGTTGGTGCACTTGGAACGGTCCCTAAAAGTTTAGAAATCAGACTGGCGGAATTGGAAATCAAATGAAGAATTGAGACCATCCAGACAACAGCATTGTTCAGATCGGCTAGAATACTCAGAAGAGTCGAGGAGACTTGCTGGCACTCAGATTCCAGTGAAAGACCATCAGTTTATGCTGGCATAACAAACTTGCAAGGAGTGAATAATAATAGAATTTATTTTAAATACTGAAAAAAGTGCCATAAATTAAGCCGCCATTGAACACCGGGGTAATTTTGGGTAAAAATAGATATTTTTTCAATACAATTAAACAATAATAAATATTAATACTTTTGTTCCTTAATCTTCTGACAGTTATCATTTTGCAACACCCTCTGGTTAAAAATGAGACCATCTCATTTGTCCAAGATGAAATGCAAAAAAAAAATGTAAATACTGATTATCTGGTGTTGCTTATTTACTGAATTCTTATTTATTATGAGTTTTATAACCTCAGCTAAATAATGGACCATTCCGTTTTTATTATAATGAAAGAGAAGAAAAAGGACATGCTACACGGAAAAAATATAAGAAAGAAAGTAGGGGAAAATAGAGAAAAAAGTAATAACGCTAATCTGTTTCTATTGAATATAATGAAAAGAAGGAAAGAAGAGAGAGAGAGAGAGAGAGAGAGAGAGAGAGAGAGAGAGAGAGAGTTGAATTAAGATTATTATATTTTTTACATATTGGACTATTTGCAATAGCTCTTAAGTAAACATATCGAACATGATAATTGAGTTATCATTCTGTGGTATATCTACAGGGCCTGCTAATAATAAATAAATGCCATAAGTAACCAATGAAGGTTATATGCCATTAAACAAAGAAACCAAACCTATAAATATCATTAAGCTATTTTGAGCAGGGTATTTTTTTCTTTTCTTTCTTTTTTTTTTTTTTAAATCTTGGCTTTTTGCTATGAGGCTGTGCTAGTAATGTATTTTGTATTTATAAAAAAATTTAAAATTTTTTATTAACGATGATAAAAATAATTTTTATTATATTTATATATATTATAAAATATTTATTTATTATAAAATTATTCTGTATAAAAAGACATTTTGTATAAGATAAAATCATAAAATTTTTCATTCTTAATAAAATCATTAAATTATTTTCATACAACAGTATTCATTTTTTTTCTTTAATATTAAAAAAAAGAAGAAAATTTGAATTTTCTTACAAAAAATTGTCTTTGCAAAAAAAAAAAAAACAACAATAAAAATAAATCAAACCAAAAAGATATACAACATCACAATTAGTACAGTTTAAAAATGAAAAAAAAAAAAAAAAACATTTTTCTTCTTTTTCATTTGTGTTGTTTGCATTTTGCAATTCAAAGTGATTTTTTCTCCCACGGATATTATGCGCTTTATATCAATTTTTAAAAAAAGTCTTTGAAAGACAAAATATGAGAGGATTTTAAAATTAGAGATATTTAAATAAAATCTATAAAATATAAAATTAATAAAATCAAAATTTATGAATAACATTTTTAAGCCTTTCAGATCTAATAATTTTTTGGTTAAATTCTCAGTTGGTAGAGCCTTGAACTAGGAACCTCGAGGTTCTGGGTTCGATACCAGCCCTCGCCAACTCAGCATATGAGTAGCTGATGGTAGGTGTGGCACTCTACCTCAGACACCAAAACAATCTCCTTTGTTTAGCGCTATGGAAAAGGGGATAGACTCCCTTGCTGTCTGGCTGATACTGACTTTAGGCCGCCCTGTCGACTTTTACTATAAAGGACTGGACGATTATAAGTCGTCGGGGTGGCCTAAAGTCAGTACCAGCCAGACAGCAAGGGAATCTATCCCCTTTTCACTAGCGCTAGACCAAGGAGGTTGTTTTTCTTAGCATCTGAGATGGAGCACCACACCTACCATCAGCTCCTCTCTTTACTTCACAGATCCCTGTGCTACTCATATGCTGAGTTGGGAAGGGCCGGTATAAAAGAATTGATATTTTACATACTAACAGGTAATATGTAAAAGTATTATCTTACTATAATGGATATTTGGTGTCTGTCTGTCTGTAACCAAAACTATGTCACTGATTACATCACAACACCCTCAGTAATAGCATATGTTTAATAATGAGTATTTAATCTATAGTCAAAATCATTAATACATAGAATAAATCTTATTTATTAACAATGTCTCTATGAAAATGTGATTTAAATTTGCCTCAAAACAGCTCATGTTATTAGTGTGTTTAAAATCAAATGTTGCAACTCAAAGAGATTTTTTTCTCCCATGGATATTATGCTCTTTATATAATTTTTTAAATACAGGCAGATTTTAAAATTAGAGATATTAAAAAAAAATCTATAAAATAAAAAAAGAAGAAAGTTGAAAACATTGAAAATCTGTGACGGATAACTCTTAATATTGTCACATAAATCGTATAGAATTGAAACATAATTCAAAATAGGTTTTAACATGTGAGCAGGGCAGGATTTACTTACTTGTGGGCTCTAAGCCAAATTCATCAGTGGGTCTGATGGCCCACCAGTTGGAGACTATTATGGGCCTATACTTATTGTATAGGAACCCATATTTTGGACCCTATACTTATTGTACAAGGGCTCTTATGGTCTTGAATATATCATATAGTGTATACTTGAAATAAGGTTATAATCTGGTACACTGCATGGTAAATTAGTTTCAGCGGGACCCCAAATATCCATGGACCCTAAACCAATAGCCTACTATGCCTATTAGTAAATCCATCCCTGTATGTGATTTTGTGTAAATAGTAGTGTAAGTATAAAAATGTATATATCAGATATATTAGATTATATAAGTAGTGTAAGTATAACTTAAATCTAAAACATTTTTTTTCTTTTGTTCGTGTTGATTTTCCCCATGAATATTATGCTGTTTATATTAATTTAAAAAAAAAGCCTTTGAAAGACTAATTAATAGATAAAACATTTTTTCATAATAATAATTTTCTAATAGATAATAATTTTAATTTTTAATAAATTTTAAAATTTAATATTTTCATATTCTAATTTTTAATAATACAATAATTATAATAATTAATTTGATATTTTAATATTTTAATAAATTTTAATTTTTAATAATTTTAATATTTTAATAATTTTAATAAATTTTTAATAATTTTAATTTTTAATAGATAATAATTTTCTAATAGATAAAACATTTTTTCTCTTTTGTTCGTGTTGATTTTCCCCATGAATATTATGCTGTTTATATTAATTAAAAAAAAAAAAGCCTTTGAAAGACTAAATATGAGATTTTAAAATTAGAGATATTAGAGGAAAATCTGTATTATTTGGATTATTGTTCTCATCTTTATTGTTATCTCTACAATGTTTCGGCCGAAATCATAGATTTCTTAACACCTTCAGTGCTAAATCTTTTGTATTTTCTTTTTTGAATTTAATCAATATCCTTCAACACTGAATGTGTCCATATCTTATTATAATGGATATTATGTAACTGTCTGTCTGTAACCGAAATTATATCACCACTAACGTCATGATTTCTTTAGTTATTTAAGTTATATTCTCAACGATTATGAAATAGTTATTATTTAATCTTAATTAGCATCTTATTCATTAACAATGATCTCTATTAAAGTCTAGCCAAGTTAGATTTGCCAGAAAAATGCCCATATCATTAAGGTATTTGCCTCTCATCCCACTTATGAGGGTGTGACACAAGGACATTTTTATGTGGGCCCACCCATGAGCTGAGACTCATGGGTGGTAGGCACAAAGAGGTGTTGAGCTCATTGGCATTCCCCCTCAAGGGTGGCACCTCAGGCACTGGGCGATAAACCCAGCCCTATCCCTTTAAATAAAGGGGGCAGGTGTTGCCTAGGGGGGATAGCCCCTGGGATCAATGCTGTTAATTTATATTAATAAACACAGGCCCTGAAGAGCCCATGTTATTAATGCATTTAAAAATTTAAAATATTTGTTATATATTTCAAAGAAATAAAGATTTACAGAGTATATGGTGGGAATAATTTGCATAATGATTTTAACAAAACTGTGTTTAATAAATAATTATTTGCTGTTACTGATTTCTAATACTATCATGTTAAAAGCAATCCTATATATAATTTTATAAGTTAAAAGAAAGGAAATGAATCCGACGGTATGAGTATAGATAAGAAGGTATGAAAACACCACAAAATGCTGTTAAAGTGAAAACATTTTATAACATATTCATAGCTGATATTGAACAATATTTCTATTTTATAAAAATCATCTTCAGATTTTGAACTCATATGACTTTTGTCTCCGCTCTTGATAACACGGAGTATAAACAAGCTCTGAAGATGATTTTTATAAAATCAAAATATTGTTCAATATCAGCTATGAATATGTTATAAAATGTTTTCACTTTAACAGCATTTTGTGGTGTCTTCATAACCTCTTATCTATACTCATAATTTTATATAGAAATAACATTAAAATAAATGTAATATTATTATATATATTATTTAGTTTTGTTAGTTTTTCTAATTCAATATAGTATTTTATTATATTAAATATATTAATTTTGCTAGTTGACCTAATTTTTTTTTCTTTCTTTAAAACAAAAAAATGATTACTACAACTCGTCCGATGAAAAAATAGTGACTGTAAAAAGCTCAAAGCCCTTCTAATTTTATCCCGGTTTATGGAAATAATTGTTTTTTTTTTTTTTTTTTGTTATTCAATATTTTGGACAGTTATAAAAGATTTCAATTATAATTTGCTACCAATAAATTGAAATTCATTCAGTCACTGGCAATCCAATTTCTTGCTGAGATTTTCTGCAACTTTGTCAATGAATTCAAATGTGTTCAAATAATCATCCCTTGTTATTCTGAAAAAAAAAAAAAAAAGACATTTATTTTCTTTATTATTTAAATTTTTTCAGGATAACCCTTTATCTACTACTGCTATCCGCAAATGTGTGCTGAAATGGTTGACAAGTTAGTATTGTATAGCTGATACTTTACTACTGAATAGAAATGTATTCATTTAATTCATTTCTCTTTTTCTTTTAACTCTAAACCATTTTCTAAGAGCTGACTCTCTCTGGCATTTTTGGTTGGTCTGGTGTTTTTATTGTCAGGCAGTTTGGGGCACTCTGGTTGATAAATGGTTAAGTCTTTATTTTCCAGTGACATGTAAAAAAGGTCATAACTTTAATTTCTGACAAACAAATTTTCAATCAGATATCTACTTTATACTGTTAAAAAAAAAATGAAGATTCAGTTTATCAAATCTAAGAGACACAAAATAAAATAATAAAAGTCATTTTTTTTTCTTTATTATTTAAATTTTTTTAGGTTAACCTTTTATCTACCACTGCCATCCGCAATAGCGTGGTGAAATGGTTGAAAAGCTAGTATTGTACTGCTGATACTTTACTACTAAATAGAAATGTATTCATTTAATTCATTTCTCTTTTTTAACTTTAAACCCTTTTCTAAGAGCCGATAATATTGGGCATTTTCAGGGTGTCTGGCATTTTTATCGTTGGGTGGTTTGGAACACGCTGGTAGATAAAGGGTTAATTATTCTTTATTCATGTCCAGTAATGCAAGGGAGGAGAGAAGAGAAAGTGGGGAAGAAAAGTGACTGACCAGGAATATGGTACTGTCTGCTTGAAGGCAGGGATGGAAAAAATGGTAAGAAATAACAATAGAATCAACAAATGAGGTGAAATTTATATACAGAAATATACAAGAGCGTTCTTTTCTCTGATGGGGGACAGAGGGCTTACAAAGAAATTATGTTGTTGAATGTCCATTCTATGATAGTAGAGCTCTTGGACCATATGATCTTAAGGCACCCCTTTTGCGATTTCAACTCGTGGGGACATTTTTTCCAGATCAGTCGGTAGAGCGTTTGGCTAGAAACCACAAGGTTCCTAGTTCGATACCGGTCCTCGCCAACTCAGTGTATGAGTAGCACAGGGATCTGTGTGGTAAAGTAAGGAGCTGATGGTAGGTGTGGCGCTCCACCTCAGATGCTAAAACAATCTTCTTGGTCTAGCACTATTGAAAAGGGGATAGACTCCCTCGCTGACTGGCTGATACCGACTTTAGGCCGCCCCGTCGACTTTACTTACACCTTGAAAATCTGGTTAGGGGTTAGTTTTATAATTAAAAAAAAACAAAAAAACTCTAAAAATTGTCTAACAATTAACCGGATTTTGACGGTGTAAATGGAAAAAATGTCCCCACGAATCGAAATCGCAAAAGGGGTGCCTTAAGGTCATATGGTCCAAGCTCTTGGTAAATGAACTTGGTTTTTTAAAAATTTTCTTTTCTCTTAGCAATGTTTAGAAGCCAAGGGGCCTCTGACCGGGGCTACCACTTGATTCCTTTATAAACAGTATTTGTATCCTAAGGATCGTTTTAGAATGGAGCATGTTCCTTTGATAGCTGCTATTTGTACTTCATAGCAGCTCGGTTCACCAAGTATTGTTTCAAGGTATTTTTTAAAGTTTTGCTTGACCAACCCAGTTGCCCCTACCACAACAGGTATGATATTGATTTCTTTCAATGACCAAGTTATTTTTAGGTCATTCTTGAGGTCTTGATATTTTGTAATTTTTCCCTGCTCAGCTCTATTGAGGCCATAATCATTTGGGACAGTGTTATAACGCGCTTAGCGAATAATAAGACGTGTAGTCCAGTTGACGTTAACTCAGAGAAGTGATCACTTCCGCCTTTTATTTGCAACAAAACAAGATGGCTGAAACAGTACTTCCGTTTCATACAAACAATGGTAGAACTGGTGCTTCCGGTTCTTAGTATACCACAGACAGCTACATCAATAATGAGAGCAGTTCTTTCATGTTTATTCCAGATGACAATATCTGGTTTAATGGCCTTGTCTTTTATATAGCTGCCTGTTTGAATTACTTTATCATAGAACACAGTCATCTTCCCATTTGATGATATCGGTGGAAGTTTGTGTTCCCAGATGTACCGTGATCTCTCAAGCTGCATTTCTCTGCAGATTTTCCAGTGGAAGTTCTAATCAGTGTGTGTGTGGGGGGGGTCACAGTCAAGTCTGACGCAAGGTTCCAATTGACAGTCTAAACACTCCCAACTGTATCACGCTCCAAAATCCAATATCCAAAATTATTTCTTTGTCCCGCTCGTCTCGACAACAAAATACTACTGCAGTCGTTCTCGCTGGTCTGTGAGAATAAGTCCTTTAAATACACCTCAATTTCACCACATCCGGGCTCCTCACTCATAATTGTCCGTGCAGCACGAGCGACACTCGTCAGCACGGCGCGACCACCTACATCCGGGCCACTATGCTATTTCTTATTTCACTGATCGTCCACAGCTTTCACATTATGAAAGAAGTGGGTTCGACTCTAGGTCAGTCCTACATGCCAGGCAAAGCCTAGCCCGCTTCCTTCGAGAATACGGCAAGTCTTCACGCCCGCCACTCTCTCTGTCACACCGTGTTGCACAAGGTAGGTCTCCTCTCTCACTACAGAAGTATTTGCATACTTTGTTATGTCGGGTAACATAGTGGCCATTTGTGTGCTGATCCCTTAATGTTGGGTAAAGTGGTTTGGTCTCAAAAGGTAATATTGTGAATGTTATCTATGCCTGGTCATTGAGGTGAGCAAGGGAACTATTGCATGTAGAAGATGCATAGAACAAGGCTATTTGCATTTCACATAGTACTAATACTCTTGGGAAAGGTATGTATCCAACTATTCTCCTTCCTGCTATGGGTAAATAGTAGGGCTGACTAGGCTTTTTAAACTTGGTTATTTAACGTGCGTTAGGTAACCATTCTAGGAGAAGGAAGACTCTGAATTCAAACCTGTTAAACTACGTGTAAGAAACTGAGGGGGTTGGGTAAACACCTACCCTTGAGAAAGGTATGCATCCAACTATTCTCCTTCCAGCTATAGGTAAATAGTAGGACAGACTAGGCTCTTTAACTTTGGATAGGCAACTAGTCTAGGAGAAGGAAAACACTGAATTCAAACCAGTTAAACTTTGCTTAAGAAATTGACATTGTGCCACACCCTGCTTGTGTGGAAGGGTTGGGATGAATGGCTCATAAAGAACAAATTATCATTTTTTTAAAATTGTCATGTAACAAAGACCCCCCCCCCCACCCCAGAAAAGATTTGCCAGTTCTTTTAAAGCATAGATATGTATTTGGATGAATGGAAGGATGGTTGGATTTTACAGCATGTCAACTCTTGTTGGGTTATTTCATGCCGAATACATTTTTGTTTTATTCATTCTTGTTGGGTATTTAATTCTTTATTTGTACTAAGGATCTCATGTAATCTAATGGATGGTGAGTGGGTTGTTTGGATTTTATGGCATGTCAACCCTTGTTGGGTTATTTCATGCCAAAGACATTTTTGTTTTATTCATTCTTGTTGGGTATTCAAATTTAAAAAAACAACTTATTTTTGATCTTTTTAAGACATAGATAGAACCTTAACAGGCACTACCACTCCGGGTCAGAGTAGACCTGGGAGTAATGGCAATGAAGGGGTACACATACCCTATAGCTCCAGAATTAGAACGTTATCACGGGATGCAGTTTAATGTCATAACCAGGACACTAAGACTGTCAGTCACCACCTTCTAGCACTTATATGATAAAAAGAGTTGGGGGCTGCCATAAGAGCATATATATATATATATATATATATATATATATTTACCAACCCCTCCGCACGAGCAGGATGTGACACAAGGTCAATTTCTTAAGCGGAGTTCAACAGGTTTGAATTCAGAGTTTTCCTTCTCCTAGACCAGTTTCCTAACCAAGGTTAAAGAGCCTAGTCTGCCCTACTATTTATCCATAGCTGGTGGGAGAGTAGGATTCATACCTTTCTCATGGGTATTAGCACTAAGTGAAATGTAATTACCACGTCCAGGATTTGAACTCGGGGCGACAAGTCCATTTCCCATGACTTTAACCATTACACAATGCGCTTCCATAAGAGCACATACAGTTGGGAAAATCATATATGTACTAGTGCTTGATGTCACCAGCTGTCAAGCCAAGTCAGGGTCAAAGTATAGTGTTGTATCTCATGGACTTCTCAGACACAAGGATTCTGTCTTTAGGCATCACAGGTTGCCACCCACAGCTACATGTACATAGTAACCCAATTTTTCAGCATTTCACCATAACACAGACCCCCCCCCCACAAAAAAAAAAACAGCACACTGTAGCAAGATTTCTATCAGCATCATAACATTAGAATAATCTTAGAAAATTGTTGCAGTGACTACATCCATTTTTAGCCTTGCCTATATATGTATACAAATGGGCAGTTATTTCCTATAACTCCAACATAAACAGAGGGGAACCACTCTTGACTGATAAATTAACTAGTTATTTATTGATCTACTAGGAAAAAAGAAGCCGGTGTTAGGGTTAAGGGTTATTTCCTATAACTCCAACATAAACAGAGGGGAACCACTCTTGACTGATAAATTAACTAGTTATCTATTGATCTACTAGGAAAAAAGAAGCCGGTGTTAGGGTTAAGGGTTAGTGTTATAGGTGATATACCCTATAGACTAATGGAATGCGCCGACGGTTACTATAAGTAACAGGGACAATTATGGCTTGTAGAGTAAGCCAATGCGAGTCAGCTCATAACTCTATTGTCGGACGTAATTCCCACTTCTCTGTACTGTAATTGTCTACTCTTTTGTTAATACATTTTTCTACATTTGTTACCCGTCATTTTATTCTTATTTGACCCCTTAAAACCCAACAACAGTTAGTTTAATGGGAAAATAAATAAATAATTTATCAGTCAAGAGTGGTTCTTCTTTGTTTATGTTGGATTTATAGGAAATAACTGAAATGGGCACCCTCATTAAATTGACCACGCATCAAAATTGCACCCAAGGGGACGTAGTTAAATAGGAAGAAAAAGAAGCAGAAGAGAAATAAACAGGAAAGAAAGAGAGGAGGCAAAAAAAAAAAAAAGAATACTGAAGAAGTTGGGTTGTTTTTTTGTTTTTTGTTGTTGCTTTTTTTTTTGTTGTTGAATGTTGCTTACCCCTTCAAACCTTTGATGCAGATAGCAAGATCTTTTGTCATATGTCCAGCTTCCACAGTTTCTATGCAGACTTCTTCAAGGGCTTTAGCAAATTTACTAAGCTGCTGGTTGCCGTCCAGTTTACCTCGATGTGCAAGGCCACGGGTCCAAGCAAATATGGAAGCTGCACATATAAGAATAAATATGTCAAAATCCGAAAAGATGACAAAGATAAATTCATAACAAATTTAAGAAAATCTTTTACAATAAATAAATAAATAAATAAAACATTTCCAATGTATATATTAATACTGGTGTTCCTTAACCTTCCGTCCGTTATCATATTGCACACCCTCTGGTTTAGAATGAGACCGTCCAAATTGTCCAAGTTGAAATGCAAAAATGTAAATACTGATTATCGGGTATTGCTTATCCGCTGAATTCTTATTTCTTATGAGTGTAGTAACCTCAGCTAAACAGTGGACCATTCCGTTTTTATTATAAAGAAATAAATTCTGTTATCATCTTGCAACAAACACCCTCTGGTTAAAAATGAGACCATCCAAATTGTCCAAGATGAAACGCAAAAATGTAAATACTGATTATCTGGTGTTGCTTATCCGCTGAATTCTTATTTCTTATGAGTATAGTAACCTCAGCTAAATAGTAGACCATTCCGTTTTTATTATAAAGAAATAAATTCTGTTATCATCTTGCAACAAACAGCCTCTGGTTAAGAATGAGACCATCCAAATTGTCCAAGATGAAAACAAAAAATGTAAATACTGATTATCTGGTGTCGCTTATCTGCCGAATTCTTATTTCTTAAGAGTGTAGTCACCTAAGCTAAATAGTGGACCATTCTGTTTTTATTATAAAGAAAGAAAGGACATGCTACACAGTAAAAATATAAGAAAAAAAGAAAGAGTACAAGAAATATAAAGGGAGGGGGTGAGAATGTGAAAACAATAATGCTAATCTGTTTCAATCAAACATAATGAAAAGAAGGAAAGAAAGAAAAAAAGAGTGTGAGAGATATACTTTTTATATATTGAACAATTTGGTAATAGCTCTTAAATAAACATATCAAATGTTGTAATAATTAAATCATCATACTGTGGTATATCCACTGCTAGTAATAAATAATTTCCGGGAGGGAGACTTATCTTGAGTAAATTATTAACTGGTCGACACTTAGGTTATGTATCAGCCTCCTCTGACATCACATGACACTGGAAAAGACATATTGATAGAAGGTCAGCTTCTAGCTCAGGTAAATACCTTCAGGTACCTGAGCTCCACAGTTGCCATCAACAATAGACTCAATGCAGAGCTTGATCTTCGAATTTCAAATGCTTTCAAAGCATTTGGCCAGCTGAAGAGGCAAGTCTGGTTCAACAAAGGCATTCGTAATTTATGAGGAAGTGAGTCCCGGTCTCCTGCCTCAAAAATTGCTACCCGGTGACTATTAAAATAACGACCCAAAACTATCCATCTTCATATCTATCTATCTCAATTTGTTCATATTTATCTATATTACTTTAAATACTAAGATTTTTTTTTAATTCATGTTTGTTTAATGTTTTGTTTTTAGTTTAAATAAACAAGAATTACGACAAAAAAAAGATGCGACCCCCTCCCCAAATACATTTATTTGTCGAAAATATCTATCTCCATTTGTTCATATCTATCTATATTTTGTTTGTTTATCTATCTATTTATCTATCTGAGTCTATTCCAAACTATATATCCATCTTCATATCTAAACAAGAATTACGACAAATTACGATAAATAAACAAGAATTACGACGAGCTGGGGTTGTTATTTTGATAGTCACCGGGTAGCAATTTTTGAGGCAGGAGACTGGGACGCACTTCCTCATAAATTACCAAGACATCTCCTTGAGAACTAAATATGCAGTACACTGTGCCATAGTTCTCTCAACTCTCTTGTACGGTGCAGAAGCCTGGACGGTATACAAAGCGAATGCCCACAGACTACATGTCTACTACATGCATCACTTGCACAGTATATTAAATGTCAAGTGGTGGCAGCATGTTTCAAACAGGACCATCCTGAAGAGAACTGGTCTTCCTAGCATGCACAAGATACTTGTCCAGCGCAACCTGAGATGGGCTGGCCACTTATAAAGACTTGGGGATAACAGACTGCCAAAGCAGATTCTGTACTCTCAACTGAAGAGAGAGGGATCACATGGAATTGGTAGACCAAAGCTCAGGTACAAAGACAACATCAAGAGAAACTTATAGGACTTTAGCATCTCTATAGGCAGTTGGCAAACCAGAGACCGAACCTATTGGAGGATATGGATTCATGTGGTGTCATCAATGGATACTATGGACAGCAAGTAATAATAAAAAAAATAATAAAAACATATTTGTCTGAAATAAGTTTTTTTTTTTTTTTTAATAATTTGTTTGAAGCATTGTACGTATATGTTTAAAATAGAAATTAGAAGGCAATTGACAATGCAATGGAATAGGTGTTGAAAATCATGTTTATTTACCTTTTTTTCCTAAAATATTTTCGGGATAAATCCCATCTTCAGAGGTTTTAGAAATACTTGTGTTTTTTTTGTGTTAGAAAAATACAAGTACTTCTAAAACCTCCGAAGCTGGGATTTGTAGTGGGAAAAAAGGTAAATAAACATCATTTTTAACACCTATTCCATTGCCTTCTAATTTCTATTTTAAATATTTGTCTGAATTTTTTAGATGAATGACTAAATCAGTAATTTACCTATAGAATTGGTAGATGTTTCTTTTCCTTGTTGATGGAAACGGTAGTGTCTGGTGACTGTGCCATGAGCAGCCTCCGCTTCAATAGTTTTGTTATCAGGACAATATAAAACACTTGTCATCAAACCAAGAGAACCAAAACCTGTAAATAAAGAAAAATGAGGAAATGATTTTTTTAAAAAAGATGAAAATATTAGACAAGACTATACAGGCAAGCAGGGGCAATGTAGCTCCCACTGATTTGTTGGATTATTTTCTCTCTATAAGGCGTGCTGTAATCCACCACTTAAACTTATACTCAGCGAGGTCACATGGTTTAAACCCCAGCCAATCAATAGCCTGAATATGTGGTTAGTTAACTATTTAATCGCTGATATTGACAGTAGTTCATTTGCATGTTATTCAACATTGACAACACATACCTACAACCAAAGGATCATACCTAACACTAAGTGGCGCCAAGGAACCACCAAAGGATTATACTGAAAACTGAGGGACACCAAGGAGCAACCAAAGGTTTCGTCACATGGTTTAAAACCCAGCCAATCAATAGCCTGAATATGTGGTTAGTTAACTATTTAATCGCTGATATTGACAGTAGTTCATTTGCATGTTATTTGACATTGACAACACATACCTACAACCAAAGGATCATACCTAACACTAAGTGGCGCCAAGGAACAACCAAAGGATCATACTGAAAACTGAGGGACACCAAGGAGCAACCAAAGGTTTCGTCACATGGTTTAAAACCCAGCCAATCAATAGCCTGAATACGTGGTTAGTTAACTATTTAATCGCTGATATTGACAGTAGTTCATTTGCATGTTATTCAACATTGACAACACATACCTACAACCAAAGGATCATACCTAACACTAAGTGGCGCCAAGGAACCACCAAAGGATCATACTGAAAACTGAGGGACATCAAGGAGCAAACAAAGGTTTCGTCACATGGTTTAAACCCCAGCCAATCAATAGCCTGAATACGTGGTTAGTTAACTATTTAATCGCTGATATTGACAGTAGTTCATTTGCATGTTATTTGACATTGACAACACATACCTACAACCAAAGGATCATACCTAACACTAAGGGACGCCAAGGAACAACCAAAGGATCATACTGAAAACTGAGGGACACCAAGGAGCAACCAAAGGTTTCGTCACATGGTTTAAAACCCAGCCAATCAATAGCCTGAATATGTGGTTAGTTAACTATTTAATCGCTGATATTGACAGTAGTTCATTTGCATGTTATTTGACATTGACAACACATACCTACAACCAAAGGATCATACCTAACACTAAGGGACGCCAAGGAACAACCAAAGGATCATACTGAAAACTGAGGGACACCAAGGAGCAACCAAAGGTTTCGTCACATGGTTTAAACCCCAGCCAATCAATAGCCCGAATACGTGGTTAGTTAACTATTTAATCGCTGATATTGACAGTAGTTCATTTGCATGTTATTCAACATTGACAACACATACCTACAACCAAGGATCATACCTAACACTAAGTGGCGCCAAGGAACAACCAAACGATCATACTGAAAACTGAGGGACATCAAGGAGCAAACAAAGGTTTCGTCACATGGTTTAAAACCCCAGCCAATCAATAGCCTGAATACGTGGTTAGTTAACTATTTAATCGCTGATATTGACAGTAGTTCATTTGCATGTTATTCAACATTGACAACACATACCTACAACCAAAGGATCATACCTAACACTAAGGGACGCCAAGGAACAACCAAAGGATCATACTGAAAACTGAGGGACACCAAGGAGCAAACAAAGGTTTCTTCATTAAGGATTGCACTCTGCTTAACATAAGAGATCTCTGCTGGAGATTGCTTTTGCTTGAAGGCAAAGGATAGCAACAAAAATAGTAACAGGATTACTTTCATTACTTGCTATGGTTCTTCCATTAGGCAACAAGGTGTGGTTTCCAAAAATAAAAAACATACAAAGACAACCTTCAAAGATTGAGGCCATAGCTCAGCTCTTACATAATTATTAGATTCCTAATATTTGTGTACAGTAGTGTAGAAACCAAAATGGCTGTTATAAGTTGCAGCCCACGGCCTTGAAGGATGAGTGACAAGGCTTGACCTTATCCTGATCCTTTCCAGTGGATACCGTGAGAATCGGTGGAGAAGACCCTCTTCTGTTTTAGATTAGAAAGATATTTTTAGTCAGATCGGCAAAAGCCACGACGGTGGTAAGTCGTGTTATGCACGCTGCCAACTCAATCTGCGCAGGTAGTCTGGTGGGGATTTTAGAATAAAATATGATCTAAGTTAAATCGAAGTCTTGTGTTATTATCTAAAAACTACCAATGACACAGGGTAAAGATACCCTGATAAAGAGAAATCCCCAATGGAAGACCAGACACAAAGTCCCCAAGACGAAGTCCAGACGCTGGAAGAGACGCTAGAAGAATAGAAGTAAGAAAGCAAGGAAAGAGGTATACAACACAGCCACTACAAATCAAAACATAATAAAACCAAAACCCTAAGTGGATCTGAAATTGTAGAAAGTATGGATTGTAGAATAATCATATTAAGTTCCAATTACCGTCGAATTGGTAAGACAAGGCAACAAGTAGCTGTACCTGAATAGAGATCTAATCTTCTTGCAATCCTACTGCAGAATGCCAGGGTATTTATGAAGCCTCAGAACATCATAGAAACCAAGCAGCCAATCAGGACTCAAGGAATGGAATCACCCAAATACATGAATGGACTTGTCTTGAGTTCCATAAGTACCAATGTGGTGTACTGGTTAGAGTCGTAGGAAATGGACTCGTCGACCCAAGTTCAAATCTTGGACGAAGCCACAGTTCACATAGCGCTAATACCCTTGGGAAAGGTATGAATCCAACTATTCTCCCTCCAGCTATGGATAAATAGTAGGGCACACTGGGCTCTTTTAACCTAGGTTAGGCAACCAGTCTAGGAGAAGGAAAACTCTTAATTCACAACTAGAATAGGCTCAGTCCTACTTAGTGATCTATTTCAATTTAAAAAAATCATTTATTAGTAAACATATATATATTAAAAAAATGTAAGATATGTCAACAAAACAAGATCATCTAAGGGATGCTGATAGGTACACGTCCTGCATCCCTGACGCATAAATATCTAAAAGTGTGCAGTAAAATCATATCTATGCATCCTAAGGATCCCAATCCCAATACATTATACACAACCAACCCATAACAGTTCAGGGATGTTTTTTCCCTACCAGCACCATTTCCAGCTAACTGTAAATATATTTAAATATTTTCTTAGAAATCCCCGTTCCAGTCTGTAGGTGCTGATGGCCGAGTGGGTTAAGAAGCCTGACTGATGATAAATCGATTGGGTTTCCATTCTTGCTTGAGGTAGCCTGCTAATGTCTAACCACACTGAAGATATGTGAAATGTCGAAACATGGTGTAGATGACATATATATATATATATATATATATATATATATATATATATATATATGAATTTGATATATTGAAAAAACAAAAGATGTTTACAAATGCATGGGATCATCAGGAGAGAATGTGCAAACCGTTTCGGCACATTCTCTCCTGATGATCCCATGCATTTATAAACATCTTTTGTTTTTTCAATATATCAAATTCACACTGTCGGTTCCATTTTATTTTATATATATATATATATATATATATATATATCATATGGTACCTATATAATCAGAATGGAATTGTCTGTTTTTCCTATAAATAATATCTGATGAAACTTCTGAAGAGAAACAATTAGGCCTCACTGGGCTTGTTGATTCAACCTAGCAATTGCTAATTACTCTGCTCACCTTGTATCTTTGCTTAGTAAAACTTTTTCCTCGTCTTTAATACTCGTTGTGTTTCTTGTTATTAATTTATCTGTTAACTCTAATACTCGAGTTAAAACAATTGCAAAACTTCTGACTCACCCTAGTATCATTGTAGTTGAACTTACCTTGAGCTACTGTATCAGACTGAACATCTCCGTCATAATTCTTACAAGCCCAGACAAATCCTCCTTCAGATTTCAGTACAAACGCAACCATGTCATCAATTAATCGATGTTCATACCAAATATCCTTTTCTTCAAACTTCTGTTTATATTCACTAAAAGAATGGAAAGAAAGTAACAAATATTGATACCTCAAAAGATAAATGAAAATGGCCGAAGGATAAAAACAGTCATGTATGAATTATCTCCCTTGATTGAGAGCTGAGCTAAACAATCTCTACTGGGTAAGTAAAAGTTGGCTAAGTGGACTAAAGTCAGTATCAGCCGGACACCGAGGGAATCTTTCCTTTTTTTCACTAGTGTTAGAACAGGGAGATTGTTTTTGCATCTGAGATGGAGCACTACACATACCATCAGTTCCCCACCAAGAAAAAAATAAGATTCAATATATTACATATTTACAATAAATAGAAAAAAGTTAGTCGACTGCTGTTGGTATCAGCCAGACACTGAGGGAGTCTATCCTCTTTTCACTAGCGCTAGAACAGGGAGATTGTTCATGCATCTGAGATGGAGCACTTTACTGCACAGATCCAAGCAGTGCTGTTCATGTGCTGAGTTGGCAAGGGTTGGTATTGAAACTGGAACCCTGCGGTTCCAAGTTGGATGCTCTACCGACTGAGCTAAACTGACTGATCATTTACTTTCATTGTTGGACAAATCTAGAGATATCTTATCATAGATAAGTTTATGCTAAAATGTCCCATTTTCCTAATAACCTAGTTACAAAGAGACACAGAGATTTGATATGATAGATAGATAGATAGATAGAGATCTCATAAACATTTTTGTGACATTTCTTTATCACAAAAAAAAAAAAAAAAAAAAAAAAAATAGATAACCTTCAATGTCCTGATACCTCACAACCAACTATTGTTTTTTTTACAGTTGCTTTGGGCGGGGAGCATTTCAATAATGTTGAGGAACAGCAACAAAAAATTTGCAAAGAAGGTAATCTGAAAATTAGCTACAGAAATGAGTAACCTCCCCTTGTTTATTTCATTTTGAGGAAGCCGTCTGTTTTGGTTGGCCCTTTTCATTTCACTGTAAATCTACACTGAAAATACGAATTTGTTCGAATCAATACAACTGAATGTTTTAACACAAAAATATCATGTGTTCTTAATTGTGCTAGTGTATCATTTGAAATTAACTTAATTGTTATTAAGAACACATTTTATGATATTTTTCGTGTTAAAACATGCAGTTGTATTGATTACGGTGAAATGAAAATGGCTGACCAAAACAGATGGCTTCCTCAAAGTGAAAGAAATAAGGGGAGGTTACTTTCATTTATGTAGCTAACGTTCAAATTACCAGAAAAAGAATCACCAGTCAAAATTGTTAATAATTGTTGACAATACTTTATTCAAATAAATATGAGGGTAATCCCATAGGTAAGGTCTCCAAAATATTTAGAAATCACAGAAACGTTTATTCTTTATTGTCAATGATGTTTAAAGTTTCAACATGTATCTATTTTTCCACATGATCATCATTTTGTTCAATGCATTTTTGTAGGTACTGTGGCAATGTTTGTAGGCCCGTATCATACCAGTTTGCTGGTATGTCATAGATATAACGTTGAACTTTGTTGTTGTTGTTGTTGTAAAATACCTACACCACTTGCAGATGTTTCTGACACCCATGCATGACTTGCCATACATTTCCATTAATTGACAATGAATTTCATTCAGTTTAATGTCTTTTGAGTTTGAAAACTGAATAACTGCATGAACTTCACACAGGAACTCCATCAGAAATGACTGCCAAGCCAAGACTGAGAATAGCAGTGGCAGACGAAGGCACAACAAATATAACAGAGTTGCCAATAGCAGTACAAACAGTTTTGGGATTGTAGTGAGATAGCCAATGGCGTGTTATCTCATTTACATATGTGTATTACTGCAGGACATATATAGAGACACTTTAGGGGACTAGATGATTTAGCTACGATTTTGTTTGACGGTATATCAACCTAAATGGGTCATTTAATGTTGCTAAAGTTTTTAAATAAATTCATTCTTAATGAATACTCAATTTTTATAAACATATTTTTATATTTAACCCATAGATGGGGGCCTAACAGGTACTACCACTCCGGGTCAGAGTGGACCTGGGAGTAATGATGATGAAGGGATGCTCTACTTTCCCCAGACCTCCAGAACTAGAACCTCACCATCAGATAGAATTTAACGTCGTACACAGAACATGAAGATCCTCAGCCACCACCTTCTAGCACTGATATGATAAAAAGGATTGAGACTTGCCATACGGGCAATAGGGTTGGGGCAATCATATAGGTGCTAGGGCTTGGCGTGACCAGTATTGGTTGGAGGGGGCCTCTCCGACCACCTGTCTAGCCTGAGTAAGGGCCAAAGTGGAGTGTTGCATGTCATGGACTGCTCAGCCACCAGGGTTCCATTCTTCAGCATCACAGGTCACCACCCATAGCCAACAAGTGGCCCCATTGGGAGAATCTTATCCATCTGCAGAGGTGCAGTTGGAGTATTCTAATGCCCCAGCCAACAGGACGGTCACATAATTTGAAAAGTTGCTATGATTAATCCTTGATCTAATATAGTACCTAAATAATGACAATGGAATCATCTATTTTTCCTATAAATAATATCTGACAAAACCTCAGAGGGAGAAACGAGATCTCATAGGATTTGTCAATTCAACCTAGCAATTGCTAATTACTGTTTACCTTGTATCTTTGCTTAGTAAACCTTTTTACCTTTTTATGAATATTAGGGATTCTTCCTATTATTTCTGTTAACTCTGATATTCAAGTTACAACACTTGAGCTGTTGGGACTAGAATAAAAATCTTTAATCAAATAGATCTTTGAATAAAGTTCTAAGTTAAAAATCTAAATGAAACACACGATTTCTCTCTCTCTCTCTCTCTCTCTCTCTCTCTCTCTCTCTCTCTCTCTCTCTCTCTCAAACACCCACACTTTTTATATACTTACGTGTCATATAGCTCCTGGAAGATATCTTTAAATCGACCGTCATATTTCTTGAGAATTGTGTTTTTGGTGCTGAAATGACAAATCAAATAAGCACAATATCAATATCTCATCAGCAACATAAAGTAAAGCCGGACAGTGAGGGAGTCTATCCCCTTTACACTAGAGATAATAAACAGAAAACCATATCCATGTGGTATAAACTAATGATTGATTACACATAATTTTTTTTCAGACTCTAGAGATTATAAAGTAGATTTTAATCCGGATGACTCAGATACAAGATAAATTCAGTTGCTTTTAATGTTCTAACATCAGTTCCCAACATTTGCATAAATTATTAAATACTAGCAAATACATGCACCCTCCGGGTGCAAGTATTTAAGTTTTAATGTAATAAAATATTGTATTAAATTAGAAAGGCTAATGAAACTAAATAAGAATGCAGATAAAAAGATTTGAAACAGAGGGAGTATAATAAAAGATTTGAAACAGAGGGAGTATAATAAAAAATGGAACAACTGAAACTTACTCTTCCATCACTCTCGTCTTTCATTGTTATTTTTTTCTAATTTAAGTATTTAGTTATAAGAGGAAGTAAAGAATAAAATAACAGTTATTTTTTCTTGTTAATGGATTTCATTTAAGATTCATTGAAGAGATTTTTGCTTATATTCATTAAAATAAAACCAAACAGTTAGAAATCAATAATACTAAGCACATATTTATTAAATTCGATTTTTTAATATTAATATGCAAATTAGCCTTCCCGTTCACACTGTAAACCGCTATTTTCTTGTATATATAAATATAATTGCATGTTGTCAGTATGTAGACATAGTTAACAGTATTAATAATGTAAGACAATTTTATTAATAATTAAGGTTTAGATAAAAATAAAATCATGGAGAATGTGATGTCAATAACTAAGAGAATTGTGACTTGAGTAGGAATATAGTTTTGGTTACAGACAGAAAAACACACAGTCTCCATTATAATAAGATTATAGTTCATATATAATGTTGTAAAAGTAAATAATAATAATAATAATAATCCACTGGGAATTATGCAAAAAATTTAATTTTGACCATACAACAAAATGGTATGCATATACCATTTTGTTGTATGGTCAAAATTAAATTTTTCAAAAATCTATTTTTACATCGCCCGGAGAACGTTTTTTTAATTATTTTGTACTAGTATTTACAATGAATAGTAAAAAGTTGGTGAAGTGACCTATTGTTGGTATCAGCCAAACAGCGAGGGAGTTCATGGGCAGGATGTGACATACAGTCAATTTTTCAAAGTAGAGTATAGCTCTGTGTAAGAATTCCAGAATTGGAACTTCACTACTAGATGTAGTTTAACATCATACCTGGGACAATAAGATCCTCAGCCACTGCCTTCTAGCACATATGATAAAAAGGGTTGGGGGTTGCCATAAAAGCAATAGGGTTGAGACAATCATATAGGTTCAAGGGATTGAAATGACCAGACTATTGACCGCCTGTCTAGCCTAAAAAAGGACCAAAGTGGAGTGTTGCATGTCATGGACTGCTCAGCCACTAGGATTCCATTCTTAAGCATCATGGGTCACTCCCCACGGCCAACAGGTGGCCCCAATTGGGGGGATTTAACCTCTCTGCAGAGATGCAGTTGGTGTATTCTATAGCCCAAGCTGACAGGGTGGTGATAATTCTGTGAGTAATTATTCTTTTTAGTTTTTATACTGCTTATGAGTATTTGAGCACTCTGATCTTTATTACCAATGCCTATTTTTTTTTACATTTCTTCTTCTTATCTCTCTCTCTCTCTATATATATATATATATATATATATATGTGTGTGTGAAGAAAGGAAGTGAATCCGACGGTATGTAGTATATTAGGAAAAATGAAAAAACACAGATTTAAATGGGTTAAGTGGTGAGTTATTGGCCGACGCTGCAGTGTTTCGATCTATTAATTAGATCATCATCAGGGCATTTGTTGGTATATGGAAGGTGATAAGAAATTATTTATCATAGAATAACGAGAAAAGCGAGTGGTAGTTATTGTTATTCAGAAGTTATTGTTTTCAAAACCGTCCCTTTTTTCAAACCTCAAAATTTTTTAAACAGACTGAATAACAATAACTACCACTCGCTTTTCTCGTTATTCTGTGATAAATAATTTCTTATCACCTTCCATATACCAACAAATGCCCTGAAGATGATCTAATTAATAGATCGAAACACTGCAGCGTCGGCCAATAAACTCACCACTTAACCCATTTAAACCTGTGTTTTTTCATTTTTCCTAATATACTACATATATATATATATATATATGGAAATAAACAAATCATTATAAAAATGTTTTTTCTTAAATCAGAAAAGTGTTCAATACTGGCCAGCAGAGCACGATAAAACCTAATTATTTAAATTTAGTTTTATTTGAATGTTCTGTAATAAACACAAATGTATTAAAAAAAAAAGTTTAAATTATTACAGAAACAAACCTTAGATATAATGGCCAAACTTTATTGAGGGCAAACTGAAATGAGCTATGTCCAAAATCCCTTATACTCTGAAAATAAATAGATAAATAAATAATAAATAAAAAAATTTAAAAAAAAAGACAAATAAATAAATAAAAAATGAATAAATAAAAAATAGATGAATAAAAAAGTGTAATCAACTGTCCTAAATTCCCTTATACACTGAAAATAAATTTTGAAAAACCCAAAAAACAAACAAATAAATTTAAAAAAATCTTTGATAATTTGCTTGAAGCATTGTTAAGTATGTTATTATTTATGTTCAGAAAGCAATTACAATGCATGTAAAAATAAAATAATGTTCAGTCTTATTGATTTCAAAGTAACTTTATCATCAGAGACATTTTTTTTAAATGGACGGGGTCTTGTCTGTTTTTTTTTTGTACGCTATAAACACGCGTCTCGTGGTTTGTTTTTTTTAAATTTAAATTTTAAAAAATAAATAAATAAATTAGAGCAATCAAAAGCAAAAACTTGGTATATGAATGAAGCTAAAAATAGATAAATGAAGCTAAAAATAAATGAATAAAATTAAAAATAAAATGAATAAATATACAAAAAAATAGATAAATATTTCTTTTTAAATCTAAATAAATTTTTTTAAAGTGAGAGTAATCAGAAGCAAACACTTTGTACATAAGTAACTATTTTATATTTTTCTATTATTATTATTTTATTACATATCTAAAATTATAGGGCCGGGTTAGCTCAGTCGGGAAGCGTTCGGCTAGAAACCACATGGTTTCCAGTTCGATTCCAGTCCTCGCCAACTCAGCGTATGAGTAGCACAGGGATCTGTGCAGTAAAGTAAGGAGCTGATGGTAGGTGTGGCGCTCCACATCTCCTTGGTCTAGCGCTAGTGAAAAGGGGATAGACTTCCTCGCTGATTGGCTGATAATGACTTTAGGCCGCCCCGTTGACTTTACTTTTTACTTACATATCTAAAATAATATTAAATAGAATACAATGTGTACATGGACAAACTCTTGGCCAAAACACATGTTGGAATTTCATTAAACCATTTTTATCCATTCAACATTTTCTTTCCTTTATTTATTTATCCTTTTAACATATTGTCGGATTCATTTCCACTTTTCAACAAGATTTGATATTAAATAACCCACAAAGGGTTGATATGCCATTAAACACCAACCAACCAATTATATAGTCATTAACCTGTCAATAGCATTCCATGCCTTTCCCGTGTAGGTATTGACATTGCTTTCTGTAGACGAGATATTGCTACCAAGGTATGTGAACTCATCTATAAAAGAGTTTAAAGGAAAATTGCCAATTGAAAAAAAAAAGAAGGATTATATTTACCTGATCAGTGTTATACATTCCCATAGCAACGCCTCCACCATCCTTAAAATCAAATACTGTATATTGCATTGGTTCACCACTTTCTGGAGTGAATTTAATTTCCAATTTTCCAGGCCCAGGAACAACAAAGTCAGTAGCTTTATACTATAAGAATGAAAGGAAAATATTTATTTTAGAATTAATATAATCTTATAAATGTAAACAAACTAATCCACAGGATGTAAATAATTCTTTGAACTAGGCATGTCCAAAGACATTATTAGCCTGCAGTGAGATTTGTTATGGCTTGCAGCTTCGGTCTTATAATGAGCTATTTATGGCCCACTAGAGCAGTGTCAAACAGGACACAGCACCAATTTGACTGGGGCAATTTGAACCAAAATACGTAAAATCACCAGACAAGTTTGAAAATGTCCCATTTTCTGCTTTCTTCCCAGTTGATTTGTAAACGTAAACAATATTTGGTTAAATCGTACTTAATGGGCCTAAATTCCACCATCGTATGTCACCCTTCCAAAAGAAAAAAATACCAAAAATCAGGTAATTAACAGAATTTAATGAAATTTTCAGTGTTGATATATTAATGAATAAAAGATATTTTATTTAAAAACTTTTACATTTTTTCAGGTCAGTTAACTATGAACCACATATCTTTGAGAATCTGTGTTATGCCTCAAAGATACCTGGTTCAAAGTTAACTGACCTGAAAAAATGTAAAAGTTTTTAAATAAAATAACTAGTGCATTATATCTTTTATTCATTAATATATCAACACTGAAAATTTCATTAAATTCAGTTAATTCCCTGATTTTTGGTGATGGTGGAACTTAGGTCCGTTAAGTTCGATTTAATGCAATATTTTATGGAGATTTTCACTTCTGATGAATTTAAGAATTTTAGAAAAATCCTTTAGGTTCAGTGCAAATTTTCTGCAATCATCATAACAAAATATAGTCTAAAATAAAAATAATTGTTTTATTTATTCATTCATTGTTTATTTGCTTTTTTTCTGTTTTGTTAGATCAAATGAATCCGAAGTTTAAATTAAATTCATTATTTAGCCATAACACTGAACTCAAATTTTTCAGTATTACTTGATCAAAATATTCTTGATAGTACTAGTAAAATCTACATTACCTCTAAAATGCAAATGTCAGCATAGTTTGGATAACATTATTTTGTGACCAGTAAAAAAAATAAATAAAAAAAATAAAAAATTCACATAATTGTTTTTTTTTTTTTTTTAAAAGGTCAAACTTTATCTTTCCTAAAGTCAGTGTCCTATTTGTTAAATAGGACAGTTTAACATTTCATCTTTAACTTTATGCACAGCGGGAAAACAAAGAGGGGGAAAGGGCTCAGGGCAAGACAGCTGCCACCAGGGCATAGCTTCTGGGGGGTACACAATTGCCCTAACTCAAAAGCCTTTGCATTGCTATAACATTGAAATATATTGCCTAACTTTTTGTGATCAGAAAAAAAAATTTTAAAAAAATTAAAAAATTCACATAATTGCTTTTTTTTTTTTTGAAAAAGGTCAAACTACTTTCTTAAAGTCAGTGTCCTATTTATCAAATAAGACACTAACATTTTTACCTTTAACTTTATGCACAGTGGAAGAACAGGGGGGGGGCTCAGGGAAAGACAGCCGCTCCCAGGGCTCAGCTTCTAGGGATGCTAAATTACCCTAATCCAAAAGCTTTTGCATTGCAATAAGTAAAAATAAGTAAAATCGTTGGGGTGGCCTAAAGTTGGTATCAGCCAGACAGCGAGGGAGTCTATTCCCTTTTCACTAGCGCTAGACCAAGGAGATTGTTTTTTTTAGCATCTGAGGTGTAGCGCCACACCTACCATAAGCTCCTCACTTTACCACACAGATCCCAGTGTTACTCATATGCTGAGTTGGTGAGGGCTGGTATCGAACCAGAAACCATGTGGTTCCCAGGCGGATGCTCTACTGACTGAGATTGCCTACTTTTTGCCACTATACTTCTGAACTATGAATACATAGAATTTGAAAGTGGTGAATCTTTGAAAAATCTGAAACAGTATTTATTGGCCACTGGGAGGGGTGCAAGGGATAAGTTCTTGCTCCCCTCCCCCATTGCGAAGTTGGTATGCCATTGAATATAATTAAAATAAATGGAATGAATAGAATAATTGAAAAAATAAATTTTTCGGGGGCACCTCTTCCAAATAATAATAATAATAATAATAATAATAATAAATTTTGAGAGAGGTCATTATTAGAAAAAACCTTTTTCACATTCTATGGGACTCTTTATCGAAGCATTGAATTAATTATCATGTAAAATATTGGATAGGATAAAATAATGTCTTAACTTTGTAAAGTTGTGTGAGAAGTAATTCGAGTTTTTTGCGTCTAATCCTGTCTATCCTATTCCGTTATAAATTGGTAACATTGTAACCTTATGAATTTAAGATAAAAGTGGTCAACTGAAATATTTTTGAATACATTTTTACAGTTGTAAATTTATATATATATATATATATATATATATATATATATATATAAATTGTTTAAGAGATTGTCATTAACTACTTATATAATTAAAGCTTCCTTCTTTTTTAAAAATAATTATATAGAGCAGGTTTAGCTCAGTCGGTAGAGCGTCAGCCTGGGAACAATAAGGTTCCTGGTTCGATACCAGCCCTCGCCAACTCAGCGTATGTGTAGCACAGGGATCTGTGCAGTAAAGTGAGGAGCTGATGGTGAGTGTGGCACTCTACCTCAGACGCTAAAATAATCTCCTTAGTCTAGTACTTGTGAATAGGAGATAGACTCCCTCACTGTCTGGCTGATACTGATATTATGCCACCCCGCTGACTTTTTTTACTTACTTATATCAATACTATGCATAAAATTAAAGATTCTAAATGAATTAAATGGGCGACTTTAGTTGGATTCCTAAAGTATTGCCAAATGCAAATATACAGGAATTTATAAAACAATCTACTTGGTCTAGCGCTAATGAAAAGGGGATAGACTTCCTCACTGCCTGGTTGATACTGACTTTAGTCGACCCCGACGAATTTACTTACTTTACTTTATTGTTATCATAAACTCAGGCATAATGTTGAAATATGTTTTGAGGACTAATAAGTTAATAAACATCATTGAGATGTAAACGTTACTCTCTCCTCCGATAAAATTAAAGATGCTAAATGAATTAAATGGGCGACTTTAGTTGGATTCCTGCCAAATGTAAATATACAGGAATTTATAAAAGAAATTGTAATTGGGAATTTTCTTTTTCTTTTGTTAAAAATTCATAACATTCTGCTCTGATGATGATGACGACAGGCTGGCACATGGCCTTCTATCATTGTTTTATTTTACTTTTAAAATAATTTGTAGGGCCGGGTTAGCTCAGTCGGTAGAGCGTTCGGCTAGAAGCCACAAGGTTCCTAGTTTGTTACCGGTCCTCGCCAACTCAGCGTATGAGTAACACAGGGATCTGTGCGGTAAAGTAAGGAGCTGATGGTAGGTGTGGCGCCCCACCTCAGACGCTAAAAATAATCTCCTTGGTCTAGCGCGAGTGAAAAGGGGATAGACTCCCTCGCTGATTGGCTGATACCGACTTTAGGCCGCCCCGACGACTTTACTTTTTATATGGGAGTAAAATGAGGAAATTAATTCGATAATATGTGGAGAAATGTAGAAGAAACACGGGATGTTACAATACATGGAAATTTATTCGTTGTAGTGTTGATGTATGAACATTTTGGTTTTATAAAGTAACCTTCTTCAGGACAATAGGAAATTAGTCAAGAGAAAAAAGGGATTTATGTTGTTAAAAAGATGATGGATGTTTTGAATGGGTTGAGATAGGAAATGTGTAGAAAAGGTTCATAACTGTTTGTTGATTAACGTTCATAATTGAATATTAATGATGTGATTGGTACAAAGCATTATATGAAGTGGTCAAACAATGTGTTTGAAATAGCGAAGGCTGACAATTTTGGGGGAGATTATGTGCTTAATTAAAGTCATACCTAATTTGTTAATCACGTACAAAGCACTGCCCTATGCTGATGAGGCCTAATGGGCTGAAATGTACATACAGAGATCGCCTTTTTCTCGATTTGTTTACGCTTTACATTTAAACCGATATGCACACCTAATTCATTTAATTATAATTAATTAATTAAAATTAGGTATGACTTTAATTAAGCACATAATCTAAAAAAAAGCATTATATGTAAATATTTTCTCGGCGAAACATGTGTCAACATTTATTAAATCATATTTCATCCACACTAATATATTTATATTTTTCCATTTATCTTTCTCATAATATACAGGTATACTTTACATAAGACAAATCAATTTCCTATGACTCTAACGATTACACCACGCACCTGCATAAGTATAAAAGTATATGATTATGTGAAGGGTATTTTATGATTTCTGATTACAAGTGTCACTAAATAAGGGGATATATTAAAAAAACCTTGTCTTTGGGGGATGGTTTGGTGGGTGAGAATAACACAAGATTCCATAATTCTACGTAGTGTTCTATTGTGTATGTGGGTTAATATTTTGGCACCTTTAAAATCAAAGGTATGGTTATTGTCTAAAATATGTTTAGCTAGGGCGTTGTTTAGAAAACCTTGTTTAATATGATATCTATGTTCAGATAATCATTTAGATAAGATCTAGAAGTCTCTCCCACATACTTTTTGTTACAATTTAAGCAATCTATTGTGTAGACTCCAGCTTCGGAATGTGTGTGTTTTTGATTATTTTTATTCTGTAAAATGTTTTTGATTGTTTTAGTGGAGTGAGCAACTGTTTTAATACCTATTTTTTTTTAGGTTTCCAAACCATCCCCAATGTTTCCAAGACAAGGTTTTTTTAATATATCCCCTTATTTAGCGACACTTGTAATCAAAAGTATATGAGTATACGCATGAGCATATGTCTGTATAGATCCGTGGATATAAAGGTATACTATACGTAAGATACATCATGATTTGAGTATGGTATGCAAAACTGATGATAGTTGATGATTTCATGGAAGATAAAGTACCAACTGAAACTGTAAATATTCGGAACTTACTTGATCTCCGTATGCATGACAACTAATCACTGTTTTTCCAGCCTGGAACCAAGTGAGGAATATTCTTGCAGATAATGGCTAATGAGTATATGTCTGTATGCATCTGTGGATATGCAGGTATACAATACGTAAGATACATCACGATTTGAGTATGGTATGAGTGCAGTGATGCTGATAGCTTTTTCATTTAGTGCATCCTGGGATGCACATATTTGCTTTGAATGAGTTTCCAGGAGAATGTATAGATCCCAACTAAAGCCAGCTAACTCCTACCTTGTAACCTATCCTGTGTAATTCATTTCTAAGAAACTATTGAAATGTATTTACAGTTAGCTTGAAATGTTGAGGGAAGAAAAAAGAAAAATACTAGGATTCATGGATAGGATTTTATTGAGTCCTTTTGGATTTTTGTGCATCCAAGACGCTGATGAGTGATGATGATAGCTGATGATTTCATGAAAGATGAAGTACCAACTGAAACTGTAAATATTCGGAACTTACTTGATCTCCGTATGCATGACGACCAATCACAATACTCTTTTTCCAGCCTGGAACCAAGCGAGGAATATTCTTGCAGATAATGGCTTCCCGAAATACTGTCCCACCTAAAATGTTCCGGATGGTTCCATTTGGAGATTTCCACATTTTCTTTAGACCAAATTCTACAAAGAAAAAAAAATTTTTGAAGTTCAAAACCAAAATGGTGATTATGTAGAAAAATAGATTGGCAAGTCATGCATGGGTGTTAAAAACTTCTGCAAGTGGTAGTCTCTTCTGATGGAGCTCCTGATTGACACTACCACCAAGTGTGAAGTTTGTCCAGTTATTCAGTTTTAGAACACAAAAGGCATTAAACCGATTGAAATTCATTGCCAATTAATGGAAGTGTATGGTGAGTCGTACATGGATGTCAAAAACGTCCAGAAGTGGTGTAGGAGTTTGCAATGGCAATGAAGTTCAAAACTTATGACCTTTAGGCACCCCTTTTGCGATCTCGATTCATGGGGACATGTTTTCCATTTCCACCATCAAAATCTGTTTAATTATTAACAGATGATTTTTAGAGTTTTTTTTTTAAATTATAAAACTAACCCCTAACCCTAACCCCTAACAAACAACTGGATTTTGATGGTGGAAATGAGAAAAATGTCCCCATGAATCAAGATTGCAAAAGGGGTGCCTAAAGGTCATATGGTCAAAAACTTCTTCAATGACATGCCAGCAAACTTGGTATGACATGTCCATACAAAAACTGCCACATCACCTACAAAAATGCATCAATTGAAATGGTGATTATGTAGAAAAATAGATACAGGTTCTTTAAAATGAGGTGAACATCATTGAAACCAATTTATATGATTTCTAAATATATAGAGAACTTCTCTCTTCTTCTTTCTCTTCCTCTCCTCTTCTTCTTTCTTTCTCTCCTCTCTCTTCTCTCCTCTCTCTTTCTTTCCCCTCTCCTCTCTCTCTTTCTCTCTCTTCTTTCTTTCTTTTTTTCTTTCTCTCTCCTCTCTCTTTCCTTCTCCTCTCTCTTCTTTCTTTCACTTCTCTTTCACTCTCCTCTCTTCTTTCCTTCTCTCTCTACTCTTCTCTTATAATGGTCAAATCACACTGAAAACACCATTTACTATTAGATCACCGAAGTTAAGCAGCGATGCAGCGATGAGCCTGTTCAATACTTAATTTAGTGACCAATTAAGCAACAACCGGTATTGTAATCAACCCAATTCATTTCTTTATAAAAAGAATGACTTGATTTGGAATTAAATTACCCAAAATGGGTTGATATGTTGTAAAACAAAAACAAACTACCAACACACTCTTCTCTCTCTCTCTCTCTCTCTCTCTCTCTCTCTTATTTTCTTTCTTTTTCTAATCTATTTCTCTCTCTGATAATCAAACATGTACAAATTATTAAAATTCGGCATTAAATAACCTATAAAGATGTGATTTGTAATTTCATACTTTTCAAAAAATATAGTACTTCTTAGTCTGAGTGTCAAATGTAAAATATATTTGAAATGGTATTTAAAAAAAAATCATTTATTATTAAAAGAAATTAAAATGAAGCAAGTTAGGGTTAAGATTAGGTTGACTGCATACAAAATCAATTTCATCACACGTAGATCGCATACCAAAGTAGCACCAAGTAGTCTATGGTGGAGCCCCAACTTTGAATAAAATAAATGGTGGGGCCCCTACTTTGAATAAAATAAATGGTGGGGCCCCTACTTTGAATAAAATAAATGGTGGAGCCCCTACTTTGAATAAAATAAACCCCCTACTTTGAATAAAATAAATGGTGGGGCCCCTACACTTTGAATTATTTGAATAAAATAAATGGTGGAGCCCTACTTTGAATAAAATAAATGGTGGGGCCCCTACTTTGAATAAAATAAATGGTGGAGCCCCTACTTTGAATAAAAAATGGTGGGGCCCTACTTTGAATAAAATAAATGGTGGGCCCCTACTTTGAATAAAATAAATGGTGGGGCCCCTACTTTGAATAAATAAATGGTGGAGCCCCTACTTGAATAAAATGAATGGTGGAGCCCCTAATTTGAATAAAATAAATGGTGGAGCCCTACTTTGAATAAAATAAATGGTGGGGCCCCTACTTTGAATAAAATGAATGGTGGAGCCCCTAATTTGAATAAAATAAAGAATAAAATAAATGGTGGGGCCCCTACTTTGAATAAAATAAATGGTGGAGCCCCTACTTTGAATAAAATAAATGGTGGAGCCCCTACTTTAAATAAATAAATTTCAAAATTGACTTTACTCACCTTCAACTCTCTTCTCATCAGGTGTAATTGTGGCACACTTGATGCCAACATTGTACGTCTTTATGGCATTTGCTGCATCAATTGTGACTGGAAGAGAATTTTTTGAAAATAAGTCTCTGGCAATTTATTAAGTAACAGTTGATGACAATGTAAGAATACAATAAATAATTATCTCCCTTAGATAATTGCCATGTCTATTAAGGGGCCCTGTAGGGTGTCCTGCAACAATCCAGAAATCCCTTCTTGACCTCTATTTGCCTCTGTTCTCTGAACAGTGGCAATGTTGTCTCTGATCCTGACAGGGATCAGTGGAGCTACAAGGTTATTATCTACACTCCTCAAATAAACCTTTTTTCCATTTGGCATTAAATAACCCAACAAAGGTTGGCATGATATAAAACCAACCAACCAACCCACCAAGGAATTTAGAATTGTATATGCATTTATCATATAACTGTGTGTAAATTATTTGCATTAAGAATAGTTACTTGAAGCTATAATTATTTACTAAGGATTATTATTAAATGAAAGGGAAATGGACTCTCTCGTCAATTTTGACGCACAAGGGTTCATCCAACAAACAACCTACTCAGTGTTTTGTTTATAGTGGTGAAGGCTTGTGTTGGACCATCCACACTTTTTGGCACAGTCGATAGGAAAGAATTGGTGCACAAGGAATGCCACAAACCCAATCAACGACTAACCTCAGGTTTCCAAATTCAGAGTTTTCTTTATCCTAGACTAGTTACCTATCCGAGGTTAAAGAGCCCAGTTTGCCCTACTATTTTACCCATAACTGGAGGGAGAATATATGGGTTCATACCTTTCCCAAGGGTATTAGTGCTATGTGAAATGCAAACAGCCTTGTCTAGGATTTGAACTCGGGTCAATGAATCCATTTCCTAAGACTCTAACCATTATGCCATGCGCCTCCATATTATTAAATTCTCAGTGTAGGAGTAGCACAGGGATTTGTGCGGTAAAGTGAGGTGCAGTCGGTGTATTCTAAAGCCCCAACTGACAGGGTTGGGTTTAGGGTAATAAAGGACTATTTGCTCATAAATTCCTACCATAAAATAAACTGAACCCCCATTTTATGTCCGTGTTTTTGTATTAAATGTTTTATTTTTCTTGCATCTGTTATGTATCAATACAAAATATATTTTATTTATTTCAATATTCATTTCAATGTGTATATTCTAAAAGTTTTCATTTTGTGAGAATGTTTAGTTTTAAAGTGGGGGCTTGTTTTACAATTTAGGCATAAATTGGATCCTCTTTTTATGACCGTAATTTTGTTTTTTCGTCGACGATGATTAAAATCTGACGTTTTTATTTTAGAGTACCAAAGCCAAAAAGAAAAGAAATAACAACAACAAAAAGTAATATTCAGCTTTTTACTCGTAAATTCCTGCCATAAAATTAGGCTTCGGCATTTTATGGTAGGAATTTACGAGTAAAAAGTTGAAGTGTGAAAACGAACCCCCACTTTAAAACTAAGCATTCTCACAAAATAAAAGCTTTTAGAATATACACATTGAAGTGAATATTAAGATAAATAAATGAAATATATTTAGTATTGTAACATAATGGGTGCAAGAAAAATAAAACATTTATTGCAAAAACACGGACATAAAATGGGGGTTCAGTTTATTTTATGGTAGGAATTTACGAGCAAATAGTCCTTTATTACCTGGGTTTATTTGTTTAATAACATATCAACCACTTATGAAACACTTGGAGAACTACACAAGGATGCTGTCTTCTATCTTGAACAAATCCTGGAAGTGCCACCTCACAAAAAAAGCAGCTGTACAGCTACTTACCTCCTATCACACAAACCATTTAAGTAAAACATATGCTGGGCATTGCTGGAGAAGTAAGGACAAACTCATAAGTGACATTCTTTATGCATGGACACCAGTATAGGCCAAAAACCTAAATCTTATTTCTCCATTTACTCTGACAATAAGATCACACATTGAACTCTGTAAATTATGACAATTGAAAAACTACTACGTCATAAGGGAAATTTTCTTCATACTGTATTAATCCATATATATATATATTATATATATATATATAAAAGGGTATGAAAACACACAATGTTGTTAAAATGAATATATTTTATATCATTTTCATTGCTAATATTGACAATATTTCGATTTATAAAAAATCATCATCAGAGCATAATGATAATTAGGTCATTTTTAGATGTAAATGTTTTTGATCCGGACTCATCGAGAGAGAAGCAGAAAATAATTTAAATGAAAAACAATGTTTCCGGTTTGAATTTAAATTATTTTCTGCTTCTCTCTCGATGAGTCCGGATCAAAAACATTTACATCTAAAAACGGACCTAATTATCATTATGCTTTGATGATGATTTTTTATAAATCGAAATATTGTTCAATATTAGCTATGAAAATGATATAAAAATATATTCATTTTAACAACATTGTGTGTTTTCATACACTTTTATCTATACATTTAGCGTCGGATTCATTTCCTTACTCTTAACTATATATATATATATATATAAAAATAAAAATTCCTTTACTAAAAGTCTTTTGAATTCCAACCGTCACATTTCTTAACACCCATCCCCTTCCGTTTAAATTGTTTCGTCTTGTTGCCAACATCTCAAAAATTCGCTACATTTGTTGACAAAAGATATACATGGAACATGACCGACATATATATGGCGCGAAATGCCCACGTTGTGAATATTGTAACGTCTTTCGTTTTTTGCAGTATTAAGGTTTTTTTGTTTTTGTAACTCATTTTGACTTCCTCTCCGACCCAAACAACTACGGGAGTGAATGAGCTCTGATGATGATTTTTGTAAAATCGAAATATTGATCAGTATCAGCTATGATTATATTATAAATTGTTTTCTTCTTTAACAGCATTGTGTGATGTTTTCATTCCACCTTTTCTTATACATATATATATATATATATATTATATATATACATATACTAAGGTGTGCTGAAATGTGTTTGCCACAAGTTTCTAATGCTAAAATAAGAACAAAAGTTTCCTTAGAGATAAGTCTTGACAGTTAAGCCACGATATAATCCTAAATGATACAGAGTGGTTTTCATTTAATTGTTTGTATAAGGGCTGGCTGGTGGCCAGTTTGAACACACAAGTGCTGCTTCAAACTAAAGTAATCTGGTTTGGTTTTGAAAGCCCAGTTTTCAACAAAGTTAAATAAATAAAGAAGCTATCCAACCATCACCCACAGCGCTGGTATGTGACAATTACAATTACTATGAATTATTTTCAGCATTTTTCAATGAATACATCTAAATGAACTTTTTTCTAACAATGAATTAACTTTTGCTTTACAATAATAAAATACCCCAAATAATTCATTGTAAAAGAAAATTATTTAAGAATTCAGATAAAAAACAAGTTTATTTTTCTGAAAAAACAAACAAACCCAGATCAAAAGAGCATACAAGACTAGCTCCTGCTGCAAATTTGAAGCGAGCATTCCTAAAAAAAATATTTTTTAAATGCTGAAAAATTCAGGGGTGTGTACCTTGAAGATAACCTTCATTTTTTAATAATAATGAAATTTATTGTGTACAGTGCTCAGGTGCACCACAACTCATCAAAGTCTCATGTCAAGTACACAGAATAATGTATTAGTGTCAGGAACATGAACAGTTTGCAGTAATAATATGCATGTATGTGTCCGTATGTGTGCATATGTATGTGGAGAGTGGCATCAGGTATAGTGTCGGCGGACTACAGAAAGCATGGAGGCTTTGAAACATTCAGTGCTTCGGCAGCCAACAACAGACGCGGGCAGTTTATTCCATGTCTCCGCAATTCTGAGCGTGAAAAAATGTTTCCGAAAGTCACGTGAGCAGTGCTGTTTTCTAACTTTGTAGGCATGCCCACATGTGTTTATTTTAGTAATTATCAAAGAGTGCTCAATACTTCATAATATATACAGAATATAATGTAGGATTATTTTAGTAATTATCAAAGAGTGCTCAATACTTCATAATATATACAGAATATAATGTAGGATTATTTTAGTAATTATCAAAGAGTGCTCAATACTTCATAATATATACAGAATATAATGTAGGATCCTGAAGAGATTGTATTGATCAAAACCGTGGTAGACCCATAATTTTTTAATATTATCATTATCATAATTATTACTAACATTATTATTAAAGCTAGTAGAGCTATAATAATAATAATGAGAATAATGATAATATTAAACAATTATGGGTCTACCACAATTTTGATCAATACAATCTCTTGAGGACTCTACATTATATTCTGTATATATTCTAGATTATACAATGTCAGGTCCTGAAATATCAAATTGATCATATCAATCAAAACCAAGGTTAATTTATAACTTAGATATATATACTAGCAAATATATGCACCCTCCGGGTGCAAGTATTTAAGTTTTAATGTAATAAAATATTGTATTAAATTAGAAAGGCTAATGAAACTAAATAAGAATACAGATAAAAAGATTTGAAACAGAGGGAGTATAATAAAAGATTTGAAACAGAGGGAGTATAATAAAAAATGGAAAAACTGAAACTTACTCTTCCATCACTCTCGTCTTTCATTGTTATTTTTTCTAATTTAAGTATTTAGTTAAAAGAGGAAGTAAAGAATAAAATGACAGTTATTTTATCTTGTTAATGGATTTCATTTAAGATTCATTGAAGAGATTTTTGCTTATATTCATTAGAATAAAACCAAACAGTTAGAAATCAATAATACTAAGCACATATTTATTAAATTCGATTTTTTAATATTAATATGCAAATTAGCCTTCCCATTCACACTGTAAACCGCTATTTTCTTGTATATATAAATATAATTGCATGTTGTCAGTATGTAGACATAGTTAACAGTATTAATAATGTAAGACAATTTTATTAATAATTGAGGTTTAGATAAAAATAAAATCATGCAGAATGTGATGTCAATAACTAAGAGAATTGCGACTTGAGTAGGAATATAGTTTCGGTTACAGACAGAAAAACACACAATCTCCATTATAATAAGATATAAAGTAAAAGTAAAGTCGCCGGGGCGGCCTAAAGTCGGTATGAGCCATATAACGAGGGAGTCTATCCCCTTTTCACTAGAGCTAGACCAAAGAGATTATTTTTAGCATCTGAGGTGGAGCGCCACACCTACCATCAGCTCCTTACTTTACCGCACAGATCCCTGTGCTACTCATACGCTGAAAACTTATATTATAAACTGATATTATAGTTATATTATAAACTTATATTATAGTTATATTATAAACTTATATATAAACTTATATTATAGTTATATATATATAAACTTATATTATAACGTAGTTATATATTAGTATTATCTGTGTTATTCGGACTATTGTCCCCATCTTCATTGTTATTTGTACAATGTTTCGGCTGATATACCCTCCAGCCTTCTTCAGGTATTTCTTGTCAGACTCAGGAACCTTCTTTTCGAACTCGGGAACTTTCTTGTCGTATTCGAGAGCCATCACGGAACTTTGAACCTAACCCTTTATTTATTCCACGGGGGTATCCTGTTCTCATTCTGCTAACCATAGCTGGGGTAGGAGTTGTGTTAATTAATTATTTTTTTAATTAATTTTATTTTTGTACAAATAACAATGAAGATGGGGACAATAGTCCGAATAACGCAGATAATACTAATCTTCAAGCCTCATCTCAAACATTCAGAGAATTAGTTATATATATATAAAAGTATATAATAAATGGAAATAAATCCAACAGTATGATGAAAAAGAGATAGAAAAACAAATATTAATAATATGCTGACAGATATCTGTTTCAACCTGTGGGATTTGTAAAGTATAATTTAATTGAAATCATTCTAAAATTAAAATGAAGATAATTGTAAAAGACGATTTATAAAACAAGTTTAATTTTTCTAAAATCAACTCACCTTGATCATCAGTTTGGTCCCGGTTCTGAATAGACAAATCATAAAAATGATATTCAAGGTCAACAAATGGTTTTATAAGTTTTTCCTTGATTAAATCCCAGATTATCCTAAAATTATAAAAAAAGAAAAAACATTAGTAAAAATGAAATAGGTGTTAAATCGAACTTAACGGACCTAAATTCCACCATCGTATGTCACCCCGCTGATAGAAAAAAAATCCCCAAAATCAGGGAATTTAATGAAATTTTCAGTGTTGATATATTAATGTATACAAGATATAAAGTAAAGTTGTCAGGGTGGCCTAAAGTCGGTATCAGCCTATCAGTAAGGGAGTCTATCCTCTTTTCACTAGCGCTAGACCAAGGAGATTGTTTTCGCATCTGAGGTGGAGTGCCACACCTACCATCAGCTCCTTACTTTACCGCACAGATCCCTGTGCTACTCATATGCTGAGTTAGCGAGGGCCGGTATTGGACTAGGAACCTTGTGGTTTTTAGCCAAACGCTCTACCGACTGAGCTAACCTGGCCCTATAAAAGATAAAATGCACCAGTTATTTTATTTAAAAACTTGTACATTTTTTCAGGTCAGTTGACTTTGAATCATGTATCTTTGAGAATCTGTATTACGCCTCAAAGATAACTGGTTCATAAGTTAACAGACCTAAAAAAAATGTAAAAGTTTTAAAATAAAATAACTGGTGCATTATATCTTTTATTCATTAATATAACGTATGATGGTGGAATTTAGGTCTGTTAAGTTCGATTTAACCAAATAGGTTATTGTATGCATCGGTAATTTATGAGGAAGTGCGTCCTGGTCTCCTGCCTCATAAATTGCTACCCGGTGATTATTAAAATAATGACCCCAGCTACAGTGTTACTTGAAAGAAAACAACCAACTTAGGGCATTAAATGTATTTTAGGGAGGAGGCTTCTCTTTTTTGTCGTAATTCTTATTCATTTATCGTAATTTGTCATAATTCTTATTTGTTCATAGAAATTTGTCATAATTCTTGTTTATTTATCGTAATTTCTTTTATTCATGTTTGTTTAATGTCTTGTTTTTAGTTTAAATAAACAAGAATTACGACAAAAAAGAAGCCCCCCCCCCCATATATTTACTCGTCGAAAATATCTATCTATCTATTTATCTCCATTTGTTCATATCTATCTATATTATTTTGTTTGTTTATCTATCTAAGTCTATTCCAAACTATATATCCATCTTCATATCTAAACAAGAATTACAATAAATAAATAAGAATTACGACAAAAAAGAGAAGCCCCCCCCCCCCTAAAATACATTTAACACGCTAAGTTCATTATTTTCTTTCAAGTAACACCGTAGCTGGGGTCATTATTTTAATAGTCACCGGGTAGCAATTTATGAGGCAGGAGACCGGGACGCACTTCCTCATAAATTACTGATGCATCAAATAAAAACAAATCTAGCAAACTTGTGTAACTAGTCAAGCCTCTGCAAATTCTTTGAATTGAACACTTTCTTTGGTGGCATTGTAATCTACACATGGTGTGCATCCAACTATTCTCCCTCCAGCTATGGGTAAATAGTAGGGCAGACTGCCAAACCTAAGTTAAAGAGCCCAATCCATCCTACTATTTGTCCATAGTTGTAGGGGAATAGTTGGACACATACCTTTCCCAAGGGCATCAGCACTATATGAAATGCAAACAGCCTCATCCAGGATTTGAAACTAGGACCATATAAAATGTAAATTCAACTAGAGTTGAAATCAGTACAGTTTTACTGACTCCAACTCTGGTGACCCCTTAACTGCTTTTGACTCCAACTCAATGAACCGAGTCCACAGCCCTACTTATGAAGTAAAAAGTTGGCAGAATAGCCAATTGTTGGTATCAGCTGGACAGCGAGGGAGTCTATCCAACTTTCGTTAGCGCTAGACCAGGGAGATTATTTTTTTACTGAGGTGGAGCACCACACTGGTGCTCCACCTCAGTAAAAAAATAATCTCCCTTAACTTTACAGACCTAAATTCCACCATCATACGTTATATTAATGAATAAAAGATATAATGCACCAGTTATTTTATTTTAAAACTTTTACATTTTTTTTAGATCTGTTAACTTTGAACCAGTTATTTTTGAGGCGTAATACAGATTCTCAAAGATACATGGTTCAAAGTCAACTGACCTGAAAAAATGTACAAGTTTTTAAATAAAATAACTGGTGCATTATATCTTTTATAGGGCCAGGTTAGCTCAGTCAGCCCTCCACTTTACCACACAGATCAGATTACCCAATCCATGCTACTCATACGCTGAGTTGACGGGAACCAGCATCGAACCAGTAACCCTGTGATTCCTGGCTGGGTACTCTACTGTGAGCTAAACTGACCCCTTCTGAGTCTGCTTATAGTAGCACAGTAAATATCAAAATCAGCCCCGTTGGCTGGGGCTTTAGAATACACCGATTGCACCTCTGCAGAGGGATAAGACCCCCCCTTCCCCCAATGAGGCCACCTGTTGGCTGTGAGTAGCGACCTGTGATGCTTAAGGATGGAACCCTCGTAACTGAGCAGTCCCTTATATGCAACACTCCACTTTGATCCTTACTTAGGCTAGACGGGTCCCTCCGATCAATCAGCTGGCCATGTCAAGCCCTAGCGCCTATATGATTGTCCCAACTCTATTGCCCTTATGGCAAACCCCAACCATTTTTATCATATATGTGCTAGAAGGCAGTGGCTGATGGTCTTCATGTCCTGGGAATGACATTAAACTCTATTTGATGGTGAACCCTTTTATCACCATTGCTCCTGGGTCCACTCTGACCTGGAATGGTAGTACCTGTTAGGGTCCCATCTATAGGTTAAATAGAAAAATGTGTTTATAAAAAAAAATTTAATATCCATTGGGAATGAATTTATTTCAAAACTTTGTCAGCATTAAATGACCCACTGAGGTTGATATGCCGTAAAGCAAAACAAACCAAATCACAGTCCTGTCTATGAAGTAAAAAGTTGGCAGAATAGTCTTTTGTTGGTATCGGCTGGACAGCAAGGAAGTCTATCCCCTTTTCACTAGCACTAAAACAGGGAAATTGTGTTTGCTGAGGTGGAGCGCCACACTTTTATCACACAGATCAGATTACCCAATTCTTGCTACTCATGCGCTGAGTTGGTGGGGACCAGTGCTACTCATGCGCTGAGTTGGTGGGAACCAGTGCTACTCATGCGCTGAGTTGGTGGGGACCAGTGCTACTCATGCGCTGAGTTGGTGGGAACCTTTTGATTCCTGGCCGGGTACTCTGAGCTAAACCTGCCCCCTTCTGAGTCTGCTTATAAAAAGTACAGTGGTTGGGGTGGCCTAATGTCAGTATCAGCCAGACAGTGAGGGAGTATATACCTTCTTAACTAGTGTTAGACCAAAGAGATAGTTTTTGCATCTAAGGTGGAGTGCAACACCTACCGTCAACTCCTCACTTTACTGCACAGATCCCTGTGCTACTCATTCGCTGAGTTGGCGAGGGGCAGTATCGAACTAGGAACCTTGTGGTTCCTAGGCGGACGCTCTACTGGCTGAGCTAAAATCAAAATAGGCAAAAAACTAATACTGCAATATCTTGATTGATTGATAATGAAAAGAAAGCCTGTTTCTGTGTGGATAACTGTTGGCTTATGTATAAGTATTGTATGTATAAGTATAAGTATTATAGATATAAGTATAAATAAGATATTATAAGTATTATAAGTATCCATAACTCATTTAGTTATATATAAGTATCCATAAGTATTATAGATATAAGTATAAGTATAAGTATTGTATGGATAACTGTTGGCTTATTTGTACTTTGATGTCATGCAGCTAAATGAGCGAGGATTGTGGAAACAGTTTTATTTTCAGGAATGTTTCTTTGAACTTTAAGCGGCTCTCTTCTAGTTAGTTAAATTACTTAGAGAGCTCCACCTTATATTAATTTTAAATTGTTGGCTTTTTCTCTGAATGTTTGAGATGAGGCTTGAAGATTAGTATTATCTGCGTTATTCGGACTATTGTCCCCCATCTTCATTGTTACTTGTACAACGTTTCGGCCGATATGCCCTCCGGCCTTCGTCAGGTATTTCTTGTCGGACTCGGGAACCTTCTCGGAGTATTCGGGAGCCATCACGGAACTTTGAACCTAACCCTTTATTTAGTCCACGGGGGTATCCTGTTCTCATTCCGCTAACCATAGCTGGGGTAGGAGTTGTGTTAATTAATTATTTTTCTAACTGCCTTCACTCAGGATTGAACTCGGGTTCCAGAGATAACTGTCACTTAGAACTGTCTTAACCTAACTACCTTATCCACTAGGCCATGTGTCCAATTGGGCATATTGACCGAAACGTTGTACAAGTAACAATGAAGATGGGGACAATAGTCTGAATAACGCAGATAATACTAACTGTTGGCTTTTTCGTACTTAGATGTCATGCAGCCAGATGAGCGAGGATTGTGGAAACAGTTTTCTTTTCAGGAATGTTTCTTTGAACTTTAAGCGTCTATCTTCTAGTTAGTTAAACTACTTAGAGAGCTCCACCTTATATTAATTTTTATGAATGTAATAATATCTTTTTTTCAGCGAGTATATTAGGTCTGAGACCTGGTCAGCTGTTCCTTATAAACATTCATCTTAATTCCACAGAATACTTATAATCTTTCCACAGATTATCTATATAATATATTATATATATATTATCTTATAATGTTGGCTCTAATAATAAAATATCATACACCTGAATACCTTGTTTTTTCATTTTATTTTATACTTGTAAGAATATGTGCCCTCTGGGCATAAGTATTTAAGTTTTGATATGATGAAATATATTAAATTAGAAATACTTACAAAATTAAGAAAGAACATATATATAAAGATTATACATATCTTAAATATATTCAAATTGCTTTCTATATAAAATTATTCATAGGATTGATTTTAATATAATAATAATAATAATATCTTTTCAGCTGTTCCTTATAAACATTAATCTTAATTCCACAGAATATTTATAATATTCCAACAGATTATCTAACCTTGCCTTAAAGGAGTTTAGAGATGGGGCATTCACTATTGATGATGGTAGTTTATTCCATGTATTCACCACTCTGTTACTAAAATAATTTTGTCTTGCATTTGCTTTACAAAACTTTTTTAAAGAGTTTTAATCTATGACCCCTGGTATTGAATATTTTGAGCAATGTTTAGTAGATCAAAGTTTGTTGAATAAAATCCATGTGTAATATTTGTAATTTCACTACTTTTTCGCGAATGTAATACTAATTCTTATGGATATACTAATATTCATGAATTTGGTTGCAATTCTGTCTGTCTGTATTGATATGTTAGCAAAATAAATAAAAATAAAAATAGAAATTTCAAAACAAAATATTGAAATGATGGGGAAGGGGTATGCCAAGGTCAATTGTCAAATCTACAGAAACAAAAATGTTTACATTTCAAAACTCAAAACAGGAATGTTGAGGATGCATTGGATTGCCACGTCAGGCCAGTGGCATGACAAAAAATTGGTTTGGTTTATTTGTTTAATGGCATATCAACTCCTTCTGGGTTATTTAATGCTGAAATTTGATTAATTTATAAATGTTTGAATAATCAAAATCATAACTATTTGATTTATATGCTTAATGGCATATCAACCCCTTCTGGGTTATTTAATACTAAAATTTGATTCATTTGTAAATGCTTGTTTATAATTATAACTATTTGGTTTATATGCTTAATGGCATATCAACCCCTTCTGGGTTATTTAATACTAAAATTTGATTCATTTGTAAATGCTTGTTTATAATCATAACTATATTTTCAATGTTCCATTTTTCTAAAATTATTTTATGTGTCTGAGGTGGACGCCACACCTACCATCAGCTCCCCACTTTACCACACAGAAGCTGTGCTACTCATACAATGAGTGGGCGAGGGCCGGTAATGAACCCAGAAAATGTGGTTCCGAGGCAAACGCTCTATCGATTGACCTAAACCAGCCCTCAGTAGAGTGTATGACTAGGAGCCACAAGGTTCCGGGTTCGGTACAGGCCCTCACCAACTCAACGTATGAGTAGCAAAGGAATCTGTGCGGTAAGGTGAAGAGCTGATGGTAGGTGTGGCGCTCCACCCCAGATGTTAAAAAAAAAAACCAATCTTCTTGGTCTAGTGCTAGTGAAAAGGAGACAGACTCCCTTGCTGTTTGGCTGATACCGACTTTAGGCCAACCTGACGACTTACTTTATTTATTTTTAGCTTAGTCTGTTTATCCTTTTGCCACTTAGCATACCTTGCCCCAAATTCAGAGTATTAATGTAGGTAGGTCATTACAAAAGTATTAAGATATAGATATCCTTGTATCTACCTACCTACCTACCTATAGTGAGCATAATGATTTCTAAACTCTCTCAAAGTATACTGACTCTACCTCAATAGATCCATTAATTCTTCTTCATGAATCAAAAAACTTACATTAGTTAAGAATTCATTAAAAAAAATAATTTAAAAAAAAATTTATCTTTAAGAAAGAAAAAATTTTTAGAACAAAATTATTTTTACTGGACTATGGAGAATAGTTGGATTTGTAAAAAAAAATCTCCCTGGTTTAGTACTAGTGAAAAGGGGATAGACCTCCTCGTTCTCCGTTTGATACTGACAATAGGTCATATTGTCAGTATCAAACGGAGAACGAGGAGGTCTATCCCCTTTTCACTAGTACTAAACCAGGGAGATTTTTTTTTTAGGTGAAGCGCCACACCTATGGTCAGCTTCACATTTTACCACACAGATCAGATTAACTAATCTCTGCTACTCATGCAATGAGTTGGTGGGGACCGGTATTTTGTAATTACCTAGGTGGCTGCTCTACAAAACCCTGTAACTGACTAATCTTTACTTAACAACAAAATAATGTCAGTTGGGTCCTTTAGCAGACGAGGACAAGGCTGTTTGCATTTCACATAGCGCTAAGACCCTTGGAAAATGTACGAATCCAACTATTCTCCCTTCAGCTGTGACGGTTACAATTCAAAAAGATTTGTAATTTGTTGGTTGGTTGGGTTTTATGGCATGTCAACCGTGTTTGGGTTTTACAGCATTTCAACCGTGGTTGTGTAATTTTATGACGAAGCTGTTTTTATTTTTATTTTATTCATCCTTGATGGGTACTCAACTTTTTTAAATTCATATTTTTTTAAAACATGTTTTTCCTATTTAACCCATAGATAGGACCCTAACACATAGTACCATTCTGGGTCAGAGTGGACCTGACAGTAATGGCAAATGAAGGTGTACTCCACATTCCTTGATAGCTCCAGAACTGGAACCTCACCATCGGATAGAGTTTAAAGGGTTGGGGCTTGCCATAAGGGCAATAGGGTTGGGACAACCCATACATGAGACCCTAACAGGTACTACCATTCTGAGAGTAATGGCAATGAAGGGGTACACACTCCCCAGAGTTCCAGAATTGGGGCCTCACCACTAGCACAGCCCTTTTCCACATATATGATAAAAAACGTTTGGAGAGGTTGGTAAGTACATATAAGGATGGTCTTGGAAGCGCGTGGTGTAATGGTTAAAGTCATGGGAAATGGATTCGTCGCCACGAGTTCAAATCCTGGACTTGGTAATTGCATTTCACTTAGCGCTAATACCCTTGGGAAAGGTATGAATCCTACTCTCCCTCCAGCTATGGTTAAATAGCAGGGCAGACTGGGTTCTTTAACCATGGCTAGGTAACCAGTCTAGGAGAAGTAAAACTCTGAATTCAAACCTGTTGAACTCCGCTTAAGAAATCGACCTTGTGTCGTATCCTGCTCGTGCGGGGGAGTTGGTAAATATATATATAAGGATGGTCTTGGCATTAAATACCCCATGAAGGTTGATATACCATTAAGGAAAGAAAAGTGTTGGTATGCTGTAAAAATTAAAACAATTAACTAAACAGCGATGAGCCTGTTCAGTACTTAGATAGGTGGCCACTTAAGCGACAACTGGTACTGGTTTGCTTATAAGAGCAATTGAGGAATATGGTCGGGACAATCAATAGGTGATAGAGATTGATATGACCAGGCGATTGATCGGAGGGGTCAATGTGAAATGTTGCATGTCATGGATTGCTCAGCTACCATGATGCCATCCTTAAGCATCACGAGGCCAACAGGTGACCCATTGGGTGAGGTGGGGTGGGGGTCTTACCCCTCTGTAGTGGTGCAGTTGGTGTATACTACAGTCCCACCGACAGGGCGATTTTGGCCTTGAGTCACGATTAATCTAAGCTCGGTAAGTATTTGATTTGCCGACTTCAAAAAACGCATTGACCACTACACAGTACGTTCTTTGGCGACGTGGACAGATTTGACATTTAATGACGGAAAAAAATGTATTCTCATTTAAATCCTTTGATAGTAGGCTAGAAAACCTTAAAACATACGAGTGAATACATTTTAATAATCAAAGTAGAAGACTGAAAAAAAAAAAATCCTTAATGTATAAATAAACAAAACAATCATATTATATGATTCATATACTAACAAAAAGTCAAAAACATTAAACAACTTACATGTTTTCTAAAAAAATGTATGAAAATTAACTTAATTTTTTTACAGTGTAAAACAAATAATTTGTACATGTGATTTCTTTTAAAGTAACCCTTCCTCTGTCATGAAGAGGAAGGGTTACTTTAAAAGAAATCACATGTACAAATTATTTGTTTTACACTGTAAAAAAATTATTTTTTTACATATACAGTCTTTAAAACGGAAGAATTCTATAAATTCCATTTCTGCCAAAATAGCGCATTCTTGCCATTTTTTCTCTCTTGAAGATGTGCTTTTTTTTAGGAAAAAAATAAAATCAAAATAAGTGACAATTTAAAAATTCTTTAAAATAGAAGTTTAAAGCAAGAGAGGGTGCTGTCGTGTCGAAATTTTGGCCGAACTTCATTTTCAAACTCGATAATTTTATTTGTCGGCAAAATCTTATTTCTTAGTTTTCTCTTCCTTTGGTGACCCGAAAAATGCCCAAAATAATTTTTTGTTATATTTAGTTATTTTTTTTTATTAAAAAAAAAAATTACTTGATAGACCTAAGATTTAGTTTTAATCTAAAATAAGGGATCATCAATAAATTTGTGAACTACAGAGTTGCAGGAATAAAAATTTAAAAAAACAAAAAAACTCGTTAGTTAAACTACTTAGAGAGCCCCACCTCATACTAATTTTCGCGAATGTAATTACACTACTTTTTTGTGAATGTAATACTAATTCTTATGGATATACTAATATTCATGAATTTGGTTGTAATTCTGTCTGTTTGTATTGTTAGCGAAAAAACAAAACAAAACTACAAACTTTTTATAACAACAAACTAAAGGAGCCAACTTTTTCTTTCGTGTTTTCGTTAATAACAGAGAGGTAGGTAGATCTAAGAATTTTTAGCATAACTAAAACTAGTTTTAAAGAATTTCTTAAAAAAAAAAGAAAGAAAAATTAATTTTATCTACCTAGAACGAAGAATGTTTCATTGGCATAAAAAAAACAAAAACAAAAGAACAAGAACAAAAAATAAAACCAAACAAACTTTGATTACATTATTTTGTTAGAATTAACGTTTAAACCTTTTTTTTTTTTTTAGATTGTCAAACCAACGAATTTTTTTTAAAAAGGAAATTTCAGTCACTTTTTTTTTCTTTTCTTTTCTTTTCATAAAACTTTTGATCGGAACAAGGGACCGGGTCAAACAACTAAACTTTAAAGCGATTTTATTTTTATGGCAGTTTAGTAAATGACTAAATAAAGAAAAATTAAAAGATAAATAAGATAAATAAATAAATTAAATAAATACAAACCTTGTCATTTCATCGCCTTGCATTTCAACTACGTGTCCGCCTTTAAAAAAAAATGTCAACAAATATTGTTTTAGAGCGACATGAAATGATCGTTGTTTAAAACAAAAACGAAAGAACAGAAAAAACAGCAAGAAAATAATTTGTAATAATAAAAGTAATAAAAACAATAGAATCTATAACAGAATGAAATAAATAAACAATAAACATGCATCATCAATGTTTTTTCTTTGCCTTTTTTCCCCTTAGAATTTCACTTTATTTATTTATTTACTTATTTTGTAAGCACTCGGCGAATATATTGTTTAATGTTTATTATTGTTTTTCTATCTATTTATTTATTCTTTAATTATAGTAACACTTTAGAAAATAACACCTTTCTCTCACCTTTAATTTTCTCCATTTTCAAGAATATCCTTGTCTTTTCTCAAAACTAAAATAAACACGCTTCTTGGCAGGTAAATATGATGATGGTCCGCTGCTTAAAACAAAACAAAACAACAACAGTAAAACTCAGAAAGACGACAGTCGGTATCACGTGACTTTGAAGAGATCACGTGATGCAAGGTTCCCCCCTTAGTGGGTTTGCTTGATGATTTCCTTAACTTTTCAGATATGTTTAATCGTTGACGGTGAGGGCGGGGGTATGAATAGCGAATGACCTGTTTCCCCTTCTTACTTAACTCTGTTACTTAAAATCAAATACCGGGATTTATGTTTTATTTACTTTTTTTTTTCAAGGAAAAAGTATGTGCTTGCGTTCGTTGGTCTCGATTCAGTGCGCTCTTTTTCTCACACTCTCTCTCTCTCTCTCTCTCTCTCTCTCTCTCTCTCTCTCTCTCAGGACTTTAACAACTACTTCTTACTTACTAGCACTTAATCCACACCCAGTCGCTTATGAAAATTGAGTTTTACTTACTTTCTTTTTTTTTTTTTAACTTTTTTATTGCTTATGTAAAACAAGTGTCAAAAAGTGGCAAGTCAGATTTTAAGGAGGACATTTTTTTGAAAAGTTCTAATTTTACTTCTTTTTTTTCTTTCTTTTTTTTTATACAAGTGGCACACACATTTTTGAGCGGCAACTTAAATAGCAACTTTAAATTTAGCTGTCGTAAAAAAAAAAATGATATCACTTCAGAAAGTATTATTAAGTATAATAATAATTAAATAATATGTATCAGCAAAATGAGTGCCGATTTTCCCTTAAATACGAAATAAAATTAATTAAATAGATTATTTTAAGATAACATTTTTGTTTAATTCAAAAAGTAGTAACATAATGAGCATCAGTAAAAAAAAAAAAAAAAAAAAAAAAAAAAAAAGAAGCAAAATAATAGATTACATATGATATGTATTTTTAATACATAATCAATGATTATGTATTAAAAATTAATTACGCAAATACACTATTGTATTTATGATTATTAATTACAAATACAACAGTGTATTTTAGTCAATTGAACGGGAATATTCAGTTAATTTTTTAAAAAGCTTTTAAACAGGCTGATAATTTTTTCGTGCATATATATTTAACTTTTTGTAGCTTAAAAATCATATCTTAATTTTTCAAAATGACGCCGGAGGCTGAAAAGTGGCAAAGAGAATTTTTTAAATTAAATTTTTTTTTTTCACACTTGGCATTGACTGAAATTAAAATATTAATTTAAATTTAAATTAGGATTAGAAAAAAAGATCTAAACTCTAAAGCCTTGTTCTTATGCATGCTATTAATTTTTCTAATCTCATTTTAAAATTGGTACAATTTTTGAATATTACAGAGTGGTCCGAAAGTCTTGTCACCCCTATTAAAATACAACTCCTAATTAATCATGGTATGAAATAAGCCGTTGGAAATGGAATAGAAAATTATATCATTATTATTAGTTTTTCACACAAGCGTTAGCTGATGGTCTTTCACTGGATTTTGAGTGATGACAAGTCTCCTCAGATCTCCAGGACTCTCCTGAGTATTCCAGCTGATTTCAATAATTCTGTTGTCCGGATGGACTCTTCTTCCTCTGATGTTCAATTTTCTTCTTCTTCTTCTTCTTCTTCTTCTTCTTCTTCTTCTTCTTCTTCTTCTTCTTCTTCTTCTTCTTCTTCTTCTTCTTATTATTATTATTATTATTATTATTATTATTATTATTTTAATTCCTTTTGAGTTTTTCACATCAGTGTTAGCTGAGGGTATTTCACTGGAGGCTGAGTGACAACAAGTCTCCTCAGATCTCCAGGACTCTTCTGAGTATTCTAGCTGATTGCAGCAGTGCAGTAGTCTGGATGGTCTCAATTCTTCCTCTGATTTCCAGATCCTCCAGTCTTTTTTCCAAGTTTATTGGGATCATTCCACGCACACCAACTACAATTGGTATCACTTTCACTCTCATATTCCACAGCTTTTTCAGTTCTCTGGCAAGGTCCAGGTATATATCCATCTTTTCATTTTCCTTCAGCTTCACCCTGTGATCTGCTGGAATTGCAAAGTCCACCAGTTGACACATTCTCTTTTTTTTTTGTTGATCAACACTAGGTCTGGTCTCCTGGCTGGGATAGGGTGTTTCAACCTTATCTCAAAGTCCCAGAGAATTTAAAACAAATATTTTGAATTGAATTGAATTATTATTATTATTATTATTATTTAGATAAATAAAATACAATTGATGATGATGATGATTATAATGACAATGATGAAGATGATGGTAGTAGTAGTAGTAGTATTAGTAGTTTGAGTTTTATTATCATTAATGTTGTTGTTTAATATATTATTAAAACTAAAAATAATGAAAGTTAAAACAATATGTACAGGTGACAAGACTTTCGGACCACCCTGTACTTATTTGCTTTACAAAAATTTGCACATCATTTTTTGTCACTTGTGAAATTTGCGTGTTCAATAAATTTGAGTGTTACTATATTTGTGTTTGTTTATAGTTTTTTGTGTTTTTTGTTTTTCACAATGGCAAAACATTCATTCATTTTTAATTTTTATTCATTCATTTTAATTTTTCTTTTTTTTTAAATTATGAAAACAGTTGTTCTTTCCAGTAATAAAGTTATTTTAACCTTTTCTTTATTTTTAGGTTGAAAAATTTTCTGTTTTGTTGATAAGAGAAATATTTTGTAAAAATTGTCATTTTTTTTTGTCAATCTTGTACAGAAAAAATAAAAAAACAAATAAATTATCGCTTTGAAAATACACAGCAAGAACATGTAAAGTCATTGATTCGTGATGTCTCCTTTCCACATCTTTCAATGTGGTCGATCCCCCCAAAGATCTCTCCTCTCTCTTTCTCTCTCTCTCTCTCTCTATCTATCTATCTATCTGTCTCTATCTCTCTCACTTCAGTTATAAAATGGTCACTTGTCCAGCAGGTGAAGTTCCTATTCTGGAGCTCTTCATTACTCCAAGGTCCACTCTGACCCGGAGTGGTAGTACCTGTTAGGATACCATCTATGGATTAAATAGAGCAAAATGAGTTCTAAAAAATGCGTTAAAAAAATTGAGTATCCATCAAGAATGTATAAAACCTCTTTGGCATAAAATGACCCAACAAAGGTTGACATGCCGTAAAATCCAACCAACCAACCAATTGGAATCCAGCTAAGGAAATGTTTACAGTTATGTACAAAAAAAATATATTACATATTTTATATAATATCATCATCATCATCATTATTATTATTATTATTATTATTATTATTATTATTATTATTTCGTATGTTCAATTTTTTTCAGGGAAGATAATAGATATTTTTAACCTTTTTAAAATTTTAAAACAATTATCAAAATCAGAGAATTGTCCAATTTAAATGAAATTTTCACCACTTTATTCATTAATGACTTGATTTTATAATGAATAGCTTATTTTATTTAAAAAAAACTTGAAAAAAAGTTTTTTTTATTATCAATTATGATTGTAGCGGGGTTTCAACCATTGGTCATTTGAATAAAAAAATTCCAGTCCTTAATTTTTACATTTGTAGAAAGATCAAATCCAGAAAGCCACATAAAAAGATTTTTAAAAAATGAATAAAAACAGTTCAACAAGTTATTTGAAAATTTAAAATCTATTTTCTTAAAACTCAAAAGATAATTTTTGCATCATGTTTTCTTTTTCATTTTTTTTTTCATAGTTTTAAAAACAATAATTACTTTGAATTGATGCAAAAAAAAAAGAAATGATATTTTGTCAGGAATAAAGATTTATTTAATCTATCTAAAAATGTATGTTTAAAATTGCACAATTTAGCGCAACATATTTTCCAAGATTTTTATGCTAAAAATGATTAATAATGATTGATCTCTTTTGTTTACAGATGACCTACTGTGTTATAAGTTTTTTCCCCTTTTTACTTCAAAATATTTTTTTCAGACTGGGGACAGCAACAACTATTTCAGAGTGTGTCCTTGTTGTGTCATTTTTTCTTACTTTTTTTGACTATGCAGTGTAACTTTTCTTTTTAATATAACCATATAAAAAAACTGCTAGTCCACATGGAGAACTCAATGTATAATAATTTGATAATTATATACAGAGCAGTGTTTATAGGATTGATAAGGAAAAGGCTTAGATATCAGTTATGTTAATAGTTATGAAATAAAATAGAAATAGAAATAGAAATATAAGCATCATAACATCTTGGTGCCCTGGCAATGGATTCGTTGAAACTCTAGTGTATGGCTACTGAACTGGTAAACGCTCATAAGGTCATTAATCATCTTAACAACAACAACTTTGAGTACCTTTTTGATCTCCATGTTTCTAACACAGGGGGGCATGCCTACAAAGTCAGAAAACAGCATTGTTCACATGACTTTCGGAAACATTTTTTCATGCTCAGAGTTGCCGAGGCATGGAATAAACTGCCTGCATCTGTTGTAGGCTGCTGAAACACTGCATGTTTCAAAACCTCTACGCTTCCTGCAATTTGCTAACACTATACCTGATACTCCCCTCCATACACATATACATCCACGTGCACACATATATGTAAATTATTACTGTATGCTATTCATGTACCTGACATTAGTAGATTATTCTATGTACTATACATGAGACACTGCTCACAATAAATTTCATTATTATTATGTTAAATAAGAATGCATATAAAAAGATCACACTTATTTTAATTATATTTCAATTGCTTTCTAAATATGTTGCAGAATAAAACAATAATATTACAAATCAATAACATGAAGTTATGGTGTTTGGAGTTGATGGGTTGTATATAGATATATATGGTTAATTACAATAAATACACCATAAGGTCACATATATTCAGACAGAAAAACAAAGAACTCATAAATTCAACAAGTAATATTTGTATCAAAACAAAGATTACAATAATCATGAATACTGATCAAAGTCCTGCAGAAATATGCTTTTTTAAATGTTCATGTAATAAGAGGATGAAAGAGTGGAGTTCTATATATCAGCAGTGAAGTAACTTGTAGAGAGGGAAAGATATAGCTTGTAATACCTTCAGCGGTAGGCAAATATCTCTTAAATCGAGAGAAGTGAACTATCCAGGTATATTTGATCTTTCAGAACAGTTCTTCGAAAACCTTTGCTTATATTGGATTTACCTAGGCTCCAAATAGGTCTTTTTTAAAAAAACTTCCTTTTAGGCACGAATGCATCTGATTGGTTGAAAATTATCATTTTTAATATTTCTATTTTTTTCTTTCTATACCTATGCCGATCCCATGCACAAACCCTTGATTTTCGTCATTCCATTTCTGCTTTCAAAGAGTTCACTTTTGGCTCATCACAAAGTAATCATTTATTAAACCAGGTTTTGTTAAAAACGTATGCAAATTAAACCAAAACGTCTTCAGCATAATATAACCCAACAAGGGTTGACATGCCATAAAATCCAACCAACCAACCAACAAACCAACTATATAACTGTAAATTATTTGTATTAAAAATAGTTACTTGAAGCTATAATTGTTTACTAGGGATTATTATTAGTTACTTGAAACCATATAACTTGTATGCAAACAAATTATCATTATTATTAACAAATAGAAATAGTTACTTGAAACCATATAATAGTATTGGATAGGAATACTTGAAACCATATAACTATGTGCAAACAAATTACTATTATTTGATAGAAATTTGTTTGCATACAAGCTATATGGTTTCAAGTAACTAATAATAATCCCTAGTAAACAATTATAGCTTCAAGTAACTATTTTTAATCATTACTGTTACTAGCAAATATATGCACCCTTCGGGTGCAAGTATTTAAGTTTTAATGTAATAAAATATTGTATCAAATTAGAAATGCTAATGAAACTAAATAAGAATGCATATAAAAATATTTGAAACAGAGGAGGGTATAATAAAAAAATAGAACAACTGAAACTTACTCTTCCCTCACTCCCGTCTTTCATTGCTAAATTTTCCTAATTTAACTATTTAGTTAAAATAGGAAGTAAAGAATAAAATTACAGTTATTTTTTCTTGTTAATGGATTTCTTTTAAGATTTATCCCTGAGATTTTAGATAATATTCATGAAGATAAAACCAAACAATTAGAAATCAGTAATACTAAGCACATATTTATTAAAATTGGATTTTTAATATCAATATGCAAATTAGCCTTCCCATTCACACTGTAAACTGCTATTTTGTTGTATATATAAATACCATTGCATGGTATTAGTATGTAGATATTACCAACAGTATTAATAATGTAAAACAATTTTATTAATAATTGAGGTTTAAATAAAAATAAAATCCTGTAGAATATGACGTAAATAACTAAGGGAATTGTTACTTGAATAGTAATATAGTTTCGGTTACAGACAGAAAAACACACAATCTCCATTATAATAAGATTTGATAGAAATGATTACTTGAAACGATATAATTATTAGTATTAGATAGGGATACTTGAAACCACACTTCTGTATGCAAATTATATCATATAACTGAGTAAAACACTCTGAAGAAAGAACTACACAAAAAAAACGTAAATATAAATATACAATGAGTAGCAATTCTCTAACCTTCAAGCATAAAATAATCCAAACTGTATTGTCATGCCGTTAAAATCAATTAATTTCTTCTTTTTTTTTTTCACGGATCATGGCTTCTTGTTCTTTTCCTCTTGTTTCATTTAACCTATTGTGGTAGTAAGCAAACAAACACGATCGGACTTGCAGAAGCTTTATTCTACATAGAATACAGTGGTGGATTTTTGACCAGTTTATATAGTAATTAGAAGGGTAGGGGAGGTAACTCAGTTACCTATTACACCTATTTTCTTTTTTTCTTAAAGATTTAATCTTTCAGCCTCTTAAAATCCTTCTCTTCTTTTAGGTATGATCCGTCAAATTAGACTCAAACTATAACACTATCTTTACCAAATGTCTAAAAAAAAACAAAAAAAAAAAAACAAAAACAAACACTAACTACAAACAAACAGAAAAATACCAAAAGATTAATAAGGATTGCATTGTTTAAAGATATTTCAATATTGTAAGAGATTTTGTCGGAGGTTTCAAATTTGTTTTATTAACATATGAAGGGAGGTAACTTTAGCAAAAGTTTGAAATATTCCTTATGAGTATTGAAAACTTTTCTATTGTACAAGAAAAAAAAATCAGTTTCCACGGTTAAAATAGGCTATTAAACTGCTATTAAAAAAAAAAAAAAAATAGCTACATTATATACTAAATATATATTACAAGAAAGATGATTTTTTTTATTAAATAAAACACAGACTTATTTAAAAAGTTAATATTATGATGCCATATCTGCTGTTGAGGATTTTTTTTCCCAATGAAAAAATCTTTAAAACACCCTTGATAATAGTTCAAAGTCGAACCGAAAGTACTTGGAGCAATTCTTTTGGATTTAATCATACATATATATATATATATATATATATATATATATATATATATATATATATATAAACTGGAACACATCACCCCTGATGATGGCACTTCTAAGTGCCGAAAGTACTCGGGACCTGAACTTTGGTGGACTTATCCACGAATTCCAACCAAACATTAAAAAGTTGGCCAGAAAACTCGAAAAGATCAAAAATAAAATTGTTAAACAGGAGATGTGTCTTTTGTTTAATTCTACATGTATAAATGAAAGAATGCTGCCCAAATACACACACACACACACACATATATATATATATATATATATATATATATATATATATATATATAAGTAAAGAAATAACAAAAAACTTAGAGATTTAGCGTTATAGTCTATTTCAGGGAGCTTAGACAAATAGTCTAACTCTTCCGACTCATCAGATGCGAATGATGAATTCTTTATTACTTTAAAGGCATTTGAAAACAGATTTTAATTTTTTTATTTGTTTTATTTTTTAAATCTTATAGTCCTGTGATATGAATTCCAAACGAAAACCTTGATGTTGCAAAAAAAAAAAATTCATATTGTAGTTTCAAATATGAGCACTTCCGCCACAAATATCTCGGTCAACAATCCATGTATCTCTTAATGTATCTCTTATTGTAACAGATTTTGAAAAAAAAAGACATATTCCAAGTTTGACACCAGACGAATTCACTTATTCAAACAATATGAATATTAACCGTCGACGGTAAGCCTGCAATGGATTTTTAGAAAAGATTTTTTATTTTTGTAATAAATTTTTTAATATCTTTATTTTTCTATATCTTATTTTTCTTATATATAAAGTAAAAGAATTAAGAATGAATGTAAGGTTTTTAATTTTTTGGATAATGTGAAATTAAAATTTAATTTAATCTATTTTATTTAATTATATTTTTCTTTCTAAATCACATATACATATATATATATACATACACACATATACACACATATACATACCAAATAAAATTGAAATAATATAAATCTATTACATCTCATGTATATCTATTTGGATATGTAGTTGTTGATGTACAAGTACTGGTGTGTGTACGTGTGCGTGTGTGTGTGTGGATACATGCATGTGTATGGACATGTGTGTATGGATCTATATGTGTATATATACTTATATATATGTTTTTGAATTAGTTAAATTACTAAGTAGATATAACAGTTTTTCTTGGATCTTCATATATGTATGTGTATGTGTGTGTGTATATGTATATGTATATTTCTTGGATCTTCATATATGTATGTATGTATGTGTATGTTTATGTAAGGTTCTGGGTTTGATACTGTCTCCTGCCAGCTCAGCACACGAGTAGCATAACTTGGCAATCAGATCTATGTGATAAAGTGGGCAGCTGACGATAGGTGTGGCACTCCACCTCAGCGAAAACAATCTCCCTGGTCTTGCGAAAAGGGGATAGGCTCCTTCACTGTCCAGCTGATACTGATAATAGGCCACTCTACCAAATTAAGTTTTACTTTTACTACGTATATAAAAGAAAAAATCTGTCTGTATGTATGTTTGTTTTTACAACAACCAAGCGCACATCCTTTTATGAAGGAGAAATGGAGGAGAAAAAAAAAATTAGTGAAATAGATCACTAATTAGGACTGAGTCTATTCTAGTAGTGACCACCCCAAGCAGAGTTTAACAGGTTTGAATTCAGAGTTTTTCTTCTCCTAGACTGGTTGCCTAACCAAGGTTAAAGAGGCCAGTCTGCCATACTATTTACCCATAGCTGGAGAGAGAGTAGTTGAATTGATACCTTTCCCAAGGTATTAGTGCTATGTGAACTGTAGCTTCATCCAGGAATTGAACTCAGGTCGACGAGTCCATTTCCTACGACTCTAACTAGAGACTAGCAATGTCCAAAGTACAATAAAACCCACACCTTATTTTTGTCCCAAAATGGAGTTACAAATCTTTTTACTCCTCATTTACTGCAAGAAAAGTCAAAATAAAAAAATATGATAATTAATGCTATATTAAAAGATTAATTAAAAAAATGATTAAAACATAAAGCAAATTGATAAAAGATAAAACAATAAAAATCAATATTATTTGGATTATTCGGACTATTGTCCTCATCTTTGCTTCCTGTAATTTGCCAACACTATACCTGATATAAGGGCAGGGTTAGCTCAGTCGGTAGAGCGTTCGGCTAGAAACCACAAGGTTCCTAGTTCGATATCAGCCCTCACCAACTCAGCGTATGAATAGCACAGGGATCTGTCCGGTAAAGTAAGGAGCTGATGGTAGGTGTGGCGCTCCACCTCAGACACAAAAACAATCTCCTTGGTCTAGCACTAGTGAAAAGGGGATGGACTCCCTCACTGATTGGCTGATACCGACTTTTGGCCACCCCAACGATGACAATGATGACTTTATACCTGATATAAAATATATCTACCTTATGTAAAAATATATTGTACAAATTCAATTGGAAAAAAAATTGTTTGAGTTTTTATTTAGATTTGGATTTTATAGGGAGGAGGGCATTGTAAAATTAAAAGAGACAGAGTTTTATAAAAATTCAGTTGAAATTTGTACAAATTTAATCGGGAAAAACCCTTTTTTAAAATATCTACATTGATTTGCCTATAAAAATCTGAGGCGGGGTGGGGGCCATGTAAAATATCTAAGTTGTGTTGTAAATTAGCCTGATCCTTGCATGCTTAAAAAAACATTGCTTAAATTAAGGCAGGAGGCTGGGACAACAAAAGATCAAAATTAGCAATATAAGTTCTATCCTATTTTGATCTGCTTTGAAATTATTTGTATTTGATAGGATTGGGTGCAAAAAACAAAACAAAAACCAAAAACCAAAAAAAAACCCCAAAAAACTCTTAAGAAACAATACACAAAAAATTTAAATATGAATGTACAATGAATGCAATTCCCTAACCTTTAGCCATAAAATAACCCTAGACGGGTTGACATGCTGTTAAAATCAAACAATGTATCAAAATTCAGTTGCGAATAGGTGTTTGGCTACGGACTTATTGATCTCCCCTCCCTGTTATCTGTTAGACTAGGCTAGGGGTCTGAAACTATAAATTATGATATTAATTTTTCTATAGATTACTAAGCCAGATGTACTTCAATAAAGTTTTTTTCTTTTTACACGGAAAAGAAAAGTTTTCCAGAATTAAATTTCTTAAAATGTTATTTTAAAAAACTTTGGAAAGTATCTTTAATAAATAAAGTATATAAAAATATAAATTTCAAGTTTTCATATCTTTTTAATTATCATTTATAAATTGTTTTAGCAATTTAAAAAAAAATCGGTTAAAATATTCTTTTCTTTATAAAATAACACCTTATATAAAAAATAAATAAAATCAACCTATCTTTTGTGTCTAAGAAAAATTATTTCTAATTACTAGAAAAATGCCTACGAAGGGACGTAAATCTGCACTATAATTCTTTCACAGGAGAGTTCGTATAAGGGGAAGTAAGTTTTGGACAGTGACGCCATTTGCACGCTATGGGGATACTGTGAACACGCTTGGAACAGAAAACAATGATTTTATGTGCTTACTGTGGATATTTACTTTAAAAAAGAAAAACATCAAACAACCCAAAACAGGATATTATGTCTTTACCGCCGCGGCAACCTATAGGAATGCCTCCTATGGTTCCCGGTATGATGACACAGGGCTACACTACTTTCCCAACAATGGGTATGGTGTCTGTTAGCCCGATGGGACTAATACCGCCGGTAATACGACCGATTGTGACGACGAGTTCGACAGCAACTCCCACAATAACTCAAAACAAACCCAAAAAGCAGGAAAAACAGGTAAACGACAATAATAAGAAAAAAGACAAGCCACCAGTGACAACCGTGTTTGTTGGAAATATAAGCGACCGGGCCCCCGACACTATGATCGGACTGATGTTACAGAAATGTGGAGATGTACTGAGTTGGAAACGAGTTCAAGGTGCGTCGGGCAAAATGCAAGCTTTCGGATTTTGTGAGTATGAAGATCCCGAGGCAACGTTACGGTGTATCAGGCTTTTAAACGATTTTGAAATTGCCGATAAAAAGTTGGTGGTAAAAGTTGACGCGAAAACAAAGACTTTGCTAGATGATTACGAAAAAAAGAAAAAAGATGCGAAAAACGAGGAGAAAAACGGCGAGAAAGAAGGTAAGTCGGAAGGAGACAACGTCGAGGAAAGTACGGAAGCTCCTAACGACAATGATCTGGACGAAGTAACTAAGCGAGAAGACCGACTTATTAAGGCTGGACTTGATGCGATCCTCAGGGAGTTCGCTGATGATCTGGCTAAGGAGCCCCCCGTCGAGAAAGAGAAAGAGGGTAAAGGTATGCACAGAAAAAACCGGGAAGAGAAAATACAGGCTGATAAGGGTCTAGACGATATGGAGTTGGAAGAGGACACCAAAAATATCATAAACAGAGAAATCAAAAGTTTTCGAGATCTCCACAAAGATGAGGAAGTGAATGATAAAGAAAACAGGAACCGAGAGAGTATGTCCCAGACTAGTAGCAGGAGACGCCACGATGAGACCCGGGCCCGAAAGGATAAAGTTCACAAGGGAAAGGTGTTTCAAAGAGATCGCAGTCTCTCCAGGAGTTCGTCTCGGTCTCGATCTCGTTCCAAATCCAGGTCCAGATCACGCAGAGATAAGTCCCGGGAAAGATCCAGAGAGAAGTCCAGAGATCGATCCAGAGAAAGATCCAAAGAGAGGGACCGCAGGGCACGGGGTCGAGATTTTGAGGAAGAGGAGGAGGCCCTGGAGAGACGCAAAATGGAAAAGAAATTTCGCGAAAAAGAAGCAGCTTATCAGGAAAGGTTAAAAAACTGGATGGTGCGTGAAAAGAAACGTCAAAGGGAGTACGAAAAAGAGAAAGAGCGGGAACTGGGACGTAAAGCGGAAGAAGCTAAAGAAGCGAGGCGTCTAAAGGAATTCTTGGAGGATTACGATGATCTTCGTGATGACCCCAAGTTTTACAAGGGTAGCGCACTGGCCCGCCGTCTCAGCGAGAGAGAAGTTGAGAAACAGCTGGATGCTCGTGACCGACAAAAAGAAAAAGAGGAACTGGAAGAAATTAGACTAAGGCTGTTGCAGGCCGGAAATGAGGATGCGGAAGCTGAAATCGCTAAGATGGAACAAGAACGAGATGAACACTTAAAACCCCGATTGCATTTACTGCCTGCATCTCCTTCTCCCATAAAGAAACCGCGAACACCCCCTCTTCCGAGTCCCAGAACTGAAGATAATGAAATGACGGATCAGTCTCAAATCTCCCCACCCAAAATGCAACCCACTCTGAAACCAGTTGAAATCGTCCCTTCCATAGCTAACAATTCCAGGAGCCCCACCGGCGCCATCGAAAGAAACCTTCACAAAAACTCTGACAATAACGCAGAAGCAAATGTTGGACCAAACATCAAAGACGAACCTGCCAAAATCGGCTTTAGCGCCCTAAAGCTAGGCAGCTCGGCAGACAGTCCGAGTGAGTCTACCTCTTTCAAAAAAAAAAAGATTACTGTCGGCGATGTCTTCAGCCAAGACGACGATGGTGCTGAGCCTGTGAAAAAACGCAAGCTTGTGCCCTTGGATTATGACGAAGAAAAGCCTGAAAAGAAGGCGACAACTGCCGAAGAGAAGAGACAGTTAATCAAGAAACTCATTGAGCAGATTCCTACTGGAAAGGATGAGTTGTTCTCATATCACTTGGACTGGAATACCGTGGACCAAACACTCATGAATAAACGTATTCGACCCTGGGTTAATAAGAAAATTGTTGACTATATTGGTGAAGAAGAACCCACTCTTACTGACTTTATCTGCCAAAAAGTTATCGGTCGCAGCTCTCCGCAAAGCATCTTAAACGACGTTGCCATGGTTCTTGATGAAGAAGCCGAGGTATTTGTCGTGAAGATGTGGAGGCTGCTTATTTACGAAACCGAAGCAAAGAAAGCAGGACTAGTGAAATAACTTGGAAGAAAACCAATTCAGCTTCACATAATGTGAAAAAGAAACTATCATCCACTTACAAAACAAACTTTGTGCACTCACACATTCACACCAACAAAAAGATTCATTTATTTTTTTAAATACTATGATTTTTGTTCTCCTTTTGGCTTTAATTTTTTGTATACAATGTTTTTTCAGATTTTAATTTTACCATTCTCCAATCCCAATATTTTTTTTTCTTTTTTTTTTTTTTTTTTTTTTTACTCAATTTAAACTGTCATTTTTGTTTGAGTTTAAAGTTTTTTTAATTTTTTTTTTTAGTATTGACATATGTTAAAATTTGTCTGTCCAAATCCAATTCTTAAAAAAACAAAAAACAAACAAAAAACAAAATAGAAATCTGATTTATGATGACAGTTTCTTTCTTTCTTTCTTTTTTTTAAAATTTTTTTTTTTTTAAATTCAAACTTTTTTATTTTTTTTTTACTATTCAACTATTGATGTTTAATGCAGGAAAGACAGAAAGAGACAGAACCATGTAAAAGAAAAAAAAATATATAAGTCAGTAAACTGACTTCAAACCAGCATAAAACAAAAAAGTATAAATAATAATAACAATAATAATGATAATAATAATCAATGAAAACAACCTCCACAAATATAGAATATGAAATCAGGTTTCTGCTCACTGTTCTCAGCAAGTATTTTTTTATACCCCATTCTGACTTACCTGTCTGCATCAAACCTTGCTCGAGAAATTCATTTTTGCTTGTCATAAGAAAATAAGAATCTAGGTAGTTTGAAAGCTGAGTCAAAGATATGATTGATTGATAGTATCATTTTAGAGTTTGAACAAAAAAAAAACAAACAAAAAGGCAACCTAAATTACAAAACATCCAGGTGTACATCAAAGCCTTAATGATGCACACCTCCCCATCTTTTTCTTCTTCTCTTCCTTCTCCCCTTCCCTCCCTAATTTGTCTTTTTTTTTTTATTTTGTACATTTTTTTTACTACCTCAATGAGGTAAGCATATAACCATTAAAGTAAAGACATTCCACTCAAAGTGTATTACATTTATTATTTCTATTGAGATAATTTTTATTTTATTTTTTTCAAGAGAATCCTCATTCAAGATCCAGGAAATTTCTTGGGTTTGTTTACAATTACAAATCAAACGCGACATTTGATAACACTTCGTCCTCTTTGGATGGAACGAGTATTTTCTCTTAATTATAAAAACAAAGATTAACTCTTTGCCTACCAAATTTCCCCCCACGGCTGTACCAAATTTTTTGCTTTTTTTTTTTTTTTTTTTACCTGTACAATGATGCTGATAGCTTTTTGATTTAGTACATCCTGGGATGCACATATTTGTTTTGAATGAGTCCCCGAAAAAATTTATGGATCCCAACTAAAGCCGTCTAACTCTTACCTTGTAACCTATCCTGTGTATTTCATTTCTAAGAAACTATTGAAATGTATTTACAGTTAACTTGAAATGGTGAGGGAAGAAAAAAGAAAAACAATGGGATGCATGGATATGATTTTACTGCATCCTTTTATATTTTTGTGTGTCAGGGACGCAGAATGCGTACCTATCAGCATCTCTGCCTGTATGATGAGATATTTCAAAGTTCACTATCTATTCACCCCAGAACTCATTCTATTCAAATAAAGTCCTATTATTATTGTAATCCGAGTCCTTTCGTGATACGAGCAAGAGACGCCGTAGTGGGAGAGACGCTGTGAGCGGTTTTAAGTAGGCAAAGAGTTAAAGATTAGTTATCAAAATAATATTCTTAGATATGTTAGATGAGAAGAACATTCCAAAGAAAATTCCTGGAAATGTCTTAGAAATGGTGTAATTTTTTATACAATTTAATACCACATCTCTTCCAGAGGATGAAGAAGAAGGAGGGGAAAAAAAACACACTACCAAAGGACGTGAGAATTGCAAAATATAAAAGACGCTCAAATGGAATTGAATTTTCTGTCAACAACAACTTCCTGTGGATGTGAGAAACTAACTTTGAATAATTTTTGTATTATTTATTTATTTTTTTCTTCAGTCTTGTTATTTTATTTTTTTACTAGCAAATATATGCACCCTCCAGGTACAATTATTTAAATTTTAATGTGATAAAATATCATTAAATTAGAAAGGCTAATGAAACTAAATAAGAATGCAAAATATAAAAGACGCTCAAATGGAATTGAATTTTCTGTCAACAACAACTTCCTGTGGATGTGAGCAGCTTGTGAGAAACTAACTTTGTATAATTTTTTGTATTATTATTTATTTTTTTCTTCAGTTTTGTTTATTTTATTTTTTTACTAGCAAATATATGCACCCTCCAGGTACAATTATTTAAGTTTTAATGCGATAAAATATCATTAAATTATCAAGGCAAATGAAACTAAATAAGAATGCAGATAGAAAGATTTGAAACAGAGGGGGGTATAATCGAAAAAATAGAACAACTGAAACTTACTCTTCCATCACTCCCATCTTTCATTGCTAAATTTTCCTAATTTAACTATTTAGTTAAAATAGGAAGTAAAGAGTAAAATTACAGTTATTACTTGTTAATGGATTTCTTTTAAGATTTATCCCCAATATTTTTGCTGATATTCATTAAGATAAAAAAAACAAACAATTAGAAGTCAATAATACCAAGCACATTTATTAAAATCAAAGTTTTAATATCAATATGCAAATTAGCCTTCCCGTTCACACTGTAAACCACTATTTTGTTGCATATATAAATACAATTGCATGTTATTAGTATACAGATATGGTCAACAGCATTCATAATGTAAAACAATTTTATTAATAATTGAGGTTTAAATAAGATAAGATCATGGAGAATGTGACGTAATGAACTAAGAGAATTGTGACTTGTGTAGTAACATAGTTTCAGTTACACAGACATATACAATCTACATTATGATAAGATTTGTTTATTTTTTTCCAGTTTTGTTTATTCAATTGTAATTTGTGTATGGCTAAAACATATCCGTTTTCAGTACAAAGAGGTGGCTGGATTTTCTGTGTATATAAATCTAAAGTAATGAAATTGGAATTTTTATTCTTTTTGTGTGTGTGTGTGTATGGAGGGGGGTGCAGGCACAACAGTGTTGTTTACACATAGATCTGTGCAATTTGATTTGTAAATAAATGTCTTTCAAGTGGTCAACTAGTAAGATATAGAATAACCCCTACAACACTTTGCCCTTATGGCAAGCCCCAATCCCTTTTTATCATATGGGTGCTAGAAGGCGGTGGCTGCGGGTCTACATGTCCTGGGAATGATGTTAAACTCTATCTGATGGTGAGGTTCTAGTTTTGGAGGTTTGGGGAATGTGGAGCACCCCTTCATCACCATTGCTCCCTGGTCCACTCTGACCTGGAGTGGTAGTACCTGTTAGGGTCCCATCTATGGGTTAAATAGAAAAATGTATATATAAAAAAAAATTGAGTATCCATTAAGAATTGATTTATTTCAAAACTTAATCGGCATTAAATGACCCACTGAGGTTGATATGCCGTAAAACAAAACAAACCAAACCAAACCCTACAACACTTTATTTTTTATTTTATTTTTTTTCAAACTGCTGAATCTGTATTTTGTATGGGATATTTTTCTCACTTGAATGTTTACAACTAGATACAAACACCTACCTGATTAGTGGAGAACACATATTACAAGGGCAGGGAATACTTTCTCTACTACTTGAAAGTTTACAACTAGTTAGAAAACTACTCAAATAGAGGAGAACACCCTCTATTACAATGGGGGCAGGGAATACTTTCTCTACTACTTGAAAGTTTACAACTAGTTAGAAAACTACTCAAATAGAGGAGAACACCCTCTATTACAATGGGGGCAGGGAATACTTTTTGTCATTACCTGTGCTTGACTATATTCAGGAAAGTCATTATCCAGGAGCTTTTGAAAGTAATTTACTTGGAGGGGCACAAGAAGAAAATAATGGGATTATGGTGGTTTTTATTATTTTAAAAAATTATATTTTGAATAACAATTTTAATCTGAGTTAATTTACCCATATTTGTTTTGATGTTGGTCAATTAGAAATATTTACTACCAGCCATCAACTTATATTATTTTCATATTTCATTATTTTGTACATGTAAATTATAAAGGAACAAATAGTCAATCCTTTATCTACCGTTATTTTTACATTGTTGGCCACCAGGGTTGCAGAGTCGGAAGTTATAGGGTCCGACTCCTAGTATTTCTAAGATGCTGACCCCGACTTCTTGATAGAATTAGAAGTAAGTTAGACTCTCAACCAAGGCAAAGTAGCTAACTAAAATAATTTTACAAAAAGTTATTTCAACATTGTCACTTGACACATGCTCTACACTGACATGATCCTGGCTCTATTTCCTACCATGCTTAGGGTGCATCACATTTTATAAGATAAATTTGTAAAATTATGTATTTTTGATAAATTTATATATCTATAAAACTGTAAAAAAAAAAATATGTTAGATGTTTAATGCAAAAGAGAAAAAAAAATAGTAATAAAATCTTAGTTCACAATAAAATTATTCTTAATAAAGAACAAGGTTGTAAATTCAGAAGGTATAAGGTCTGACTCTGGCTCCTAGGATGCCGACTCTGACTCTATCTAAAACCTCCGAAAACCTAGTATATACTTGTGTAGGGGTGTCCCATCGTGATGTGATGGTTAGCAAGCTAGTCTCATAGATCCATTACTACTAAATAACAGTTCATCCTCCTGGATGCCCCATACTTGCAACCTTGTGTCACATCCTTCCCTAGCAAATGGGTTGGGTAAATACCTACCACTCGTGTAATGAACGATTTCTTAAGGCCCATTTTCACCCCCAAAACACAAGGGGTCATTCATTGCAGAGATGTTTTTGAAACCTATGACTCCAACTCTGCAACCCTGTTGGACACTATATCCAAAACAAACAAATATTAAGCATTTAAAATTAACTGAACTCTTATTGGTCACAATATGAACCACATATGGTATATGAAGAACTGTCCAAAGCCACAATGTGCACCATATATAGTATACACCTATAAAAAAATATATATTCTTAAAATAGCCATAAATCATTTATCAAATTTCAGAATACAAAACCTTAATATTGTTTAGGAGTGTTCAAAATAAACAACAATATAACAGAAAATCTTGTAGCTGAAAATGACAAAATAATAAAAAACAAAAAAAACACATCCTTGCATTTTAATGAATCCTAGTTAGATGCTTTCAAATTATTCACAAAAATCATCAAAGTATTTAGTGCAGTTTTGCAGAGGTAAGTACAAAAAGACTTACCTCTACAAAGCTGCACACAACCTTTCACTCCGATATTTGCATTGGTATTGAAAGTCATATAAGTTGGAACATGGTGCTGGGCGGGAATAAGTATTGCATTAACAATCGCAGCCAACATGTTAAGTATATCAACTTACTGTTTATATATCATGACGTATAATGAATAACGTTTTAAGACCAGTTTTTCACCTCCAAAACAAGGAATCGTTCATTACACAATATATTTTTGAAAAGTAGAAGCTTACTTTTTTTTCTAAGACTAACCTAAAGTGTCCCCACATAGCCTATAACTAAAAGGTTATTAGTTAAGATAATAAAGTAAATAATGCCTCCCAAGTGTCTTACATGTTAAAGATAATTACCTTGGTATATTAAAACACAAAAATACCTGGGGGGTGGGTATCTGTAGGTTTTTTTCTCGGTTTTGGCTAAATTATGCAATGCGATACACCGTTTCGTAGTATTGGTATATTCTACAAAATGAGAAAGATGCAGTCATTGTTTCATCTTTCAGATACGTACATAAATAATTTAACATTTCTTTAGGAGGAGTGATTAAAAAAGGTCTTCTTAGTTATTTTGAGATCAAAACCAGCTTCCTAACTTCATTTCTTGTCGAGATATTGCATTCTTAAAGTCATGAAACGTTTTTTATTTTTCCTGGTTTTTAATTTTAAGGTCTGTCACTTCACGTACGATATTGAAAGGTTAACTTGTACAGATAGTTTGCAAATTGAATTAATATTTTTTATTATTTTGAAACTGGCAAACTGTATGACTTCAATATTAATTTTTACTAGCGGAACCTGTGGATATACTACAGTATGATAATTTAATCATTACTTTTGGAGCCAACCCAGTGTGTGTTTATAATAGTAAATGAAGACTAGCAGGACCTGTGGATATACTACAGTATGATAATTTAATCATTACTTTGGAGCCAACCCAGTGTGTGTTTATAATAGTAAAGGAAGACTAGCAGGACCTGTGGATATACTACAGTATGATAATTTAATCATTACTTTTGGAGCCAACCCAGTGTGTGTTTATAATAGTAAAGGAATACTAGCAGGACCTGTGGATATACTACAGTATGATAATTTAATCATTACTTTTGGAGCCAACCCAGTGTGTGTTTATAATAGTAAAGGAAGACTAGCAGGACCTGTGGATATACTACAGTATGATAATTTAATCATTACTTTTGGAGCCAACCCTGTGTGTGTTTATAATAGTAAAGGAAGACTAGCAGGACCTGTGGATATACTACAGTATGATAATTTAATCATTACTTTTGGAGCCAACCCAGTGTGTGTTTATAATAGTAAAAGAAGACTAGCAGGACCTGTGGATATACTACAGTGTGATAATTTAATCATTACTTTTGGAGCCAACCCAGTGTGTGTTTATAATAGTAAAGGAAGACTAGCATGACCTGTGGATATACTACAGTATGGTAATTTAATCATTACTTTTGGAGCCAACCCAGTGTGTTTATAATAGTAAATGAAGACTAGCAGGACCTGTGGATATACTACAGTATGGTAATTTAATCATTACTTTTGGAGCCAACCCAGTGTGTTTATAATAGTAAAGGAAGACTAGCAGGACCTGTGGATATACTACAGTATGATAATTTAATCATTACTTTTGGAGCCAACCCAGACTAGACCACTATGGAATTTAATCATTACTTTTGGAGCCAACCCAGTGTGTGTTTATAATAGTAAATGAAGACTAGCAGGACTTGTGGATATACTACAGTATCATATTTTAATTATAACAACATTTGATATGTTTACTTAAGAGCTATTGTACATTTCAGCATATTATGCCTCATCAGCAGAGTGATAGTTCAATATGTAAAAAGTATAATCTCTCCCTCCCTCTTTTTCTTTCTTTCCTTTTAATCTTTTCATTATGTTTGATTGAAATAGATTAGCCTTATTGCTTCTGCACATTAACCTGCTCTCTCTATCTTTCCCCTACTCTCTTTATCTCTCTCTCTATCTTTCCCCTACTCTCTCTATCTTTCCCCTACTCTCTTTATCTTTCCCCTGCTCTCTCTATCTTTCCCCTTCTCTTTCTTCTTTCTTTCTTATGTTTTTTCTGTGTATCAGAATGGTCCATTATTTAGCTGAGGTGATGACACTGATAAGAAATAAGAATTTGGCGGATAAGCAATACCAATAATCAAGATTTTCGTTTTTGCATTTCAACTTGGATGATTTGGACAGTCTGATTTTTAACCAGAAGTTGCATGTTGATAACAGTTGTAGAATTAAGGAACAAGTATTAGTACATAAATAATTGAACCGGAAATAGTTTTACAGTCATTTTTTCTTTGTAGGAGTGATACTTGAAGGTTTATGTACATTACTGATTTTTTTTTTCACTGTAAGAAATGAATGCCTTCTGCTGCAGTTGGCTCCAATCAGATAAACTAATTATCTAAGGAAAAACATTAGCTGAAACCATTGGACCATATTACCTTTAAGCACCCCATCTGCAATCTCAATTCATAAGGACATTTTTTTTTTCATTTATATCCGGTTGTTTGTTAACAGACGATTTTTAGAGTTTTTTTTTTTTTAATTATAAAACTAACCCCTAACAAACAACTGGATTTTGTCCTTATGAATCGAGATCGCAGATGGGTGCTTAAAGGTGATATAATGAAATGAAATAATAATGAAGTTTATTGTGTACAGTGCTCAGGTGCACCACAACTCATCAAAGTCTCATGTCAAGTACACAGAATAATGTAGTGTCAGGAACATGAACAGTTTACAGTAGTAATATGCATGTATGTGTGCGCATGTGTGCATATGTATGTGGAGAGTGGCATCAGGTATAGTGTCGGCGGACTACAGGAAGCATGGAGGCTTTGAAAGATTTAGTGCTTCGGCAGCCTACAACAGATGCGGGTAGTTTATTCCATGTCTCCGCAATTATATGGTCCAAACCATTCATAAAAGCAGCATAAAAAAACTGATTTTAGTAATCTGAATAATAATAATTCTATTATTTATGACTAGCAAGAATATACGCCCTCCAGGCATAAGCATTTATGTCTTCTTAATATAATGAAATATAGGGTGTCCTAAATGGCACAAGGAATTTATGGACCCACTATATTAAATTAGAAAGACTAACGAAATTAAATAAGAATGCATATATAAAAATTCCTTGGGCACCTCATGTGGTGTAATGGTTAGCAAGCTAGATTCACAAACCATTGTTAGTGAGTTTGATTTTCACTGGGCGCCCCATACTTCTGGCCTTGTGCCACATCTCAGCTAAACTTAGTAAATAAGTATATGGGCACCTCATGTGGTGTAATGGTTTACAAGGCAGATTAGCAGACCATTGATAGTGAGTTTGATTCTCATTGGGTGCCCCATACTCTGGCCTTATGCCACATCTAAGCTAAGCTTAGTAAATAACTATATAAAGATTCCTTATTTTAATTATATCTTAATTGGTTTCTATATAAAATCATCCGTAAGATTGATTTTAATACGTTGGAGAATAAAACTATAATATTAGAGATCAATAACATTAAGTAATTATTTATTAAACCTGGTTTTTTAAAAACTTGTATGCAAATTAACCACACCATATATTATGTAAACCTTTATTTCTTAGTGATTTATGAGACACATTGCAGGATTTTAAACGTTCTAATAACATGCGCTGTTTTAAGGCAAATGTAACTCAGATTTTCATAGAGCCCTCGTTAATAAATAAGATTTATTATTCTATGTATATTAATGATTTTGACTATGAATTAAATACTCATTGGTAGACTATGCAATTCCTGAGGGTATTGTGATGTAAGCAGTGACATAGTTTCGCTTACAGACAGACATCGAATCTCCATTATTATAAGATTTATGGATATCAATTGTTATGTACATGAATATTATATTCTTTTAGCTTCATTTAAAACATTTGAACTTCGAGTAAAAAAATTTTTTTTTTTTTTTTTTTTCTTTTGGTAGGGTGACGTACGATGATGGAATTTAGGTCCATTAAGTTCGATTTAACCATAGTTTTTATCTTCTGTATATCTGTCATTAACATGTTGGCTGCGATTGTTAAAGCAATACTTATTCCCACCCAGCACTATGTTACAACTTGTATGACTTTCAATACCAAGCCAAATATCGGAGTGAAAGGTTGTGTGCAGCTTTGTAGAGGTAAGTCTTTTTGTACTTACCTCTGCAAAACTGCACTAAATACTTTGATGATTTTTGTGAAAAATTTGAAAGTATCTAACTAGGATTCATTAAAATGCAAAGATGTGAGTTTTTAAAAAATTATTTTGTCATTTTCAGCTACAAGATTTTCTGTTATATTGTTGTTTATTTTGAACACTCCTAAACAATATTAATGTTTTGTATTCTGAAATTTGATAAATGATTTATGGCTATTTTAAGAATATATATACTTTTATAGGTGTATACTATATATGGTGCACATTGCGGCTTTGGACAGTTCTTCATGTACTATATTTGGTGCATATCATAGCCAACATGTTAATGTAGTATGAATCATTAGTTGTTATTTTAACTCTTAACATCCTGTTGAGAATTTTCTAAGTCCAGAGACCCATTCCCATAAAGATTTATCAATAAATGGCTAAAAATGGCCTTTTCCTTTAAAGTTACCTGTTATTTACCTTGAATTAAAGATTTCTAAATATGTTTAATATTATATTTAAACAAAGGCTATTGTTTGGAGTAGATTGGAAAAATGAATGTGACTCTCGGCCAGGTGGAATGAGGCAGTATAGAACGTTAAGGGTTAATTTTATTTCATCAAGCCAATTTAAAAAGTGAAAATGAATAGTCTAATTATTTGATTTTATACTTTGTATACATTTTTACCCACCCCTCTGCATGAGTAAGATGTGACACAAGGTCAATTTCTTAAGCGGAATCTAACAGGTTTGGATTCAGAGTTTTCCATCTCCTAGACTGGTTGCTTAGTAAGTTATTGGAGTGGGCTAAAGCTAGTATCTGCCAGACAGCGAAGGAGTTTATCCCCTTTTCACTAATGTTAGACCAAGGAGATTGTTTTTTAGCATCTGAGGTGGAGTGCCACACCTACCATCAGTTCCTCATTTTGCCAATAGATCCCTGTGCTACTCATACGCTAAGTTGGCATGGGCCGGTATCGAACCAGGAACCTTGTGGTTCCCAGGTGAATGCTCTACCAACTGAGCTAAACCGTCCAGGAGCCTAATCTGCTTTACTATTTGCCCATAGCTAGAGGGATAATAGTTGGATTCATACCTTTTCCAAGAGTATTAGCACTATGTGAAATGCAAACAGCCTCATCCAGGATTTGAACTCTGGTTGCTGTATGCATTTCTTATGACAATAACCATTACACCATGTGCCTACTTTATTCATTGTATAGGGTGGGCCAGAAATACCTCCCATTTTTCAAACTGTCACCTATGTGGTACAAGTATCAATGGCAGCTCCATCTAGGTCATGTCGTACCCTTTTTTTTCTTTCTTTTTTTCTTCTTCCAGATGTGATCAGTGGAGTGGTTTGCTGTTGAATTTCTTTTTTTTAAGACTGGTGAATCTGTAATTGCTACACAGAAACACAGAACTTTTCGTGCTCATTTCATGTTACATCTGAATGATGCTATTCTGGATAAAAAAAATTTTGACCCATAATAATATTAATTTTCTATCTAGAACAACATCATTTCAATTAACATGAAAAGCTCTTTGTTGAAATTAGAGATCTAACGAGTCTTCAAAAAAATGCATGGTGTGCACTGGTTCATGCCATGATTGTAACTGATCATATCTGAATAAAAAAAAAAAAATCTTAAAACATTAGCTAGATGGAGCTACCATTGCCACTTGCCTAAATTCACTTGCATTACACAGATGACAGTTTAAAATGTGGGTATTTTTTCCGCACCTTGTATAGTAAAAAATCTTAAACATTAGCTAGATGGAGCTACCATTGCCACTTGCCTAAGTTCACTTGCACCACACAGATGACAGTTTAAAATGTGGGAGGTATTTTTTCCGCACCTTGTATAGTAAAAAATCTTAAGACGTTAGCTAGATGGAGCTACCATTGCCACTTGCCTAAGTTCACTTGCATTACACAGATGACAGTTTAAAATGTGGGAGGTATTTTTTCTGCACCTTGTATAGTAAAAAATCTTAAAACGTTAGCTAGATGGAGCTACCATTGCCACTTGCCTAAGTTCACTTGCACTACACAGATGACAGTTTAAAATGTGGGAGGTATTTTTTCCGCACCTTGTATAGTAAAAAATCTTAAAACATTAGCTAGGTGGAGCTACCATTGCCTCTTGCCTAAGTTCACTTGCATTACACAGATGACAGTTTAAAATGTGGGAGGTATTTCTGATATATTCTGTATATTTATTACATACATAAATTCTATCTATCATAGAATTATTTTAGATACAAAGATATTTACAAACAAATATTAAATTTAATGACCAGCAGGAGTACCCAGCAATGCTTGGGGAAACAAAAGGATAAGATATTTTAATAAAATAATTTTGATATATATTTTAGCAAGATTCTATGGATACAGAAATATGAGTATGATGAATTTTTTGGATTATTTAGATTATTCAGACTATTGTCCTCATCTTTACCTACACAACCTTTTGGCCGTTGTGCTCTCCAGCCTTCTTCAGGTGTTTCTTGTTGAACTTGGGAATCTGTTAAGATAAAGGGCAATTTGTAAAAGGTATTGAATACCAAGTTTAGTTGTTTTTTTTTGTTTTATGGCATATCAACCCTTTTCAAGTCATTTAATGCCGAATCAAGTCATTTTTGATAAACAAAGGATTCAGGTTGATTTAACAGAAATACTGTTTTATATACATACATACATATATATATATATATATATGAGAAGAAAAAATGTATATGAAATTCGACAGTGTAAAGAATATTTCATATCCATTTTTTCTTCTCATCTTGTCCAATTGAAAAAACATGTATGAAAGGATATTCATGCAAACTTTGGATACTGATGTGCAAGGAATATGGACTGAAACTATATATATATATATATAATGTAATAAGGGTAATCCCAAATGTAAGGCCTCCAAAATGTTTAGAAATCACAAACATTTATTGTTTATTTTCAATGATGTTTACATCATTGTAAAGTTTGAACATGTATCTATTTTTCTAGAATATCGCCATTTCGGTTGATGCATTTTTGTAGGTGGTGTAGCAGTTTTTGTATGCTCATATCATAGCAACTTGCTGCCATGTCATTGAGGAAGTGTTGAACCTTGTTGTAAATTCCCTATACCACTTGTAAACGTTTTTGACATCCATGCACGACTCGCCATACATTTCCATTAATTGGCAATTAATTTCAATCTATTTAATGCCTTTTGCATTCTCTACACCCCCCGCGTTTTGGAGATCTTACTTTTGGATTACCCTTGTATATTATGTGAAGATTGTACATTTTGTTATCTATCCAAGGATCATGATCAAGTGAAAAGTCCTGGGAGGTCTGAATTTTGCTTGGATATTCACTTAACATAGATACATTTTTGTAGGTGCTGTGGTAGTTTTTGTATGCCCATATCATACAAACTCACCACCTTTACTTTTGGTATTACCCTTGTATGAATATATATATATATATATATATATATATATATATATATATACTAGATAGAGGTATGGTTGTATTTCTTCTTTCATCTTTTGCAAATGTGTAGTTTCCTTTTTCATTATTTATTTGTGAACCCTAAGCATAATACTGGCCTGTGGGCAGGGGTCAAAGTTTGGGTACTGAACATGTATGCCAAAAACGGGGTAGCTCAGTCGGTAGAGCATTCGGCTAGAAACCGCAAGGTTCCTAGTTCGATACCCGCCCTCGCCAACGCAGCGTATGAGTAGCACAGGGATCTGTGCGGTAAAGTAAGGAGCTGATGGTAGGTGTGGCGCTCCACCTCAGACGCTAAAATAATCTCCTTAGTCTAGCGCTAGTGAAAAGGGGATAGACTCCCTTGCTGCATGGCTGATACCGACATTAGGCCGCCCCAACGACTTTACTTTACTTACTTACATATTACTTAAGCATAATATTCATTATCTAGACTTTTGGCTGCAGCATTAGAATACACCGACTGCACCTCTGCAGAGGGGCATGACCCCCAGCACCACCACCATCACCAAATGGGGCCACCTGTTGGGTGGTGACCCGTGATGCTTAAGTTGGAATCTTGCTGGATGAGCAGTACATAACATGCAACACTCCACTTTGGTCCTTATGTAGGCAGGACGGGCAGTCGGAGAGGTCCCCTTCCAATAAATCGACTGGTCACATCAAGCCCTAGCACTTATATGATTGTCCCAACCCTATTGCTCTCATGGCAAGCCCCAACCTTTTTTATCATACATGTGCTAGAAGGCAGTGGTTGAGGGTCTTGGTGTCCTGGGTATGATGTTAAACTCTATCTGATGATGAAGTTCCAATTCTGGAGCCCTGGGGGAATGTGGAGTACCCCTTCATCACCATTATTTCCAGGTCCACTCTGACCTGGAGTGGTAATACCTGTTAGGGTCCCATCTATGGGCTAAATAGAAAAAATGAGTTTAAAAAAATGTATTTAAAACATTGAGTACCCATCAAGAATGAATAAAACAAAAACATATTTGGCATAAAATGACCCAACAAGGATTGACATGCCTCAGAATCCAACCAACCAATTTGTAAATACTAAGCATATATATATTTACCAACCCCTCCTCCGAGCTGGATATGACACAAGGTCAATTTCTTAAGTGGAGTTCAACAGATTTGAATTCAGAGTTTTCCTTCTCCTAGACTGGTTGCCTAACCAAGGTTAAAGAGCCCAGTCTGCCCTACTATTTACCCATAGCTGGAGGGAGAGTAGGATTCATACGTTTCCCAAGGGTATTAGCGTTAAGTGAAATGCAACATCCAGGATTTGAACTCGGGGCGACGAGGCCATTTCCCATGACTTTAACCATTACACCACATGCTTCCTTATAAGCATATACTGGCCCAGTGTATGTTGGGGGTGTTAAAGTTTAGGTACCAGACATGTATGCCAAAAAGAGGGGGGGGGTCCCTTAATGAAAAATTGTAATATTGTGAAAAGCAACTGGTTACTTAAGCATAACATTTATTATCAAGACTAGTGAGAATATGTGTTCTCCGGGCATGAGTATTTAAGTTTTAATGGAATTAATTAAATTAGAAAGACTAACAAAATTAAATAACGCATATAAAAAGATTACACTTATTTTAATTAAATTTTAATTGGTTTCTATATAAAATCATTCATAGGATTGATTTTAATGATTTGGAGAATAAAACAATGAGATCATTAAGACCAAGTAATTATTTATTAAACCCAGTTTTGTCAAAACCAGTATGTAAATTAACATCACCATACATGTAAACCTTTATTTCTTATGGCAAATTGCTGGATTTTAAACACGCTCATAACATGGGGTGTTTTGAGGCAAATCTAACACAGATTTTCATAGAGACATCATTAATAAATAAGATTTATTCTATGTTTATTAATGATTTGGACTATAAATTAAATACTCATTGATAAACTTATGCAATTCCTGTGGGAATTGTGATATAAGCAGTGATGTAGTTATAGACAGACAGACACCAAATCTCCATTATGACAAGATGTAGATATAAATAATTCATTTATATATCTAGATAATAAATTGAAATAATTTATAATAAACAATTTCAATTTTTTTTTAATGCATGTCATGATGTAATTGTTTCTATTAACTTTAACTTTTAACTGAACTAATCAAGTCATTTTATAATTTAATAAAGATATACATCTCATTCAGCTGTGGCATATGGAAATCTAATTGATTGCAATGGAGTTATCAGAATAATAATTGGTAATTTATGAGGAAGTGCGTCCCGTTCTCCTGCCTCAGAAATTCCTACCCGGTGACTATTAAAATAACGTCCCCAGCTATGTTGTCTCGGCGGTGTTACTTGAAAGAAAACAACAAGCTTAGGGCGTTAAATGTATTTTAGAGGGGGTGGGCTTCTCTTTATGAACAAATGGAGATGGGTGGATATATATATATATATATATAAACAAAGTAAAAAATGAACAAATTGAGGTAGATAGATAGATAGATAGATTGATATCCATCTTCATATCTAAACAAGAATTACGACAAATTTCTATAAATAAACAAGAATTACGACAAATTTCTATAAATAAATTTCTAAACAAATTATGATAAATAAATAAGAATTACAACAAAAAAAGAGAAGCCCCCCCTCTAAAATACATTTAACGCCCTAAGTTGGTTGTTTTCTTTCAAGTAACACTACCCAGAAGACATGGTTGGGGACGTTATTTTAATAGTCACTGGTAGCAATTTCTGAGGCAGGAGACCGGGACGTACTTCCTCATAAATTACCTAATAATTGATTAGAATAATTTTATTTATTTTGTTATTGTTAAAAAGAACTACAATAGTTAAATTACAAAAATACTATTAGTACCATGTACTTGTTTGGTTACCTCATTTCAGGAATGAAGCCGCCTCCTTTAGAGGTTCCAGATATTTTTTTACAGTATCACATTTTTTTTATTTAAAGAGGACCCCTCTTTTCAGCATCCTAGCACCTATATGATTTTCCCAACCCTATTTGCCCTTATGGCAAGCCCCAACCCCTTTTTATCATATGGGTGCTAGAAGGCGGTGACTGAGGGTCTACATGTCTGTGATGCTTAAGGACAAAATCCTGGTAGCTGACTGCCCTGTCGTCTGGGGCGTTAGAATGCACCTCTGCAGAGGGGTAAGTCTCCCCCAATGGGGCCACCTGTTGGCTGTGGGTGGCGAACTGTGATGCTTAAGGATAGAACCCAGGTGGCTGAGCAGTCCATGACTTGTAATATTCCACTTTAGGCTTTTCTTGGGCTAGAGGGCTGATCAATCAGCTGGCTACGTCAAGCCCTAGCACCTATATGATTGCCCTTATGGCAACCCCCAATCCTTATATGGGTGCTAGAAGGCGGTGGCTGAGGGTCTACATGTTCTGGGAATGACGTTAAACTCTATCTGATGGTGAGGTTCCAGTTTTGGAGGTTTGGGGAATGTGGAGCACCCCTTCATCACCATTGCTCCTGGTTCACTCTGACCCGGAGTGGTAGTACCTGTTAGGGTCCCATCTATGGGTTGAATAGAAAAACATGAGTTTATAAACAAAATCGTATTATGCATTAAGAATGAATTTATTTCACAACTTTGTTGGCATTAAATAACCCACCGAGGTTGATATGCCGTAAAACCCCCCCCAAAAAAAAGATCTTTTTCAGCATACATGTCTGGTACTTAAACTTAAACCCTCCCCCTCCCTTGCCATGTAAAAAGACACAACATTGATTTGATCTCATCTGCCCCTCAATTTCTAAGATCAAAACATATTTTGGTAATTTATGAGGAAGTGTGTCCCGGTCCCCTGCCTCCGAAATTGCTGCCCGGTGAATTTTAAAATAACGACCCCAAGCTTTGGCGCCACATCGGTGTTACTTGAAAGAAAACAACCAACTTAGGGCATTAAATGTATTTTTAGAGGGGGGGGGTCTCTTTTTTGTCTTAATTCTTGTTTATTTATAGAAATTTGTCGTAATTTGTGTTTATTTATCGTAATTTGTCGTAATTTTGGTTTATTTATTTAATTTGGTTTATTTATCGTAATTTGTCATAAATCTTGTTTATTTATCGTAATTTGTCGTAATTCTTGTTTATTTATCGTAATTTATCGTAATAAAAGAAAATCTTAGTATTTAATAGATAGATAGATATGAAGATGGATAGTTTTGAATAGACTGAGATAGATAGATAAACAATAGGTACCACCTATTTTACCCCGTGAAATTTACCCTCCCCTTTATATTTAACACAATGAAACTTGCAGAAAAATTAATATTTTCTTGAAAAAATTTTTTCCATTCGAAAGAAAAAACATTAAACAAACTCATAAATTACCTCTTATTTTTCTTGTTTATTTATATCATTTTGTTTATCTATCTATCTATCTATCTATCTCCATTTGTTCATATCTATCTGTATCATTTTTGTTTTCTTTCAAGTAACACCGATGTGGCGCCGAAGCTTGAGGTCATTATTTTAAAATTCACCGGGCAGCAATTTTCGAAGCAGGGAGCAGGAAGCACTTCCTCATAAATTACCATATTTTTATAAAGAATAAAGCACTTTCCAGTTGTAATTACAACTAAATGATTATTTAAACAATTGATTATAATATAATTTCTGTAAATAGTTATTAATTCGATTACAAGCCTAATAGCTGCCTTCGCTGGCTTTTAAGTAAATTATTATTATTTACTCCTTTTGAGTTTTCACATCAGCATTAGACGATGGTCTTTCACTGGAGTCTGAGTGACAGCAAGTCTCCTCAGGTCTCCAGGACTCTTCTGAGTATTCTGGCAGATTGCAGCAGTGCAGTGTTCTGAATGGTTTCAATCCTTCCTCTGATTTTCAAACTTTCCAGACCCTTTTCCAATCCTTTTGGGACCATTCCAAGTGCACCAACTACAATTGGTATCACTTTGACTTTCATATTCCATAACTTTTTCAGTTCTCTGGCAAGGTCCAGATATTTGTCCATTTTTTCATTTTCCTTTAGCTTCACCCTGTGATCTGCTGGAACTGCAAAATCCACCAGTTGACAAGTTCTTTCTTTTTTGTTTATCAACACTAGGTCTGGTCTTCTTGCTGGGATAAGGTGATCCGTTTTTATTTCAAAGTCCCAGAGAATTTTATGCGTTTCGTTCTCAAGAACAGATTCTGGTTTATGCATATACCATTTTGTTGTATGGTCAAAATAAAATTTTTTGCATAATTCCCAGTGAAAAAAAAAAATTATTATTATTATTATTATTATTATTATTATTATTATTATTTTTATTATGCATTTAGCACTGTTTTCTGGTCAGAAATGACATATGGTGATTATCTGGTGACCTCAAATAAGTTTGGCAGTCAAAATTAAATAATCTATGTTAAAGTCAATATTTATGCAAATAGCCAGACCCCCCCCCACTCCCCCGGGACTTTTTGCTTGGCCATGATCCTTGGATAGATACATGCACAAATGCACAAACTTGAATATAATATAGATTACTAGCAGGACCTGTGGATATACCACAGTTTGATATTTTAATTATTACAACATATTTGATATGTTTACTTAAGAGCTACTGCAAAATAGTTCAATATGTAAGAATTATAATGATCTTGGTTTAACTCTCTCTCACTCTCTCTCTCTCTCTCTCTCTTCTTTCTTTCCTTCTTTTCATTATGTTCAATTGAAACAGATTAGCATTAACACTTTCACACGCTCACCCCTCACTCTATCTTTCCCTTACTCTCTCTATTTCTTATATTTTTTCTGTGTAGCATGTCCTTTTTCCCCCTTTCTTTCTTCATAATAAAAACGGAATGGTCCATTATTTAGCTGATGTGATGGCACTCATAAAAAATAAGAATTCGGCAGATAAGCAACACTAGATGATCAGGATTTACATTTTTTCCTTTCATCTTGGATGATTTGGACAGTGTTGCAAGATGATAACTGTCGTATAATAATAATGAAATAATAATAATGAAATTTATTGTGTACAGTGCTCAGGTGCACCACAACTCATCAAAGTCTCATGTCAAGTACACAGAATAATGTATTAGTGTCAGGAACATGAACAGTTTACAGTAGTAATATGCATGTATGTGTGCGTGTGTGTGCATATGTATGTGGAGAGTGGCATCAGGTATAGTGTCGGCGGACCACAAGAAGCATGGAGGCTTTGAAGGACTTAGTGCTTCGGCAGCCTACAACAGACGCGGGTAGTTTATTCCATGTCTCCGCAAGTCTGAGCGTGAAAAAATGTTTCCGAAAATCACATCAGCAGTGCTGTTTTCTGATTTTGTAGGCATGCCCACGATGAACACAAGTATTGATATATAGATATGGGTGACTTTTGCTGGATTTTGCAGTTAATTTTGATTATTTCCAAATTTATTTCTATGTTATAAAAGTTATTGTACAAAAAATCACATAAAAATCTTGGATGGTGTCATTTTTTAAATAGAGAGTGTTGCACGATGATAATGGTTGGATTAAAGAACAAGAGTATTGATATATAGACTAGCAGTATGATAATTGAATTATTTCAACATTTTATATGTTTACTTAAGAGCTATTGCGAATAGTTCAATATATAAAAACTGTAAAAAAAACTATATAATCCTCCTTCCACCATTCACCTTTCATTCTCACAAACTTGTGGCTCCTCCTACAAAATCTCTACTGCTATTGTTCGTTTGAACCCATTACCAATTCCTACTACCTCCCACTACCAATTCCTACTACCTCCCACTACCAATTCCTACGCTACTGCTCATTTTGAAAACAAGACACCTGAAACGTTTCATCAGTTTCACACCTGAAGATGGCAGATAGACATGCAGAAAGCGCTTGTGAAGAAACCTTTGGTGGATTGCTACACCAGTTCCACCCTGACATTAAAAAGATGGCCAGACAGTTAGAAAGGATCGAACAAAAACTCGTCCGACAAGAATCGTCAGTAGAGTTTAACACACACACACACACATATATATATATATATATATATATATATACCCAATCCAACCCCTCCGCATGAGCAGGATGCGACACAAGGTCAATTTCTTAAGCGGAGTTTAACAGGTTTGAATTCAGAGTTTTCCTTCTCCTAGACTGATTGCCTAACCAAGGTTAAAGAGTCCAGTCTGCCCTACTATTTACCCATAGCTGTAAGGAGAGTAGGATTCATACCTTTCCCAAGGGTATTAGCGCTAAGTGAAATGCAATTAGCATGTCCAGGATTTGAACTCAGGGGAACGAGTCCATTTCCCATGACTTAACCATTACACCACGTGCTTCCTAATATTGATCAATATATATATATATGTGAAGGCGCATGGGCTAGTGGTTAGAGTCATGGAAAATGGACTCGTCGATTCGAGTTCAATTCCTAGACGAAGCTGTTGGCATTTCACATAGCGCTAATATCCTTGGGAAAGGTATGAATCCATATATTCTCCCTCCAGCTATGGGTTAAATAGTAGGGCAGACTGGGCTCTTCAGCCTTGGGTAGGTAACCAGTCTAGGAGAGAGATAACTGAATTCAAAATTCCTGAGGTCGGTCGTTGATTGGGTTTGTGGCAACCCTTGATGCACCAATTCTTTCCTATCGACTGTGCCAAAAAGTGTGGATGGTCCAACACAAGCCTTCACCACTATAAACAAATCCCTGTGTGGATGTTCATTGTGTGTATGAACCCTCATACGTCGAAAATCGACGGGAGAGTCCATTATATATATATATATATATATATATATATATATAATGCTTCAAACAAATTATAGAAGCCTTATATATATATATATATTTACTGTCTTTATTTTGCAATGGTCGAATGTCAACAAATGCTGATGGCTTAGCTCAGTCAGTAGAGCATCCGCCAAGGAGCCAGAAGGTTTCTGGGTTCAGTACTGGCTCATCAGTAGCACAACTTGGATATATCCCCTGTTTTACTTAGATGGGCTAGACGGGCAGTTGGATCAAGGAGATTGTTTTTGCATCTCAGGTGGAATTCCACAACTACCATCAGCTCCCCACTTTAACACACAAATCCAAGCTGTGCTACTCACGTGCTGAGTTGGCGAGGGCCTGTATCAAATGTGGTTCCTAGGTGGATGCTCTAACTGATGGAGCTAAATATGATAGAAGAAATGCAAGTAAGAAAATATTGGTAATTTATGAGTAAGTGCGTCCCGGTCTCCTGCCTCAAAAATTGCTACACGGTGACTATTAAAATAATGACCCCAGCTACGGTGTTACTTGAAAGAAAACAACCAGCTTAGGGTTAAATGTATTTTTTTTGCGGGGGAGGGTTTCTCTTTTTGGTCTTAATTCTTATTTATTTATAGAAATTTGTCGTAATTCTTGTTTATTTATCGTAATTTGTCGTTATAAATTTCTATAAATAAACAAGAATTACGACATATTACCATATTTAATGTTTTTTCTTTCAAATGAAAAAGAATTATGATAAATAAACAAGAATTACGACAAATTACGATAAATAAATAAGAATTATGATAAATAAATAAGAATTACGACAAAAAAGAGAAACCCTCCCCCCCTAAAATACATTTAACGTCCTAAGTTGGTTGTTTTCTTTCAAGTAACACCGTAGCTGGGGTCGTTATTTTAATAGTCACCGGGTAGCAGTTTTTGAGGCAGGAGACCGGGACGCACTTCCTCATAAATTACGAAAAATTTTTTGCCTAGAAAGATTGCTGTTATGGCAAAGCTCGTATAAAATAATTAAATTTAGCAGAGTGGCTTATTGTCAGTGACAGCTGGACAGTAAGGGAGTCTATCCCCTTTTTGTTAGTGCTATGAAAGTAAAAAGTTGATGAAGTGGTCTATCGTTGGTATCAGCTGGACAGCAATGGAGTCTATCCTCTTTTCGCTTTTGTTAGACTAGGGAGAAGGTTTCTGTTGAGGTGGAGCGCCACACCTACCGTCAGCTCCCCACTTTACCGCACAGATCAGATTACCCAAGTCGTGCTACTCATACGCTGAGTTGGCAAGGGCCAGTATTGGATCTGAAACCTTGTGATTCCTGGGTGGATATTCTACCGACTGAGCTCCATCCAGCTATGGGTAAATAGTAGGGCAGACTGGGTTCTTTAGCCTTGGTTAGACTACCAGTTTAAGAGATGGAAAACTCTGAATTCAAACCTGCTTTACTCTGTTTAAAAACTGACCTTGTGTCACATCCTACATGTTTGGAAGGGTTGGGTAAACATATATATTAGTAGCAGTTTTATTTTCTTATCTATTTAACTGAAGTTTCTGCCCTGTTGGCCGGGGTGTTAGAATACACCAACTGCCCCTCTGCAGAGGGGTAAGACTCCTCCAATGAGACCACCTGTTGGCCGTGGGTGCCGACCCATGATACTTAAGAATAGGACCCAGGTCGTTGAGCAGTCCATGACATGCAATACTCCACTTTGGCCCTTACTTGGGCTAGACGGACAGTTGGATCAATCGGCTGGTCACATCCAGCCCTAGCACCTATATGATTGCCCCAACTCTATTGCCCTTATGGGAAGCCCCAACCCTTTTTATCATATGGGTGCTAGAAGGTGGTGGTGGTTGAGGGTCTTCATGTCCTGGGAATGACGTTAAACTCTGTTGGTGAGGTTCCAGTTTTGGAGGTTTGGGGAATTTGGAGCACCCCTTCAAAACTTTATTGGCATTAAATAACCCACTGAGGTTGATATGCCGTAAAACAAAACAAAACCAAATCTATATTCTTGTGAGCCTGTTTCACATCAATAGCAATTCGCCAAACTGAAGAACAGCATCAGATTGTGTGTTATTGTGAGACTACCTGTTCTGCGCTCTGCACCCTCAATGCACGATGTCTAGACCCCAAACGTTGTAACACTCTGCGCTGGCCAATTTGAGGGCATGAGTCAGAAACCGTAGTCACAAGGATTAAATAAAAACAAACAACTACAAGTGTTTGTAAACAAGACGCGGATGGAAGAAGGGTGTGTTTGATACTTCGCTGGCTGCTACTGGCTATCCCTACCGGCGATCTTAACACCTCAACAGCCGAGTTGTAACTGCTTAGTGCTCGAGTTTAGCTGTATTTATGTCAGATTCCCCTTTGGCCAGCACTTAAATAAATTACAGACTTCTAGTTGTCATTAACCCTTAAAATTAAAGTAATTAAATATTTTTTCAGACACTACGTCTTCAATACGTTGACCATTAATTTTTTTCAAAAGAGATTTTCTCCTAAAAATCCCTTTTGCTTTTAATACCTGGGTACCTAAGATATCATCAGTGGTCCCATTTCATGGTGGTCGTACAGGTCTCTTAAACTTACGACCTAATCTTTGGATTCGTAAAAAGGTCAGCCACCCACCCCTTTTACTTATGCCTGGCTTTAACCTATTCTCTTTCTTATTCATTTATTCATTTCATGTTCGTCTTCCTTGATTCTGACCATGTTCGTCTTCAACCATAGTATCAAGTTATATATATTGATAAACTGTTGTTATTTTGACAGTGTAGTTAGATTTTGAATTAAAAAAAAAAACATAGAAGAAAAAGAATGACTGCCTCCACTGTATTACCGAGCGATATATCCGGGTTAAGATATATATTATGAAGTTGGTATTTGGTATATTATCGTAGTAGTAGTTGGTGCGTCGAATAGCAATACGTCTTCCGAGCAGTCGTGGTGTAGTCTGGCGAATAAGTTTATGGGGTTTCCTTAGACTGATGGGGGCCAGAAATCTAAAGAACATTTTAACAAAATGTAAATACGTTTTTTAAAATAGGGTGTCAATTTTCCGTTGAAGCGTTCTGGACAAAGCAAGGATATATGGATTGATACCATCTGCAGATTTCAAACATCTACTGTGGATAATGAAATCTTAGCTGGTTGGACAAGCCCCCCCCTAAAAAAATAACGAATAAAGGAATTAACATGAGATCAAAGTGTGATACTGTGGTTGAAGACGAACATGGTCAGAATAAATAAATAAATAAATAAAAAAGAGAGTAGGTTAAACCCAGGCATAAGTAAAAGGGGTGGGTGGCTGACCTTTTTACGAATCCAAAGATTAGGTCGTAAAGTTTAAAGAGATCTGTATGCCCACCATGAAATGGGACCACTTGGTGATAATATCTTAGGCACCCAGGTATTAAAAGCAAAAAGGATTTTTAGGAGAAATTCTCTTTTGAAAAAAAATTAATGATCAACGTATTGAAGACGTATTGTCTGAAAAAATATTTAAGTATTTTAATTTTAAGGGTTAATGGCGACTAAAAGTCTGCGATTTATTTAAGTGCTGGCCATTTGTGTGGTCCGGAGAAGATGGTTTGGGGAAGGGGAATTTGACATAAATACAACTAAACTCGAGCCCTAAGGCAGTTAGAACCCGGGGATCGAAGGGCTAAGTTCGCCTGTAGGGATAGCAGTAATAGCCAGTTGGATAGACAGCGAAAGCATCACACACACTCTTCTTCCATGTGTCTTGTTTACACTTGTTGTTGTTTTGTTTTTAATCCTTGTGAGCCTGTTTTTCTGACTCGTGCCTTAAATCGGCCAGCACATAATTCACAATGTTGGGGTCTAGACAAGTACATCGACAGAGCAGAGTGCAGAACAGGTCCTCTCACAAAAGAAATGGAGGTTGTCTCTTTTACTAAGCTGACTTTAAAGTTGTCTGATTATATAAAACAAAGTTATACTTTAAAATATTCTGTTTTTTCCGCTTAAAGTGAATTTAAGTGTTTTCTGTTTTTCTTGAAGGTATTTAAAAACAAATGCTTAATTTTAGTTTTAAGTTAACCATTAAACAAATCTAAAATAGAAGTGAATTTAAGTGTTTTTAATTTACAAAATGAATGAAAAAGTCATTTAGGAATGTTATTACATAAAGCTAATGTAATAATTAAATTTAATAAATTGATATCAATTTTTGTAAAAATATCGTTGAAATGCATTTTTAAACAAACGCATTTTTAAAGAGTAATTTTTTTTGTAGGTAATTCTTTTAAAAAGTATATTTATAAGAAAAACGTCAGCATAACAACAGTCAATACTTCATTTCTATACAATAAAATAAATAGAATAAAACAAATTACTTTCATGTTTATTTTGTTTCATGCCAATGTCATATTTTGGTCCAAAATTCAACATCATGTTTTTTTTTTAAGTAACAAAAATACCCATGAGCAGAAAAAAAAAAAGAAGGTTTTTTATTCAATTTTTTCCCCCCATAATGTTTCAGAAATGTTGATATCTTTTTTACAGAGTAAAGAAAAATTAGGGTAAAGTTTATGGAGTTATTAGTTTTCAGCTTTATTCGAAATCCAATGGGTTATTCCCTCACAGGTTCGTATCCTGTTCGCAGCGCCATATTGTGTGTTAAGAGTATTTACGGTGTTCGAAGGAGCTCTTATTTCTCCGTAGTTGTAGGCAAATTGTCAGACAAAGAAGACAAACACACAATGGAAATTTAATACATGTATTGACAATAAAACAAAACTTGTTGCAAATTTTATTGGTATTTGCTACCAGACATGTGAGTTAAGTAATGTTCTTGGAATAGTGGTGATAACAGGGTGTTCTGCTCGTTGGTAGGAAATGTTGATAAGACGATTCTTCGGACGTTTCTCGTTCTTCCTTGGTAACTGGTTCGGTGATAAGTGAGCCCTGTTTTGGACTAGGCGATGAGAGTAACTACCATGCGATAAGTAAAGTTTAGGGATCACTATTTATGCGACTACCCTCAGTGAGTGCTCCGCGATAAGTAAAGTTTAGGGAACGCTATTTACGCGACTACCTTCAGTGTGTTCTCTGCAATAAGTGAAGTTTTTGGTGCCAACATATGATGTTGGCGATTCGCCCCCTAGCGACAGGGGGAGATAATTTACTATCGAATTTTCAATAGTGTTATATATATATTATTATTTTGACAGTGTAGTTAGATTTTGAATTAAAAGTCGTTGAAGTTCAAAATAGATAATTGACACGCGATGACATTCAGTTGACCCCAACTTCCTGCCACAAGGAAACGTGGGAATGAAGGCAGAGCTTAGTCAGTCAGTTAGCAGTTAAGCGGGAGTTGACATGATGTAAAGATCATCTCTGCTTCACTCCAGTTGAGAAATCTGGTGCTGAATAAATACGTGATCACATAAAATAAAATATGAGCCTCGTGTTGTCTCTGCTAATAGTGTACCAGCATCTTCAGAACAGAACAGACCAGACCAGCTCTGTGTGGATACAGAATGTTGCCCAGAGGACCTCCTGGAGACAATGAATGATAGAAAGAGAATGTCATAGATATCTGTGCTGCTGGCGCGACATGATGATGATGAGGATATATACACAACGTTTGTCCTCATATTGTTATATATACAATATTTCAGCCGATGTGTCCTCCAGCCTTCTTCAGGTGTTTTTTGTTGAACTCAGGAACCTTCTTGTTGAACTCAAGAGCCTTTATATAACTTCAAACCGAACCCATCATTTAATCCATTGGGGTAAATTGTTCTCATTTTGTTAACTATGACCGTGTTAAGCTAAGTTAAGTTTTTTGTTATTTTCGCCTGAAATTTGTTAGTTGGGCAAGTGGTAAGTTCTAAGTTGATATTTTTTTTGGTAATTTTTTCTTAACTACTTCATTAACATTTCTTTAATCAACTATGTAGGGACACCCTTGTTAATTAAAATTTAGGTATCATTGTTCAACAATTACTCGAAATCAGTAATTATTTCAGGTTACTTTTTATTTTTTTTCTCTTGTTAACGTTCAAAGGGAAATAACTCAGAACCTTGAGTTATTCCCCTTGTTGACAAAAAAATCGAATCAATCCAAAAGGCGTCGAATATTATATGAGAGAGAGAGAGACAGAGACAGAGAGAGAGAGACCTTTGAAATAGACTGAATGGGAAAAGCAGATGGAAGATACGGAAACACGAAATACCGACGATCTATACAGATTGTACAACACAAGAAAAAATCTAAATCGTTAGGCGTTGGCAGTTTAACTAGAGGGTCAGTTCGTGTTTTTCCTGTCTTTCAGTATGTGCTGGTATCGCAAAAAAAAAAAAAAAATTTTTCAATCTAAAACCAAAAATCAAGGAAATGTTCGATTTTAATGAAATTTTGCCCAAATTATTCATTAATGACTTAATTTTATAATGAACAGCTTATTTTATTATAATAAACTTGAATTTTTTTTTATCAATTCAGAGTGTAGGGGAGGTTTTGACATTTGGTCATTTAAAAAAACAAAAACAAAAAACAAACATTTCCAGTTCCTAATTTTTACATGTCTAGAAAGATTGAATCCTGAAAAACACATAAAACAAAATAAAAACATTAAAAAATAAAAAATTCAATTGGTCTATTTTTATTCACTTGATGATCTCAGTGCATATATCTTATTATAATGGAGATTCAGTGAGTCTGTAACCGAAACTATGTCACTGCTTACATCATAATACCCTCAGGAATTGCATAAGTTTATCAATGAGTATTCAATTTATAGTCAAAATCATTAATACACAGAATAAATCTTATTTATCAAGGATGTTTTTATGAAAATCTGAATTAGTTTTTCCTCAAAACAGCCCATATTATTAGTGTGTTTAAAATCCTGCAATGTGTCTTATATATTACAAAAAAATAAAGGTTTAGATTATATATGGTGTGGTTAATTTGCATATTGGTTTTAACAAAACTGGGTTTAATAAATAATTACTTGTTACTATTGATCTCTAATATTGTTTTATTCTCCAACATATTAAAATCAATCTTATGAATAATTTTATATAGAAACCAATTAAAATAAGTTATCTTTTTATATGCATTTTTAATTAATTTTGTTAGACTAATTTAATTACATTAAAACCTAAATACTTAAACCTGGCTGCCCTGTCGGTGGGGCGTTAGAATGCACCGACTGCACCTCTGCAGAGGGGTAAGACTCCCCCAATGGGGCCACCTATTGGCCGTGGGTGGCGACCCATGATGCTTAAGGAAAGAGCCCAGGTGGATGAGCAGTTTAATGACATGCAATACTCCACTTTGGCTCTATCTTGGGCTAGACGGGCGGTCGGAGAGGCCCCCTCCGATCAATTGGCTGGTCACTTCAAGCCCTAGCACCTATATGATTTTCCCAACCCTATTGCCCTTATGGCAAGCCGCAGCCCCTTTTTATCATATGGGTGCTAGAAGGCGGTGGCTGCGGATCTACATGTCCTGGGAATGACGTTAAACTCTATCTGATGGTGAGGTTCCAGTTTTGGAGGTTTGGGGAATGTGGAGCACCCCTTCATCACCATTGCTCCCTGGTCCACTCTGACCCGGAGTGGTAGTACCTGTTAGGGTCCCATCTATGGGTTAAATAGAAAAATGTATTTATAAAAAAATTGTATTATCCATTAAGAATTGATTTATTTCAAAACTTTATCGGCATTAAATGACCCACTGAGGTTGATATGTCGTAAAACAAAACAAACCAAAACTTACACCTGGAGAGTACATATTTTGCTAGAACAATCAAAAGATATCATTTTTACCTACTAAATTCAGAAGAGAGAGCACTTTTTTTGTATAAAAAAAAAAAAGTAAATTTGATTGAAATTTTAATGATTAGATTAATTTCATGTCTTTGTAATTGACACCACATATTTAAGACACATTTGTCTTAATTTCATCCTCATGATGTTTTTAAAAGTTAAAAAAATACAAAATCTAAACCGAAAAAAAAAAAAAATCAAAATATAAAGTCAAATTATAAACCAAAAAGAAATAAAAATATAAACCGAAAAAAGTCAGAATATGAACTGAATAAAATCAAAATATAAACCGAAAAAAAAGTCAGAATATAAAAATGAAAAACTATAAAAATTTCTGTGTTTCAGGGTGAGTCCACAATCAAGTCCGCCGCAAACTAGTTAAGTTTGTCACTTTTCTTTTTCCACTAGTTTTAACCACAGTCTTATGTCGGTTAGTCTCTGCCAGTGCACGCATCACTCTGTTCTTCGTTCACCTTAGATTACAGCTACTTATGGACGTAGCCTCCCAGCATCCTGGCACCTGAATCGAACCTCATGTCCACACAATGCCCAAATCTCATTTTCTTGCATTTGGGAGGACGTGGGTTCGATTCCAGCATGCAAGACCAAGTATTTCTCTTTTTCTCACTGAATACGGCAGTTGCTGTGCATTGCTGCTTCGTTCTTCTTCGCATTTTTTAAATAAAAAATTTCGATATAAATTCATCGAATTCATTTTTTTAGGTTTCTTTTGGGGAGATAACTCTCCCTAACAAAGTTGACACTGGTATGTGCAGTCACAAATCAGTGACAAAATAGTGAAGAACATGGCTGCTTGTTGAACATATCACATGGCCAATAGCTGAACTGTTTTATCCTACTCATTCTACTGTATTCCCGGTCGGTAAGAAAGGTAAAAACCAATATTGTTATATACTATTTCTCTGGATGTTTGAGATGAGGCTTGAAGATTAGTATTATCTGCGTAATTCGGCCTATTGTCCCCATCTTCATTGTTATTTGTACAACGTTTCGGCCGATATACCCTCCAGCCTTCTTCAGGTATTTCTTGTCGGACTCGGGAACCTTCTCGGACTCGGGAACCTTCTTTTCGAACTCAGGAACTTTCTTGTCATATTCGGGAGCCATCATGGAACTTTGAACCTTTATTTATTCCCATAATTAAGAAGGCCAGATCAGATTGAGAAAAAAAAAAAAAAAAAGAAAAAAAAACACAATATGAGTCTAGGTAAAAAATCATACATAAGTAAAATAGGTAGATATTCTAGCCAAATCAAGACATTAGGTTTATAAGTTTCCAAAATTCACACTGAATTGTCCAATTGGACACATGGCCGAGTGGATTAGGCAGTTAGGTTAGAACAGTTCTAAGTGACAGTTATCTCGGGTACCCGAATTCAATCCTGAGTGAAAGCAGTTAGAAAAATAATTAACACAACTCTTACCCCAGCTATGGTTAGCAGAATGAGAACAGGATACCCCCGTGGAATAAATAAAGGGTTAGGTTCAAAGTTCCGTGATGGCTCCCGAATACGACAAGAAAGTTCCCGAGTTCGAAAAGAAGGTTCCCGAGTCCGACAAGAAATACCTGAAGAACGTATATCGGCTGAAACGTTGTACAAATAACAATGAAGATGGGGACAATAGTCCGAATAACACAGATAATACCAATATTGTTATATGTTAAACATATTTAACTGATTTTGTTATACCTACATCTTGAGATATAACAGGTATAAAAGATAATTCTAATAATACTAACAATTTTTTAGAATTTATAAGTAAATGAAATATTTATGATGGCAAAACGTTTGCATTTCACATTGTGCTAATACCCTTGGGAAAGGTATGAATCCAACTATGGGTAAATGGCAAAGTAGACTGGACTCTTTAAGCTTGGTTAATGTTATATTCCCAACCTATGAACATTAATGGATATGTCCTAATCCTCATGAATATGGGAGTATTATGCTGTGTAGTCTTATACCACTAGCAGTGGTTTACCTTCTTTATGCTAATGGAAAGTATTGTATTTTGTTAATGTTATAAAGATTCCATTTCCTTTCCAACCTCCGTTTGGTTATTTCTCATTTAGTAAGATTTATTAGGTTACAACATTTTGGCGACGAGGATGAGATATGACATTAACCCGAAAAGGAAAAGATATTGTCTCTGTGCAGAGTAAATCTAAAAAGGAGGGTGTTATATACCCTACCTATGAACATTAATGGTATGTCCCAATACCCTACCTATGAACATTAATGGGTATGTCCCAATCTTCATAAATATGAGAGTATTATGCTGACTGAGTAGTCTGATACCACTAGCAGTTGTTTACCTTCTTCACACCACAGGCGAGTATTATATTTTTTTTAATGTTATAAAGATTCAAGTTCCTTTCCAGCCTCCGTTTGGTTATTTCTCATTTAGTAACCTTTGTTAGATTACAACAGTTAAGAAGGAAAACTCTGAATTCAAACCTGTTAAAATTACACTTAAAAAAATTGACCTTGTGTTGTATCCTGGAGAGGTTGGGTGAATATATATATATATTTACCAACCCCTCCGCACGAGCAGGATGCGACACAAGGTCAATGTCTTAAGCGGAGTTCAAAAGGTTTGAATTCAGAGTTTTCCTTCTCCTAGACCGGTTGCCTAACCAACGTTAAAGAGCCCAGTCTGCCCTACTATTTACCCATAGCTGGAGGGAGAGTAGGATTAATACCTTTCCCAAGGGTATCAGCGCTAAGTGAAATGCAATTAGCACGTCCAGGATTTGAACTCTGGGACGAGTCCATTTCCCATGACTTTAACCATTACACCACGTGCTTCCTACATTGGGTGAATATATAGATTATTATCATCAGTTACTTGAAACCAAATTATTGCTTTAAAGAAAAAGAAATTTAGCATTAAATAAGGGTTAACATGTCATAAGATCAACCAACCAATATCTACTCTAAAATGTCTATGTGTAAAGGGTTATGAGAAACAATTAAAATGAAACTTATAAATTATAAAGAGCTAGCAAGGGAAATAACTCTCACATACCAAATCATCATAAATGCTGGAGTTGTCCACCTTGAATGAATGTGGGTTCACTATAAACCGTAATTTAAATTTTTTTTATTCATTTACTTTATATATATATGTATGTATGTATGTATATATATATAAGTAAATGAAAATTTTATCTATTTATTCTCTCTCTCTCTCTCTATATATATATATGCATGTTTTGTTGAATATATATATATATCAATAAAAGAAGAACGTTTAAATCAACTTAGATTTATATAGGCCCCAATTTTCGTCGAAATAAATTTATTATGGGATTACTGTATTGAGTTCTTCTTTTATTGATAAATATTGCTCTGTATATAATCTAAAAGGTTATTTTACATTGAGCTCTCTTTAGTGATTTAATGATTCACTGTATTTATACATACTGGATCATCAATATTAGTACAGTGGATCTTGAAATCACATATAGAATCATCCCTTACTACCAAGTTTTGGATAAATCTCTTATATATATATATATATATTTATTTATTTCAATAGTTTTTTTTGAAGCATGAATAGCTGTGAGTGTAAGTGTTCAAACTAGACTAATATTTAAGAAAATACAAATGACCTACCAGTCTTGTTAGAATTGATATTGTAAGTGATATCAATCTTAGGAGATATTTATACTAATTGTTATATTGCTGGTTAAGGCAGATGTAAAAAAATTTTCGAATATATTTTTACTGGAAGTTGGTTTATGTGTTAAAACATGTACATAAGTAAATGAATGAAATTTGTAAAATTACGATATATAGTGGGCCTACATTCATCATGAATTGGTATATGAGAGTTATCTCCCTTGTGAGCTCTTTATAAATACAGTGTTTCCATTTTAGATAAAACCCAGACCATATTGGTTTCCCCCTTTTCATCAACTAATATCTAGGACTACTGACTGTCTTCTGTTTCTTTTTTGAGACTAAAAGCAAGCCGATCAATTCCTCTGAGATGGGAGTGGGTTTTCTTAGTGTAGGATATAGAGAATACTCTATCTAGAGTATGTACATAATTCATTGGCTACCCATGAATTATGTAACAATTGTAGGGCACGTAAGCAAAAATCATCAAGAGGCTGAGAATCAATAAAATTTTAAGGGAATTTTCCCCTTTAAAAGGAAAAAAAAAAAGGGATAGTTGTGTTATGTATTTCTTTACTCAAGCATATAATGGCGAGAGAGTGAGACAGACGAGGAGATGATGATGATGATGAGAGTCTTGTTCTCTCTGTCAATTTGCTAACTGTTGCTAATTCATCAGCTACCATCTTCTCTTGTTGGGCTATTTTCTCAGGCTGGTTCTTCTTTGCAGTTGGGCTGGGTGTCTGTGCATTCTTATTTCAATTAATTAACAAGACTTTGCTGGTTTTTTTTATATACTTTTATTAAACAACCCCAGCCCATGATTCAACTGCGCAGTAAAGAGCAACATCTTGATGAGACAGACTTTCGCCTCTGCTCACTCCGAATTTCTGATTAAATTCTGATTTCAATTAAACTAAAAACTGTCTCACACCCTACTGGTGTGCTATTTAAGGGGTCAGGTAAAAGGTTATTACCTTTTTTATATACTTTTATTAAACAACCCCAGCCCATGATTCAACCGCGCGGTAAAGAGCAATATCTTGATGAGACAGACTTTCGCCTCTGCTCACTCTGAATTTCTGATCCCAATTAAACTAAAAACTGTCTCACGCCCTACTGGTGTGCTATTTAAGGGGTCAGGTAAAAGGTTATTACCCGCCAATAATGATAACCATAACGGCTGGTAATTTTCTACTCAACCCCTATTATTTTTAAACTCTGATTCAAAAATATCTATCTACAGTATGTACATAATACATTGGCTATCCATGAACTATGTAACAGTTGTGGGGCATGTGGGTTTGGGCTCAGCAAAAATCATCAAGAGGCTGAGAAGCGATAAAATTTTAAGGGAATTTTCCCCTTAAAAAAAAAAAAAAAAAAAAAAAAAAGAATAGTTTTCAATTGTGTAATTTTAATTTTTATTGATTTGTTGAATATATTGTTTAATTTCTTCTTTAGCGGAATCATCCAGAGTGTTTATCCAAAATTCATAAAAGTTCCTCTTTGCATTTATATCTAATTCTTTCTGCTTGATTAGATCCGCAAGAAATTTCAACCAAACAAGCATTAACTGCCTTTCGTTGATTTCTTTGAGGAACTGAAGAATTCTCATGATTCCATAATAATATTTATTATGCCTGCAAAAGAAAAAAAAAAGAAAAATTCAATTGAAAAATTTTTTTGGGAAAAAAACTTGTTGAGGAAGTGTTGAACAACAAAAGCAGATATGATATACATCATATAAAATTTTAAACCCATCCTTGTATGTAAGGAAAGACCCCCTAAAGTGCCTGCTATCTATTACATGTACACACACACACATTTTATATATATATATATATATATATATATATATATATATAAAAACAATTTTTTTTTGTGATGAAACAAAGAAAATACAGTGCTCAACCACAAATTATGAGAGCTATTATTTATTTAATTTGTTGAGTATTTAAAAAAAATAAATGTTTATTATAGACAGCTACCCAGGTTGTCTTGCTAGGTCGCAATCATCAGGCTGTCAAATATATATATACATTAGGTTATTCCCTATAAGTTTAACATAATCAAAGGGGAACCACTCTTGATTGATAAATTATTTAATTATTTTCCCATTAAACTAACCCTAAACCCGTATTCTTTTTTCCTAGTAGATCAATAAATAAATAATTTATCAGTCAAGAGTGGTTCCCCTTTGATCATGTTAGACTTATAGGAAATAACCTATATATATATAATATAATAAAATAAATATATAAAGGTTTTACATATTCTATTTATTTGGTGACAAAGGAATTTGTCACCTAATAAATAGATATGTAAAACCTTTATATATTTATTTTATTATATTATATAACAGCTCTATTTTATATTAAGCACTCTACCAATAATACTGCCTTTGGTACACCATTCTAGTAAAAGCTGAAACAATGACCATCCCACACTATAGTATATATATATATATATATATATATATATATATATATATATATATATATACACACACACACACACACACACACCTTACCTTAAATAAACAACTGTATCCGGTAAAAAATTTTAAGCAAACTGATAAACAAATTTTCCCCATTTGGTCTGAAGATCGTATAGGCAAAAAAATGTCAGTGACCAGGTATTGACTCCATGTCCACACTAACTTAACTCAAATATAAATGCTCTATCAATGATATTGAGCACTATTTGCTTAGAAATATACCACTCATATCCACAAAATAGATAATATAGAAACACATCCAACATATGCACATTACTGTGACAGAGAACACGAGGTGAGTGGCCTGCCGTATTCTCGAAGGAAACGGGCTAGGCTTTGCCTGGCATGTGGAATCGAACCCGCGTCCTTCGGAATGCGAACGGGCGACACATTGGCACTGAATTCAAGACACTACTGTCCCGGATGTAAGCGCCAGGTGCCCGGATGATGGCTACAAGGATTCCGGCAGCTAGGATTGGCTCGGAATCTCGTGCGTGGGGTGCAGACACCCGGATGTTGAAGGAAAATCTTGTATAAGTAGAGGTGGGGTGACGACAGCAAGCAGTTGCGATTTTTCAGCTGCTGATGATAATAGAGTTGATGATTGTACGACGACGACGGATTTTTTTTGTGCTGTAGATTTTTGTGACGGCGACGACATTGTTGACCCCCCCCTCTCTTCAACAAGTCGAATTTATTTTCCCCCTCTATTTTCTTTTCTTTTTTGTACCAGAATTACATGTATATAGAATATATAATATAAACACACATCCAACATATGCACACATATATAATTAAATGTAGGTGTTTTTTTCCCTTTCTCTTTTTAAATTTTTTTTTACAAGTATATGTAGATATGTAAAATTACAATGAATACTTACGAAGATATTTTCGCAAGTCGTTCTTTGTAGTTGTTAGTTAAAGTAATTGTACAGGAAATTTCAAGTTGCATTCCATAGAATTTCAGCATCATCATAAAAGCTCTGAGAGCACGTTCTTTCAATGTGGGTGATGAACAGATTTCCTGAAAATTCAAAACAGCAAATTTGAATATATAGCTTGGCAGTCCGGTTTCAGATCACGCACAGGGCGGCCTTCCTATCTATAGCTCTGCTGATGAGGCCTAATGGGCCGAAATGTACATACAGAGATTGATTTTTCTCGATTTGTTTAGCCATACATTTAAATAGGCATTCCCGCCTAATTCATTATTAATTAATTAATTTTCAAAATTAGGTACGACTCCAATTAAGCACATATTCTCCCAAAAATTGTCGGCAAAAAGCCATTCCAAACACACCGTGTTTACAACTTATCATATCGTCGTGTAATAAAAGTCACTAGAAGTGGAATATTAACCTACTTTAAACAAATCGTAAAATCTAGGAAGTCCGTTTGGTGTAGGGGTTATGGTATCGGCCTGTCAGCTTGGCAGTCCGGTTTCAGATCACGCACAGGGCGGCCTTCCTATCTATAGCTCTGCTGATGAGGCCCAATGGGCCGAAATGTACATACAGAGATTGATTTTTCTCGATTTGTTTAGCCATACATTTAAATAGGCATTCCCGCCTAATTCATTATTAATTAATTAATTTTCAAAATTAGGTACGACTCCAATTAAGCACATATATATATATATAGTGTGGTATATTTATGAGTAAATAGTGCTCAATATTGTTGATTGAGCAAGCATATCTAAGTTAGGGTATCGTGAAAATGAAGTTAACAGCACTTAGTTACTGATAGTTTCTCACCCATACAATTTTCAAACTAAGTTAGGCAAGATTGTCAGTAACCAAGCAGCGTTGACGTCATGTCCATGCAAGCCTAGCTATTGAAATGTATTTACATACAACTGCATGTTTTAATATGAAAATATCATAAAATGTGTTCTTAATTGTGTTTGTGTATTATTTGAAATGAACTATGATATTTTCGTGTTAAAACATGCAGTTGTATTGATTTGAACAAATTCGTATTTTCAGTGTAGATTTACAGTGAAATGAAAATGGCCGACCAAAAGATACGGCTTCCTCAAAGTGAAACAAACAATGGGAGGTTACTCTCATTTATGTAACTAATGTTTAGATTACCCAATAAAATATACTTGGATTACTTACATAAACATCTTCATCAGTAAGAAGTGGGACTTGAGAGTTTTTTCCTGGCTTTCTATTGGGAAATAACCTGAAATTATAAATACAAAAGAATTCTAAAAAAAAAAGTAGAGAGAAGTAGCAGTGAATTTTTTTTTTTTTTGGAAAAAAAAAAAAAAAAAAAAAAAATCAATACAAAAACTTGAAATGACTCTTTAACCCTTTCAAGACAAATTGTCTTAAAATTAGATGAATATTTATTATTGCTAATAATGTCAATGCTATAACGTTTCGGTTTTCATGACCTTCTTTAGGACATAAGATGAGTTCTCAGTAAGAGAACCAAATTGTCCAACACAAGAACTCATCTTATGTCCTAAAGAAGATCACGAAAACTGAAACGTTATAGTGTCAACATTATCCCCCAAAATAAATATTCATCCATTGTAATATACACACACACACAATCGTCTTCAATCTACGGTGCAAAATGCATCTAGTTGGATCTGGTCTAGATTTAGAAGTTTACAGCACGAATGATACGCGCGCGGAATCATCATTCCCGTGTTTGCTATGTAACATCTGCAATCGCGTAATCAACTCAACGGCCAAAAACAAACGCATTTTCAAATAACAAACTGCACTGATAAAGAAACATCTCCAATGAACGGATGATATAATCTATTCTCTGTTTAATACATATATACAATTTTTTTTTTAATACCCTGTCCGGTGGCGAAAGCTGCTTGGTAGCGCTAGGAAGTGGCAGTCCTGTCGTAGCTACCGAAACTGTGTTATCACTCCTAGTCGACAGCTGACGAGGACAGGGTATCGCACGTGCTATCACACGTTGTATGACGAAAATATAAAAAATTTTGTTTGTTTGTCTACATTTCTCCATATGTATATATATATATATATATATATGTGTGTGTGTAAATTGAAAATGGAAGTGAATCCGATGGTATGTTGAAAAGAGAAATAAAGGAAAGAAAGTATTGAATGGATAAAATAGGATTAATTTAACTTACACGTGTTTCGGTCAGGAGTTTATCCATGTGTACATTATTCTATCTTATTATTTTTAAATAACAAAATGAAATGAAATAATACATTATTAGTTCATTTCATTTTGTTATTTAAAAATAATAATATATAGAGTAATGCACACATGGATAAACTCCTGACCGAAACATGTGTAAGTTAAATTAATTAAATTAATCCTATTTTATCCATTCAATACTTTCTTTCCTTTATTTCTCTTTTCAACTTATATATATATATATATATGTGTGAGAAAGGGAAATGAATCCGACAATATGAGGAAAAAATGAGTAAAGAAAAGAAATGTAGATGGATAAAAATGAATTTTATCGATATCACTTTTAATCGATACCACTTACACATGTGTTTCGGTCCGTTTATCAAAATGTATACGGATTTACGCTATTATTATTATTAAAATAATCAGATGGAGTTGAAATGATGATGATAATAATAATAGGAAAAATGTATAAAATTTTCCGTACACAGAGAGATTTTGACGACCTTCATCAGAGTGGTATTTTTTATTTTTTGAGTTGGAGACAAGAATAGAATTTCAAATGTTCGAAAGAAAGAATAATTTTTTAAATCGTTATGAACGCATATATATATATATATATATATAATAATATATTTTTGAAGGCGTAATAATGCACATTTATGTTTAAAAAACATATTTCTTTCTTTTTTTTTTTTTTTTTCCTAAATATTTTCAAGCAAATGCTCATCTTCAGAGGATTGAAAGATTTTTTCATAATTTTCATCTGTATTTGATAAATTCAACTGTGATGCTGGTCTGTTGAATGTCTGATCGTAACTGCGAAAGTTTGTTTTTTTTTTTTTTCCGGCGAAGATGTAATAAAAATAATTTTATATCATCATTTTTATAGTGAGTTCGAAGCATTAATTAAAATGTAATAATATATAATTTTCATCTGTATTTGATAAATTCAACTGTGATGCTGGTTGAATTTATCAAATACAGATGAAAATTATGAAAAAATCTTTCAATCCTCTGAAGATGAGCATTTGCTTGAAAATATTTAGGAAAAAAAAAAAAAAAAAGAAATAAATATGTTTTTAAACATAAATGTGCATTATTACGCCTTCAAAAATATATTATTACATTTTAATTAATGCTTCGAACTCACTATAAAAATGATGATATAAAAAATATATATATATATATATATATATATATATATATATATATATACACACACACACGATAAAATAGAAGTTGATTTGTTGGAAATGCTGTTATATAGAAAGTTAGATTTTACTTACCACTCCATATATTTTTCAAATTCATCCAATTTGTCATGGTCATTATCCCACTCTTGGAGGATTGTTTCAATAGGAAAACCTTTGAATAAAAAAAATAACTATTTTCTACAATATGAAATTTGGATTTATAAATACAAGATTCATTTTTATAATGATAATTTTTCAAGGTACAAGAGATATGAGCTGATGAACTCTTAACAACTTGGGCAACAACCAATGTTTTGTTTAGGAAACAATTATAGTAGGCATACTTAATTTGTTGAAAAATCTGTGTTTTGACAATACAAATTTACCCTCCCCCCGTTTGAAAAAAAAAATCAGATAATTCCCTAATTAGTATTATCTGCGTTATTAGGACTATTGTCCCCATCTTCATTGTTATTTGTACAACGTTTCGGACGATATATCCTCTGGCCTTCTTCGGGTATTTCTTGTTGGACTCGGGAACCTTCTCGGACTCGAGAACCGACAAGAAATACCTGAAGAAGGCCGGAGGGTATATCGGCCGAAACGTTGTACAAATAACAATGAAGATGGGGACAATAGTCCGAATAACGCAGATAATACTAATCTTCAAGCCTCATCTCAAACATTTAGAGAAATAATTCCCTAATTTTTGATAAATTTTTTTCAATCGAGAGTGTTAAATTTATTTTGTAAACATGGATTTTACGGCATTAAAATTAATTAAATTGATTATTTAAGGTCAAATTTTTGTCTATGTCAAAAAGTAGTAACATAATGAGCATCAGTAAAAAAAAAAAAAGAAAAAAAAAAAGAAAAATAATATTACACATGTAATTTATTTTTAGTACAATTATAAAACTATTTTTTTGGGCAATTTTAATCAAATATGTCTTAAGATGGCCACTGTGAGTTGCCGTAAAATCCGTGTTAGTGTCAAGCAAGCTCAACATCACTTCATTCCAATGTAGTTTGTCAGCTTGGCAGCCTCCATCCAGAGTTGCTTACCAAAAAGATTATCATAGGAAAGATTCAGAATCGGATTAAAACCATAAACACAACCCAACAATGATACTTCTCCTCCATTCAATTCATCCCCCCTAATAACAAATAGATGTAAAGTTACTGCTTTTAATTTCACAACACAAGAGGCTCATAGAGTTAAAATATCTGTCCCTTTATGTTGTAAATATTAAATAATTTAATCAATTTAATGAATTAAGGGATTTGTTAGTTTACCCAATCGATGCCAGACATTAAAATAGACACATTCTGTTGATATTGCAATTTTTGAAGGTACAAAAGATATGAACTGATTAACTCTTAGCAACTCGGTCAACAAGTCAATGTTTCTATTTTGTTTTTTTCTTAGGAAATTAATAGCATTTTACCAAACCAAAAATTAAAGGAGTTATGTCCCCTTATTTTCTGTTGAAAATTTTGTATTCATTCAAACCACAATGATAGTAAAAATTAATAACTTTTCAGAAAGTAGATACAATTTTAAAAATTCTAAAAGATTCTTCAACCATTCTTAATTTGTTAGGGCGAGTCAAAAGTTTTGCAATATTTTGGTACATGCTAGTTTGCAACGTGTACATCATGTGACTAAAGCAGTTCAAGATGTGGAAAGGTACCAGCTGTGCTTGGTAGTATTGTGGTAGTTGGTGTGCTGACACATTGCCCCACTCTAGTGTTCACTCATCTTTTTCTTTCATCTTAATGGATAAAAATATTTCAAAGTTCAAAGATTTATGTTAATGGATTTATGGTTCTTCAAAATTACTCATTTAGATGAGATAAACTTTTGTTTTGACTGAATACTTAAATATTTAGTCTTTTTTTAGTTGATTTTATTATGAAAAAAGAAAAACAACTTTTGAATGTTGTTGTTTTTTTTTGTTTTTTTTTTCAATTTTCTTTTATTTACTAAGTTTTTCTACTTACCATATGGAGTGGCAGGACTTTGATTTTTGTAGAAATCAATTATTTGAGATTGGCTGTCATTTCCTGATTTGACAAAAGAGAAAATAAAATCATATTAGAAAATGTATGTTTTTATCTGTCTTTTTTTACTAATCAACATGATAGAAAATACTGTGAAAATATTAGTTATCTGATTGTAAATATTTCAATAAAAAAAATATTGTAAATTTATATTGAATTAGATTTAAGAGCAAAATATAAATCTAATTTGTATTTTCTTGGTTCAAAATATACAGAATTGGATAATAAAAAAACAAAAACAACAACAACAAAAAAAACCCCAAACAGATGGTATGTATTTATCTTACCCCTCAGCCACTGACAGTGTGTGACACAAGGTCAATATCTAAGCAGAGTACAAAATGATGTTGTTTGTTTACCTTTGATTTATTCTTAATATTTCAGGATAAAGATCCCTTCATCAGAAGATTTCTGGAGCTGTTACTTTGTTGCTAGGACTTGTCCATTCTGTTGTATGCCTAGTGATATCTTCTAAATTCTCTGCGTGTGTATGTATAAGTGTGTGTGTGTGTGTGTGTGTGCATGCGTGTGTGTGTCTGTCCAACTATGTATTAGTATCATTCCAGATTTGGCCTATCCTTTTTTTTGGGGGGGGGGTAAAGCAGGCCTTAATAGTAATAGAAAATATTTTAACTAACCAGTAATTGCACTTTGTTGGGCTGGTTTTTCTCTGGATGTATGTTCAGTCTGAAAATAAACATTACCAATTAATAAATAAATAAATAAACAACAACTAGTAAGAAATCAAAACACCCTAAATATTTTTTAAGTCCTTACTGTCGTAAAACAAAACAAATATCTCAGTAGAGTGGAGTGAATATGATGCTTTTTAAGTAATTAATTTTTAAAAATATTAAATGTTTTATTTCATTTATTTAATATTTTCCACCTCAATATCTTCCAAAAATCTATTTTTACACCACCTGGAGGGCATTTTTTCCCCCACTAGTTCCAATAATATCTGTGAGTAGACTTGTTGCATAATCTATGTGGTGGCATAGATTATTGGCCCCCCCCCTATAATTCTGCAGGGATAGTCTTTTTTCATATTACGTGCAGTAGTTTTCCATGGAATAATACAAGTAAGACCGGAAATCCCACACGTCACGTGATTTTGAATTAGTTAGAGTTCCAGGCAGGATGTTGGGTAAGAGAGATGTCTCTTGCTTTAGCTGGACTCATCTGCACGCGTGGTGTTAGATAGTAAGAAAAGTTAGTTAAGAATAAAAGTTTTAAAAAAAGTAACATGGTGTTGTTGGTTAATGCATGCTTTAGTTAGAAGACCGACCAAGAAGATGAAGAACCAACAAGAACCCAGACTAGAAGATCACGAATGGCCAAGGAAGGAAAGGAAGTTTTGCATGTGTAAAGACCTCTCTGCTACTCTCTCCTTTCTCTATCAAAAGAACATTGTGTATATACCCACGCAACATGTGTGGGTATATATCAGACTATGGTAAAAATTTACACTCCTGAATTCAGTTTGCCCTATTTTCAAGGAGATAAAATTGATTAGTAATTAAGGATGATCATAAAAAAATAATCTAGCATCCAAATAATCACGTATCCTATACACAGGATATTGTCAAACATTTTGTCTAACTTTAATAGTACGATGCCCAAAGAACTTCTAAAGCTGAGTACTTAAGTAAACTACCATTTCAATAAAGCAATACTAATTATATTTTCCTTGTTTATATATACTAGCAAATGTATGCACCCTCCGGTGCAAGTATTTAAGTTTTCGCTAATGAAACTAAATAAGAATGCAGATAAAAAGATTTGAAACTGAGGGTGTATAATAAAAAATAGAACAACTGAAACTTTTCCCCCACTCCCGTCTTTCATTGCTAAATAATCCTAATTTAACTATTCAGTTAAAATAGGAAGTAAAGAATAAAATTACTGTTATTTATTCTTGTTAACGGTTTTCTTTTATGATTTATCCACAAGTTTGCTCATATTCATTAAGATAAAATCAAACAATTAGAAATCAATAATACTAAGCTCATATTTATTAAAATCAAATTTTTAATATCAATATGCAAATTAGCCTTCCCATTCATACTGTAAACCGCTATTTTGTTGTGTATATAAATACAATTGCATGTTATTCTTATGTAGATATTAACAATAAAATCTTGTAGAATGTTAACTAAAGGAATTGTGACTTGAATAAATATAGTTTGTTATATATGTTCATTCAAAGTTAATATTTGTTTCAGCCTCAATGACAATCATAAGTTTACAGCGGGATACTTCAATATACCTGAATTTCTTCTTTTTTTCTTTACTAAAAAGTTACATTTATCAAAAGATTTCCATTAAGTCGACAGTTGAACTGAAGAAAACATTTTGTCAAAATTCCAATTAAAAGATTAAGCAAATGTTTAAAATTTATTTTTATTAGGATAGTGAATTGCTTTTTTGTACTTTATTAAAAGCTGAAATTTTAGTCATTACAAACACCAAGATTTTTTAAATTAATTTTTTTAAAGATTTATTGAAACTATTGGATGGGAGTTAAAAATTCAATGTCAGAAGGTTTGTATCATAAATAAGTAAATTAATCAAATTTATCAAAAAGAGAAAATTTTTTTTGTACACAACCAGTCTGATTATTCAATTTGTTATACATTTTGTTTTGGCTTTTAGTTTTTTTTTTTTGTTTTGTTTTGTTTTACGGCATATCAACCTCAGTGGGTCATTTAATGCCGATAAAGTTTTGAAATAAATCAATTCTTAATGGATAATACAATTTTTTTATAAATACATTTTTCTATTTAACCCATAGATGGGACCCTAACAGGTACTACCACTCCGGGTCAGAGTGGACCAGGGAGCAATGGTGATGAAGGGGTGCTCCACATTCCCCAAACTTCCAAAACTGGAACCTCACCATCAGATAGAGTTTAACGTCATTCCCAGGACATGTAGACCCGCAGCCACCGCCTTCCATAATGGTTGGTGCTTGCCATAAGGGCAATAGGGTTGGGAAAATCATATAGGTGCTAGGGCTTGACGTGACCAGCCAATTGATCGGAGGGGGCCTCTCCGACCGCCTGTCTAGCCCAAGATAGGGCCAAAGTGGAGTATTGCATGTCATGAACTGCTCATCCACCTGGGCTCTATCTGTAAAAGCATCACGGGTTGCGGCCAACAGGTGGCCCCATTGGGGGAGTCTTACCCCTCTGCAGAGGTGCAGTCGGTGCATTCTAACGCCCCAGCTGACAGGGCGGTTTTGGCTTTTAATCAATACATCAAGGTGTTACCAGGCACCATTTAGATAACTTTTTTTTCTATAAAATATTACTCCTTCTCCCCTTTACTTTGGTGTTTTCAAATAATGGTCTTGTTGGCCAAGGGTGTGGAGTGGGCCTATCCATCAAGATTAAGGAAGATAGTATCAACAAATCCATCGTAAAGTTTTGACGAGGTGGTATGATCATAATGATAATGAAATTTATTGCATACAGTGCTCAGCCCCACAACTCATCAAGGGCTCATGTATAATGTATAGAATAATGTACTCATGTCAGGAAAATGAATAGAGTACAGTAATAATATACATGTATGTGTATGTGTGTGTGCGCATGCATATGGAGGGGGATATCAGATATAGTGTTGTCAAATTACAGGAAGCATGGAGGCTTTTTTTTTTGTTTTGGCAGCCAACAACGGATGCAGGCAGTTTATTCGAACTTAATAGACCTAAATTCCACCATCGTATGTCACCCCGCCGAAAGAAAAGAAAAATACCAAAAATCAGGGAATCAACCGAATTTAATGAAATTTTCAGTGTTGATATATTAATGAATAAAAGATATAATCCACCAGTTATTTTATTCAAAAACTTTTACATTTTTTCAGGTAAGTTAACTTTGAACCACGTAACTTTGAACCACGTATCTTTGAAGTGTAATACAGATTCTTAAAGATACATGGTTCAAAGTTAACTGATCTGAAAAAAAATGTAAAAGTTTTAAAATAAAATAACTGGTGCATTATATGTTTTATTCATTAATATATCAACACAGAAAATTTCCTTAAATTCAGTTATTTCCTGATTTTTGGGGTTTATTTTTCTTTTGGCGAGGTGACATACAATGGTGTTTTTTAGGTCTGTTAAATATGATTTAACTGTTTATTCCATGCCTCAGCAATTCTGAGCATGAAAAAAATGTTTCCGAAAGTCATGCGTGCTATGCTGTTTTCTGACTTTATAGGCATGCATGGTTTGCTGTTGATGGGTAATAGTGGAAACCTGTGCTCACTTTCCATCAATGCCCTTGGAAAAGGTACAAATCCACCAAACTAGTATGTATTTACTAAACTCCTCCGTAGGTGTGTGACTATTTAAGTAATAATAGGTACTGTAAGGAACTAAATATCAAAGTGACTTCATATCAATAGTTCAGACAAAAACAAGAAAAAAATATGTAGACTAATGGTTTGACCAGCAAAAGAGTTATATTGATCAGTTCTGGGGCCACATATAGCTCAAATTATTGTCTAATGTCAAAGCACTATTTTTATAATTAAGTATAGGCCTCTAAGCAATGCAATATTCAACCTTGAAAATCCTGGGTAAATTTCCAAGGTTTATTTTCGGAGAAAAAGAAAATACGTGAATATATAAATTTGTTATTATCGCAGGATTGGGCCTTATTGGCAAATGCAAATCCACAATTACAGGATCTGATGTAAAATCATGGAATTTGGAGTAAAAAAATCCCATGATGCTTGAAGGTTCTTCAGATTCACACTTAACTCCATCAAAACACTCCTTGTCCGGAGAATGGTTAAAAAAAAATTCAGGGAATCAAAAACTTTCCAAAAAAAATTCATCAAATCAAAAACGAATTTGCTTTTTACGATGGAAATATACAATTTAGCTGAAAGCTTGTGTAAGATCTTAGAAATTCAGGTAAAATATTCTGATGTCTTAATAACTGTGAACTTATGCAAATTTCTGGAGGCATGTAGTGTAATGGATGTCATGAGGAGGACTTGCCAGGAGTGATTGACCGACAGGAACGTCTAGTGAGAGAGAGTCATGGGAATCTGTGCTATCAAGACAACATAATAAAAGGAATATGATGATGAAAATAAATTTATTTAAATGACTTTTTTTTTCAAAATTTGGAAGATGGTTGGTTGGTTGGTTTTACAGCATATCAACACTTTTCCAAGTAGGAAGCGCATGGTGTAATGGTTAAAGTCATGGGAAATGGACTCGTCGCCCAGAGTTCAAATCCTGGATGTGGTAATTGCATTTCACTTAGCGCTAATACCCTTGGGAAAGGTATGAATCCTACTCTCCCCCCAGCTATGGATAAAATAGTAGGACAGACTGGGCTCTTTAACCTTGGTTAGGCAACCAGTCTAGGAGAAGGAAAACTCTGAATTCAAACCTGTTGAACTCCGCTTAAGACATTGACCTTGTGTTGCATCCTGCTCGTGCGGAGGGGTTGGTAAATATATATCAACACTTTTCAGGTTATTTAATGCTGGATCCAGTCGTTTTAATTTCAGTTTGTTTACTGTACTTGGTGTTGCTTAAATGGTCACCCATCTAAGTACTGAACAGGTTCATCGCTGCTAAACTAGGTTGATCTAGCTGGAACTGGTGCTTTCAACGTGACTTAACTGTATTATTATTATTATTTTTTTGTCATGTGCCCCCACCCCCTCAATCATTTTGTTAATTTGACTCCCTTAATAAAAGTGCAGGTGAATGATTTTTACATATTTTAAAGAGATAATTCCATGGAGATTTTGGGTCTTCTAATTTTGGTTTGGTTTGTTTTACGGCATATCAACCTCGGTGGGTCATTTAATGCTGACAAAGTTTGGAAATAAATTCATTCTTAATGGATACTCAATTTTTTTTTTAATAAACACATTTTACTATTTAGTTAGAATGGATCTGGGGGGCAATGGTGTTGAAGGGGTGCTCCACATTCGCCAAACCTCCGGAACTGCAACCTCACCATCAGATAGAGTTTAACATCATTCCCAGGACATGATGACCCTCAGCCACTGCCTTCTAGCACATATATGATAAAAAGTGGTTGGGGGTGGTCCATAAGGGTTGGAACAATCATATAGGTGCTAGGGCTTGACGTGACCAGCTGATTGATCAGAGGTGACCTCTCCAACTACCTGTCTAGTCTAAGTAAGGGTCAAAATGGAGTGCTGCATGTCATAGATTGCTCAGCTACCTGTGTTCCATCCTTAAGGATCATGGGGTCGCTATCCACGGACAACAGGTGGCCCCATTAGGGGAGGGAGGGTATTAACCCTCTTCAGAGGTGCAGTAGGTGTATTCTAAAGCCCCATCTGATAGGGCTGCTTTTTGAGCGTTCTAGAAATATAAAAATTACGGACTGGAAATTTTTTTTTATTCAAATGATGCTGTTGTATAAGAATCTTCCTGGGATTCCTGTCCTTGATAGCGGTATGTCACAAGGTTTTTTTTTCTCCCTTGCCAGTTACAGACATGAAAATGTACCCCTTTAAAAATTTACTGTGTTCTCTTTCTATTTCAATATGCTTTCTTTTTTTTTTTTTTCTTTTACGGGGAAAATAATTTTGTTAATTTAAAAGTTTTTTAAAAATTTACAATGCCCCATCGTGGATAAGATACAAAGAAGAAGCAAGTTAACATAAATTTCAGAATTCAGATGAAAAACAATCGATTTTTTTCGACTGAATTTGTACAAAATTTCAATTGAATTTTTACATAAGTCAATTTTCTACAAAAATTCAATCGCAAAAAAAAAAAAAAAAAAAAATTAAACGGGAGGGGGTATGTTTGTAAAATATTTTCATCTATTTGCCAATAAAAATCGGAGTGGGACTTGTAAAATATCTACATTAATTTACCGATAAAAACACGACTCGGAAAACATCTAAGTTGGGCCGGAAATTCGCCTGACACCGGCCCTCTAAAACACCGAAGACCGGGACGACAAAAGATAAAAAATACCCCATATTTATTTTAATCATTACACTAAAAGAAATATAGTTATCTTCAAGATTACCCCACGTTTTGGTGAAACGAATCCCTGGGACTGAATATATTTTGTCCCCAGATTATTTCAACATCCACTTTTGATTACCTGCCCTTTGTTACTATAGCCGAAGCCAAAATAACAAATATTTAATCTTTGTCAGCTTTTTCTTTTCGTATCAAACACCGAAAATAAATAATTAAATAAAACACACCATTTTTCGAACACAGGCAAATATAAAACAGACAACTATTTAAAAAAAATTAATGTCGTAAAAGTGGAAAGTCAATAATTTTCATTGTAAAATAAATAAACAGAAGTACCAAACAGTCAGTTTATTACCCTTGTCGGTCGACGACTACGAAATCCCATGGAATACAATGTACGCTGTACTGTCCGTTGACTAATGTGTTGAGTGGCACCATCGTTGAATTGCGATGTGATTTGATGCAAAGTTCTTCTTTGTTGAGAGGTTACCATTTTTGTCAATCGCTGGCGATCTTGTTTCTGCATCAACTGTGGCCGCCCGCAATTTTTACGGGCCGCTGATGTCTGTCCGGAATTCACATATTTCTGATAGACCCTTGCAACTGTTGCCCGAGAAAAACCCAGGGCAGTTGCTACCTGGGATATAGAGTGTCCCATCTTTCTGGCCCCGACAATCATTCCGCGATCTAGCGGTGTTAAATCCTGGGCACGACCCATAGCTACCGCAGTCGCGCTGCCCCTTTCTTTACGGATTACGTCACACCTACGTCATTTGGTCGAATCCATTTCTACAAGTGTGTGGGGAAGGCGAAACCATCTAACTAGTCATGTCCAAATGGTTAGAGGGAGATAACTGTTTTTTTTCCTCGTGTTTTTCATCTGGCGAGGGGGGGGGGGGAGAAGCCTACGCATGGACAAAATCTACGAAGGCCTACATGTGCAAAATTTAATCTAGGAAAGTTACGCTGTGTCGCCACAAAAACGTAAGAAAAATAACAAGGACATACGTATATAAACAGTTGTTGTTCTCCCCAGAGTGATGATTAAAAAATTACTTATTTTTAATTCAATTTTATAAAAAAAATTCATATTATTTTTCAAAATAAAAAAAAGATTAATTTTTTGTTCTTTTGGTCATCCATAATTTCAAAACGACGCACCCCAAAACTGGTTCCTTCTTTATTTACATTTCGCGTCAGCAAAAAATAGGCGGTAATTTTCACCTTTAGTTGGCTAAATTCCTAGCAAATAAGTAATAATAATAAGTAACCTCCCTTGACTTTCACTTTGAAACAAGCCAGTAGTTATTTTGAAAGTCTCTGTGCGAAATAAACAAATTTTGAAAATTTTTTCGAAAACAATACAACTGCATGCTTTAACACAAAAATATCATAAAATGTGTTCTTAATAACAATTAAGTTCTTTTCAGATAATTTCATGCTAGGAATTTAGCCAACTGACTTTCACTTTGAAACAAGCCGATAGCCATTTTGAAAGTCTCCGCACGAAATACACAAATCTTTTTGAAAACAATACAACTGCATGCTTTAACACAAAAATATTATAAAATGTGTTCTTAATAACAATTAAGTTCATTTCAGATAATGTGCACGCACAATTTTATGCTAGGAATTTAGCCAACTAATGGTGAAAATTACCATAAACTGAAATAAACTAACTATCTGATTTTAATAAAACTTTCGGTATATGAAGTAATAAAAGAAACTCTTTTATTGTAGATAAATGTTTACTTTAAATTGAAAAGGCTAATTTTTTTTCGTTGGTTTTTGTTTCACGAATTGATCACCCATACAAATCTTCGTAATTTATTTATTTATTTATTTTTTTAAGAAAATGAATTTTATATTCTTGGAAAGATAATTCAGAGACGGAACATATGTTAAAAAAAATCGATACTCTGACTTTTTTGGTAGTAGGACGTCTTACATTTTGAAATTTAAGTTTCGGAAATAAGAAAAAATATTTGTCCTTTTTTCTTTTTTTTTCTAAGTTATTAACTTATTTCCTAAATTACTAAGGAATGTTATATTAAAAGTTCCAATTGTCTACTTTTTTTATTTATTTTATTTTTAGGGATTTATGTAAATAAATGTAAATGTGTAGCTAAAAATAATGAGATTCCATTAAATAGACTTTATAAAAAATATTGAAAATAATGTTTGATTTAAAAATTGTCGTTGTTTATTTTTATGGGAGGTTGTAGGGGACATAGTATTCTATATAGCCGCTACTTCTAATTTACGAACGCTGTTCTAATTCAGACACTGATTTAAGTTAATCAGAAATGTATTGTTGAAAAAAGAAAAAGTCTCGATTCTATAATATTTCTGATAGAATTTTATTGTAAATAATGTTTAACTTTCTAATTTTAATATTCGCAGCCTTTTTTTTATTCAATAATATTAAGAGTTAAATGATAAAACATCGATTAGATAATAGGAATTTGTTTTTGCTTCGAATAGTTACAATTTTACAATTATAACTCTCCATTACGCCGTTCTAATTATTCGCGCCAACATATTTTAACTATGTCAACAAACCGGGAACCTTCTTGTCGTAATCGGGAACCTAACCCTTTATCCAGTCCACGGGGGTATCCTGTTCTCATTCTGCTAACCATAGTTAGATTCGTAGGAAATGGACTCGTCAACCCGAGTTCAAATCCTGGACGAAGCCACGGTTCACATAGCGCTAATACCATTAGAAAAAAGTATGAATCCGACTATTCTCCCCCCCCCCGGCTATGGGTAAATAGTAGGACAGACTGGGCTCTTTAACCTTGGTTAGACAACCAGTCTAAGAGAAGGAAAACTGAATTCAAACCTCTTAAATCTCCGCTAGGGGTGGTCACAACAAGTATAGGATCAGTCCTACTTAGTGATCTATTTCAATTTGAAAAAAAAAAAAAAAATAATAATAATACAAGACATTACTTTGGTGAATTCACATTTTTATCAAAATCTTGGATCCGGATCTGCGCGTGTGAGAATTCAACTAACCGAACGAGAAGCGCGATTGCCTCCTTCTTCTTCAGCGGTCAACCAGAAACTGATTATCTAAAAACTCCCACACTTGTATGGCAAACAGGAAGAGGGGTCAAAATAAGGTTATGAGATGTCACTCACAAACCCCTGTCCTCTGTTAACGGTTATCCTGAATTCAAATAAATTCACTACACTAACCGTGCACAATTACCATCAATTATGCAATAATACTGTGTGATTTTTTTCATCGTAGTATCTAAAATTAGTAACAGTAATTAACGAATATTAAAAAAATAATTATTCTAGTGTTATTTTAATTAATTTCTTTATAAAATTATACATAGGATTACTTTTGATACGTTTGAGAATAACATGATAGTATTAGAAATCAGTAACAGTGATTGATTATCTATTAAATTCAGTTTTGTTAAAATTATTCTTATTATTCCTACTCATTATTTACTCCTTTTGAGTTTTCACATCAGCATTAGCTGATGGTCTTTCACTGGAGTCTGAGTGACAGCAAGTCTCCTAAGGTCTCCAGGACTCTTCTGAGTATTCTGGCAGATTGCAGCAGTGCAGTGTTCTGAATGGTTTCAATCCTTCCTCTGATTTCGAAACTTTCCAGACCCTTTTCCAATCCTTTTGGGACCGTTCCAAGTGCACCAACTACAATTGGTATCACTTTGATTTTCATATTCCATAACTTTTTCAGTTCTCTGGCAAGGTCCAGATATTTGTCCATTTTTTCATTTTCCTTTAGCTTCACCCTGTGATCTGCTGGAACTGTAAAATCCACCAGTTGACAAGTTCTTTCTTTTTTGTTTATCAACACTAGGTCTGGTCTTCTTGCTGGGATAAGGTGATCCATTTTTATTTCAAAGTCCCAGAGAATTTTAGGTATTTCGTTCTCAAGAACAGATTCTGGTTTATGCATATACCATTTTGTTGTATGGTCAAAATTATTATTATTATTATTATTATTATTATTATTATTATTTAAATCTCTATTTCTTGATTTTAAACACATTAACAACCCTCTCCTTGGGCGGGGGTTTGGTAGCTTCGGCCACTGGATTGTTAATGAAATTAACGACATTAACGGTCTTGAGGGGGAATGCCGACGGGATCCACACATTTTTTATACCCACTATCCCATCAGCGTCAGGTCGTAGGTAGTCCCACATTAATAGGGCCTTGTGCCTGACCCGCATACGTAGGATGCGAGGTAAATAAACAACCCGCTTTTCGGGGAAGGGGACCGGTGGTTTCAGCCCTGGACCGTTGAAGTAATTAACAGATTTGATCCCAGGGAGACCCCCCCACTCCAGGTAACAACTTCCCCCTTGATTTAAAGTGGCAGGGCTGGGTTTATTGATGGTAGGTGTGGCGCACCACATCAGACGCAAAAATATTCTTCTTGGTCCAACACTCGTGAAAAGGAGATAGGCTCCCTCAATGTCTGCGATACCGACATTATGATACCTCGTCGACATACATATGTGTGCGTGAGTGTGTGTGTGTGTGTGAGAGAGAGAGAGAGAGAGAGAGAGAGAGAGAGAGAGAGAGAGAGAGAGGGGGGGGGAAATTAAGGAAATTAACTGCGTGATCCCAGGAGGCTGCTCCACAGAAAATATCTGCCCCCTTGATTTAAAGGGACAGGGCTGGGTTTATTACCCAGTGTCTGAGGCGCCTCCTCGAGGAGGAATGCTGAGGGGATCCATGCTTTTTTTGTGCCTATCATCCCATGAGCTTCAGTTCGTGGGTGGTCCCACATTAATAAGACCTTGTGTCTGACCCTCATACGTACGATGCGTGGTAAATACCGCATTAAAAAATATGGGCAGTTTTGCAACAAATCTAACTTAGTTTGACTTTAATAGAGATATTGATAGATTATTGATAGATAAGATGCTAATTAAGATTAACTAATGAATATTTCATACTTGTTGAGAATATAACTCAAATAGCTAAGGAAGTGGTGACGTAGTTTCGGTTACAGACAGTTACATATTCTCCATTATAATAAAATGGAAAGAGAAACTAGAGAAAGGTCTCATATTTCAGATAATAAAAAAAATAAATTGATAAACCACCATTTATATTGGTATTAATCCAACCCGTTCACCACCCCCTCTCTCTCTCTCTCTCTCACACACACACACACATACACACACACACACACATATACATATATGTATGTCGATGAGGTGGCCTAATGTCGGTATCAGCAAGACATCCAGGGAGCCTATCTCCTTTTCACGAATGTTGGACCGAGAAGAATATTTTTGCGTCTGATGTGGTGCGCCACACCTACCATCAGCTCCTCACTTTAGTGCACAGATCCCTGTGCTACTCATATGCTGAATTGGCGAGGGCCGGTATCGAACCAAGAACCTTGTGATTCCTAGACAAGTGGTCTACCCACCCACCCCACACGCACACACACACACACACACACACCACACATATATATATATATATATATATATATATATATTACTATTGATAATATAGGGTGCTATATTTATAAATAAATAGTGCTCAAGCATAGAGAGAGCACTTATAGTGTGGATATGAAGTCAACGGCGTTTGGTTGATGATAGTATCTTCACTATGCGATTTTTAAACCAAGTTATATATATATATATATATATATATATATTATTTATATTTTTGCTTGAAGGCAATTAGAATGTGAATATCGTATAAAATTCGATAATTATAGAAAATAACCATGACAAGTGAATTTCGCAAATGATCATGCGATGCTAGAACATCGTACAGTCTGTTTCAACTTTATTAAGTCTCATCAGCGATGTATACTAACGATTTCCCTCCGACAGAGATCGAAACCGGTAGTCCAGCAGGCCAAGTCTGTGACTTTACCACTCTGCTAACAGTCCGCATCGTACAATCCCTGCGAAATTAACCTGTCAATGATACTAGCACGCCTCTACCATATTCACATTGTAATTGCCTTCAAGCAAAAATATAAATAATAATATATTCAACAAAGTTTCTAAAAAACAAACATCCAAAACTCTTATATATATATATATATATATATATATATATTATATATTTAGTAAATGAAGAAAAACTCTAAACTTGCTTCATTACAATAATTTATTTCAACCGTATTAATACGGCATCTTCAGGTAATCACAAGAACATGACTCTTACTGAGAATTTCCCAAAGTAACATCTCTTTTATATCTATCAATTTAGGGGAGGGAGGGTTGGTGTCTTATTTTGGAATGGGTGGGGTTAGTTTCTTTGGATGAGGCGGGAAGGTCTATGTTTTGGATGAGGTGTGGCTTAGCTTGGGGCATATTCCTTGGAGAAATAGTTGTAAGAGTGTATATACAAAATGAGCAGAATTTCAAGGCTAAAAATAATTAAAAAAAGAAAAAAGAAGAGACGAAGAGAAGAAGAAAGAGAAAAATAAAGATAACAAAATGATATAGAAATAAACAATAAAATAAAAATTAAAAATTAAAAAATCAAAAAATTAAAATAAAAATAAAAATAAAATTAACAAAATTAACAAATAATAATGGTAATGACAATAAGGTAAAGGAATAAAGCATAATTATTAAGATTAATAAAATCTCGTAAAATAAAATAAGATAAATTAAATTAAAATAAGAAAAGAATTAAAATTAGAATAAAGAATTAGAGTCTACTAAAACAGAATGAAATAAAATAAAATAAAATAAAAATAAAATAAGAAAATAAAAAAAGTTAAAAATAGAAAATCAAAAATCAAAAATCAAATAAAAATTAACATAATATAAAATTAAAATTAAACTAAGAAGCAAATTAGGGGTGGGAGGTAGCTTGTGAAGGTAAAGAGTTAGAGAATAGACTAAGGATAAAGAATAAACTTAAGATTAATCTAGGATAAGAATTTAGTTTTGGATGATATAGGGTAGACTAGAACAAAATTGAATACAGTAAGAGGTAGTGGTATATTACTCCACAAATAATATAAAAAATATAAAAGTTAAAATATAGAATAATAAAATAATATAGTGACGTTACAGATTAAAATTAAAATTTGGGACTAAAGGTGAAAGATAACATATAAAGTATAAAGTATAAGAAGTGAGAGACCGGATTTAATAATTAAAGGTTGTAGAGACTCACTATAGAAGTAATGTTATAATTAAATCAAAGGTAGAAAGTCTAAGAGATAATAATTAATATTAGTAAACTTAATAATGATGATAATGCTAATAATAATAATAATATAATAATATAATAATAATCATATTAATAATCATAATTATCGTGATGAGAATGATAGTTGTAAGACAATAATAAAGAACCTTGGTAATCAAATTAATAATACTATATCATAACTTTATTAATGGTGGTACTAATCATAATTATAGTAGTAATGATAATAATAATAATAATAATAATAATAATAATAATAGTAATAATAACCATAATAATAATAATAACACTCCACTGCTGTAATCTGCCAGAATACTCAGAAGATTCCTGGAGACCTGAGGAGATCTGCTGTCACTCAAATTCTAGTGAAAGACCATCAGCTAATGTTGATGTGAAAACTCATAATAACTATAATAATAATAATCATAGTAATAATCATAACATCCAGCTTAAGATAAATGGATATTGTCAGATAATAATAATACTACTACTACTACTACTAATAATAATAATAATAATAGTAATCATCGGTTGATGTATAAATTATGATAATGGTAATACTAAGGGGCTAGAAAAAATTGTGAATTCCCTAAAACCTTAGGGTAAAAAAGTAAAATTTATATAATTAAGTTTGAAGTCTTAAACTTTAGAGGATATATCTGACTCGGGATTGGAGGAATGGGGGCCTAAACCTAATAAGATATCGAGGTGGAATTAGGCAATCAGGGTTATCGATGTAGAATTAGGAGATCAGAACTATCTGAAACACAAAAACAAAACCCCCCCCCCAAAAAAACCCCCAAAAAAACCCCCAATTCTGTCAAAATTGCCGAATTATAGAAATTAATGGAAGTTAATGGGTAAAAATAAAAATAAAAATAAAAATAAAAAAGATAAAGATTAAAATAAAGGGAATAGAGTTAAAGAAACTTAAATTAAAGATTAGATAAGATAAACGGTAAGATAAAAAATAAAAAATAGAACTTAAAAGATAAAAGATACATATAAAAAAATATATATAAAAAATCAAAAAATCAAAATCAAAATAAAAAATAGAAAATAGAAAATAGAAAGTAAAAAATGAAAAATAGAATAAACCTTAATCATTGTATAAACCTATAAAAACCTATGAAGACTGTAAGGAGTAAGTAATAAATAAATAAAAAAATAAAAAAAATAAAAAAATAAAAATCAATAAAAAATAAAAATCAATAAAAAAACCTTATAAATCTATTTTAAGGGGAAAATTAAAGTTAAAATTAAAATCTAAAGCCAACATCAAAATTAAGATTCAAGATTTAAAATTAAAGTTAAGAATTAAAGATTAAAATTAAAGTTAAAAACTAAGATCAAGTGAAGGATAATCATAATAATATTGATATAATAATTAGAAGATAACAATGAATATAAAAATAACAATAAGAATGAAAAAATGAAAAAATAATAAAAAATAAGTAAAAATGAAAAATGAAACAATGAAAAAATGAAAAAAAGTGAAAAAAATGAAAAAAATTAAACTAGAATTAAAATTAAAACAGAAATAAGGTAAAAGTTATAGAAATAAACAATTATAACATAAGAAAAAACCTCAGTAATCTCACATTAAAGAATAAATAAAATAAAATAAAATAAAATTAATAATAATAAGACAAATAACAGAATTAAAGATAAATTGATAAATAGGAGTAGAAATATAAGAAAAATGGAGGTTAAGACTCAAGGATTTTTTAAAATTATATAGTGGATAAAAGATCAAAAGCAAAAACAATAAACACTGAAACACAAACAGAACAACCCACAAGTCATTCTCGAAACCAGTCAGAAAAGTGCAGGTGTTGGGATTGTCATTTGGTCAAAGATCATATTTCTACTTGGGTGTGTTTCTCTACCAGCTGACCATTCCTTGAAGGAAATTTACAATTTAATGTATTTTTCATCTTTACTAATTACTTTATTATTGTCAATCTGTAGGTTCCCTCATAAGTTCCCAGTTTCATACACCCCCCTCTCTCTTTTGCCCACACACACACACACACATATATATATTATATATATATATATATATATATATACATACATATATATATACATATATCCTTCCATACCTATACACACACATGTATTCACATATACATACCTACATATATACACCTATATACACATACTTCCATATACACACCCTCATGTCAGTGTATTCACACACACACATCCACACATTCACATATATACATATATATATATATATATATATAGAGAGAGAGAGAGAGAGTCACACCCTCACTCATATGTAAACTTATACATACATCCTTTCAACTCATTCATACATCTATATATGTACACACACATCCATGCACACATCCGCATACATATCCATGCGCACACATATATACATACACATTCAGATATATATACACACATACCTACATCCCTCCATACATACATATATACATACCTACCTGTAAACCTACATGCATTCACTCCTACTCCCACATATACATATATATTTGTATATCCATCCATACTCGCACCTCCGTATGTTCATTCAATGCATGCATATACCTCTCTACCCGTGCATATAATTACACATACACATGTTACTACCCCCTCACACAACCATTTATGTATACATATTCAACCATACACTCATGTCCTCATCCATATATGCATTGGAGTGGGCAAACTTAGTCTATTTTCCTACATATGAGTTTCTCTAAACTATATGTTCACAGTTCATTTGCATCATTTCCAATTTACATGTTCATGAAGCTGTGTGCCCCTCTGAATTTTACATATGTATAATATACACATCTTCTGGGAGTTCTGTGCAATTGCCTATATGCACCATATCCCACTTCCCTCCACATGCCTATATCTTAGTCTTATCATATTTTATCCCTGCTTGGTTAAGGTTATTTATCCTGTGTTCTTGCTCTGCTATATTATTTTGTATTATGCCTATGTCTACCCTCATTATTATAGTCTATACTTGGCCTTGTGTCTGCATTTGAATATTAGTTCATTTCTAGAGTTTAGCAGCTTTCCTCTGTCCTTAAATCTAATGATTCGTATCTTTTCCTCTAAGCAGAGTGAGCACTTACTTTTAAAGTTAATTGGGGTGCTCGACGTCCTATAATCTTCCATTTAACATGTGGGGTGAGGCTGTTTTCTTTCAGCCTCCAGAAATGCTTAGATAGCTCTGTCTGATTTTTCTGACCTGGGTTCGAGAACGAGTACCTGTGGTTATAAAGTCTCTGTTTCCAGCTGCCTGCAGATATGCCGATGTACATCCTTTGGTTCGATATGTCTTCTATGGGATATATGGTTGCCTGGTAGATTGCATTTTCTGTTTTGCATCTTCCATCCACCGGGCACTCCATACTCTCTCTGCAGTTGCACTTAGTCTTCCTGTCATGCTTGTCTGGGTGTTGTGTGTCCTTGTGTGTTGCAGCTAATTTTTTCTTGTTGTGGGTGTTTATTATGTTATCCATGTTGCTTGTGCATGAATAACTGATTTTAAGAGTTTGTCTATTTAGTATCTTGTGTAGGGGGTTCTTGTTGTTGAAATGCTTGTCTATCAGTTTGAGGAAATAGCTAGCTATATTGATGTTTGAGAGTTTGCAGAAAGGAGGGTTGAACCAGATGGCTCTCCTTCTTCTGTTTTTTGGTGATCTATTGTTGGGTTTTTGTATTTCTCATGGTATGTGAGTTTTGTTTGAAGCCACTTTTTTGCAGGGCTTCGTCATAGATTTTCCTACTTTCCTCAAAGATCTGTTTGTTTGCGGATAGTCTATTTATCCGCGGATAAAGATTTGCGGATAGTCTATTTATCCGCAAACAAACAGATCTTTGAGGAAAGTAGGAAAATCTATGACGAAGCCCTGCAAAAAAGTGGCTTCAAACAAAAACTCACATACCACGAGAAATACAAAAACCCCAACAATAGATCACCAAAAAACAGAAGAAGGAGAGCCATCTGGTTCAACCCTCCTTTCTGCAAACTATCAAACATCAATATAGCTAGCTATTTCCTCAAACTGATAGACAAGCATTTCAACAACAAGAACCCCCTACACAAGATACTAAATAGACAAACTCTTAAAATCAGTTATTCATGCACAAGCAACATGGATAACATAATAAACACCCACAACAAGAAAAAATTAGCTGCAACACACAAGGACACACAACACCCAGACAAGCATGACAGGAAGACTAAGTGCAACTGCAGAGAGAGTATGGAGTGCCCGGTGGATGGAAGATGCAAAACAGAAAATGCAATCTACCAGGCAACCATATATCCCATAGAAGACATATCGAACCAAAGGATGTACATCGGCATATCCGCAGGCAGCTGGAAACAGAGACTTTATAACCACAGGTACTCGTTCTCGAACCCAGGTCAGAAAAATCAGACAGAGCTATCTAAGCATTTCTGGAGGCTGAAAGAAAACAGCCTCACCCCACATGTTAAATGGAAGATTATAGGGACGTCGAGCACCCCAATTAACTTTAAAAGTAAGTGCTCACTCTGCTTAGAGGAAAAGATACGAATCATTAGATTTAAGGACAGAGGAAAGCTGCTAAACTCTAGAAATGAACTAATATTCAAATGCAGACACAAGGCCAAGTATAGACTATAATAATGAGGGTAGACATAGGCATAATACAAAATAATATAGCAGAGCAAGAACACCAGGATAAATAACCTTAACCAAGCAGGGATAAAATATGATAAGACTAAGATATAGGCATGTGGAGGGAAGTGGGATATGGTGCATATAGGCAATTGCACAGAACTCCCAGAAGATGTGTATATTATACATATGTAAAATTCAGAGGGGCACACAGCTTCATGAACATGTAAATTGGAAATGATGCAAATGAACTGTGAACATATAGTTTAGAAGAACTCATATGTAGGAAAATAGACTAAGTTTGCCCACTCCAATGCATATATGGATGAGGACATGAGTGTATGGTTGAATATGTATACATAAATGGTTGTGTGAGGGGGTAGTAACATGTGTATGTGTAATTATATGCACGGGTAGAGAGGTATATGCATGCATTGAATGAACATACGGAGGTGCGAGTATGGATGGATATACAAATATATATGTATATGTGGGAGTAGGAGTGAATGCATGTAGGTTTACAGGTAGGTATGTATATATGTATATATGTATGTATGGAGGGATGTAGGTATGTGTGTATATATATCTGAATGTGTATGTATATATGTGTGCGCATGGATGTGTATGCGGATGTGTGCATGGATGTGTGTGTACATATATAGATGTATGAATGAGTCTGAAAGGATGTATGTATAAGTTTACATATGAGTGAGGGTGTGACTCTCTCTCTCTCTCTCTATATATATATATATGTATATATGTGAATGTGTGTGGATGTGTGTGTGTGAATACACTGACATGAGGGTGTGTATATGGAAGTATGTGTATATAGGTGTATATATGTAGGTATGTATATGTGAATACATGTGTGTGTATATGTATGGAAGGATATATGTATATATATATGTATGTATATATATATATATATATATATATATATGTGTGTGTGTGTGGGCAAAAGAGAGGGGGGTGTATGAAACTGGGAACTTATGAGGGAACCTACAGATTGACAATAATAAAGTAATTAGTAAAGATGAAAAATACATTAAATTGTAAATTTCCTTCAAGGAATGGTCAGCTGGTAGAGAAACACACCCAAGTAGAAATATGATCTTTGACCAAATGACAATCCCAACACCTGCACTTTTCTGACTGGTTTCGAGAATGACTTGTGGGTTGTTCTGTTTGTGTTTCAGTGTTTATTGTTTTTGCTTTTGATCTTTTATCCACTATATAATTTTAAAAAATCCTTGAGTCTTAACCTCCATTTTTCTTATATTTCTACTCCTATTTATCAATTTATCTTTAATTCTGTTATTTGTCTTATTATTATTAATTTTATTTTATTTTATTTTATTTATTCTTTAATGTGAGATTACTGAGGTTTTTTCTTATGTTATAATTGTTTATTTCTATAACTTTTACCTTATTTCTGTTTTAATTTTAATTCTAGTTTAATTTTTTTCATTTTTTCACTTTTTTTCATTTTTTCATTGTTTCATTTTTCATTTTTACTTATTTTTTATTATTTTTCATTTTTTTCATTCTTATTGTTATTTTTATATTCATTGTTATCTTCTAATTATTATATCAATATTATTATGATTATCCTTCACTTGATCTTAGTTTTTAACTTTAATTTTAATCTTTAATTCTTAACTTTAATTTTAAATCTTGAATCTTAATTTTGATGTTGGCTTTAGATTTTAATTTTAACTTTAATTTTCCCCTTAAAATAGATTTATAAGGTTTTTTTATTGATTTTTATTTTTTATTGATTTTTATTTTTTTATTTTTTTTATTTTTTTATTTATTTATTACTTACTCCTTACAGTCTTCATAGGTTTTTATAGGTTTATACAATGATTAAGGTTTATTCTATTTTTCATTTTTTACTTTCTATTTTCTATTTTCTATTTTTTATTTTGATTTTGATTTTTTGATTTTTTATATATATTTTTTTATATGTATCTTTTATCTTTTAAGTTCTATTTTTTATTTTTTATCTTACCGTTTATCTTATCTAATCTTTAATTTAAGTTTCTTTAACTCTATTCCCTTTATTTTAATCTTTATCTTTTTTATTTTTATTTTTATTTTTATTTTTACCCATTAACTTCCATTAATTTCTATAATTCGGCAATTTTGACAGAATTGGGGGTTTTTTTTTGGGTTTTTTTGGTTTTTTTTTTGTTTTTGTGTTTCAGATAGTTCTGATCTCCTAATTCTACATCGATAACCCTGATTGCCTAATTCCACCTCGATATCTTATTAGGTTTGGGCCCCCATTCCTCCAATCCCGAGTCAGATATATCCTCTAAAGTTTAAGACTTCAAACTTAATTATATAAATTTTACTTTTTTACCCTAAGGTTTTAGGGAATTCACAATTTTTTCTAGCCCCTTAGTATTACCATTATCATAATTTATACATCAACCGATGATTACTATTATTATTATTATTATTATTATTATTAGTAGTATTATTATTATCACTGACAATATCCATTTATCTTAAGCTGGATGTTATGATTATTACTATGATTATTATTATTATAGTTATTATGAGTTTTCACATCAACATTAGCTGATGGTCTTTCACTAGAATTTGAGTGACAGCAGATCTCCTCAGGTCTCCAGGAATCTTCTGAGTATTCTGGCAGATTACAGCAGTGGAGTGTTATTATTATTATTATGGTTATTATTACTATTATTATTATTATTCTTATTATCATTACTACTATAATTATGATTAGTACCACCATTAATAAAGTTATGATATAGTATTATTAATTTGATTACCAAGGTTCTTTATTATTGTCTTACAACTATCATTCTCATCACGATAATTATGATTATTAATATGATTATTATTATTATTATTATTATTAGCATTATCATCATTATTAAGTTTACTAATATTAATTATTATCTCTTAGACTTTCTACCTTTGATTTAATTATAACATTACTTCTATAGTGAGTCTCTACAACCTTTAATTATTAAATCCGGTCTCTCACTTCTTATACTTTATACTTTATATGTTATCTTTCACCTTTAGTCCCAAATTTTAATTTTAATCTGTAACGTCACTATATTATTTTATTATTCTATATTTTAACTTTTATATTTTTTATATTATTTGTGGAGTAATATACCACTACCTCTTACTGTATTCAATTTTGTTCTAGTCTACCCTATATCATCCAAAACTAAATTCTTATCCTAGATTAATCTTAAGTTTATTCTTTATCCTTAGTCTATTCTCTAACTCTTTACCTTCACAAGCTACCTCCCACCCCTAATTTGCTTCTTAGTTTAATTTTAATTTTATATTATGTTAATTTTTATTTGATTTTTGATTTTTGATTTTTTATTTTCTATTTTTAACTTTTTTTATTTTCTTATTTTATTTTTATTTTATTTTATTTTATTTCATTCTGTTTTAGTAGACTCTAATTCTTTATTCTAATTTTAATTCTTTTCTTATTTTAATTTAATTTATCTTAGTTTATTTTACGAGATTTTATTAATCTTAATCATTATGCTTTATTCCTTTACCTTATTGTCATTACCATTATTATTTGTTAATTTTTTTAATTTTATTTTTATTTTTATCTTAATTTTTAATTTTTTAATTTTTAATTTTTATTTTACTGTTTATTTCTATATCATTTTGTTATCTTTATTTTTCTCTTTCTTCTTCTCTTCGTCTCTTCTTTTTTCCTTTTTTAATTATTTTTAGCCTTGAAATTCTGCTCATTTTGTATATACACTCTTACAACTATTTCTCCAAGGAATATGGCCCAAGCTAAGCCACACCTCATCCAAAACATAGACCTCCCCGCCTCATCCAAAGAAACTAACCCCACCCATTCCAAAATAAGACACCAACCCTCCCTCCCCTAAATTGATAGATATAAAAGAGATATTACTTTGGGAAATTCTCAGTAAGAGTCATGTTCTTGTGATTACCTGAAGATGCCGTATTAATACGGTTGAAATAAATTATTGTAATGAAGTAAGTTTAGAGTTTTTCTTCATTTACTATATATATATATATATATATATTAAATTTTTACTTGAAGGCACTTACAACGCATGTATCGCATAAAATTCGATACTTTTTCTTATAGAAAATGAACTTGACAAGTGTAATCCCAACAAAGGATGGCTCGATGTGTAGAACACCGTACAGACTGTTTCGACTTTATTAAGTCTCATCAGCGGTATATACTAACGATTTCCCTCCGACAGAAATCGAAACCGGGACCTCAGCAGACACAGTGAAACACTAGTGAAACACCTTATCGCCTCGGCCACAGTACACAGCCGACCATCCTAGCGAAATTAAGCTTGTCAAGTGATACTCACGCCTCTACCGTAATAGGTAAGGGGGCGTTATTGAGAGAATAATAACAACAAACAGACCGTTTGCCCTTCGGCGAAGTGAATAAGATTTTTGGATGTTTGTTTATTTAGAAACGTTGCTGAGTAAAGTATATATTAAATTTTTTACTTGAAGGCACTTACAACGCATGTATCGCATAAAATTCGATACTTTTTCTTATAGAAAATGAACTTGACAAGTGTAATCCCAACAAAGGATGGCTCGATGTGTAGAACACCGTACAGACTGTTTCGACTTTATTAAGTCTCATCAGCGGTATATACTAACGATTTCCCTCCGACAGAAATCGAAACCGGGACCTCAGCAGACACAGTGAAACACTAGTGAAACACCTTATCGCCTCGGCCACAGTACACAGCCGACCATCCTAGCGAAATTAAGCTTGTCAAGTGATACTCACGCCTCTACCGTAATAGGTAAGGGGGCGTTATTGAGAGGCGTGAGTATCACTTGACAAGCTTAATTTCGCTAGGATGGTCGGCTGTGTACTGTGGCCGAGGCGATAAGGTGTTTCACTAGTGTTTCACTGTGTCTGCTGAGGTCCCGGTTTCGATTTCTGTCGGAGGGAAATCGTTAGTATATACCGCTGATGAGACTTAATAAAGTCGAAACAGTCTGTACGGTGTTCTACACATCGAGCCATCCTTTGTTGGGATTACACTTGTCAAGTTCATTTTCTATAAGAAAAAGTATCGAATTTTATGCGATACATGCGTTGTAAGTGCCTTCAAGTAAAAATTTAATATATACTTTACTCAGCAACGTTTCTAAATAAACAAACATCCAAAAATCTTATTCACTTCGCCGAAGGGCAAACGGTCTGTTTGTTGTTATTATTCTCTCAATAACGCCCCCTTACCTATTACGGTAGAGGCGTGAGTATCACTTGACAAGCTTAATTTCGCTAGGATGGTCGGCTGTGTACTGTGGCCGAGGCGATAAGGTGTTTCACTAGTGTTTCACTGTGTCTGCTGAGGTCCCGGTTTCGATTTCTGTCGGAGGGAAATCGTTAGTATATACCGCTGATGAGACTTAATAAAGTCGAAACAGTCTGTACGGTGTTCTACACATCGAGCCATCCTTTGTTGGGATTACACTTGTCAAGTTCATTTTCTATAAGAAAAAGTATCGAATTTTATGCGATACATGCGTTGTAAGTGCCTTCAAGTAAAAATTTAATATATACTTTACTCAGCAACGTTTCTAAATAAACAAACATCCAAATATATATATATATATATATATATATATATAAACTGCCTTTTCTTTTTATGAATGTGGAAAAATATGTTGCTTGTTTTTTTTTCTACGTAATTCATATTTTTGTCTCCTTTCTTCTTTCTTTTCTTCTTCTCGATGTACATTTCATATACGTCGGTAAACAGATTTTTATTTTATTTTTCCTTGAATTCTGCATACATATATAAGCAATATATATATATATATATATGTCTCTGTGTGTGTGTGTGTATATGTTTGTGTGTTTGTGTGTTGGTGTGTTGGTGTGTGTGTGTGTGTGTAAGCGCGCTTGTGCGTTGTCAGAATACTCGGGATAATAATAATAGGATAAATTTAAAACCCACATAACTTCAAAAATTTGTCAAATTCACTTAATTAAATATAAAAGGGAGGATTAAACAAATAAAAAAAATCTGCCTTGTTTTGGACAAGCAATTACCAAAACTATCCTTGTAGAGGAACAGTAGTGGTAAAATTCTGACCCATAACTGCTGGATGAGGGGCTTCATACTCTAAGAATTAGTGGATGTTAGTTCGAAGCTAAAACTCGCATGCGTTAAGCTTTCACAAATTAAAACCCAACACAAAATATTCGGTAGGGAAAAGACAAAGCCAATATAAACAAAATAATTAGTGGATATTAGTTCGAAGCTAAAACTCACATGCATTAAGCTTTCACAAATTAAAACCCAACACAGAATATTCGGTAGGGAAAAGACAAAGCCAATATAAACAAAATAATTAGTGGATATTAGTTCGAAGCTAAAACTCGCATGCGTTAAACTTTCACAAATTAAAACCCAACACAGAATATTCGGTATGGAAAAGACAAAGTCAATATAAACAAGATAACATTTAATCAAAACAACATACAAGGATGAAACATGGTTCCAGCCCCAAACCACAAAAAGGACACAATGATGTTCGAAGGAAGGGTGACATAAAAGAGGTTGAATTCACTAAAATGTTTTTTCTTGATTTTTTTTGTGTGTGTGTATGAGATAACCGAGAACAAAAACGGACACATATGTGCTAAGCCGCTATGTAATGAGAGACTCACGTCCGATTCATTCCTAGTCGTATTGGTAAAAGAGACATAATATAAAGAAAAGACACTAGCGGCAGTACTCCTAGGTTTGTAGTGGAGTTAACCACGAGTGTGGTAGACAGGTTAAGAGTCAAAGAAATAAACGAACAACTAGAATATGAATAAAAGACTTGTATTACATATAAAGAATTGCAAACTTTAGTTTCGTTTGCGCAAATAATAATATTTGTCACTTAACTGGTGTATCCTGAGATATGGGGTATTAACGGAGCCCTTTGCTACGGCCTTCTGATAAGTTCGGATATGATGGACTTCTGCTTACGTCCGACTCCGATTCTGGTTGTCTGTTGAAGAATAGGAGCGACTCTTTTTTAGGTCTGTCTCCGGTGAGGGCTGAATCAGAAGAGAAAGCATGAGTTTGCTTATTCGGCTTTGCCGCCAAAGTATGCTGGCTCATGATTGGTTGGTTTGAAACAGAGGCTCGCAGACAAAGGACGATAACCTCCATACCCCAGAATTCTCAATAATACAGACAGACGGTCTTCTAAGGGCTCGAATTGTCATATGACTTTCAAAGGACTTGGCCACAAAAAGTCATTATAGCTAATATCAGCTTTTATATATTGAACGAGCATAGCTACCCAAGAAATTTAAAAAGTTAAAAATAAATCTCTTGTCTCTATAGATTAATAAAATATATTTTTCTATATAATACTACACTCCTCTCTGCTAAGTATTCATACTTTTCTTCATCCTTTCTTGCTTTCTTTTTTTCTTTCTTTCTTTCTAATTTGTATTTTGTAGTCCTGCAATCAGGTTCAATCAAAGCATTGGACAACACATTTTTCTGTTGGCCATTTCTTTTTTCACTATATTAAAGTATAACACAGATGTGTTGGGCACAAATCAATGTTATTCTTTTTCTTTTTTTAAAAAATCCATCACATTGAAGATAGAAATAAGTTAAAGTGTCTCAGAGTGGAAGTTTTTATTTTATTTTTAATGTCATTTTAACGGAAATTTAAACAGAAAAAAATCTAATAAAAGGCCACAACATATTTATAGATTATAAATGGTGAGTCATGTTGGATGGTTGGTTGATCATGTATGTCATACATTTTAGTATAAATATTAAATAAGAATTAGATAAGTAAATGTATTAGGTTATAAGTATACATTCACTTTCTTTTGCGAAAGTAAATAATTTAACAAAGCCTAGGGTAGGTATAAAAAGAGGATCTTATATATGGTTTTGTCGTGATAAAGAATTTTGAGGGGGTGGGAGGAGAAGTCTAGAAGGGGTAAAGATGGGTAGGGAAAGAAGAAATAAAGGAGGAGGGAGTTAATTGCAAATTACTGCTAATTAAAACGATGAAAATTAATTATTTTTTCAAACATAAAGTAACCCCGCAAATAAGGAATATCTTAGTATTTAATTTTAGTCATTAAACTTAACAGGAAAAAATCCTTTAGGAAATGAAAGGTGATTATCGCACCTGTAGTATAATATATATATATATAAGAAAGTTTGATATGTACGTGTCGACTTATCACTCCAAAAAGAGACGTCACTCAGATTCGAAATTTAGCATACACCTTAATAAGCTTCTAACGAGGAAACACACCAAATTTAGTTATTGATTTTTCTAATTAAGTGATATAATTAATTAATTAAACAAAAACCAAACGATTTTCGGAAAGCATCATATAACAGCTGCTGCTATGTTGTATCAGCAGGAGCTTGCCTGCTGCCTATATCAGGTAAGTAGCTGATATAACCAGCAAGCAAGACTCAGCTGATACAATAGCAGCAGCTGCAGCACCAGCGACACCAGCAGCTATACGATGCTTTAAGAAAATCGTTTGATTTTTCTATAACCATGACTTGTAATACAAAAAAAAATACATATACGAACAAACAAAAATTAAATAAAAACATTTTTATCAATGTTTTTTTACGAATACTTTCATATTTCTTAGAATAAAATACATCCATTTTTAATCAGTGAAATTCAAAAGAATTTTGAAAGAAACTATTCATAAAATCCACCTACAAATAAGCTAATGTATATTTATTAGCTTTGTTAATTTTGTTTTAGGGCTAAAAAAAAAAATAAATTGCAATATTACATTTTATTTCTAACTGAACAAGCATTTAAAAACTGAATTTAAAATTGCCTTACGTATGAAAAAGTTTTTAGAAAAAATCATTTAAAACATTCACAAATTACTTTTTAAAATATTATCTCAATGGTGTAAACAAAAAAATGCAAATTCTTAGCGATTAAAAAAGGCGATATAAAAAAACACATACTATTATTATTTTCAAATTGCTAACTGGATTTTTATTTAAGACAATAAAACTTGAATAAAAGTGAATATTATCTTCAAAATTTTTGAACCATTCAAAATAAGAAACATTAAAACAACTCCTGATGATTTAAAAAAAATTCAGCTTACGGAAATAATGAAAATTATGAACCTTTTTGCACCGTTAAATCAATTGAAATTTACAGTAGCCAAAAACAAGATATGACTACCGTTTTTTTTTTAATTCTATAAAAAATCGACTAATTATCATATTTTTACGAAATTTTCAGTAATTATTCATCTGTCCATGAAAATATGTTTGAAATAGTTTTTTTTCTCAAAATATATTAGGGGAAATATTTTTACGAGCTCGCCCCACTATTTTATTTTATGAAATCTGAAAAATTTTTTTTTCAAATAAACAGATAAAAAACGATTTTATTCTATAAAGATGAGAGTCTGAATAATGATATCGGAAGATGTTTATAAGTTTCTATACGGGACTTTTTTTTAGTAAAAAAAAAAAAAATAAAACACATGTATTCTAAATTCTGCTAAAAAATGTCAATATTATTTAGGGACTAGCAAACAGAGGCTAAAATTCGTTTTTGACAAAATGACTTTAGCCCCCCTACAGAAAATAATTTACCAAAAATCAGGGAATTATCGGATTTTAATGAAATTTTCAGTGTTTATGTATCAATGAAAGAAAGATCGAACTGACTGTGCAGTTGTTGGTATTGTTTGTTGGCACGGAAGAGGATGATGACGAAGATGACGTCGACATCAGGGATGTCAAGACCAGCCAAGATTGATCTGTCCCTGTGTCTAGTCTGTACAGTGTGATCTGCCCTTGACCAGAGATAGACAATAAAAATAGAACCATGTATTAAGAATTCTGGGGTATGGGTTATCGTCCCTTGTCTGCGAGCCTCTGTTTCAAACCAACCAATCATGAGCCAGCATACTTTGGCACCAAATCCAAAGTGCAGACTCATTCCATCTCTTCTGCAACAGCAACGAAAGGGATCGGACCGTACAAAGGTCGCTCCTACTATATTACAACAGAACCGGAGTCGGACGCAAACAGAAGTCCAAATATATCCGAAATATAAACAGAAGGCCGTAGCAAGGGGCTCCGTTAATACCCCATATCCCAGGATAAACAGCTAAGTGACATTTATATAAATATTATATACATATTGTATACATATTATTACATATTATATATTTGACCGCCAACGAGACTAAAGTTTGCAACTTTATATTTAATACAGTCTTTTATTCTTATCTTGTCGTTGTTTTACTTCTTTAACTCTTAACTCGTCTGCCACATTTGCGGTTAACTCCAGTCAAACCTCGGAGTACTGCCGCTGTGTTATTTTTCTTACACATGGAAGCAGCCATTTGCAATTTTACTCTTGTAGTCTGAACACCACAGACCATATCTTTCATATTTTATAAGTCGTCGGGGTGGCCTAAAGTTCGTATCAGCCTGAGAGCGAAGGAGTCTACACTTACCATCAGCTCCTCACTTAACTGCACATATCCCTGTGCTACTCATACGCTGAGTTGGCGAGGGCCAGTGTCAAATCGGGAATCGTATGCTTCCTAGTCGGAGGGTTTACCGACTGAGCATTACACTGTGAAATGTGAAGGTGCATTTGATCATAGTACATTAACCAGATAGTTCAAGACATTTTGCTTGAGTTGCAAAAACCTCGATGATCAGGTAAATTAGATTCATTCAACATTCTAGCAGTTTCTTCCCTGATGAATTTAGTATCGCCCACAGTATATCGACGTGATTTAGTGACTATTGGAGTTTTATTTAAGGAAAGGTGAGAAAAGAGTGGGGGTAGAACGTTCATAGGTTGGAAATGATTGTCGTTTGTGACTGCTCCTATAATAAGTTCGTCTCCGGGTCCATTAAATTTTAATGTCACTTTGCCGTACTTTTTTTCAGAATGTTTTCCTATGATAACATCAATAAATAAATCTTTTTTCAGAATGTCCTTTCCTATGATAACATCAATAAATAAATCTTTTTTTCAGAATGTCCTTTCTATGATAACATCAATAAATAAATCTTTTTTTCAGAATGTCCTTTCCTATGATAACATCAATAAATAAATCTTTTTTCAGAATGTCCTTTCCTATGATAACATCAATAAATAAATCTTTTTTTCAGAATGTCCTTTCCTATGATAACATCAATAAATAAATCTTTTATCACTTCCACTCTGTTATATCTTAGGTATCCTTAAAAGCGTATGGTTTGCAAAGAAGAATAATGGACAAGATAAATTGGATAAAAGCCGTTTATTAAAATAAACAAGTGTAAAAATTGTTGTTGTTGTGTAGATAATCGTAGTAGTTCTCTGGAGTGGCCGAGGGGTCGTAAGTCAGGAATGGCCCAGTGGAATAGTGATGGTCAGGGAAGGTAGTAGTGGCCGAAGGAGTTGAGTTCGTTTAGGTAGGATACCGTTGTAAGTGGATACGGTCACTTGGTGCGGGAAATAAGTTAGGAATATCTCAGTGAGTTGTAGTGGGTAGCGTATGATAATACGTCAGTAATCTCTCTTGGCCTGGTGCGAGGCGTGAGGTAGTAGTTGTGGGTTGATACGGTCACTTGGTGTAGGGACCAAGTCAGGAACCCAGTGGAATGGTGATGGTCAGGGAAGGTAATAGTGTCGGCCGGCCGTGGTGATGAGTTGAAGTAAGTGTCGGGTAGGTGCGGGCGCGACGTGGTAGTGGAAAGTAGCGGCCTTTTGATCCTGCCCGCCTGGTGAAGTTCTCGGCGTCCAGGCCGTCCGTCAACTGCCGATTCTCAAAAATGCCTGGGTGTATATGCTAGCGACGTAGGCTCCAGAATGCCTTTGGGGTGTTTAGCGGGAAGATTTTTCATTGGCTGAAAATCCGGATTCCTTACAATATTATTTTTTGTTTGTTTTGGAATTCCTTTCAAGCGTAACTCAATCCGAGCCTATGCGCAGAACTACGTCGAATTGGTCACTTTGTGATAGGGTACCATTGAGTTCACTTCCGCTTGTTGCCTCCGACTTGAGTTTTGATGTTTTATGCTAGCGAGGTGTATTTTGTGAGTAAGAATTGTGAATCATAAGAGATATCTTCTCTCTGATATAACAAAGCTCCCTTAAGATATCGATTTGATTCACAATGAGTATGTATGGTTATGTAGGTGGTGTGTTGACAGATGAATAAATTAAAATTCTTTTAAGACGTGTATGAAATAGGCCTAATATTAGTATTATCGATATAGGTTTTACTTTGGTTTTATGTTGTTGATGTGGGTTGTGAGTTGACTTATTTGCCCCATAACGAGGTGGAGGCGGGAGATAATGTGCATTCATGTGAGTGTCACATGATGAAAATGGTGAGAATGTTGGTCTTAGTACAACATTTTTTTGTTTCGCTTCCATTTTAAGGTCAGTCCCTTCGTTGGTTAGGGTGGCGTGGGTTGAATGGTGATTTTGCTTTGGGAGATAGTTTATCGACATCACATGAGCTCTTGGGTTGATATTCGTGGTTTTCTCTTCACGTGGTTTTGGGAGATTGAAGTTGGAGCTAAGATGTGGGGATACTTTTCGTCTTTCTCTGTGGTGGAGAGAATTTTGGTTTAACCCACTGATAGCTTTGATCGTGTGGTCTCTTACGCCTGGTGTGGTAGACAGGTATCGCTTGAAGCTAATTATGATGGCTAATGTGTAGCGCAGAGTGACGAAGACGAAGGCTATTTTATATGGCACATCTACTTTTGGAAGGAGTTTTTCGTTCGCTAACACTAGAGTGGATGTACCTGGATTTGGAAAAAATGGTGTGAGTTTTTCCTGAAGGGGTATTGTCTGGATGGCGATTATCGAGTTGGGGTAAGGCATGGGGAATGCAGTCCTGATGCTTATGGATGGTTTGTCATCATCCATCGCCGTGACATGTGTCCGAGCTAGTAGTGGTTGAGAATATGGGCAGTCGCGTCCGTGCGAGCGAGTGGGGTCCAAGTAATTCTTGCTTATGGCGGGTTCTTTAGCGTGCTCGCATTCCTGTGGTGTGGTGGTGGCAATCGTTTGTACGGGATATCCCGTTCTGGTATTTTCGTCAGTGGTAGTAGTAGGGGTCATTATTTTAGTTGTACTGCTGTCGTCGACCAGCGGGAGGTGAGGTGTGGAAGGTGCTTTTTCTACCAAGGTGTCGGCGGAGGTCGGTTCCTTTGAAACTGTCCTGTGAGGTTTCACGGCAGTTTCATTCATTGTGCTGGTTGTTGAGTCTGTTGTAGTGTGTGCTGTGTCGTCAGTCTTGTTGCCATGGGTAGCTATGGTATTTACGTCAGTGGTAGTGGTAGGGGTCATTACTTTGGTTGTAGGGCTGTCGTCGACTGGAGGGAGGTGAGGAGTTGAAGATGCTATTTTTACCAAGGTGTTGGTGGAAGTCGACTCATTTGAGGTTGTTTCGTGAGGTTTCACGTCAGTTTCAATCACTGTGCTGGTTGTGGAATCTTTTGCAGTGTGTGCAGTGTTGTGTGAGGCTGTGTTGTTAATCTTGTTGCCATGGGTCGCTATGAGGTATGTCTTTAGTTGTTCAAAGGTGGATGTGTCCTGCTTGGACTCTATCATCTGCTCAAATATGCTGTAGTCGAGTAAATCCTTGGCAGCCTTGACGAATTCGTTCTCAAAGTCAGGATACTCGGCAATCTCGGGCGTGACGTGGGTCGTATAGGTCACATTCAGGCTTGTGATAAATTGATTCACATCATCTCCCGGACTGAATTCGTTTTTCAGTCTCATAGCGTCAAGTAGGGATTGGTGACGCCTTAATAAATCTTGGATATCGGCTTCCTGGGCTATTGGTGTTGTTGTCGGTTTGGCATGATCTAGGGCTTCCATCATTCTGTGTAAGTCAGCTTTCAAAGGTTGTATCAGTTCTGGTTTTGGAGGTATGGGGCGAGTTCTTAATTCTTGGAGGTACTTCATCTGGTCTTTAATAAAGTAGAGAATTTCCGAGCGAGTTAATCTTGTATAGTCCATATTCTCCATTGCGACACGCTGACACCAATGATATATCTTAGGTTTCCCGTTCTGACACCAGTGTTATATCTTAGGTATCCGTAAAAGCGTATGGTTTGCAAAGAAGAAGAATGGACAAGATGAATTGGATAAAAGCCGTTTATTAAAATAAACAAGTGTAAAAATTGTTGTTGTTGTGTAGATAATCGTAGTAGTTCTCTGGAGTGGCCGAGGGGTCGTAAGTCAGGAATGGCCCAGTGGAATAGTGATGGTCAGGGAAGGTAGTAGTGGCCGAAGGAGTTGAGTTCGTTTAGGTAGGATACCGTTGTAAGTGGATACGGTCACTTGGTGCGGGAAATAAGTTAGGAATATCTCAGTGAGTTGTAGTGGGTAGCGTATGATAATACGTCAGTAATCTCTCTTGGCCTGGTGCGAGGCGTGAGGTAGTAGTTGTGGGTTGATACGGTCACTTGGTGTAGGGACCAAGTCAGGAACCCAGTGGAATGGTGATGGTCAGGGAAGGTAATAGTGTCGGCCGGCCGTGGTGATGAGTTGATGTAAGTGTCGGGTAGGTGCGGGCGCGACGTGGTAGTGGAAAGTAGCGGCCTTTTGATCCTGCCCGCCTGGTGAAGTTCTCAGCGTCCAGGCCGTCCGTCAACTGCCGATTCTCAAAAATGCCTGGGTTTATATGCTAGCGACGTAGGCTCCAGAATGCCTTTGGGGTGTTTAGCGGGAAGATTTTTCATTGGCTGAAAATCTGGATTCCTTACAATATTATTTTTTGTTTGTTTTGGAATTCCTTTCAAGCGTAACTCAATCCGAGCCTATGCGCAGAACTACGTCGAATTGGTCACTTCGTGATAGGGTACCATTGAGTTCACTTCCGCTTGTTGCCTCCGACTTGAGTTTTGATGTTTTATGCTAGCGAGGTGTATTTTGTGAGTAAGAATTGTGAATCATAAGAGATATCTTCTCTCTGATATAACAACTCTCATGCCAGAGTGTGTCTTATCATTTACAGAGATATCAACTATTGTTTCGCCAACAATTTTCGCGTGTTGATTAGGGTCTGTTAGAGCTATTGTTTTATTGTTTTTGTTTTGGTATAATGAATAGGTTTAATTTTTTGCGGTACTTTTAATGATAAAAGTTTATTGATGAAAGTACCCACACTACCAGAGTCTATCATGGAATTTATAACATTTCCATTAATCTTGCACTTGGTTAGGGTTACATCTTTTGTTTTTTTGGGTTTTTTTGTTCTTAGTCAAGCGAGATCGGAGAAGGGTCTGTATCGTAAAGTGCAGCCATTACTGACGATCTACAAACTTTGACCCAATGTCCCTTTTTATTGCAATAAATAATGATAATTTCGTAAATTTCCGCCGAAATATTGTTTATCAGGACAAAAAGATTATTTTGGTCGTTTTCTGTCTTCATTAACTTCGTTGACTGTGCTCAGGTAGTTGTTGAACGTTAGTTTCCAGTGTTTAAAAAGTTTTTCCGATCTAGAAGCTCTAGGCTCGACGTTAAATCTCTCTGGATGCAGTAATCTGTCCATATTGTTTGATATTAAAATTGATGTGAAAAGTAAAGAATATAACGATATGGAATTGAAAGAATAGAATGACGAGATTGATAAACCGTTTGGATAGGTTTTTAATATCAAACAATTACACTCGTTATCGTTGTACAAAATGTCCGTGTTTATATATCTGTTTCAATCCTAGCGGGCAGGGGAGATAATTAGGAGCTAAGGTTAAGTTTAATCAAAGGTTAAGGTCATTTAAAGGGAAATAACTATTTAGTTAACAACACTACCCTACTGCTTATAGAAAAAAAATAGAGGGGGAAAAATAAATATTTAACTCAACAAGTTTTTGTTGATGGGGAGGCAAAAAGAAGCGAATCCAACGCCTTCTCGCAGGCTAAAACACTGTCGGCGTCGACACAATCCTTAGCAGCTAATTTAGTCGTCTCGTCACTTCTGGGTGTTGCCCTCTACTTATACACCGGTCCCCGCTATCATCCGGGAGTTTGTGCCTCACACACGGGACTCTCAACCCAATCCCAGCCGCCCGAATGCTCGCAGCTATCATCCGGACATCTGACGCTCACATCCGGGACTGTGGCATTTCGACTCCGGTGCCTGCGCCAATGTGTCGACCTTTCGGATTCTGAAGGACGCGGGTTCGATTCTAGGTCAGTCCAACACGTCAGGCAAAGCCTAGCCCGCTTCCTTCGAGAATACGGCAAGCCTTCACGCCCGCCACTCACCTCGTGTTCTCTGTCACGCTGCTATAGAGAAAAATTAGGTGAACAACACTTGGAGAATGTCAGACAAACTAAGCATCTCTTATTCCAGGTTTGTCACCTTGGCAACCTCAGCAAATGCATCCAGAGTCGCTTACAAAAATATTGCAGAACTTTATTTTGACACACTCTAGTATTCACTCACCTTTTCTTTCATCTTAATGGATAAAAATATTTCAAAGTTCAATTTATGGTTCGCCAAATAAACTTTTAATTTAACTGAATACTTAAATATTTAATCTATTTTTAGTTGATTTTATTATGAAAAATAGAAAAAAACTTTTAAATGTTGTTGTTTTTTTTTTTTTTTTTTTTCAATTTTCTTTTATTTACTAAGTTTTTTTTTAACTTACCTTCTGGTCTAGGAGCACAGACAACTTGAGCTTTGCTGTAACCTGATTTGATAAAAAAAAGATAAAATCATATTAGAAAATGTATGCTTTTATCTGTCCGTTTTTCCAATCAACATGATAGAAAATACTCTCATTGTGAATATCTTAATCAAAACAATATTGTAAATTTATATTAAATTAAATTTTAGAGTAAAATATAAATTTAATTTGTATTTTCTTGGTTCAAAATATACAGAGTTGAATAAAAAAAAAGATGGTATGTATTAACCCTGTGACCTGATTCAACATTTGAACGGAATTAAAAAAACGGAAATGCTTAAAGTGGTTTTGGTCGGATTTTATCTCAGGTAAAAGAAAAGAAAAGAAAAGAAAACTAAAAGGATTTACTTGAAAATCAAAACAGATGGTGGCGACCGAAGACCACCCAATATGATTAGAGTGTCTGTTGAGGAAGTCGGAAAAAAGTCAAGTGGTTTGAAAGATTCCCCGAGGCAATACCACTTGAGCCAACTGTGGTTGTTGGAGATAGTCTTCTGATGTGATAGACCAGTAGATGCCAAGATAAGTGCTCAGGAAGTTAGTTGGCCAGAATTGTCTTGGGTCTAAGAAAGAAAAATCATTTTTCCACTTAAAATGATAAAGAGGAACTTAGATAGAAATTGGTCAAAGATGTTTGCTCGATAAATTCTTTTGTGGATGATCACATAAGTGGCCGGAAGAAATGAATTGAAACCAGATGTTGTTAAGACCCCACATTTTGTTTGGAAACACTTGAGATGACCGGAAGAGCTGGCCCTTCGGCGAGGTGAGCGGAAGTGAATTCCATTGGTGGATTAGTATTATAGAAGGGCAGTACTTTTGCCAAAGTGGGATGTCCAAGGAAAATTGATAAGATCTTCACGCCAGCCGGAAACTGGAAGTTCCAGACTGAAATATTATTTAACAATGCCTTTTTTCTCGGCAAAAAGCCAGACAAGCCGAGCGGGACACAAGAGCAGATTCGGGCCGTGTCCGTTGCGAGAACGCAAATTCCGAGGGAGACAGACAAACTGACTTCAGCCAAGACTATTGAAAAACTTAGCCCAAATTTATGAACTGCTTGAGCAATATCTTTGCAGAGCCCCTGATTATATAATGACCAGAAGTTATTAATAAGAGGTATATCATTCCCACAGCCTTAAGAAAGAATTACTTTGTATTCTCTAATTGAATATAAATGTTTGTTGTGTTTGAAATAAAAAAAATCGTTGTTTCTTTATGTGACTACTAGGCCACCGTTAACTGTGAAATAACAGTTTCTATAGCAGATTTCTGGTCGTTTGAAATCTGAACACAACGTGGGCATACGGCCAGACTTTCGGCAAATATAGAATCCCTACAATCCATGGTTGATCCGAATTTGACGGCCATTTTCGGAAAATCAGTGAGCCCTTTAGCTCAGTAGGGACCGACGGGTTATAACACTATCCCTCAGCCTTTCTTCTAGATTGGTTGCCTCGCCAATGCTTAAAATAATAATACAAACATAAATAAACAAAATAAATGAAGATAAAATGATGACAATTGAAGTGGGTGGAATTATCTTGGATTTTTATTCAGGGGTCAACAGTGTTAAAAGAATACAAAAAACAGGGACTGGAAAAGAGTGGACCAGCTCTAGGGGAGCCACTTTGGTCTAGAAAAAAATACTTTTTATTAAAAATCTATTTGGCCCAAAGATTGAACCCGAACTAAAAAAAGACTGTAAAATATCTTTATTTTTCATTATTTCAAAACTCTTGCAATTTTCCTATTCTTAAACTTTGTTATCTTAATAAAATCAATTCACAGATGTATTAACATTTAAAATAAATGTCTATATTCCAATTTATGTCAATAAAAAACACTTTTTAGATAAATTTGCTTTCTTCTTGCAATAGACATGAAATTATAAAATCTTACTAACCACTCGTTTCAGCTCCATTAACTGGATGATATGTATCAGTAAAACTAAGTATTGTTTCATTGTAAAAATAAAGCAAATAAAAACAAAACCAATTTGAGAACATTTTGACTTTACAGGTATATTAGCAATACTCAATCCTAAAAATATATTGTTACTGTCATGTAGTTCTTTTAAAGTGGAAAATCTGATTAACACAAGATTCCATAATTCTACGTAGTTTTTTGTTGTTTATGTAAGTTAACATTAGGTATATCCAATTTGTCAAAAAAAATCCGTGTTTTTTTTTCAATACACTTTTGCATACACACCCCGTTTGAAAGAAAAATACCAAAAATCAAGGAATTATCCAATTTTAATGACATTTTCAGTTCTGATTTAGCAATGAATGGATTTTATAATGCATTGTTTATTTTATTTCAAAACTTTCTGATTTTTTTCAGCTTACTTAACTTTGACCCCCACCTTGTTTTGGGGCGCAAAATATGGGTGTGGTATATATGTGATTAATACTATTTTCTGCGTAAATAAAAAGACAAATACCGAAGGTGTGAATAGAAGAAAATATATTTTTTTAAGAATCTGCTCGGGTAGTAAATAAGAACCGAAAATCAGAAAATAAAATGAAAATAAAAAATGAAAAAATAACTTTTGGAAATTTTTTTTACTCATTTCGATAATTAGTTAATTGGCCATTATTTTATAAAAGAAAAATATACATTAATATTTGTTCCGTTTAAAATGGTGTGTGTGTGTGTGTGCTAAATTTCCAATACAGTTTTCCACCAAAAAAGTATGGTGGATTGATACTAAAGTAAAATAGTTCTTAAAAAAATTGTTTTTTAGAATCTAATAATATGACATTTTAAACTTAAAATTTTTCTGCACATATTTTAAATGAATTTTATATATTAATTTATCATAGCAGAAATACTGAATTAAAGTTTTGAAATAAAATAACAGATGCATTATAAAATTCCTTTGTTGATAAATCAATACTGAAAATTTCATTAAAATCGGATAATTCCCTGATTTTTGGTAAATGTTCTTGCAATCGCGAATGTTACATTAATTTTTATAAACAAACCATTTTCAAACAGCATCTCAGACCGAATGCGATCGAAATTGACCGAAAAAATCGTTTTAAATGTATTAAAAATAGATTACATGTGTAATATTATTTTCCTTTTTTTTTTTTTTTTTTTTTTATGTTCATTATGTTACTACTTTTCGACTTGGACACAAATTTGACGTTTTAAAATTCCATTTAATTAAACTTAATTCGTTTTTAAAATTCATAGAAGCTGAATTTTGGGGTATACCAAGTTAACATTTTTGCACCTTTGAAATCGAAAGTATCATTACTCACGTAGTTTTCTATTTTGTATATAAATGTAGAACATAAATAATGTGAATGGAATCACCTGTTTTACCTATCGATAATATTTGAAGAAACCTCAAAAGAAAGAAATGACAATATCCCAATGGACTTTATATTCAACCTAACACACACACACACACACACACACACACACACACACACACACACATATATATATATATATATATATATATATATATATATATATATATATTATTATTATTATTATTATTATACTAAAGCTGAGATTTTGAGCTTTCAATCCCTAAAGGATTTTTTCCTAAATTGTTTAATTACACAAAACCTATCCCAGAAAATAATTTAGTCCTAAATCTAATCAATGTTTGAAAAAAAAAATGTCATTCATTTGATTCTAATTAGCCGTAATTTGTAATTAAGACAACAGTCCACCATTCTCTGTTATACTTATAGCTTAGTTCTCTCACCCTCTCTTAATACATGTAGTGTGAAAGAGAGAAAGGCATTAATGTGCTTAAAAAAGAGCCAACTGCTAACTGCTGATGGATTCCTCTCTCTCTCTCTCTCTCTCTCTCTCTCTCTCTCTCTCTCTCTCTCTTATACTTATACTTATACTTCTTAAAATTTATCGAGGGAAGGTAAACATAAGATAATTGATTTCTAAAAAAAATGTAAATGAGATTCGCACTGACTTCTGAAGACGGTCGGGAAATTAAAACGGAAAGTTTTTGGAGGTCCCCAATAACAGTTTAACTACAGTCTATGAATTAACATTTTGCGAATTGAGTTACGGTTTTCGGGGATTTAATTAACCATTGAAATTAATTATTGAATCTATTATTGAGACAGTTGTTTGTGTTAGCATTGCAATGTATAATTTCAATTAAACTTAGTTTAAAATAAATATTTTTCAACATTAAATGTATAGTAATTTGGGTTTTTTGTTGTTTATTTTTTTAAACAATACGTAATTAAAATCAACCTTAATCCCCTAAAACCGTAACCCAATTCGCAAAATGTTAATTTATAGACTGCAGTTAAACTGTCATTAGGGACAACCAAAAAACTTTCCGTTTTAATTTTCCGACCGTCTTCAAAAGTCAGCCAAGATTCGTACACTAGGTGAATTAAAATTGTTTTCCTGGCTGTAAAAAATAAATACAATTAATGTCATGTTTTAAAATATATATTTTTTAAAAATTACTTTAATTAATAATTTTTAAAACTTATAGGGTCAATAATTGTGAGTGAAAATTTAGGAAGTGTTAAGAGTAAACCTACTTTTATGCTTATTTTACCAGCCCTGTAAATATTTTTTTTATTATGAATGCAATGTTAAAATAACAACACAGATTTAACACAAACGTTTATTTATATTCATTTATATTTATATTTTGTGAATGATAAAGATACCGAAACTTCTTTTGGTACTATTCACTGAGTTCCGTCACAGCCTCATTTCTTAAAAAACGCTAGGCGGTGATAGGTAAAAAAACAAACCCACCTATGAATGAAGTCCCTAGCTGAAGCAGTGCCTACTGTATATGAAAAAATAATTTGTCGTTTGAATTTTTGAAAATATCATTAAAAAAAACAAAAAAAAAAAAACTCAGCGCTTTAGGCGTTTTTCCCAAAAATTTAATACTATATTTTACCACCTCCAGTCTTTTTTTGAGAAGTAAATGTAGATATTTTTAAAATACGGCTTACTTTTAATACCTTCAGACAAAAAAAAAAAAAAAAATGTCGATAAAAACGCCTTCAACCGACAAATTATTTTTTCATATACAGCAGGCAACGCTTCAGCTATGGACTTCATCCATAGGTGGGTTTGTTTTTGGACCTATCGCCGAGTAGGGTTTTTTTTAAGGCAGGGTACCGGGACAGAACTCTGCGAATAGTACACTTCTTTTAAATGAAAAATATCAGGCACTGGAAAAGTTGCCGTAAAATCTATATTTTGCAAAATAACCGCCCCCCCCCCCCAATTAAAAAAAAATTACTAACAATCAGGGAACCATCCGATTTTAATGAAATTTTCAGTGTTGATTTATCAATGAATGGATTTTATAATGCATCATATATTTTATTTCAAAACTTTAATTTAGTATTTTTGCTATGAATAATTAATATATAAAATTCATTTAAAATTTGACCCCACCCCATGTTTTTTGGTGGCCCCCACCAAAATATGTAAAGTTGAAACTAATTGGTGGAATGCATTAATGGTGGTGTTATACAAGGGAAAGGGGGCAAAAGATGATTGTGGAAATTATTGGGGCATCTCATTGCTTTTAGTTGCTGGCAAGGCGCTATGCCGAATCATGCTTGACAGAATGCTGAAACACATTGCCAATGATGTTTTACCTGAGTCACAGTATGGTTTTAGAAGTGGTCATGGGACGGTAGATATGATCTTCACAGCCAGGCAAGAGAAATGTGTAGAACAGCAGATGGGATTTATCAGGTGTTCATCGATCTAACAAAGGCATCTCTTAGGAGATTCTGATTTGCCCAAAACGTAACACTTGGTCTTTATATCTGATGCCAACGCCCAAGGCTTCAACTCTGTACTCTGAAAGAAACACGTATCAAAGGCAGATTTACTTTTTGTAAATATTGAGAAAATGAATTTTGACAAACTAATCCTGTCTTGTTCATTCTCCATTATGCCTTACTCGGTCCAACTGTTTCATTTTATACTAGTTCTGGCTGGCCGAAATCTGCACACTTCACAACTCTCGTCTCGCCTACGACGAGACTCGCGACCTACAAATCGCACCCTCAAGGGCGCTCACGCTTCCCCTTCACAACTCTCGTCTTGTGCCCGCCTCGCTCGTCACATTTCATCTTCTCTGCTCCTGCCCACACGCACAACATGCCACTCGCTGTCTCTTCGAACGATGAACCGTCGTTGGCTCTTTAAAGGTTCGTGGGTTTTGCCGTTTAATCTCGCTACACCCCCCCATGATCTGGGACAACATGCGGCGGGTCTTTAATGCCTGGTGCTTCTTTGCGGCAGTACCTCTACCTCTTCGGACGTCATCTAGTGCATCTGAATCAGGTCCGGAGTTATTTGTCTCCGTGGGATTACCGTGCGCATCGCTGATAGTGATCAGTCTTGTACTCTGTGTAGATTCTTCGCTGTCATTCCCCGTGTCTGATGGGACGCAGATCCTTCACATGGCGCGGCGTCCCGTCGACCCACACTGACTGTGCATTGCGTACATCAGTCACACTTCCCTGTCTGCATGCACTCGTGAATCTCCTGCCCGGTGTCTTAATCCACACCTTATTTCCAATATTGAATCGACTGTGCTGGGGTTGATAATCCCACAAATTTGAGCTTCCAATTTCAAAAATTGAGTAATTTTTTTTTAACTTTCCAAATTTGGGTGGTCGGTCGCAAAAAATGGTGACTTTTATAAGCTATTTTTGCTTGTAAAGTGAGTTCTAGAGCTTCCCAACTCCTAAAAATTGGTTTATAAAAGTATTTTTGCCCAAGGAATCCTAAAATGCTATCAAAAAGGCTGAAAGTTAACCAGTTTTAAATTACTAATGATTTCTGATTTGACAAATTTTAACTGATATTGTAGCTTCTGTTCCGAACAAATATCAAACTATCTTTTTGGTACAAATAATGTTCAATATATGTGAAATAAAAAACAGAACAGAATTTTTTTTTGTCTTAGATTCAGTTTCACGTCGTGATATTGATCTTGCTATGAAAAAATCAAAAATCATCAATAACTTAAAATTGGTTGACTTTCAGACTTTTTCGATAGCATTTTTGGATTTCTTGGGTAAAAATACTTTTATAGACCAATTTTGAGGGGTAGGAAAGCTCTAGAACTCATTTTAAGGACATTAATAGATTACAAAAAGTCGCCATTTTTCGCCAACCCAACCAAATTTGGAGAGTTAAAATCGACATAACTCAAAATTTGAGGATTGTCTAACTTTAACATAGTCCACACCTGTAAAAGTTTCAGAAATATTTACGCCTGAATGATTTGACATAGAATTAAACGCACGAACACACACACACACACACACACACACACACGTGTGTGTGTGTGTGTTTTGTTAAATTCAACGGGCAATTCTTGTCTAACGATTTGTTTAAATCTTCTCTATTTGGCCAGACAATTAGAAAGGATTGGAAAAAAAAAGCAACTCGTCAGACAAGAATTGTCAGTTGAATTCAACAAAACATGTTTAAAAGAAAAAATGCTATATATATATATATATATATATATATATATATATATATTCATTATAGAATAAATATATAACACCTTTTTCGGATATCAAGCCAAAAAGAATTTACGTGTCTAAACGAATCCACGTCTTACAGTGTAAGATTAATTCACATACAAGCTTAAAGGTATGAACAACTGTACCTCTCTCTATATATATAATCAGCCTTTTCGAGATCAGCATTATCAATTCAACTTTACGCCTGACTGTTTTGTGACTCTGAAATCTTACCCTTTCTTTCTCACTTCGAGATTTATAACATCTTTTATTATATTTTATATTGAACTTTTAAACAAGAACTTTTAAACAAAAGCTTATGAAAGAACTTTGCCCGGTATCCTGTAATACCTCTTTGTAAACTTAATATTAATACAAGTTGTTTGTTTTAATACTGAGTTTTGTTTTCTATGCCATGTGCCTATATATTTAAATGTTCTTATGGTGTGATTTATGTTTTGATGAATATTTCATGAATCTTTTCAAATTATTATAAATTACATATAAGGTTTTGAAAACACAAAATATCTTAACCTTAAATTGGTGACCTCCCAACATACATCAAACAACCTTACCCAACCACCATAGGTATACCAAATTTCGGTTCATTTTTTAAATATCTCATAAGATAAAATAGGGGATGGGTGGTAGACCTCGTAGACGATTTTTAGTTAAAAAAAAAAGAAAGAAAGAAAGGAAGTGCTGACTTAAATTTTAACAAATCTGCCCATTTATTTATTATCAGAGTTATAATAAATTAAATAACAAATTTTCTTATTCAAATTACGTACATTAGAATCACTTTTATTTAATGTTTGTTTAGTGTTTAATAAACACGAAAGAAACAAAAGCTTAACTTAACATTTCAAACACTGTTTATTTACGAAATGTTAAATCCTTCTTCGTATAATTTATTCAACTACATCGTATTTTTATTTTTAAAAATTTTGTTATTGTTATTACAACTATATGTTTACTTATTTACGAAATAAGTAGTTATATAATTTAACAACCTATTTTTGTAAAAGGCTTTTTTTCTAAAACTCTTTTGTATATACGAAAAAATTAAATACTGATTAAAAACAAAGTTGAGTTATTATCAAATATTTTCGCTTATTATTGTTATTTACTTCGCTGTAAAAAATAATTCAATAAATAAAACCACATCTTTCTTACCAAATAAATATTTGTAAGATAGATTATTTCATTTCATTTCTAACTAAATTAATATTTTTAAGACAGGAATAAAAAGATTGTGATGAATAAGGTTTGATTTTTCGTCAAAACATACTTTTGCTGTCCGAAGCAAAATAATTTTTTTTTCTAACTCGCTATAAAAATAATTCAATCGATAAAAACTCATGGTTAAAAAGAAGAGAAAATAATCTTTCTCAATATATAACTTGTATAGTTATATATTGAGAAAGATTATTTTCTCTTCTTTTTAACCATATAAATATTTTTAAGATTGGACAATAAATAGGCGATAAATTCCGAGCTTAACGGCTTAAGACTGTGAAATTTATTCACTAAAATTGATCAAATCATCCAGAAAAACTTAAAATTGTCATGCAACACCTTCAATTTTTCTTAAATTTTGTCCAGCTATAGACTGTGTTAAAGTTAGACAATCCCAAAAATTTTGTGTGTAATTGTGTGTATGTGCGTACTGCTTATCTTATCAATACATTCATATGTGCATTTATGTTCCATGTGTATTGATTTACTTATTTTTTAGTTTTTATGCACAAATGTATCTCTTTACAATCGTATCAGTCCAATCTCCCGGTTTATTGCATGTTATCATATTTGCCCTTTGGACTAAAACAGATAAATAAAATAGATATATAAAAAGTCTTACACTTTGAACTATATTGAGCTATACTTAGCCGATGATAACGTGTTCCCTCTCACCCATTTTTATCTTTCTTTCGAGTAAAGGTCGTCATTCATTATATCAAAAGAGAGAATGAGGATCCGGTAAATGGATAATTACAATGCAACGCTTAATCTTATAAAGTTCCACCTCACAGTTTTATGCAGTGCAATTAAATCTGACTAATGAGTCAGGACAAGAATTATTGTCAGTGATAAAAATGCACGATTTTTCTAGCGCGATTTTCCCTATTCATCTGGCTTTTTGTTTCAATAGGCACCTGACAATTAATGGGTAATAACAGCGTCAGATTTAGGGACAAAAACTGAACGGCAAAAATGTCTTCTTCCTTAAATATATAAAGACTATACAGTTTTGCTCAATAAAATATTGTATATTTTGGAATCTTTTTGATCTGGGCTAGTATCGTCGTAGCATAGTCGTTAAAGATGCTGGACTGCGACATCGTAATGAGCGAGTTCGAACTCCAATCATACTATCACGTTCATTTACGGACTTACTCTCATGTGAAAGTTATGAAACACTTCTAGGTATGGGTTAAATAGTAGCACTACTGTTCTTCTGCATAGATTGCTAAGGCTAAATAAGCCCCCTCCCCACCTCTCTCTCTCCCTCTCAGTATATATATATATATATATATATATATATATATATATATATATATTAGTAAGTTAAGAGTAAGGAAATGAATCCGACGGTGTAAGTATATAAAAACACACAATGCTGTTAAAATGAAAGTATATGAATATGATATAAAAGTATAAGAATATGATATAAAATACAGCATTGTGTGTTTTCATATCCTTTTACCTCTCCCCTCTCTCTCTCTCTCTCTCTCTCTCTCTCTCTCTCTCTCTCTCTCTCTCTCTATATATATATATATATATATATATATATATATATATATATATATATATATATATAATTGTTCTTGATTTTATATTAAGTCCGCAATTTGGTTTTAATTTTTGTTTCTATTTTATAAACCCATGTCAAGCTTAAATAGGTATGTTTTATTTTGGGTCTCTGATTTATTTCCCTCACTATCTACCCTAAAATTTATTATATATAAGTCTCATCACAAAAAAATTGTGTTATCAAAAATCAAAACCTGTGTTGCGCCTATTATGAAATCGAAATAAATTTAAACATATTTTATCATAACAAAAACACCCAAGTATTCTCCACACACACACACACACACATATATATACATATATATGTATACACACACACACACACATATATATATACATATATATGTATACACACACACACACACACACACACATATATACATATATATGTATACACACACACATATATACACACACACACATATATATATATATGTATACACACACACACACACACACACACATATATATATATATATATATATATATATATATAAGAGAGAGTTTCATAATTTTCTTGAAGCATTGTGTATATATTGGTTTGGAGGTTGATCTTGAAGGCTATCACAATGCAGACAATTCTTGATATTTCGAGATAAAATCTCTTTTTCAGAAGAACACTGGAACTGAAGTCGTTGTTGTTTTGTTATGGCATTTCTAGTTAATTTTAACTAGAAATGTCATAACAAGACAACAACGACTTCAGTTCCAGTGTTCTTCTGAAAAAGAGATTTTATCTCGAAATATCAAGAATAAATTACAGATTAACAAACAACACCATTGTTACCTTATTATATTTTTGTGATAGTGTGGTTGAAGACGAACATGGTCAGAATAAATAAATAAATAAGAAAGAGAGTAGGTTAAGGTCCGGCATAAGTAAAAGGGGTGGGTGGCTGACCTTTTTACGAATCCAAAGATTAGGTCGTAAAGTTTAAAGAGACCTGTATGCCACCATGAAATGGGACCACTTGGTGATAATATCTTAGGCACCCAGGTATTAAAAGCAAAAAGGATTTATTTAGGAGAAATTCTCTTTTGAAAAAATTAATGATCAACATATTGAAGACGGATTGTCTGGAAAAATATTTAAGTACTTTAATTTTAAGGGTTAATGGCGACTAGAAGTCGGTGATTTATTTAAGTCCTGGCCATTTGTGTGGTCCGGAGAAAATGGTTTGGGGAAAGGGAATTTGACATAAATACAACTAAACTCAAGCCCTAAGTTAGTTAGCACCCGGGGATTGAAGGGTTAAGTTCGCCAGTAGGGATAGCAGCAGTAGTAGCCAGCTGGATAGACAGCGAAATCATCACACACAATCTTCTTCCATCCGTGTCTTGTTTACACTTGTTGTTGTTGTTGTTTTGTTCTTAATCCTTGTGAGCCTGTTTTCCGACTCGTGCTTTAAATTCGGCCAGTACATAATTCACAACGTTGGGATCTAGACAAGTACATCGAAAGAGCAGAGTACAGAACAGGTCTTCTCACATTTTTTTCTTTACACTTGCGATGTGATAGCCTTCAAAATCAACCCCCAAACCAATATATATATATATATATATATATATATATATATATATATATATATATATATATATATTCGGATAGCGAATGCACAAATTCAATGGCATTTGGCGATAGTCGGTTACTCATCTATGTGGTAATTAATTACTGGCAATTCCAGAAGTAAATATTGCAATATAAAAAATGATTAATTTATTGGAATTAACCCCGAAGATCCTTATGGTGAAACTCAAGTAGGTTCTTTCAACATACACTATAATACTATATGTGTGTGGGTGTTTTCTTGATAGAACAAATCACAAAAATCAAGTCAGAAAAAACAAAGGAATCGGCTTGTAATGAATTCCTAGTTTCCAGACTCATTATCCAGATGCATTTACGGATAAATATACAAAAAAAACCTTGTTGAAAACCAAATAACTTTATACATACATACATACATATATATATATATATATATATATATATATATATATATATATATGAAGATCCGAGAAAACCTATTTTCCGTACTTAATAATTTAACTAATTCAAATTATATATTATTTCCTCTTTAATACACATATACATACATCTACACATCATGTATATGTGTATGAATGTTGATATCTTAGAGATAAACCCAGGCCCCATAACTTAAATTTAACGTGATGCAATATAACTTATGCAGGTCCACCCTCCTAATAAAGAGGAAATAATATATAATTTGAATTAGTTAAATTATTAAGTACAGAAAACAGGTTTTCTCGGATCTTCATATATATATATATATATATATATATATATATATATATATATATATATATATATATATGTGTGTGTGTGTGTGTGTGTGTGTGTGTGTGTATATTTGAGTGACTTATAATAATTGAGTTAGAATAAAATAAAATAAATTAAGGTAAATAGTTCCTATTTATATGAAGAATAAATAAACTACTAAATAAATGAACTGGGGTGGCCCATTTAGCTGAAATCTGGAATAGATTGATTTAACAGAAATTACTGACAAGTAGTCAGATATCTTTTTTATTACCTTACAGCTGAGCAGACAGGACAATATAAATTTTTTTTTTTAATCTGTTTTCAAATGCCTTAAAAGTAATAAAGAATTCATCATTCGCATCTGATGAGCTGGGAGAATTAGACACTTTGTCTAAGCTCCCCGAAATAGGCTATAATGCAAAAAGTCTTTTATTATTTCTTTACTTATATATATATATATATATATATATATATATATATATAGTTATGCTAGCGTAAACATAGCCTATTATTTAACCAAACTTGGCTTGATATTTAAGCGAGAAACTGACTGTTACTATGCGCCACAATCTTTATGGCTACACTAACTTATGACTATTACCGGATAAGCTTCACGTGTGAATGGAGTTTAAAACTTAACAACTAGTAATCTCTGGAAAAATTAAAATTGTTTTGACCATATCATTACTTAGATACCACTACTAGAATATTGAGAAAAGTCCTGGAGAGCTGAGGTGACTTGGTACCTCTCGGTCTTCTGGTTTAATTGTTTCTCAAGAGGTTTTAACGAATACGAATAACATTAAACAGATATCATCATCAGCAGCAGTATCATGTAGCGCCAGCAATACGGATATCCATGACAACCTTTCCCCAACCGTCCCTATCACTCATTGTCCCTGGCAGGTTCACCGCGCAGCATCCACTATCTGCCCAGAGTTGGTCTATGTAGGTCCTTGCTTGAAGACCCGCACTACCATGTCCGTGTGCTGGTTTCCACAGCAGGACGTCACTTATGAGTTCATTTTTCCTGCTCCAGCATTGTCCAGCGTGTGTTGTCCTTCTTACTCGGGTGGTTTGTATGATAGGGGGCTGGTGGCCGTATAGCTGCTTCCTTGTGGGGTACTCTTTCCAAGATTTGTTCAAGATCACACGCAGCATTCTTGTACAGTTCATATCTAGCCTATTCTCCAGGCGCCTCGTCAAGGTCCAAGTGGTGCAGCCATACATTAGCACTGATACCACCACGGCCTGGAAGAATTGTCGCTTTAACATTTTGACCCATATATGGCACCCTATCAGGTACTACCACTTCGGGGCAGAATGGACCGGTTAATAATGGCAATGAAGGGTACTCTGCACTCTCCAGAACACCAGTAATATAACCTCATCACTGTTGTAACCTGATGAATAAAGGTATCATTCCGGACATGCGCACTCATACATAGACTGACGGGCGCCAATCTTTGAAATAAAACTTCAGTTCTTATCCTGTTACCAGAGTGTGTTGACTTGTTTTTATTCTCGCTTTAAAGAACTCAAAGTTACCCTTTTTATAAACTGGGATATAAAAAGTTAAACTTTAATATTGGCGACGAGCGACGAGGAAGAAACAGAATATAAAAAGAAAAAAAGGAAAAAATAAAAAAAAATAAGAAAAATAAGAAAGACGAATACACGACGCGTGCAAGAAGAAAAGATACGACACGTGGAGAAAAAAAAAAAAAAGACAGGAACGGAACCAAAAGATAAGTGATATTTTTCCTTTTATGTGTATTATTGCATTATTTCTGTAGTCACTATTGTCTATACTTACATATCTATCAGTGCTGTTGATAAATATTACTGTGTCAGTGAAAATTCCCCGTATTTTAAACGAAAAAAAAAAAATTATCATGGCTAACACATGAATAAGCTTACGTCTCGAACCATTTAACATGGACTCAGACAGGACCAATTTAAGTGAAAAATGGAAATCCTGGCTTGAAGTATTTGAAGACGAACTTTATTTACAACGAGTCACAGACGATAATGATAACATTATTTGCCTAAAAAGATACGCTGGAAAAGAAATAAGACTAATAATGAAGTACTTGCCGAACACAGAGCAAAATGGAAAAGAATCTTACGAGGAGGTTAAAATGAAATTAAATCACCATTTCATACCGAAACAAAATAAACAACACGCTAGGTTTTTATTCAATAGAATGAGACAGGAACACGAGGAATCAATTTCACAATACGCCATGAGGCTAAGAGAACAAGCTGAAGCTTGCGACTTCGAGGATAATAGAGAAGACAGAATTCTGGAACACCTTATTCAAACAATTGACGATAGTGAAATGATAACTAGAGCAATACAAAAACAGTGGAATTTAAATAAATTCCTAGAAGAAGCGAGTCAACGTTACGACCTTAAGCGAGAAGTGAAAGAGATTACAAAAACTCATTTAAAAACTATAGACAACGAGAACTGGACCGATAGAGTCAATGCTATAGGAAGAAAACGACCAACAGGGCGGACAGAGCTGAAAAAACAAATAAAATGCCGATACTGTGGGGGCCAACACAGATTTGATAAAAGACAGAATTGTCCGGCATACGGACAAGTTTGTTACAACTGTGGGAAAATGAATCATTACGGCGGCTGCTGTACCCGACAACAGAATGCAGTGAACCAAAACGACAGACAAACCTACAGAAAACAAGATAATATTCCTAGAAATATACGGAGGGTTGAAAAGGAGGCAGATACAAGCTCTGAAGACGAAGAATTCATCAGAAAAATGAAAATTAAAATTCATAAAATAAAAACCGTAAAACAAAAACATAATAACATCATAGAAATAAGGATAGGAGAAATAGACACATACTGTGAGCCTGATAGTGGAGCATCCGCGAACATTATGGATGAATACCAATTTAAGGCACTAAAAAGAAGAACAAGCGTGGGTGAATTAAAACCCAACTATGACCGAGTAAAGACTATTCAGGGAGAATTATCAGTGAAAGGAGAATTCGAAACGATAATTCGCAATAAAAACAGAGGAACTAAGACGAAATTCATCGTCATAAGAGGACACATAGATAACCTCCCCTTGATAGGCAGAGATACCCTAATAGAATTAGGTATGATGGTACTGGAGCCGAATGGGAACCTAAAAGAAACCAATGAACTTCGGATTAAACGTATAAATGGAACAAACGAACCAAAGCAATTAATTGAAGAATATAAAGATGTATTCCAAGGAATGGGAAATATTAAAGAACCTAAGACTGGAAAAGTAATCGAAGTAGGATTCGAAATGGAAGCTGGAATACAACCTATAGCCCAAAAACCCAGGCACGTACCATACCACTTAGAAACCCCACTAAAAAAATGGATTGAACAAGGAGAAGCGGATGGCATTTTTGAAAAAGTACCCAGAAACGAAGCTATCACGTGGTGTTCACCATTAGTTGTGCAACCTAAACCGAGGTATGCGATGAGAGACCGCAACAAACTGGAACCGAACATGATACGAGCTAGCATAGACATGCGGATACCAAATAAATACATAAAAAGAAGTAGATATGTCCAAGCACCTATCATTGAAGACTTTACATATCACCTAAGGGGGTGCAAAATGTTCAGTAAAATGGACTTAAAAGCAGGGTACCACCAACTCTCAATAAACGAGGAAACTCGAAAATTAGCTACATTCAGTACACCTTGGGGAAACTACAGACTAAAACGGTTGATATTCGGGGCCAAATCATCACAAGATGTATTTGACCAAGTAATGTTCCAAATATTTGGAGACATACCTCTATGCATGAACCAAAGAGATGACATAATCCTCGGAGGAAAAGATAGAGAAGAACACAACAAAACCCTAAGGAAAATACTCCAAAGAGCCAAGGACTACGGAATCAAATTCAACCGAGAGAAGAGTGAACTCTGTAAAACACAAATCACGTTCTTCGGTCATTTGTTTACACCAGAAGGGCTAAAACCAGACCCTAGGAAAATTGAAGCTGTACTAAACTGCAAGGAACCAAAATCCAAAGAAGAAGTTAGAAGCTTTCTGGGAATGACAGGCTACCTAGACAACTTTATAAGGAACTATGCAACGCTTAGTGCACCACTGACGAACTTAACAAGGAATAAAACAAAATTCAAATGGAACAATGAAGAAAAGGAAGCATTTGAAAAACTGAAATCTGCAATAACCAGCCCTGAAACAATGGCATATTTCGACCCAAACAAACAGACTACACTTAGAACAGAAGCGAGCTTCCATGAAGGACTGAGTGCTGCGTTGTTCCAGAAAGGACCACTCGGACAGCAACCGATACACTTCATCAGCAGAAGACTATCGGACACAGAAAAGAGATACAGCCAAACAAAAAGATGCACTAGCTGTAAAATGGGCAGTAACGAGACTCAGAAATTATCTGATAGGAGCACCTAAATTCGTTATAATAACAGCCCACAAACCCCTAATCCCAATGTTTAATAAAGCCCAACACAGACTCCCACCACGCATAGAAAAATGGATTATGGAAATAACGGACTTCGACTTTGAACTTAAGTACGAACCAGGAAGAAATGAACTGGATCCATTGGACTATATATCAAGACACCCTATATCAGAAAACTGTGGAGACAACACGGAAAAAATAATAAACCACATTTCACACAAAGAAAATGCTGAAACTTTAGATAGAATAAGGACAGAGACAAAGAAAGATGATACACTAACAAGATTGACATCATACATTACCAACAACGACTGGATCAAAGCCGAAAAGGACATAGAAATGTTACCATACAAACATATAAAAGAAGAAATCAGCATAATAGAAGGAATAGTCTACAGGGGAGATAAAATAATTATCCCAAAATCTCTCCAAAGAAAAATAGCAAAAATAGGACATTACTTAGGACACCTGGGAAGGACGAAAACCAAACAACTATTAAGAGGAAGATATTGGTTCCCTAAAATGAACTCTATGATTGATAGAGTCATAGACCAATGCTATGAATGCAAAGTAGTAGCAAGTGATCCACGACCAGAACCAATAAAACCCACTATCATACCCAAGAGAAGCTGGGAGGTAGTCAACCTAGATTTTGGAGGGCCATACCCAGACGGACATTACAACCTTGTTATGGTAGACCAGAGATCAAGATATCCAGTAGTGGAAGAGGTACAAAACACATCTTTCAAACAGACAAGAATCAAACTAAAAGAGATATTCGCAACCTATGGGACTCCTAGAAAAATATTAACGGATAACGGACCACCTTTCCAATCAAAAGAATTCTCAGAATTCGCTGAAGAAGAAGGATTTTATCATCACAGGATAACCCCACTACATCCTCAATCAAATGGCGAAGTAGAATCATTTATGAGAATGGTAAATAAAGCAGAACAAATCGCTAACCTACAAAACAAAGACAAGATAGAAAGAAGAATCAACATAATAGAAATGCTAACAGCATACAGAGCTACACCACACCCAGCAACAGGTATAGAACCTTATAAAGCCATGGAAGGTAGAGAAATTAGGATAAAGTTAGATTATAACAAACCTAACAAAATTGAAACAGAAAAGAAAGAGACAAACGAGATGATAGAACATAATGATGAAAAATATAAAAATAAATTCAATGCAAACCGAAGGACTAAAGAAAGAAAATTCATACCTGGTGACTATGTACTCGTAAAACAACCAAAGAGAAACAAATGGTCAACACAATATGAACCAACATTCTATATTGTAACTGAAACTAAAGGATCGCAAATTAGAGCTAGGCGAATATATGATGAAAGGGAGATAACCCGGGATATTAGTCACTTTAAACTTGCAAACCAACTAGTGAATGAAAGACTAGGGACTGACACAGATAATAGCACTGAGAAAACGGAAATACAGGAAACAAAGAATAATGTAGACAATTATAGTGATTACGATGAGATATGCACTAACTACACACCAACACCAGAAGAAACCACAATAACTGAGGGCACACCACAAAAATCAGATGAACCAGGCACAGATGAAGATGAAACAGCAATTGCAATAACAGACGAAAATGAAACTACAAACGAAGAAAGAACAAATAGACCCAGAAGAAAAAAAGATACACCAAGACACTTAAAAGACTACATATTATGAACATTCATTATGGGGGGAATTCAAATCTCTTGAAGTTGGGAGAAATGTTGTAACCTGATGAATAAAGGTATCATTCCGGACATGCGCACTCATACATAGACTGACGGGCGCCAATCTTTGAAATAAAACTTCAGTTCTTATCCTGTTACCAGAGTGTGTTGACTTGTTTTTATTCTCGCTTTAAAGAACTCAAAGTTACCCTTTTTATAAACTGGGATATAAAAAGTTAAACTTTAATAATCACCAGATACTGTTTAGTGTCAAATCCAAAATATCCCCTTGGTGTTCGTAGAGGTATTAACCCGGCGAAGGACCTTACTCGGTAGGTATCCTAAGGCAATAAGAATCAACACAGATCGGAAAAATAATAATGGACAAGCCCTCATAAGACTCGAGTACCTGTTCACAAATCTTTTTCCAGATATTTAAAGCTCTGTAGAATTTCAAGAGAAAATGGCAGATTATGAATAATGTCTGTTCTTTTAACGAGGAAGCCTTCTCTTTTAAACGTCTTTTTGCTAATTAATTCCCTTTGTTTTTCTGAATTTATTTTCAGGATTAATTAGAATTAATTTGTATTTCTCGGCAACAGGAAAATGGCGGGAACTCTATGAACTGATTAGTGCTTTTCTGTTTAATAAAAGCTGCAATCAGTTTTGAATTCCATTTGTAAACCCAAGCGCACATTCCAAATTTTTGATAATTCTAATATTTTACCAAAGTAACATATGAAGAAAGATATCATTGAATGAATCTGGGAAAATATTTCGGTTTAGTTTAGAATGTTATTTCAATGTTAATTCCGAATAACCAGAACTTTTATGATTATTATTCGTAGGAGTAAGAAGATCGTACTGCGCCAATATTTAAAAGGGGTGATTGAGCCACTGTACATGATTTCTGAATACACTTTTGCAAAATATAATTCGGAACATATGGATTTACTTAATTAAAACACACATAAATAAATATTTTCTTGTGGCATCCAAGTGCAGATGATTGTCTTATAAAGTATACGGAACCTTCTTTTCGATCCCGGGAGCCTTCATGTAATCGTGAGCCTTTATGTCGTAACTGAAAGCCTTCACAGAATATATATATATATATATATATATATATATATATATATATATATATATATATATATAATCCAAAAGTCCAGAGAAGAAATCTTCCTTACGACCTAGGGTTTTTTTTAAAAACAACTTGTCGCAGTTTGAGAGCTCAATGTGTGCTCTTATTTTTAGAGTCACAGAGCAAATTTATAATTAAAGAAATAACCAAAGACTTAGAGATCCTGCATTATAGACTATTTCAGGGAGCTTAGACAAAAATGTCTAATTCTCCCGACTCATCAGATGCGAATGATGAATTCTTTATTTTTAAGGCATTTGAAAACAGATTTTTCCCCCTTCCTTTTAAATTGTCCTGTCCTGCTCAGCTGTAGAGTAATAAAAGATGTGAATAAAAATAGGAATAAAAATACAAATAATAATAAACAATAATAATAGAACCAAAGATATCTGACCGCTTGTCAGTAATTTGTTAGGAGTTACTGTTAATTCAATTAATTCAGAATTCTGGGCCACCTCTGTTCACTTATTTAGTAGTTTTTGTTTAACTTAATTTTCTTTTCTTTCCATGTCGCTTCAAATATACACACCCCTACATACATATACAAGCTTATACATATACATACATATACATACACACACATACATGCATACATACACACACATATACATATATACATGTATATACACACATACACACATATACATATATATACATACATATTATTATTGTTTATTATTATTTGTATTTTTATTCCTATTTTTATTCACATATTAGGTTATTTCCTTCTTGGTCAAGCCGATAACTTTTTTTCTGTGCTCTTCGGATCTTCAGTTGAACCGATCCCTCTCCTATTCGCTAACTTCAAACTATTTAAATAACTATTTCATTTAGTGCCCTTTGGTGTATTGAATAATAGATCATGTGATGAAAAAAACATGATTTTGTAGAGAATGACATTTAGGGATAGTTTATAGAAAATGTGTTTATCTTGTCCTTGTTTTCATCAAGAACATTTAAAAAAAAAATATATGTACATAAGTAAACAAAATAAAAGTATTTTCTTCTTGTACATTTCCAAGAAATTTGTTTCAATTCATATTTTTCGGAAATGTAAAAACCTGTACAGTTTTACTGTCAGCCAATCAAATGATTTTTAGGATTGACAACCCTCACTATTCACTCAAACACACACATACACACACACACACATACACACACACACACACACACATACTCGCACAAAATGAAAGTATTAAATTTCACTGAATTGTTATAAGATAAAAGAACTTCAGTCCAGTTTATCAGTTGGTGAAAAACTTATTGCCTGTGTCAACCTATTTCAAAATGTCCGGCAAGATAAAGGAAACCGTAGTCTCAGTTAAAGTCCCAGCTTTGAAACTTATTTATATGTCCCGAGAGGTAAGATATTCATTGTAATTTCTTCGTTAATTGAAAAAAAATTCTTTATATATATATATATATATATATTATATATATTTGATAATATTATGATATATATATATATATATATATATATATATATATATATATATTATAAAATAATAAAATTCGAAGGCAATACAATGCGTAAAAAATAAAGACAAAAAGATGTTTATATGTCTAATCGATTTCAAAGCGAAGCTTTATCGTCAGAGACGGATTTCAGAAATGACGTGCTTATGTTTTTTTTTTTTTTTATATTTGTGTGGTTATAATTTCTCTTCTTATTTCCCTTTCCTCTCCTTTTTTCCTCTCTTTCTTCTTCTCCTTTATGAATGGGCGAATAACTGTAATTTCTTATTTCTTTTTTTTTCTTTCTTAAAAGTTTGTTGAGAACAAGGCTGACATCCGCTAAGATGTTGCAATGTTGCAATGTGTAGCAATGTGTAGCAATGTGTAGCAACGGTGTGAGCGTGTCATAATTTCAAAAACAAAAGTGAACAAATGAATAAAAACCGTTAATAGAAAATTTTTTATTTTTTTTTTTTTTAACATACTTAGCTTTTGTTTCGCTTTCACCTTTCATTTCTTATTCTTTCTCCTCTCTTTCTTTTTTTTGTGTTATTTTCTTCTTTTTTTTTTTTTTTTTCCCCTTTATCCCCTTTGTTCTCTAATTTAAATTATTTTTTTATAGTAAATAAGTAAATAAAAGATTATCTTAAATTATGTATTAGTATTGATAGAAAAAATAAATGATTCTTTTTTATTATTATTATTTTTTTTTTTTTAAGAAAATATCTTTTATGAGTACTTTTTTCTCTTTTCTTTTAAACTTAAATAGATTAAATATTATATTAATTATATATTAAAATATCATATAATAATTACATATTAGGATTGATGTAAAATTCAAAACAATAAAAATAAGACAAACCATTCCCCCCTTAAATTTCAGATAGATTAAATATCATAAATCAAATATTTGAATTACAAAAGGCATAATGTACTGCTTCAATTATATATTTTATTTAACTTTTTTTTTTTCATTCTTTTGTTGTTATTATTTATTCTTATTTTTTTTTTTCCCCACTTTTCCTTAAATATTTATTAATAGTTCTAGACTGACCGTACTCCTAAGAGGGTATTATGGTTTAAAGAAATAGTGTCATGGTTTAAAGAAATAATGTCATGCAAAGGAGTTAATAAGTATGTCAATATTGTTAAATTAATCGTAATTAATTTTTTTATATTTCTCTATTATCTTCTTTTCATTCTCAATCATCCATCACTATATATATATATATATATATATATTTAATTTTAATTAAAAAAAAAAAAAAAAAAAAAAGGCTATATATGAAACGTGTAAATTTAGTTAATCGTGTATTCTGAGTTTAATTCTAATCTATTGATAGTTGGTAGGTTTAAAATTTATGGTAGGGAAAATTATATATATATGAGAGAACATGTGTACTAAATAAACTTTTTTTTTTTTTAATTAATTAATATATATAATATATATATATATATATATATATATATATGGGATGATTGAGAATGAAAAGAAGATAATAGAGAAATATAAAAAAAATTAATTACGATTAATTTAACAATATTGACATACTTATTAACTCCTTTGCATGACATTATTTCTTTAAACCATGACACTATTTCTTTAAACCATAATACCTCTTAGGAGTATGGTCAGTCTAGAACTATTAATAAATATTTAAGGAAAAGTGGGGGAAAAAAAAAAAAGAATAAATAATAACAACAAAAGAATGAAAAAAAAAAATAGTTAAATAAAATATATAATTGAAGCAGTACATTATGCCTTTTGTAATTCAAATATTTGATTTATGATATTTAATCTATCTGAAATTTAAGGGGGGAATGGTTTGTCTTATTTTTATTGTTTTGAATTTTACATCAATCCTAATATGTAATTATTATATGATATTTTAATATATAATTAATATAATATTTAATCTATTTAAGTTTAAAAGAAAAAGAGAAAAAAGTACTCATAAAAGATATTTTCTTAAAAAAAAAAAAAATAATAATAATAAAAAAGAATCATTTATTTTTTCTATCAATACTAATACATAATTTAAGATAATCTTTTATTTACTTATTTACTATAAAAAAATAATTTAAATTAGAGAACAAAGGGGATAAAGGGGGGGGGAAAAAGAAAAAGAAGAGAAATAACACAAAAAAAAGAAAGAGAGGGAGAAAGAATAAGAAATGAAAGGTGAAAGCGAAACAAAAGCTAAGTATGTTAAAAAAAAAAAAAAAAATTTTCTATTAACGGTTTTTATTCATTTGTTCACTTTTGTTTTTGAAATTATGACACGCTCACACCGTTGCTACACATTGCTACACATTGCTAACATTGCAACATCTTACCGGATGTCAGCCTTGTTCTCAACAAACTTTTAAGAAAGAAAAAAAAAGAAAGAGAGAAATAAGAAATTACAGTTATTCGCCCATTCATAAAGGAGGAGAAGAAGAAAGAGAGGAAAAAAGGAGAGGAAAAGGAAATAAGAAGAGAAATTATAACCACACAAATATAAAAAAAAACCATAAGCACGTCATTTCTGAAATCCGTCTCTGACGATAAAGCTTCGCTTTGAAATCGATTAGACATATAAACATCTTTTTGTCTTTATTTTTTACGCATTGTATTGCCTTCGAATTTTATTATTTTATAACATACTTAACAATGCTTCAAGCAAATTACCAATTACTTTTATATATATATATATATATATATATATATATATATGATAATATTATGATATATATATGATAATATTATGATAATATATGATAATATTATGATATATATATATATATATATATTATATATATATATATATATATATATATATATATAATATTATATATATATATATATATATATATATATATATATATATATATATAATATTATATATATATATATATATATATATATAATATTATGATATATATATATATATATATAATATTATGATATATATATATATATATATATATATATATATATATATATATATATATATATGATAATATATATATATATATATATATATATATATATATATATATATATATATATATGATAATATTATGATATATATATATATATATATATATATATATATATATATATATATATATTTCTATATGTATAAGTATTAACTTACCGGTGGGTATAAGAACGATCGTTGGAAGCGCACAATATCCAGAGGTTAAGGTTGAGGAAAAACAAATACAAAGTGCTCAATACAATGTAGAGCATAAATTTATTTAAGAATGGAAATGAGTAACCTACTCGAGTTTCATCGATAGATTCTTCAGGGTTACTTTTAAATTAATCGAGTTTACGATTAATCTTTGGTGTTATAAACATGCCCGTTGGAATGGGACTTAAATTTAGTAGAGGAACGCTTGTTTACATTTTCGTAGATCAGGGACGGTTTTTGGTTATTGAATTAAAAATTTGGATTAATTTATGGGAATTTATTTTTTCAATTATTATTTAATAAAAGATATGTTATGGGTCGTATTAATAGTTAAAAGTTGAAAATTTAAAATTATTTAATAACTAGTTTAATTTGGTTTGAGAGTATTTAAAAAATACAGGTTGCGTATGTTACGATAACAGAAGTTTTGGCTAGTTAAATATAGTTGATTATATAAAAATATAAAGAGATAAAAGTAAGGATGAAAGTAACGGGAAATAAAAATGCATTGAAATAAAAATAAAAATAAAAATAAAAGTGGAAAATAAAATAAAGGTGAAAAAAAAGTGAAAAAATATATTAAATTTAAAATTTAAAAAAAAATTTTAGGGAACGGTGTTTATATAAAACAAGGATTTAATTTTTTATTTTAACTGGGATTAAAATTAGAATTATGTAAAACAAAGAGATAGTTGGATCATTGAAACATTATTTTTGGTTTTATTATTTTGGGTTATTTATTGAAACTTTAAAATTTTAAAATCTTAAAATTTAACAATTGATATTTTAGCTAAATTAATACTTGAGTCTTAAGGTATATATATTTTTTTCTCTAAATTTTTAAGTTTACGGTTTGCTGCCGCATGATTCCGTTTATAACTGGTGTTTACTGTTTTAAATGTTGAAGTAAATTAGTGTAATTTATTTAAATTGCAAATAAATAATAATAAAAAGATTTAAAATGATTTAAAATTAATAATAAATACTAAAACTGATTGAGTAAATTAATAAATAGAGTTAAAATAATAATATTAAATTTAAATTTAAACAAAAAATTGTAAGCGGTGTTTATTGTTTAAATGTTGAAATAAAGTAGTATGATTTATTTAAATTGTAAATAAATAAGTAAACAAATATATAAATAAATGAAAAATAAATATACTTGCACGTATACGTACAGATACGCACACAAACTTATACGTTAGAGCCTATATAATAAATAAACCAAAAAAGATAATAATAATAATAATAATAATAATAATAATAATATAATAATAATAATGGTGGTAAAGGAATTTATAGTTAATAATTAATAAAATTAATTTAATAATATATAAGTAAAAAATTGATTTGTCGGGAAAAAATGAAAACTACTCACCTGCAATCTTCTGAGGGAAGAAAGCAGGAATGAAAAATGCGTAGGAATTTATACTTGTGGTTGGTGTCAACTATTATTTGATTGGTCGAATTGGTAGATAAAATAAATACCTCGTCACCACTAACGAAGGCACTTATTCTTCAGGACTTTTTTTCTGGACTATTTGTACGAGACCTAAAGTGTCAGTTCCTTTTTACCCACTTGCAAGGTCGCAACAAGGTTTGTTGCAAGCTTTTTCCCTATCCAAACCAGACCAGGAGGTCTTTATTGGTGTACTCAACCAAGTCTACTGGCAATTTGCCAAACATTGCAACAGATCCTTGTGTCTTCTATCTATTTCTCATTCTAATACCCANGAAGGCAAGATAAAAAGATAATGTAATAGAGTGGGGTATAAATAGAAAAATTAGAAATGAAACTACTCTTCCATCACTCCGTCTTTCATTGCTGAATTTTTACTTATTTAACTATTTATTACAATTAGGGAATAAAGAATAAAATGAACAGTTATTTTTTCTTTGTTAATGGATTTCATTTAAAGATTCATTGAAGAGAATTTTTGCTTATAATTCATTAAAATAAAACCAAACAATTAAAATCAATAATATAAGCAAATTTTAATAAAATCACATTTTTAATATCAATATGCAAATTAGCCTTCCCATTCACACTGTAAACCGCAATTTTTTTGTATATATAAATACAATTGCATGTTATTGTATGTAAGATATGGACAACACTATAAAAAGGTGAAGCATTTTATTAATAATTGAGGTTTAAATATAAATAAAATCATGGAGAATGTGATGTAATAACGAAGGGAATTGTGACTGAGTAGTAAATATAGTTTAGGTTACAGACAGAAAAACACACAATCTCCATTATAATAAGATGTTTATAAGGAACAGCTGAAAAGATATTATTATTATTATTATATTAAATCAATCATGAATAATTTTATATAGAAAGCAATTGAATATATTTAAGATATGTATAACTTTATATAATATGTTCTTTCTTAATTTTGTAAGTATTTCTAATTAATATATTTCATTATATCAAAACTTAAATACTTATGCCAGAGGGCCAATATTCTTACAAGTATAAATAAAATGAAAAAAAAAGGTATTCAGGTGTATGAATATTTTATTATTAGAGCCAACGTTATAAGATATATATATATAATTATAATATAGATAATCTGTGGAAAATTATAAAGTATTCTGTGGAATTAAGATGATGTTTATAAGAACAGCTGACCAGGTCTCAGACCTAATATACTCGCTGAAAAAAAGATATTATTACATTCATAAAAATTAATATAAGGTGGAGCTTCTAGTAGTTTAACTAACTAGAAGAGAGACGTTAAAGTTCAAAGAAACATTCCTGAAAGAAAACTGTTTCCACAATCCTCGCTCATCTGGCTTGCATGACATCTAAGTACGAAAAAAGCCAACAGTTAGTATTATCTGCGTTATTCAGACTATTTCCCATCTTCATTGTTACTTGTACAACGTCGGTCAATATGCCAATTGGACACATGGCCTAGTGATAAGGTATTAGGTTAAGACAGTTCTAAGTGACAGTTATCTCTGGAACCCGAGTTCAATCCTGAGTGAAGGCAGTTAGAAAATAATTAATTAACCACTCCCTACCCCAGCTATGGTTAGCGGAATGAGAACAGGATACCCCGTGGACTAAATAAAGGGTTAGGTTCAAAGTTCCGTGATGGCTCCCGAATAACTCCGAGAAGGTTCCCGAGTCCGACAAGAAATACCTGACGAAGGCCGGAGGGCATATCGGCTGAAACGTTGTACAAGTAACAATGAGATGGGGGACAATAGTCCGAATAACGCAGATAATACTAATCTTCAGCCTCATCTCAAACATTCAGAGAAAAAGCCAACAATTTAAAATTATATAAGGTGGAGCTCTCTAAGTAATTTAACTAACTAGAAGAGAGCCGCTTAAAGTTCAAAGAAACATTCCTGAAAATAAAAACTGTTTCCACAATCCTCGCTCATTTAGCTGCATGACATCAAAGTACAAATAAGCCAACAGTTATCCATACAATACTTATACTTATACTTATATCTATAATACTTATGGATACTTATATATAACTAAATGAGTTATGGATACTTATAATACTTATAATATCTTATTTATACTTATATCTATAATACTTATACTATACATACAATACTTATACATAAGCCAACAGTTATCCACACAGAAGCAGGCTTTCTTTTCATTATCAATCAATCAAATATTGCAGTATTAGTTTTTGCCTATTTTGATTTTAGCTCAGCCAGTAAGCGTCCGCCTAGGAACCACAAGGTTCTAGTTCGATACTGCCCCTCGCCAACTCAGCGAATGAGTAGCACAAGGGATCTGTGCAGTAAAGTGAAGGAGTTGATGGTAGGTGTTGCACTCCACCTTAGATGCAAAACTATCTCTTTGGTCTAACACTAGTTAAGGAAGGTATATACTCCCTCACTGTCTGGCTGATACTGACATTAGGCCACCCAACCACTGTACTTTTTATAAGCAGACTCAGAAGGGGGCAGGTTTAGCTCAGAGGTACCCGGCCAGGAATCGAAAGGTTCCCACCAACCAGCGCATGAGTAGCACTGGTCCCCACCAACTCAGCGCATGAGTAGCACTGGTCCCCACCAACTCAGCGCATGAGTAGCACTGGTCCCCACCAACTCAGCGGATGAGTAGCAGAATGGTAATCTGATCTGTGTGATAAAAGTGTGGCGCTCCACCTCAGCAAACACCAATTCCCTGTTTAGTGCTAGTGAAAGAGGATAGACTTCCTTGCTGTTCAGCCTATACTAACAAGAGACCATTCTGCCAACTTTTACTTCATAGACAGGACTGTGATTTGGTTTGTTTTTGCTTACGGCATATCAACCTCAGTGGGTCATTTAATGCTGACAAAGTTTTGAAATAAATTCCATTCCCAATGGATATTAAATTTTTTTTATAAACACATTTTTCTATTTAACCTATAGATGGGACCCTAACAGGTACTACCATTCCAGCAGAGTGACCAGGAGCAATGGTGATAAAAGGGTTCACCATCAGATAGAGTTTAATGTCATTCCCAGAGACATGAAGACCATCAGCCACTGCCTTCTAGCACATATATGATAAAAAGGGTTGGGGTTGCCATAAGGGCAATAGAGTTGGGACAATCATGTAGGCGCTAGGGCTTGACAAGGCCAGCTGATTGACCGGAGGGACCCGTCTAGCCTAAATAAGGATCAAAGTGGAGTGTTGCATATAAGGGACTGCTCAGTTACGAAGATTCCATCCTTAAGCATCACAGGTCACTACTCACAGCCAACAGGTGGCCTCATTGGGAGAAGGGGGATCTTATCCCTCTGCAGAGGTGCAGTCGGTGTATTCTAAAGCCCCAGCCAACGGGGCTGATTTTGATATTTATTGTGCTACTATAAGCAGACTCAGAAGGGGTCAGTTTAGCTCACAGTAGAGTACCCAGCCAGGAATCACAGGGTTACTGGTTCGATGCTGGTTCCCGTCAACTCAGCATATGAGTAGCATGGATTGGGTAATCTGATCTGTGTGGTAAAGTGGAGGGCTGACTGAGCTAACCTGGCCCTATAAAAGATATAATGCACCAGTTATTTTATTTAAAAACTTGTACATTTTTTCAGGTCAGTTGACTTTGAACCATGTATCTTTGAGAATCTGTATTACGCCTCAAAGATAACTGGTTCAAAGTTAACAGATCTAAAAAAAATGTAAAAGTTTTAAAATAAAATAACTGGTGCATTATATCTTTTATTCATTAATATAACGTATGATGGTGGAATTTAGGTCTGTTAAGTTAAGGGAGATTATTTTTTTTACTGAGGTGGAGCACCACACTGGTGCTCCACCTCAGTAAAAAAATAATCTCCCTGGTCTAGTGCTAACGAAAGTTGGATAGACTCCCTCGCTGTCCAGCTGATACCAACAATTGGCTATTCTGCCAACTTTTTACTTCATAAGTAGGGCTGTGGACTCGGAGTCATTGAGTTGGAGTCAAAAGCAGTTAAGGGGTCACCAGAGTTGGAGTCAGTAAAACTGTACTGATTTCAACTCTAGTTGAATTTACATTTTATATGGTCCTAGTTTCAAATCCTGGATGAGGCTGTTTGCATTTCATATAGTGCTGATGCCCTTGGGAAAGGTATGTGTCCAACTATTCCCCTACAACTATGGACAAATAGTAGGATGGATTGGGCTCTTTAACTTAGGTTTGGCAGTCTGCCCTACTATTTACCCATAGCTGGAGGGAGAATAGTTGGATGCACACCATGTGTAGATTACAATACCACCAAAGAAAGTGTTCAATTCAAAGAATTTGCAGAGGCTTGACTAGTTACACAAGTTTGCTAGATTTGTTTTTATTTGATGCATCGGTAATTTATGAGGAAGTGCGTCCCGGTCTCCTGCCTCATAAATTGCTACCCGGTGACTATTAAAATAACGACCCCAGCTACGGTGTTACTTGAAAGAAAATAATGAACTTAGCGTGTTAAATGTATTGGGGGGGGGGGGCTTCTCTTTTTTTGTCGTAATTCTATTTATTTATTGTAATTCTTGTTTAGATATGAAGATGGATATATAGTTTGGAATAGACTTAGATAGATAGATAGATAAACAAACAAAATAATATAGATAGATATGAACAAATGGAGATAAATAGATAGATAGATATTTTCGACGAGTAAATATATTGGGGGGGGCTTCTTTTTTGTCGTAATCTTGTTTATTTAAACTAAAAACAAGACATTAAACAAACATGAATAAAAGAAATTACGATAAATAAACAAGAATTATGACAAATTTCTATGAACAAATAAGAATTATGACAAATTACGATAAATGAATAAGAATTACGACAAAAAAGAGAAGCCTCCTCCCTAAAATACATTTAATGCCCTAAGTTGGTTGTTTTCTTTCAAGTAACACCGTAGCTGGGGTCATTATTTTAATAGTCACCGGGTAGCAATTTATGAGGCAGGAGACCAGGACGCACTTCCTCATAAATTACCGATGCATACAATAACCTATTTGGTTAAATCGAACTTAACAGACCTAAATTCCACCATCATACGTTATATTAATGAATAAAAGATATAATGCACCAGTTATTTTATTTAAAAACTTTTACAATTTTTTTAGGTCTGCTAACTTTGAACCAGTTATCTTTGAGGCGTAATACAGATTCTCAAAGATACATGATTCAAAGTCAACTGACCTGAAAAAATGTACAAGTTTTTAAATAAAATAACTGGTGCATTTTATCTTTTATAGGGCCAGGTTAGCTCAGTCGGTAGAGCGTTTGGCTAAAAACCACAAGGTTCCTAGTCCAATACCGGCCCTCGCTAATTCAGCATATGAGTAGCACAGGGATCTGTGCGGTAAAGTATGGAGCTGATGATAGGTGTGGCACTTCACCTCAGATGCGAAGACAATCTCCTTGGTGTAGCGCTAGTGAAAAGGGGATAGACTCCCTTACTGATTGGCTAATACCGACTTTAGGCCACCCTGACGACTTAACTTTATATCTTTTATTCATTAATATATCAACACTGAAAATTTCATTAAATTCGGTTAATTCCCTGATTTTTGGTATTTTTTTTCTTTCGGCAGGGTGACATATGATGGTGGAATTTAGGTCCGTTAAGTTCGATTTAACCACCTATTTCATTTTTATTAATGTTTTTTTCTTTTTTTATAATTTTAGGATAATCTGGGATTTAATCAAGGAAAAACTTATAAAACCATTTGTTGACCTTGAATATCATTTTTATGATTTGTCTATTCAGAACCGGGACCAAACTGATGATCAAGGTGAGTTGATTTTAGAAAAATGACACTTGTTTTATAAAGCGTCTTTTACAATTATCTTCATTTTAATTTTAGAATGATTTCAATTAAATTATACTTTACAAATCCCACAGGTTGAAACAGATATCTGTCAGCATATTATTAATATTTGTTTTTCTATCTCTTTTTCATCATACTGTTGGATTTATTTCCATTGATTATATACTTTTATATATATATAACTAATTCTCTGAATGTTTGAGATGAGGCTTGAAGATTAGTATTATCTGCGTTATTCGGACTATTGTCCCCATCTTCATTGTTATTTGTACAAAAATAAAATTAATTAAAAAAATAATTAATTAACACAACTCCTACCCCAGCTATGGTTAGCAGAATGAGAACAGGATACCCCCGTGGAATAAATAAAGGGTTAGGTTCAAAGTTCCGTGATGGCTCCCGAATACGACAAGAAAGTTCCCGACTTCGAAAAGAAGGTTCCTGAGTCTGACAAGAAATACCTGAAGAAGGCTGGAGGGTATATCGGCCGAAACATTGTACAAATAACAATAAAGATGGGGACAATAGTCCGAATAACACAGATAATACTAATATATAACTACGTTATAATATAAGTTTATATATATATAACTATAATATAAGTTTATATATAAGTTTATAATATAACTATAATATAAGTTTATAATATAACTATAATATCAGTTTATAATATAAGTTTTCAGCGTATGAGTAGCACAGGGATCTGTGCGGTAAAGTAAGGAGCTGATGGTAGGTGTGGCACTCCACCTCAGATGCTAAAAATAATCTCCTTGGTCTAGCGCTAGTGAAAAGACTCCCTCATTGTATGGCTCATACCGACTTTAGGCCGCCCCGACGACTTTACTTTTACTTTATATCTTATTATAATGGAGATTGTGTGTTTTTCTGTCTGTAACCGAAACTATATTCCTACTCAAGTCACAATTCTCTTAGTTATTGACATCACATTCTCCATGATTTTATTTTTATCTAAACCTCAATTATTAATAAAATTGTCTTACATTATTAATACTGTTAACTATGTCTACATACTGACAACATGCAATTATATTTATATATACAACAAAATAGCGGTTTACAGTGTGAATGGGAAGGCTATTTGCATATTAATATTAAAAATCGAATTTAATAAATATGTGCTTAGTATTATTGATTTCTAACTGTTTGGTTTTATTTTAATGAATATAAGCAAAAATCTCTTCAATGAATCTTAAATGAAATCCATTAACAAGATAAAATAACTGTCATTTTATTCTTTACTTCCTCTTTTAACTAAATACTTAAATTAGAAAAAATAACAATGAAAGACGAGAGTGATGGAAGAGTAAGTTTCAGTTGTTCCATTTTTTATTATACTCCCTCTGTTTCAAATCTTTTATTATACTCCCTCTGTTTCAAATCTTTTTATCTGTATTCTTATTTTGTTTCATTAGCCTTTCTAATTTAATACAATATTTTATTACATTAAAACTTAAATACTTGCACCCGGAGGGTGCATATATTTGCTAGTATATATAACTAAGTTATAAATTAACCTTGGTTTTGATTGATATGATCAATTTGATATTTCAGGACCTGACATTGTATAATCTCGAATATATACAGAATATAATGTAGAGAATTGTATTGATCAAAATTGTGGTAGACCCATAATTGTTTAATATTATCATTATTCTCATTATTATTATAGCTCTACTAGCTTTAATAATAATGTTAGTAATAATAATGATAATGATAATATTAAAAAATTATGGGTCTACCACGGTTTTGATCAATACAATCTCTTCAGGATCCTACATTATATTCTGTATATATTATGAAGTATTGAGCACTCTTTGATAATTACTAAAATGATACAACTCCAACAGAAATGTTGAAACAGTACTCACGCACTATACACATAAGCAATAGTTTTGTCTATAACTTTATAAGAAAACCAGTCTATAAGAAGAAAACTGAAAAAAATTGCCTTTATAGAAGAGTTGGGAAGAGAATGCAGCTCATAAAAATCATAGAAACATACAATGTCAAACGCTCATAAGGTCATTAGTCATCTTAACAACAGCAGCCTTGAGCACCTTTTTGATCTCCGTCTTTCTAACACATGTGGGCATGCCTACAAAGTTAGAAAACAGCACTGCTCACGTGACTTTCGGAAACATTTTTTCACGCTCAGAATTGTGGAGACATGGAATAAACTGCCCGCGTCTGTTGTAGGCTGCCGAAGCACTGAATCTTTCAAAGCCTCCATGCTTCCTGTAGTCTGCCGACACTATACCTGATGCCACTCTCCACATACATATGCACACACGCGCACACATACATGCATATTATTACTGCAAACTGTTCATGTTCCTGACACTAATACATTATTCTGTGTACTTGACATGAGACTTTGATGAGTTGTGGTGCACCTGAGCACTGTACACAATAAATTTCATTATTATTAAAAAATGAAGGTTATCTTCAAAGTACACACCCCTGAATTTTTCAGCCTTTTTAAAAAAAATTTTTTTTTAGGAATGCTCACTTCAAATTTGCAGCAGGAGCTAGTCTTGTATGCTCTTTTGATCTGGGTTTGTTTGTTTTTTCAGAAAAATAAACTTGTTTTTTATCTGAATTCTTAAATAATTTTCTTTTACAATGAATTATTTGGGGTATTTTATTATTGTAAAGCAAAAGTTAATTCATTGTTAGAAAAAAGATGTATTCATTGAAAAATGCTGAAAATAATTCATAGTAATTGTAATTGTCACATACCAGCGCTGTGGGTGATGGTTGGATAGCTTCTTTATTTATTTAACTTTGTTGAAAACTGGGCTTTCAAAACCAAACCAGATTAGTTTAGTTTGAAGCAGCACTTGTGTGTTCAAACTGGCCACCAGCCAGCCCTTATACAAACAATTAAATGAAAACCACTCTGTATCATTTAGGATTATATCGTGGCTTAACTGTCAAGACTTATCTCTAAGGAAACTTTTGTTCTTATTTTAGCATTAGAAACTTGTGGCAAACACATTTCAGCACACCTTAGTATATATATATATATATATATATATATATATGTATAAGAAAAGGTGGAATGAAAACATCACACAATGCTGTTAAAGAAGAAAACAATTTATAATATAATCATAGCTGATACTGATCAATATTTCGATTTTACAAAAATCATCATCAGAGCTCATTCACTCCCGTAGTTGTTTGGGTCGGAGAGGAAAGTCAAAATGAGTTTACAAAACAAAAAAACCTTAATACTGCAAAAAACGAAAGACGTTACAATATTCACAAACGTGGGCATTTCGCACCATATATATGTCGGTCATGTTCCATGTATATCTTTTGTCAACAAATGTAGCGAATTTTTGAGATGTTGGCAACAAGACGAAACAATTTAAACGGAAGGGGATGGGTGTTAAGAAATGTGACGGTTGGAATTCAAAAGACTTTTAGTAAAGGAATTTTTATTTTTATATATATATATATATATATAGTTAAGAGTAAGGAAATGAATCCGACAGTAAATGTATAGATAAAAGTGTATGAAAACACGCAATGTTGTTAAAATGAATATATTTTTATATCATTTTCATTGCTAATATTGAACAATATTTCGATTTATATAAAAAATCATCATCAGAGCATAATGATAATTAGGTCCGTTATTAGATGTAAATGTTTTTGATCCGGACTCATCGAGAGAGAAGCAGAAAATAATTTAAATTCAAACCGGAAACATTGTTTTTCATTTAAATTATTTTCTACTTCTCTCTCGATGAGTCCGGATCAAAAACATTTACATCTAAAAACGGACCTAATTATCATTATGCTCTGATGATGATTTTTTATAAATCGAAATATTGTCAATATTAGCAATGAAAATGATATAAAAATATATTCATTTTAACAACATTGTGTGTTTTCATACCCTTTTATCTATATATATATATATATATATATATATATATAATACAAAGATTGAGTGGAGAAATCTCCCTTATGACGTAGTAGTTTTTCAATTGTCATAATTTACAGAGTTCAATGTGTGATCTTATTGTCAGAGTAATGGAGAAAAATTGTATTAGGAAAAAATAACAAAAAAGATTTAGGTTTTTGGCCTATACTGGTGTGTCCATGCCTAAGTGTCTACCGAAGAATGTCACTTATGAGTTTGTCCTTACTTCTCCAGCAATGCCCAGCATATCTTTTTTGTTTTACTTAAATGGTTTGTGTGATAGGAGGTAAGTAGCTGTACAGCTGCTTTTTTTGTGAAGTGGCACTTCCAGGATTTGTTCAAGATAGAAGACAGCATCCTTGTGTAGTTCTCCAAGTGTTTCATAAGTGGTTGATATGTTATTAAACAAATAAACCCAGGTAATAAAGGACTATTTGCTCGTAAATTCCTACCATAAAATAAACTGAACCCCCATTTTATGTCCGTGTTTTTGCAATAAATGTTTTATTTTTCTTGCACCTGTTATGTTACAATACTAAATATATTTCATTTATTTATTTTAATATTCACTTCAATGTGTATATTCTAAAAGCTTTTATTTTGTGAGAATGCTTAGTTTTAAAGTGGGGGTTCGTTTTTACACTTCAACTTTTTACTCGTAAATTCCTACCATAAAATGCCCAAGCCTAATTTTATGGCAGGAATTTACGAGTAAAAAGCTGAATATTACTTTTTGTTGTTGTTATTTCTTTTCTTTTTGGCTTTGGTACTCTAAAATAAAAACGTCAGATTTTAATCATCGTTGACGAAAAAACAAAATTACGGTCATAAAAAGAGGATCCAATTTATGCCTAAATTGTAAAACAAGCCCCCACTTTAAAACTAAACATTCTCACAAAATGAAAACTTTTAGAATATGCACATTGAAATGAATATTGAAATAAATAAAATATATTTTGTATTGATACATAACGGATGCAAGAAAAATAAAACATTTAATACAAAAACACGGACATAAAATGGGGGTTCAGTTTATTTTATGGTAGGAATTTATGAGCAAATAGTCCTTTATTACCCTAAACCCAACCCTGTCAGTTGGGGCTTTAGAATACACCGACTGCACCTCACTTTACCGCACAAATCCCTGTGCTACTCCTACACTGAGAATTTAATAATATGGAGGTGCATGGCATAATGGTTAGAGTCTTAGGAAATGGATTCATTGACCCGAGTTCAAATCCTAGCCAAGGCTGTTTGCATTTCACATAGCACTAATACCCTTGGGAAAGGTATGAACCCATATATTCTCCTTCCAGTTATGGGTAAAATAGTAGGGCAAACTGGGCTCTTTAACCTTGGATAGGTAACTAGTCTAGGATAAAGAAAACTCTGAATTTGGAAACCTGAGGTTAGTCGTTGATTGGGTTTGTGGCATTCCTTGTGCACCAATTCTTTCCTATCGACTGTGCCAAAAAGTGTGGATGGTCCAACACAAGCCTTCACCACTATAAACAAAACACTGAGTAGGTTGTTTGTTGGATGAACCCTTGTGCGTCAAAATTGACGAGAGAGTCCATTTCCCTTTCATTTAATAATAATCCTTAGTAAATAATTATAGCTTCAAGTAACTATTCTTAATGCAAATAATTTACACACAGTTATATGATAAATGCATATACAATTCTAAATTCCTTGGTGGGTTGGTTGGTTGGTTTTATATCATGTCAACCTTTGTTAGGTTATTTAATGCCAAACGGAAAAAAGGTTTATTTGAGGAGTGTAGATAATAACCTTGTAGCTCCACCGATCCCTGTCAGGATCAGAGACAACATTGCCACTGTTCAGAGAACAGAGGCAAATAGAAGTCAAGAAGGGATTTCTGGATTGTTGCAGGACCCCCTACAGGGCCCCCTAATGGACATGGCAATTATCTAAGGGAGATAATTATTTATTGTATTCTTACATTGTCATCAACTGTTACTTAATAAATTGCCAGAGACTTATTTTCAAAAAATTCTCTTCCAGTCACAATTGATGCAGCAAATGCCATAAAGACGTACAATGTTGGCATCAAGTGTGCCACAATTACACCTGATGAGAAGAGAGTTGAAGGTGAGTAAAGTCAATTTTGAAATTTATTTTATTCAAAGTAGGGGCTCCACCATTTATTTTATTCAAAGTAGGGGCTCCACCATTTATTTTTTAAAGTAGGGGCTCCACATTTATTTTATTCAAAGTAGGGGCCCCACCATTTATTTTATTCAAAGTTTTATTTTATTCAAAGTAGGGGCTCCACCATTTATTTTATTCAAAGTAGGGCCCACCATTTATTTTTATTCAAAGTAGAGGCCCCACCATTTATTTTATTCAAAGTAGGGGCTCCACCATTTATTTTATTCAAAGTAGAGGCTCCACTTTTATTTTATTCAAAGTAGGGGCCCCACCATTTATTTTATTCAAAGTAGGGGCCCCACCATTTATTTTATTCAAAGTAGGGGCCCCCACCATTTATTTTATTCAAAGTAGAGGCCCACCATTTATTTTATTCAAAGTAGGGGCTCCACCATTTATTTTTATTCAAAGTAGAGGCTCCACTATTTATTTTATTCAAAGTAGGGGCCCCACCATTTATTTTATTCAAAGTAGGGGCTCCACCATTTATTTTATTTCAAAGTAGGGGCTCCACCATAGACTACTTGGTGCTACTTTGGTATGCGATCTACGTGTGATGAAATTGATTTTGTATGCAGTCAACCTAACCTTAACCCTAACTTGCTTCATTTTAATTTCTTTTAATAGTAAATGATTTTTTTTAAAATACCATTTTAAATATATTTTCCATTTGACTAAGAAGTACTATATTTTTTGAAAAGTATGAAATTACAAATCACATCTTTATAGGTTATTTAATGCCGAATTTTAATAATTTGTACATGTTTGATTATCAGAGAGAGAAATAGATTAGAAAAAGAAAGAAAATAAGAGAGAGAGAGTGTGAGAGAGAGAGAAGAGTGTGTTGGTAGTTTGTTTTTGTTTTACAGCATATCAACCCATTTTGGGTAATTTAATTCCAAATCAAGTCATTCTTTTTATAAACAAATGAATTGGTTTGATTACAATACCGGTTGTTGCTTAATTGGTCACTAAATTAAGTATTGAACAGGCTCATCGCTGCTTAACTTCGGTGATCTAGCAGTAAATGGTGCTTTCAGTGTGACTTGACCATTATAAGAGAAGAGTAGAGAGAGAAGGAAAGAAGGGGGAGGTGAGAGAAAGAAAGAAGAGAGAGGAGACAGAAAGAAGAGAGAAAGAAAGAAGAGAGAGAGGAGATGGAAAGAAAGAAGAGAGAGAAGATTGACAGAAAGAAGGGAGAGGAGAGAGAAAGAAAGAAGAGAGAGGAGAGGGAAAGAAAGAAGAGAGAGGAGAGGGAAAGAAAGAAGAAGAAAGAAGAGTGTCTCTATATATTTAGAAATCATATAAATTGGTTTCAATGATGGTCACATCATTTTAAAGAACCTGTATCTATTTTTCTACATAATCACCATTTCGGTTGATGCATTTTTGTAGGTGATGTGGCAGTTTTTGTATGGACATGTCATACAAGTTTGCTGGCATGTCATTGAAGAAGTTTTTGACCATATGACCTTTAGGCACCCCTTTTGCAATCTTGATTCATGGGGACATTTTTCTCATTTCCACCGTCAAAATCCAGTTGTTTGTTAGGGGTTAGGGTTAGGGGTTAGTTTTATAATTTAAAAAAAAACTCTAAAAATCATCTGTTAATAATTAACCAGATTTTGATGGTGGAAATGGAAAACATGTCCCCATGAATCGAGATCGCAAAAGGGGTGCCTAAAGGTCATAAGTTTTGAACTTCATTGCCATTGCAAACTCCTACACCACTTCTGGACGTTTGACATCCATGTACGACTCACCATACACTTCCATTAATTGGCAATGAATTTCAATCGGTTTAATGCCTTTTGTGTTCTAAAACTGAATAACTGGACAAACTTCACACTTGGTGGTAGTGTCAATCAGGAGCTCCATCAGAAGAGACTACCACTTGCAGAAGTTTTTAACACCCATGCATGACTTGCCAATCTATTTTTCTACATAATCACCATTTTGGTTTTGAACTTCAAAAATTTTTTTTTCTTTGTAGAATTTGGTCTAAAGAAAATGTGGAAATCTCCAAATGGAACCATCCGAAACATTTTAGGTGGGACAGTATTTCGGGAAGCCATTATCTGCAAGAATATTCCTCGCTTGGTTCCAGGCTGGAAAAAGAGTATTGTGATTGGTCGTCATGCATACGGAGATCAAGTAAGTTCCGAATATTTACAGTTTCAGTTGGTACGTCATCTTCCATGAAATCATCATCATCACTCATCAGCATCCCTGATGCACAAAAATCCAAAAGGACTCAGTAAAATCATATTCATGAATCCTAGTATTTCAAGCTAACTGTAAATATATTTCAATAGTTTCTTAGAAATGAATTACACAGGATAGGTTACAAGGTAGGAGTTAGCTGGCTTTAGTTGGGACCTATACATTCTCCTGGAAACTCATTCAAAGCAAATATGTGCATCCCAGAATGCACTAAATGAAAAAGCTATCAGCATCACTGCACTCATCAGTGCACTCATACCATACTCAAATTGTGATGTATCTTACGTATTGTATACCTGCATATCCACAGATGCATACAGACATATACTCATTAGCCATTATCTGCAAGAATATTCCTCACTTGGTTCCAGGCTGGAAAAACAGTGATTAGTTGTCATGCATACAGAGATCAAGTAAGTTCCGAATATTTACAGTTTCAGTTGGTACTTTATCTTCCATGAAATCATCAACTATCATCAGTTTTGCATACCATACTCAAATCATGATGTATCTTACGTATAGTATACCTGTATATCCACGGATCTATACAGACATATGCTCATGCGTATACTCATATACTTTTGATTACAAGTGTCGCTAAATAAGGGGATATATTAAAAAAACCTTGTCTTGGAAACATTGGGGATGGTTTGGAAACCTAAAAAAAAATAGGTATTAAAACAGTTTGCTCACTCCACTAAAACAATCAAAAATATCTTATAGAATAAAAATAATCAAAAACACACACATTCCGAAGCTGGAGTCTACACAATAGATTGCTTAAATTGTAACAAAAAGTATGTGGAGAGACTTCTAGATCTTTATCTAAATGATTATCTGAACATAGATATCATATTAAACAAGGTTTCTAAACAACGCCCTAGCTAAACATATTTTAGACCATAACCATACCTTTGATTTAAGTGCCAAATATTAAGTCACATACCAATAGAACACTACGTAGAATTATGGAATCTTGTGTTATTCTCACCCACCAAACCATCCCCGCAAAGACAAGACTTTTTTAATATATCCCTTATTTAGTGACACTTGTAATCAGAAATCATAAAATACCCTCACATAATCATATACTTTTATACTTATCAGGTGCGTGGTTGTAATCGTTAGAAGTATTTTTATGATTCCTGATTACAAGTGGTCACTAAATAAGGGGATATATTAAAAAAGTCTTGTCTTTGGGGGATGGTTTGGTGGGTGAGATAACACAAGATTCCATAATTCTACGTAGTGTTCTATTGTGTATGGTGACTTAATATTTTGGGCACCTTATCAAAGGTAGGTATGGTCTAAAATATGTTTAGCTAGGGCGTTGTTTAGAAAACCTTGTTTAATATGATATCTATGTTTCAGATAATCATTTAGATAAAGATCTAGAAGTTCTCTCCACATACTTTTTGTTACAATTTAAGCAATCTATTGTGTAAGACTCCAGCTTCGGAATGTGTGTTTTTTGATTATTTTTATTCTATAAGATATTTTTGATTGTTTTAGTGGAGTGAGCAACTGTTTTATACCTATTTTTTTTAGGTTTCCCAAACATCCCCAACTGTTTCAAAGACACAGGTTTTTTAATATATCCCCTTATTTAGCGGACACTTGTAATCAAAGTATAATGAGTAACGCATGAGCATAATGTCTGTATAGATCCGTGATTATACAGGTATAATATAAGCGTAAGATCCATCATGATTTGAGTATGGTATGCAAACTTTTTATGATAGTTGATGATTTCATGGAAGATAAAGCTACGCAACGAAACTGTAAATATTTCGGATACTTACTTTGATCTCTGTATGCATGACAACTAATCATGTTTTTTCCAGCTGGACCAAGTGAAGGGAATACTTCTTGCAGAAATGGCTAATGAAGTAATATTTCCTGTATGCATCTGTGGATATGCAGGTATACCATACGTAAGATACATCAACAATTGAGTATGGGTATGAGGTGCACTGAATGAGTTGGCAGTGATGCTGATAGTTTTTCATTTATGCATTCTGGGATGCACATATTTGCTTTGAATGAGTTCCAGGAGAAATGTATAGGCCCCAACTAAAGCCAGCTAAACTCCTACCTTGTAACTAATCCTGGTAATTCATTTCTAAGAAACATTGAAATATTTACAGTTAGCTTGAAATACTAGATTCATGAATATGTTTTCACTGAGTCCTTTTGGATTTTTGTGCATCAGGATGCTGATAGTGATGATGATGATTTCATGGAAGATGACGTACCAACTGAACTGTAAATTTTCGGAACTTACTTGGACTCGATGCATGACGACGCAATCACAATACTTCTTTTTCCAGCCTGGACCAAGCGAGGATATTCTTGCAGATAATGGCTTCCCGAAATACTGTCCACTAAAATGTTTCGGATGTTGCCTTTGATATTTCACATTTTCTTTAGACCAAATTCTACAAAGAAAAAAAATTTTGAAGTTCAAAACAAAATGGTGATTATGTAGAAAAAATAGTTGGCAAGTCAATGCATGGGTGTTAAAAACTTCTGCAAGTGGTGTCTCTTCTGATGGAGCTCCTGATTGACATACCACAGTGTGAAGTTTTGTCCAGTTTTCAGTTTTAGAACACAAACAGGCATTAAACCGATTTGAAATTGCATTGCCAATCTATGGAAGTGTATGGTGAGTCGTACATGGATGTCAAAACAGTCCAGAAAGTGGTGTAGGAGTTGCATGGCAATGAAGTTCAAAACTTATGACCTTTAGCACCCCTTTTGCGATCTCGATTCATGGGGACAATGTTTTTTCTCCATTTCACCATCAAAAAATCTGTTAATTATTAACAGATGATTTTTAGAGTTTTTTTTTTTAAATTAATAAAACTAACCCCTAACCCTAACCCTAAAAACAACTGGATTTTGACGGTGGATAATGAGAAAATGTCCCATGATCAAGTTGCAAAGGGGTGCCTAAGCATATGGTCAAAAAACTTTTCAATGACATGCCAGCAAACTTGTATGACATGTCCATCAAACTGCCACATCACCTACAAAAATCATCAACCGAAATGGTGATTATGTAGAAAAATAATACAGGTTCTTTAAAATGATGTGACCATACATTGAAACAATTTATATTATTTCTAAATAATAGAGACACTCTTCTTTCTTCTTCTTTTCTTCCCTCTCCTCTCTCTTCCTTTCTTTCCCTCTCCTCTCTCTTCTTTCTTTCTTCTCTCCTCTCCCTTCTTTCTGTCAATCTTCTCTCTCTTCTTTCTTTCCAATCTCCTCTCTCTCTTCTTTTCTTTCTCTCTCTTTCTGTCTCCTCTCTCTTCTTCTTTCTCTCACGCTCCGCCCTTCTTTCCCTTACTCTCTCTACTCTTCTCTTATTAATGGTCAAGTCACACTGAAAGCACCAATTTACTGCTAGATCACACGCGAGTTAAGCAGGCGATGAGCTGTTCATACTTTTAATTTAGTGACCAAATTAACAACAACCGGTATTGTAATCAAACCCAATTCATTTGTTTATAAAAAGAATGACTTGATTTGGAATTAATTACCCAAAATGGGTGATATGCTGTAAAAAAACAAAACTACCAACACCTCTTTCTCTCTCTGTCACACTCTCTCTCTCCTATTTTCTTTCTTTTTTCTAATCTATTTCTCTCTCTGATAATCAAAACATGTACAATTATTAACATTTCGGCATTAAATAACTATAAAGTGTGATTTGTATTTCATACTTTTCAAAAAATATAGTACTTCTAGTCAAATGGGAAAATATATTTAAAATGGTATTTTAAAAAAAATCATTACTATTAAAAGAATTAAAATGAAGCAAGTTAGGGTAAGGTTAGGTTGACCTGCTACAAAATCAATTTTCATCAACGTAGAATCGCATACCAAAGTAGCACCAGTAAGTCTATGGGTGAGCCCCTACTTGAATAAAATAAATGGTGGAGGCCCCTACTTTGAATAAAATAAATGGTGGGGCCCCTACTTTGAATAAAATAAATATGGAGCGCTCTACTTTGAATAAAATAAATGTGGAGCCCTATTTGAATAAATAATGTGGGGCCTCTACTTTGAATAAAAATAAATGGTGGGACGCTACTTTGAATAAAATAAATGGTGGGAGCCCCGTATTTGAATAAAATAAATGGTGGGCCCCTACTTTGAAATAAAATAAATACGTGAGCCTCTACTTGAATAAAATAAATGGTGGAGCCCTACTTTGAATAACTAATGGTGGGGCCTCTACTTTGAATAAAAATAAATGGTGGGGCCCCTACTTTGAATAAAATAAATGGTGGAGCCCCTACTTTGAAATACAATAATGGTGGAGCCCCTACTTGAATAAAATAAATGGTGGGGCTCTACCTTTGAATAAAAATAAAATGGTGGGGCCTACTTTGAATAAAATAAATGGTGGAGCCCCTACTTTGAAAAAAAATAAATGGTGGAGCCCCTAAGTTTTGAATAAAAAATAAATGGTGGGAGCCCCTACTTTGAATAAATATTTCAAATTGACTTTACTCACCTTCAACTCTCTTCTCATCAGGTGTAATTGTGGCACACTTGATGCAACATTGTACGTGCTTTATGGCATTTGCTGCATCAATTGTGACTGGAAGAGAATTTTTTGAAAATAAAGTCTCATGGCAATTTATTAAGTAACAGTTGATGAAATGTAGAATACAATAAATACTTATCTCCTTAGATAATTTGCCATGTCCACGAGAGAGGAGCACCTGTAGGGTCCTGCAACAATCCACATAATCCCTATTCGTCCGAGGCGTGCGCGGAGGAGGGCAAGTTGTCTCTGATCCTACGGGATCGTGTGGAGCTACAAGGTTATTTATTACCACTCCTCAATTAATAAACCTTTTCCGTTTGGCATTAACAATAACCTAAACAAAGGTTGACATGATATACAAACCAACCCAACCAACCCACCAAGGAATTTAGAATTTGTAATATTGAATTTTTAAATCATCATATGTGTGTAATTATTTGCTTAAAGAATAGTTTACTTGAAGCTATAATTTTACTAAGAGTACAATATGAGCAAGCTATGGAAATGAAAGGGAAATGGACCTAGCTTCTATGGTCGTCAATTCACACAAGTCATACAGAGTCACCTACTACAGTGTTTTGTTTATAGTGGTGAAGGCTTGTGTTGGACCATCCACACTTTTTGGCAGCAAGGCTGCGCAACGAGTAGATGAGAGATGTGGTGCACAAGGAATGCCCAACAAACCCAATCAGCGAACTAAGCCTCAGGTTTTCCAAATTGCAGAGTTTTCTTTTCCTAGACATAGTTACCTATCCAAGGTTTATAAGAGCCCAGTTTGCCCTCTATTTAGCAAGAGTATAGGAAGGAGAGCAAGGCGAGAGAGCATTTCACGTCACTCGCCACAAGGTAAATAGTGCTATGTGAAATGCAAACAGCCTTGCTAGGGATTTGACTCGGGTCAATGAATTCCTTTCCCTAAAAGACTCTAACCATTATGCCATGCACTCCATTATTAATTTCAAGTGTAGGAAGTAGCAAAGTAAAAGCAGACGCATGAGATAGCGGAGGATGTATAATTTTTTTGTGGGCCCGGGTAAAAAGTGAGTAGTGCAAGTCGGTGTATTCTAAAGCCGCAATCCTTGGAGTAGTCTATGTGTGTGTGTAAAACCGATGAGGCTAAGACGGCAGAGACGATATCTTCTGAGCAGCCGAAACCACTAAACCGGGAGCGATCGCCGCACATCCAAACAACCTTACCGTTTATCTTGGGTCGGGTCCAGCTAGACACGTCAGAGCACACCAAGTGTAGACTGGCTAAGCTTGGTGTGGTGCGTAGTGCAGTCACTTACCAATACAAAATATAATTTATTGTTGATTCCGATACCTCAGCATGATCGAGAGCTTGATGAGAATAGCACGCACACATGGGTTGTTAGGAGTAGATCGTGAAGAGAGTGTGAGGCTTAAAGTGACGGGCAGTATGGAGACTTAACAATTTAGGCATAAATTGGATCCTTTTTTATGACGGTGGATTGTCTGTTGTAAGTAGTACGACGAGCAGCGGCCGTAAAATCACGGGAGAATGCAGAGACTGACATGCGTGAGTGGAGAGAGTAAGGAAGAGAGAACGTCACACCGAGAGAGAGAGAGAGAGGAGCTAGGAGAATCAACACACATATAGTTAAAGTAGGAGAGTGGTATATTCTCGCACCTGACGCTCATACACGGCACAGTAGATAAAGACGCTCTGAGGCATTATGGATATATCGTTGAGAGGAGAGAGAGTCAAGCGGAACCCGCCACTTGTAAAACTAAGCATTCTCACGAGAGCGAGAAGAGAGCTCATATATAGAGTATCACATGAAGTGAATATTAAACATAAATGCAATATATTTAGTATCGTAATATATATTATTTAGGAGCATTCAACGCTCCTACGCACAGACAAAAAACGGACCATAAAATGGGGGTTCAGTTTATTTTTGGTAGGAATTTTAACGAGCAAATAGTCCTTTATTACTGGGTTTTACATTTGTTTAATAAACATATCAACCACTTATGAAACCACTTGGAGAAACTACACAAAGGGATGCTGTCTTCTATCTTGAAACAATCTGGAAAGTGCCACTTTCACAAAAAAAGCAAGCTTGTACAGCTACTTACCTCCTATCACACAAACCATTTAAGTAAATACAAAAAAGATATGCTTGGGCATGCTGGAGAAGTAAGGACAAACTCATAACGTGACATTATTCGGTAGACACTTAGGCAATGGAACACACCAAGTAATAGGCCAAACCTAAATCTTTTTTGTTATTTTTCCTAATACAATTTTTCCTCCATCTCTGACAATAGATCACACATTGAAACTCTGTAAATTATGACAATTGAAAACTACTACGTCTTAAGGGAGATTCTCCACTAATCTTTGTTATTATATATAATATATATATATATATATATAATAGTAAAGGGTATGAACACAACAAATGTTGTTAAAATGAATATATTTTTAAATATCATTTTCCATTGCTAAGTATTGAAACTAATATTTTCGATTTATAAAAAATCATCATCAGAGCATAATGAAATTAGGTCTCGTTTTTAGATGTTAAATGTTTTTGATCCGGACTCATCGAGAAGAAAGTGAAAATATTTTAAATGAAAAACAATGTTTCGGTTTGAAATTTAATTATTTTCTGCTTCTCTCTCGATGAGTCCGGATCAAAAACATTTACATCTAAATAACGGACCTAATTATCATTATGCTCTGATATGATTTTTTATATAAATCGAAATATTGTTCAATATAGCAATGAAATGATATAAAAATATATTCATCTTCAACAACATTGCGTGTTTTCAATACACTTTTATCTATACATTACTGTCGGATTCATTTCCTTACCTCTTAACTATAATATAGATAATATTATATAAAAATAAAATTCTTTACTAAAAGTCTTTTGATTCCAACCGTCACACTTTCTAACCATCCCATCCCTTCCGTTACATTGTTTCGTCTGTTGCCAACATCTCAAAAATTCGCTACATTGTTGACAAAAGATATCCAGGAACATGACCTTCGACATATATATGGGTGCGAAATGCCACGTTTGTGAATATTGTAACGTCTTCGTTTTTTGCAGTATTAGTTTTTTTTTGTTTTTGTAAACTCATTTTGACTTTCCTCTCGACCCAAACAACTACGGGAGTGAATGAGCTCTGATGATGATTTTTGTAAAATCGAAATATTGATCAGTATCAGCTATGATATTATTATATAATTGTTTCTTCCTTTCACATGCATTGTGTGATGTTTTCATTCACGCTTTTCTTATACATATATATATATATATATATATATATATTATACTAAGGTGTGCTGAAATGTGTTTGCCACAAGTTCTAATGCTAAATAAGAACAAAAAGTTTCCTTAGAAATTAAGTCTTGACAGTTAAGCCACGATATAATCCTAAATGATACAGAGTGGTTTTCAAATTTAATTGTTTGTATAGGGCTGGCTGGGTGGCCAGTTTGAACCACACAATGCGCTTCAACTAAATAATCTGGTTTGGTTTGAAAGCCCAGTTTTTCAACAAAGTTAAATAAATAAAGAAGCTTATCCAACCATCACTCCACAAGCGCTGGTATGTCGACAAGTTACAATTACTATGAATTATTTTCAAGCATTTTCATGAATACATCTTTTTTCCTAAACAATGAATTAAACTTTTGCTTTACAATAATAAAATACCGCCAAATAATTTCATTGTAAAAGAAAATTATTTAAGAATTCAGATAAAAACAATTTATTTTTTCTGAAAAACAAACAAACCAGATAAAAGAGCATACAAGACTGCTCCTGCTGCAAATTGGAAGTGAGCATTCCCTAAAGAAAATTTTTTTTTTAAAAGGGCTGAAAAATTCAGGGGTGTGTACTTTTGAAGATAACCTTCATTTTTTATAATAATTGAAATTTATTGTGACAGTGCTCAGGTGCACCACAACTCATCAAAAGTCTCAATGTCAAGTACACAGGAATAATGTATTAGTGTCAGGAAACAATGAACAGTTGAGTAAATAATATGCATGTATGTGTGCGCGTGTGTGCAATGTATGTAGGAGAGTGGCATCAGGTATAGTGTCCCGGATGACACAGGAAGCATGGAGGCTTTGAAAAGATCGCAGTGCTCCGGGCAGCCCTACAATAACAACGCGGGCAGTTTATTCCATGTCCCCTCCACAATTCTGTAGCGTGAAAATGTTTCCCGAAAGTCCACGTGAGCAGTGCTGGTTTTCTCAACTTGTGGCATGCCCACACCGATGTTTAGAAGAGACGGAGCTCAAAAAGGTGCTCAAGGCTGCTGTTGTTAAGATGTCGTGCGGAGAGACAACTTCAGTATATTCCGAGGAAGGAGTTGGCCGGCCTCAGTGGCAAGGATCTTTGCGGGATAGTACGAGCGATGAGACCCGCGATCCTCGATACTAACCGGACGCGTGCACGTACTACGTTGCGTGCGCGCTCTGAGTGCGAGTGAGCAAGCGTCTTACGGAAGGCAATTTTTTTTTCCGTTTTCCTTCTTATAGACTGTTTTCCTTATAAAATTATAGACAAACTATTTGCCTTATGTGTATAGTGCTGTGAGACTTGTTTCAAACATTTCTGTTGGAGTTTTATCATTTTAGTAATTATCAAAAGAGTGCTCAATACTATTCAATAATATATCACATGAATATATATGTAGGATCCCTGAAGAGATTTGTAATTGATCAAAACCGTTGGTAGACCCATAATTTTTTATATATTATCATTATCATTATTAATTTACTGAACATTATTATAAAGCTAGTAGAGCTATAAATAATAATAGAGATATGATATATTAAACCAATTATGGGTCTACCAAACAATTTTGTCAATACAATTCTCTACGATTATATTCTGTAATATATTTCGGAATTATACAATGTCAGGTCGAAATATCAAATTGATCATATTCAATCAAAACCCAAGGGTTAATTTAATAAACGTTAGTTAGAAAATTAATATACTAGCCGGAGAGAGAGAGCGCCCTTCCTGGGATGACATAGATCAGATAATTCCTATTATTATGTGTTTAGTGTAATGGAGATATTCAAGACTGCCATATTATGAGATATAGGAAACATACAGAGGTGAGAGAGAAGATCGCAGACACTTATGAGGAAATTAGAGAGCATGACGTAACGTGATAATAGACCAGCACCCGAGAGCGCATTGATACTTGAGAGCTACACAGAGAACTGACTTCGACAACACGTACAATATCACGAATACACATGGCATTGCCGCACAAACACGTGCACATTTGACAGTTATAGGTTCGATGCTCTTGCGTGTGTGGAGGATCATATCCGATATATGATCTGGTGAGATCCCTTATAGACCAGTTCGAGTGCACACGGCCAACCAGACAATACACACGAGAGAGTCTACTGCGATATGAGTGAGGTTGATCAAGATAGTCAGGTACGCAGAGAGTGAGTATCACGGATCTGAGAGAGAGTGTGTGCGATGCGAGCTAGAGTGCGAGTGTACTATAATATAACAACACTCAGAGAGCGAGTGCGCTCGTCCAACTCAGAGTGAGAGGTATTAGAGCGTGAGAGTGATATGACTTAATTAATATCTCTATCATATATGCAAATTAAGCCTTGCCCAGCATCTACACAAGACACCTTGAGAGATCACGATAATATCTATAAGGCGAGATTAGGAGTGAGTTATTCAGGTGTCAAGCACTGCGCGAGGTGTGCTGGGTCGTGAGAGTAGCGAGAGCAAGACAGGTATAATTGTAACAGACTTCTCAGCAGATAATAAAGTGAGAGTATCGTGATGGGGTGAGAGTGAGAGAGAGAAATTCAGAGTGAGAGAGAGCTCACTGTCGAAGCTGTGCAGATCATAATGAGGATTACCAGTACAATTAGATAAGCTAGCTTGAGTAGGAGAGTGAGACTTAGGTTTCTAGGTGATGCGGCACACAACAACGATATCACTCTCGAGTGTCGTGAGAGTGTGAGACATATGCAGTATTATATATAATGAGATATCCTACACACTGAGAGTATTCGTAGACGGACACACTCGTTACGAAGAATCGGTATGAGAAGCCAACAATGAAGGGAGGCCGTTTCACGCGTCGATGTCTCAGTGAACTACGAGAGGACGAGAGGAGTGGTGTGGACGAGTATAGCTAACAGGCGATGTCGTGATACTCTCAGCATCGAAGTAGTCGTTGACACGAGACAACATCAGCCGTGACGAGTCAATTATGACGCTATAGAGATGAGACGTCTAGTCGTGGTATCGATTAATAGCAGCGGGTTATGCCACCGTTAATCCGACGCGAAGCGGCGTGAAGCGCGCCCGTAGGACGGTCGAGAGATGAGCCAGACGGCACATGCTAGAGATATAATAGTGAGTGAGATGAATAGGAGAATATACTGATAACTTGAGATGGATCTACACCATCTCTTATATATATCGAATGGGATATCATTATAAAAGGAGGACTGTGATATATAAACTTATATTATAGTTATTAAATGACTTAGAGAGAGAGGAGTAGTATAATCAAAGTAACGTAGTTATTATATTAGTACATTATCACATGTCAGCTACTATTGTCCCATCTTTATTGTTATTTTGTCACAATGTTCGGCCGATATACCCCAGACTTCTTCCAGGTATTTCTTGTCAGACTCAGGAACCTTCTTTTTCGAAGTCGGAACTTTCCTTGTCGTAATTCGGGAGCCATCACTGGAACTTTGAACCTAACCCTTTTATTTATTTCCACGGGGGTATCCTGTTCTCATTCCTGCTAACCATAGCTTGGGTAGGAGTTGTGTTAATTAATTATTTTTTTAATTAATTATTATTTTTGTGACAAATAATCAATGAAGATGGGGACAATAGTCCGAATAACGCAGATGAATCACTAATCTCAAGCCTCATCTCAAAAACATTCAGAGAATAGTTATATATATATAAAGTATATAATCAATGGAAATAAATCCACAGTATGATGATAAAAAGAGATAGAAAACACAAATATTTAATAATATGCTGACAGATATCTGTTTTC
>CM042163.1:11387579-11420128 GCA_023376005.1 Doryteuthis pealeii
TTATTTATTTATTTTTAGCTTCATTATTTATTTTTAGGCTTCATTCATATACCAAGTTTTGCTTTTGATTGCTCTAATTTATTTATTTATTTATTTTTTTAAATTTAGATTTTTTTTTTAAAACCACGAGACGCGTGTTTATAACATCCAAAAAAAAAAACACACAAGACCGCGTCCATTTTTTAAAAAATGTCTCTGATGATAAAGTTACTTTGAAATCAATAAGACTGAACATTATTTATTTTTACACGCATTGTAATTGCTTTCTGAACATAAATAAATAATAACATACTTAACAATGCTTCAAGCAAATTATCAAAGATTTTTTTAAATTTATTTGTTTGTTTTTTGGGTTTTTCAAAATTTATTTTCAGTGTATAAGGGAATTTAGGACAGTTGATTACACTTTTTTATTCATCTATTTTTTATTTATTCATTTTTTATTTATTTATTTGTCTTTTTTTTAATTTTTTTTTTTAATTTATTATTTTTTATCTATTTATTTTCAGAGTATAAGGATTTTGGACATAGCTCATTTCAGTTTGCCCTCAATAAAGTTTGGCCATTATATCTAAGGTTTGTTTCTGTAAATATTAAAACTTTTTTTTTTAATACATTTTGTGTTTATTACAGAACATTCAAATAAAACTAAATTTAAATAATTAGGTTTTATCGTGCTCTGCTGGCCAGTATTTGAACACTTTCTGATTTAGAAAAAACATTTTTATTGATTTGTTTATTTCCATATATATATATATATATATATATATATGTAGTATATTAGGAAAAATGAAAAAACACAGGTTTAAATGGGTTAAGTGTGAGTTTATTGGCCGACGCTGGCAGTGTTTCGAATCTATTAATTAGATCATCTTCAGGGCATTTTGTATATGGAAAGTGATAAGAAATTATTTATCACAGAATAACGAGAAAAGCGAGTGGTAGTTATTGTTATTCAGTCTGTTTAAAAAATTTTGAGGTTTGAAAAAAGGGACGGTTTTGAAAACAATAACTTCTGAATAACAATAAATACCACTCGCTTTTCTCGTTATTCTATGATAAATAATTTCTTATCACCTTCCCATATACCAACAAATGCCCTGATGATGATCTAATTAATAAGATCGAAACACTGCTAGCGTCGGCCAATAACTCACCACTTAACCCATTTAACCTGTGTTTTTTTCATTTTTCCTAATATACTACATACCGTCGGATCACTTCCTTTCTTCACACATATATATATATTATATATATATATATAGAGAAAGAGAGATAAGAAGAAGAAATTTTTTTTTAAAAAATAGGCATTGGTAATAAAGATCAGAGTGCTCAAATGCTCATAAGCAGTATAAAAACTAAAAAGAATAATTACTCACAGAATTATCACCACCCTGTCAGCTTGGGTAATAGAATAGATGTAAAAATAGATTTTTGAAAAATTTAATTTTGACCATACAACAAAATGGTATATGCATACCATTTTGTTGTATGGTCAAAATTAAAGTTTTTGCATAATTCCCAGTGGATTATTATTATTATTTACAACGTTATATATGAACTATAATCTTATTATAATGGAGATTGTGTGTTTTTCTGTCTGTAACCGAAACTATATTCCTACTCAAGTCACAATTCTCTTAGTTATTGACATCACATTCTCCATGATTTTATTTTTATCTAAACCTTAATTATTAATAAAATTGTCTTACATTATTAATTACTGTTAACTATGTCTACATACTTGGCAACATGCAATTATATTATATATACAACAAAATAGCGGTTTTACAGTGTGACGGAAGGCTAATTTGCATATTAATATTTAAAAAATCGAATTTATAAATATGTGCTTAGTATTATTGATTTCTAACTGTTGGTTTTATTCTAATGAATATAAGCAAAAATCTCTTCAATGAATCTTAAATGAAATCCATTAACAAGGAAAAAATAACTGTATTTTATTCTTTACTTCCTCATATAACTAAATACTTAAATTAGAAAAAATAACAATGGAAAACGAGAGTGATGGAAGAGTAAGTTTCAGTTGTTCCATTTTTTATTATACTCACTATGTTTCAAAATCTTTTATTATACTCCCTCTGTTTCAAATCTTTTTATCTGCATTCTTATTTAGTTTCATTAGCCTTTCTAATTTAATACAATATTTATTACATTAAAACTTAAATACTTTTACCCGGAGGGTGCATGTATTTGCTAGTATTTAATAATTTATGCAAATGTTGGGAAACTGATGTTAGAACATTAAAGCAACTGAATTTATCTTGTATCTGAGTCATCCGGATTAAAATCTACTTTATAATCTCTAGAGTCTGAAAAAAAAATATGTGTAATCAATCATTAGTTTATACCACATGGATATGATTTTCTGTTTATTATTTCTAGTGTAAAGGGGATAGACTCCTCACTGTCCGGCTTTACTTTATGTTGCTGATGAGATATTGATATTGTGCTTATTCGATTTGTCATTTCAGCACCAAAAACACAATTCTCAAGAAATATGACGGTCGATTTAAAGATATCTTCCAGGAGCTATATGACACGTAAGTATATATAAAAGTGTGGGTGTTTGAGAGAGACAGAGAGAGAGAGAGAGAGAGAGAGAGAGAGAGAGAGAGAGAGAGAAATTGTGTGTTTCATGTAGAATTTTTAACTTAGAAACTTTATTCAAAGATCTATTTGATTAAAGATTTTTATTCTAGTCCAACAGCTCAAGTGTTGTAACTTGAATATCAGAGTTAACAGAAATAATAGGAAGAATCCTAATATTAATAAAAAAGTAAAAAGGTTTTACTAAGCAAAGATACAAGGTAAACAGTAATTAGCAATTGCTAGGTTGAATTGACAAATCCTATGAGATCTCGTTTCTCTCTCTGAGGTTTTGTCAGATATTATTTATAGGAAAAATAGATGATTCCATTGTCATTATTTAGGTACTATATTACATCAAGGATTAATCATAGCAACTTTTCAAATTATGTGACCGCCCTGTTGGCTGGGGCATTAGAATATTCCGACTGCACCTCTGCAGAGGGGTAAGACTCTCCCAATGGGGCCACCTGTTGGCTATGGGTGGCAACTCGTGATGCTGAAGAATGGAACCCTGGTGGCTGAGCAGTCCATGACATGCAACACTCCACTTTGGCCCTTACTCAGGCTAGACAGGTGGTCGGAGAGGCCCCCTCCAACCAATACTGGTCATGCCAAGCCCTAGCACCTATATGATTGCCCCAACCCTATTGCCCGTATGGCAAGTTTCAATCCTTTTTATCATATGGGTGCTAGAAGGTGGTGGCTGAGGATCTTCATGTTCTGTGTACGACGTTAAATTCTATCTGATGGTGAGGTTCCAGTTCTGGAGGTCTGGGGAAAGTAGAGCATCCCTTCATCACCATTACTCCCAGGTCCACTCTGACCCAGAGTCGTAGTACCTGTTAGGCCCCCATCTATGGGTTAAATATAAAAATGCGTTTATAAAAATTGAGTATCCATTAAGAATGAATTTATTTAAAAACTTTAGCAACATTAAATGACCCATTGAGGTTGATATACCGTAAAACAAAATCGTAGCTAAATCATCTAGTCCCCTAAAGTGTCTCTATATATGTCCTGCAGTAATACACATATGTAAATGAGATAACACGCCATTGGCTATCTCACTACAATCCCAAAACTGTTTGTACTGCTATTGGCAACTCTGTTATATTTGTTGTGCCTTCGTCTGCCACTGCTATTCTCAGTCTTGGCTTGGCAGTCATTTCTGATGGAGTTCCTGTGTGAAGTTCATGCAGTTATTCAGTTTTCAAACTCAAAAGACATTAAACTGAATGAAATTCATTGCCAATTAATGGAAATGTATGGCGAGTCATGCATGGATGTCAGAAACGTCTGCAAGTGGTGTAGGTATTTTACAACAACAACAACAACAAAGTTCAACGTTATATCTATGACATACCAGCAAACTGGTATGATACAGGCCTACAAACATTGCCACAGTACCTACAAAAATGCATTGAACAAAATGATGATCATATAGAAAAAATAGATACATGTTGAAACTTTAAACATCATTGACAATAAAGAATAAACGTTTCTGTGATTTCTAAATATTTTGGAGACCTTACCTATGGATTACCCTCATATTATTTGAATAAAGTATTGTCAACAATTATTAACAATTTTGACTGGTGATTTTTTTTCTGGTAATTTGAACGTTAGCTACATAAATGAAAGTAACCTCCCCTTATTTCTTTCACTTTGAGGAAGCCATCTGTTTTGGTCAGCCATTTTCATTTCACCGTAATCAATACAACTGTATGTTTTAACACAAAAATATCATAAAATGTGTTCTTAATAACAATTAAGTTAATTTCAAATGATACACTAGCGCAATTAAGAACACATGATATTTTCGTGTTAAAACATTCAGTTGTATTGATTCGAACAAATTCGTATTTCAGTGTAGATTTACAGTGAAATGAAATGGCCAACCAAAACAGACGGTTTCCTCAAAATGAAATAAACAAGGGGAGGTTACTCATTTCTGTAGCTAATGTTCAGATTACCTTCTTTGCAAATTTTTTGTTGCTGTTCCTCAACATTATTGAAATGCTCCTGCCCAAAGCAACTGTAAAAAAACAATAGTTGGTTGTGAGTATCAGGACATTGAAGGTTATCTATTTTTTTTTTTTTTTTTTTTTTTTTTGTGATAAAGAAATGTCACAAAAATGTTTATGAGATCTCTATCTATCTATCTATCTATCATATCAAATCTCTGTGTCTCTTTGTAACTAGGTTATTAGGAAAATGGGACATTTTAGCTAAACTTATCTATGATAAGATATCTCTAGATTTGTCCAACAATGAAAGTAAATGATCAGTCAGTTTAGCTCAGTCGGTAGAGCATCCAACTTGGAACCGCAGGGTTCCAGTTTCAATACCGACCCTTGCCAGCTCAGCACATGAACAGCACTGCTTGGATCTGTGCAGTAAAGTGCTCCATCTCAGATGCATGAACAATCTCCCTGTTCTAGCGCTACTGAAAAGAGGATAGACTCCCTCAGTGTCTGGCTGATACCAACAGCAGTCCACTAACTTTTTTCTGTTTATTGTAAATATGTAATATATTGAATCTTATTTTTTTCTTGGTGGGGAACTGATGGTATGTGTAGTGCTCCATCTCAGATGCAAAAACAATCTCCCTGTTCTAACACTAGTGAAAAAAAGGATAGATTTCCTCGGTGTCCGGCTGATACTGACTTTAGTCCACTCTGCCAACTTTACTTACCCAGTAGAAATTGTTTAGCTCAGCTCTCAATCAAGGGAGATAATTCATACATGACTGTTTTTATCCTTCGGCCATTTTCATTTATCTTTTGAGGTATCAATATTTGTTACTTTCTTTCCATTCTTTTAGTGAATATAAACAGAAGTTTGAAGAAAAGGATATTTGGTATGAACATCGATTAATTGATGACATGGTTGCGTTTGTACTGAAATCTGAAGGAGGATTTGTCTGGGCTTGTAAGAATTATGATGGAGATGTTCAGTCTGATACAGTAGCTCAAGGTAAGTTCAACTACAATGATACTAGGGTGAGTCAGAAGTTTTGCAATTGTTTTAACTCTAGTATTAGAGTTAACAGATAAATTAATAACAAGAAACACAACGAGTATTAAAGACAAGGAAAAAGTTTTACTAAGCAAAGATACAAGGTGAGCAGAGTAATTAGCAATTGCTAGGTTGAATCAACAAGCCCGGTGAGGCCTAATTGTTTTCTCTTCAGAAGTTTCATCAGATATTATTTATAGGAAAAACAGACAATTCCATTCTGATTATATAGGTACCATATGATATATATATATATATATATATATATATATATATAAAATAAAATGGAACCGACTGTGTGAATTTGATATATTGAAAAAACAAAAAGATGTTTACAATGCATGGATCATCAGGAGAGAATGTGCCGAAACGGTTGCACATTCTCTCCTGATGATCCCATGCATTTGTAAACATCTTTTGTTTTTTCAATATATCAAATTCATATATATATATATATAATATATATATATATATATAATATATAGTCATCTACACCATGTTTCGACATTCACGTATCTTCAGTGTGGTTAGACATTAGCAGGCTACCTCAAGCAAGAATGGAAACCCAATCGATTTATCATCAGTCAGGCTTCTTAACCCACTCGGCCATCAGCACCTACAGACTGGAACGGGGATTTCTAAGAAAATATTTAAATATATTTACAGTTAGCTGAAATGGTGCTGGTAGGAAAAAACATCCTGAACTGTTATGGTTGGTTGTGTATAATGTATTGGGATTGGATCCTTAGGATGCATAGATATGATTTTACTGCACACTTTTAGATATTTATACGTCAGGGATGCAGGACGTGTACCTATCAGCTCCCTTAGATGACCTTGTTTTGTTGACGTATCTTACATTTTTTATATATATATATGTCTACTAATAAATAATTTTTTTAAATTGAAATAGATCACTAAGTAGGACTGAGCCTATTCTAGTTTTGAATTCAGAGCTTTCCTTCTCCTAGACTGGTTGCCTAAACTAGGTTAAAAGAGCCCAGTGTGCCCTACTATTTATCCATAGCTGGAGGGAGAATAGTTGGATTCATACCTTTCCCAAGGGTATTAGCGCTATGTGAACTGTGGCTTCGTCCAAGATTTGAACTTGGGTCGATGAGTCCATTTCCTACGACTCTAACCAGTACACCACATGCCTAATAGTTTTCACACATTTCAATTTCACTATCCATATTGAGGTCAGTCAGTTAGTATACCATTTGCTTAGTACAACAGCAACTGGCTAAGTACCACTGAACTAGACCCAAGACAGTTGGTACTTATGGAACTCAAGACAAGTCCATTCATGTATTTGGGTGATTCCATTCCTTGAGTCCTGATTGGCTGCTTGGTTTCTATGATGTTCTGAGGCTTCATAAATACCCTGGCATTCTGCAGAAGGATTGCAACAAGATTGGATCTCTATTCAGTTACAGCTACTTGTTGCCTTGTCTTACCAATTCGACGGTAATTGGAACTTAATATGATTATTCTACAATCCATACTTTCTACAATTTCAGATCCACTTAGGGTTTTGGTTTTATTATGTTTTGATTTGTAGTGGCTGTGTTGTATACCTCTTTCCTTGCTTTCTTACATCTATTCTTCTAGCATCTCTTCCAGCGTCTGGACTTCGTCTTGGGGACTTTGTGTCTGGTCTTCCATTGGGGATTTCTCTTTATCAGGGTATCTTTACCCTGTGTCATTGGTAGTTTTTAGATAATAACACAAGACTTCGATTTAACTTAGATCATATTTTATTCTGAAATCCCCACCATACTACCTGCGCAGATTGAGTCGGCACCGTGCATAACACGACTTACCACCGTCATGGCTTTTGCCAATCTGACTAAAAATATCTTTCTAATCTAAAACGGAAGAGGGTCTTCTCCACCGATTCTCACGGTATCCTCCGGAAGGATCAGGATAAGGTCAAGCCTTGTCACTCATCCTTCAAGGCCGTGGGCTGCAACTTATAACAGCCATTTTGGTTTCTACACTACTGTACACAAATATTAGGAATCTAATAATTATGTAAGAGCTGAGCTATGGTCTCAATCTTTGAAGGTTGTCTTTGTATGTTTTTTATTTTTGGAAACCACACCTTGTTGCCTAATGGAAGAACCATAGCAAGTAATGAAAGTAATCCTGTTACTATTTTTGTTGCTATCCTTTGCCTTCAAGCAAAAGCAATCTCCAGCAGAGATCCCTTATGTTAAGCAGAGGGCAATCCTTAATGAAGAAACCTTTGGTTGCTCCTTGGTGTCCCTCAGTTTTCAGTATGATCCTTTGGTTGTTCCTTGGCGCCACTTAGTGTTAGGTATGATCCTTTGGTTGTAGGTATGTGTTGTCAATGTCAAATAACATGCAAATGAACTGCTGTCAATATCAGCGATTAAATAGTTAACTAACCACGTATTCAGGCTATTGATTGGCTGGGTTTTAAACCATGTGACGAAACCTTTGTTTGCTCCTTGATGTCCCTCAGTTTTCAGTATGATCCTTTGGTTGTTCCTTGGCGCCACTTAGTGTTAGGTATGATCCTTTGGTTGTAGGTATGTGTTGTCAATGTCAAATAACATGCAAATGAACTGCTGTCAATATCAGCGATTAAATAGTTAACTAACCACATATTCGGGCTATTGATTGGCTGGGGTTTAAACCATGTGACGAAACCTTTGTTTGCTCCTTGATGTCCCTCAGTTTTCAGTATGATCCTTTGGTTGTTCCTTGGCGCCACTTAGTGTTAGGTATGATCCTTTGGTTGTAGGTATGTGTTGTCAATGTCAAATAACATGCAAATGAACTACTGTCAATATCAGCGATTAAATAGTTAACTAACCACGTATTCGGGCTATTGATTGTCTGGGGTTTAAACCATGTGACCTCGCTGAGTATAAGTTTAAGTGGTGGATTACAGCACGCCTTATAGAGAGAAAATAATCCAACAAATCAGTAGGAGCTACATTGCCCCTGCTTGCCTGTATCGTCTTGTCTAATATTTTCATCTTTTTTTTTTAAATCAATATTTCTTCATTTTTCTTTATTTACAGGTTTTGGTTCTCTTGGTTTGATGACAAGTGTTTTATATTGTCCTGATAACAAAACTATTGAAGCGGAGGCTGCTCATGGCACAGTCACCAGACACTACCGTTTCCATCAACAAGGAAAAGAAACATCTACCAATTCTATAGGTAAATTACTGATTTAGTCATTCATCTAAAAAATTCAGACAAATATTTAAAATAGAAATTAGAAGGCAATGGAATAGGTGTTAAAAATGATGTTTATTTACCTTTTTTCCCACTACAAATCCCAGCTTCGGAGGTTTTAGAAGTACTTGTGTTTTTCTAACACAAAAAAACACAAGTACTTCTAAAACCTCTGAAGATGGGATTTATCCCGAAAATATTTTAGTAAAAAAAGGTAAATAAACATCATTTTCAACACCTATTCCATTGCATTGTCAATTGCCTTCTAATTTCTATTTTAAACATATACGTACAATGCTTCAAACAAATTATTAAAAAAAAAAAAAAAAAACTTATTTCAGACAAATATGTTTTTATTATTTTTTTTATTATTACTTGCTGTCCATAGTATCCATTGATGACACCACGTGAATCCATATCCTCCAATAGGTTCGGTCTCTGGTTTGCCAACTGCCTATAGAGATGCTAAAGTCCTATAAGTTTCTCTTGATGTTGTCTTTGTACCTGAGCTTTGGTCTACCAATTCCATGTGATCCCTCTCTCTTCAGTTGAGAGTACAGAATCTGCTTTAGCAATCTGTCATCCCCAAGTCTTTATAAGTGGCCAGCCCATCTCAGGTTGCGCTGGACAAGTATCTTGTGCATGCTAGGAAGACCAGTTCTCTTCAGGATGGTCCTGTTTGAAACATGCTGCCACCAATTGACATTTAATATACTGTGCAAGTGATGCATGTAGTAGACATGTAGTCTGTGGGCATTCGCTTTGTATACCGTCCAGGCTTCTGCACCATACAAGAGAGTTGAGAGAACTATGGCACAGTGTACTGCATATTTAGTTCTCAAGGAGATGTCTTGGTAATTTATGAGGAAGTGCGTCCCAGTCTCCTGCCTCAAAAATTGCTACCCGGTGACTATCAAAATAACAACCCCAGCTCGTCATAATTCTTGTTTATTTATCGTAATTTGTCGTAATTCTTGTTTAGATATGAAGATGGATATATAGTTTGGAATAGACTCAGATAGATAAATAGATAGATAAACAAACAAAATATAGATAGATATGAACAAATGGAGATAGATATTTTCGACAAGTAAATGTATTTGGGGAGGGGGTCGCATCTTTTTTTTGTCGTAATTCTTGTTTATTTAAACTAAAAACAAGACATTAAACAAACATGAATAAAAAAAATCTTAGTATTTAAAGTAATATAGATAAATATGAACAAATTGAGATAGATAGATATGAAGATGGATAGTTTTGGGTTGTTATTTTAATAGTCACCGGGTAGCAATTTTTGAGGCAGGAGACCGGGACTCACTTCCTCATAAATTACGAATGCCTTTGTTGAACCAGACTTGCCTCTTCAGCTGGCCAAATGCTTTGAAAGCATTTGAAATTCGAAGATCAAGCTCTGCATTGAGTCTATTGTTGATGGCAACTGTGGAGCTCAGGTACCTGAAGGTATTTACCTGAGCTAGAAGCTGACCTTCTATCAATATGTCTTTTCCAGTGTCATGTGATGTCAGAGGGGGCTGATACATAACCTAAGTGTCGACCAATTAATGATTTACTCAAGATAAGTCTCCCTCCCAGAAATTATTTATCACTAGCAGTGGATATACCACAGTATGATAATTTAATTATTACAACATTTGATATGTTTATTTAAGAGCTATTACCAAATTGTTCAATATATAAAAAGTATATCTCTCACACTCTTTTTTTCTTTCTTTCCTTCTTTTCATTATGTTTGATTGAAACAGATTAGCATTATTGTTTTCACATTCTCACCCACTCCCTTTATATTTCTCATACTCTTTCTTTTTTTCTTATATTTTTACTGTGTAGCATGTCCTTTCTTTCTTTATAATAAAAACAGAATGGTCCACTATTTAGCTTAGGTGACTACATCAAGAAATAAGAAATAAGAACCAATAAGTATTTACATTTTTGCGTTTCATCTTAGACAATTTGGATGGTCTCATTTTTAACCAGAGGGTGTTTGTTGCAAGATGATAACAGAATTTATTTCTTTATGATAAAAACGGAATGGTCCACTATTTAGCTGAGGTTACTCACTCATAAGAAATAAGAATTCAGCGGATAAGCAACACCAGATAATCAGTATTTACATTTTTGCATTTCAACTTGGACAATTTGGACGGTTTTATTCTAAACCAGAGGGTGTGCAATATGATAACGGACGGAAGGTTAAGGAACACCAGTATTAATATATACATTGGAAATGTTTTATTTATTTATTTATTTATTGTAAAAGATTTTCTTAAATTTGTTATGAATTTATCTTTGTCATCTTTTCGGATTTTGACATATTTATTCTTATATGTGCAGCTTCCATATTTGCTTGGACCCGTGGCCTTGCACATCGAGGTAAACTGGACGGCAACCAGCAGCTTGGTAGATTTGCTAAAGCCCTTGAAGAAGTCTGCATAGAAACTGTGGAAGCTGGACATATGACAAAAGATCTTGCTATCTGCATCAAAGGTTTGAAGGGGTAAGCAACATTCAACAACAACAAAAAAAAAGCAACAACAAAAAACAAAAAAAAATAACCCACCTTCTTCAGTATTCTTTTTTTTTTTTTTGCCTCCTCTCTTTCTTTCCTGTTTATTTCTCTTCTGCTTCTTTTTCTTCCTATTTAACTACGTCCCCTTGGGTGCAATTTTGATGCGTGGTCAATTTAATGAGGGTGCCCATTTCAGTTATTTCCTATAACTCCAACATAAACAAAGAAGAACCACTCTTGACTGATAAATTATTTATTTATTTTCCCATTAAACTAACTGTTGTGGGGTTTTAAGGGGTCAAATAAGAATAAAATGACGGGTAACAAATGTAGGAAAATGTATTAACAAAAGAGTAGACAATTACAGTACAGAGAAGTGGGAATTACGTCCAACAACAGAGTTATGAGCTGACTCGCATTGGCTTACTCTACAAGCCATAATTGTCCCTGTTACTTATAGTAATCGTCGGCGCATTCCATTAGTCTATAGGGTATATCACCTATAACACTAACCCTTAACCCTAACACCAGTTTCTTTTTTCCTAGTAGATCAATAGATAACTAGTTAATTTATCAGTCAAGAGTGGTTCCCCTTTGTTTATGTTGGAGTTATAGGAAATAACCCTTAACCCTAACACCGGCTTCTTTTTTCCTAGTAGATCAATAAATAACTAGTTAATTTATCAGTCAAGAGTGGTTCCCCTCTGTTTATGTTGGAGTTATAGGAAATAACTGCCCATTTGTATACATATATAGGCAAGGCTAAAAATGGATGTAGTCACTGCAACAATTTTCTAAGATTATTCTAATGTTATGATGCTGATAGAAATCTTGCTACAGTGTGCTTTTTTTTTGGGGGGGGGTCTGTGTTATGGTGAAATGCTGAAAAATTGGGTTACTATGTACATGTAGCTGTGGGTGGCAACCTGTGATGCCTAAAGACAGAATCCTTGTGTCTGAGAAGTCCATGAGATACAACACTATACTTTGACCCTGACTTGGCTAGACAGCTGGTGACATCAAGCACTAGTACATATATGATTTTCCCAACTGTATGTGCTCTTATGGAAGCGCATTGTGTAATGGTTAAAGTCATGGGAAATGGACTTGTCGCCCCGAGTTCAAATCCTGGACGTGGTAATTACATTTCACTTAGTGCTAATACCCATGAGAAAGGTATGAATCCTACTCTCCCACCAGCTATGGATAAATAGTAGGGCAGACTAGGTTCTTTAACCTTGGTTAGGCAACTGGTCTAGGAGAAGGAAAACTCTAAATTCACATCTGTTGAACTCCGCTTAAGAAATTGACGTTGTGTCACATCCTGCTCGTGCGGAGGGGTTGGTATATATATATATATATATATATATATATATATATATATATATATATGCTCTTATGGCAGCCCCCAACTCTTTTTTATCATATAAGTGCTAGAAGGTGGTGACTGACAGTCTTAGTGTCCTGGTTATGACATTAAACTGCATCCCGTGATAACGTTCTAATTCTGGAGCTATAGGGTATGTGTACCCCTTCATTGCCATTACTCCCAGGTCTACTCTGACCCGGAGTGGTAGTGCCTGTTAAGGTTCTATCTATGTCTTAAAAAGATCAAAAATAAGTTGTTTTTTTAAATTTGAATACCCAACAAGAATGAATAAAACAAAAATGTATTCAGCATGAAATAACCCAACAAGGGTTGACATGCCATAAAATCCAAACAACCAACTCACCATCCATTAGATTACATGAGATCCTTAATAAAAATAAAGAATTAAATACCCAACAAGAATGAAAAAAAAAATGTATTCGGAATGAAATAACCCAACAAGAGTTGACATGCCGTAAAATCCAACCATCCTTCCATTCATCCAAATACATATCTATGCTTTAAAAGAACTGGCAAATCTTTTCTGGGGTGGGGGGTGGGGGGGTCTTTGTTACATGACAATTTAAAAAAAATGATAATTTGTTCTTTATGAGCCATTTATCCCAACCCTTCCACACAAGCAGGATGTGGCACAATGTCAATTTCTTAAGCAAAGTTTAACTGGTTTGAATTCAGTGTTTTCCTTCTCCTAGACTAGTTGCCTATCCAAAGTTAAAGAGCCTAGTCTGTCCTACTATTTACCTATAGCTGGAAGGAGAATAGTTGGATGCATACCTTTCTCAAGGGTAGGTGTTTACCCAACCCCCTCAGTTTCTTACACGTAGTTTAACAGGTTTGAATTCAGAGTCTTCCTTCTCCTAGAATGGTTACCTAACACACGTTAAATAACCAAGTTTAAAAAGCCTAGTCAGCCCTACTATTTACCCATAGCAGGAAGGAGAATAGTTGGATACATACCTTTCCCAAGAGTATTAGTACTATGTGAAATGCAAATAGCCTTGTTCTATGCATCTTCTACATGCAATAGTTCCCTTGCTCACCTCAATGACCAGGCATAGATAACATTCACAATATTACCTTTTGAGACCAAACCACTTTACCCAACATAAAGGGATCAGCACACAAATGGCCACTATGTTACCCGACATAACAAAGTATGCAAATACTTCTGTAGTGAGAGAGGAGACCTACCTCGTGCAACACGGTGTGACAGAGAGAGTGGCGGGTGTGAAGACTTGCCGTATTCTCGAAGGAAGCGGGCTAGGCTTTGCCTGGCATGTAGGACTGACCTAGAGTTGAACCCGCTTCCTTCAGAATGTGAAAGCTGTGGACGATCAGTGAAATAAGAAATAGCATAGTGGCCCGGATGTAGGTGGTCGCGCCGTGCTGACGAGTGTCGCACGTGCTGCACGGACAATTATGAGTGAGGAGCCCGGATGTGGTGAAATTGAGGTGTATTTAAAGGACTTATTCTCACAGACCAGCGAGAACGACTGCAGTAGTATTTTGTTGTCGAGACGAGCGGGACAAAGAAATAATTTTGGATATTGGATTTTGGAGCGTGATACAGTTGGGAGTGTTTAGACTGTTGATTGGAACCTTGCGTCAGACTTGACTGTGACCCCCCCCACACACACACACTGATTAGAACTTCCACTGGAAAATCTGCAGAGAAATGCAGCTTGAGAGATCACGGTACATCTGGGAACACAAACTTCCACCAATAACATCAAATGGGAAGGTGACTGTGTTCTATGATAAAGTAATTCAAACAGGCAGCTATATAAAAGACAAGGCCATTAAACCAGATATTGTCATCTGGAATAAACATGAAAAAAACTGCTCTCATTATTGATGTAGCTGTCTGTGGTATACTAAGAACCGGAAGCACCAGTTCTACCATTGTTTGTATGAAACGGAAGTACTGTTTCAGCCATCTTGTTTTGTTGCAAATAAAAGGCGGAAGTGATCACTTCTCTGAGTTAACGTCAACTGGACTACACGTCTTATTATTCGCTAAGCGCGTTATAACACTGTCCCAAATGATTATGGCCTCAATAGAGCTGAGCAGGGAAAAATTACAAAATATCAAGACCTCAAGAATGACCTAAAAAATAACTTGGTCATTGAAAGAAATCAATATCATACCTGTTGTGGTAGGGGCAACTGGGTTGGTCAAGCAAAACTTTAAAAAATACCTTGAAACAATACTTGGTGAACCGAGCTGCTATGAAGTACAAATAGCAGCTATCAAAGGAACATGCTCCATTCTAAAACGATCCTTAGGATACAAATACTGTTTATAAAGGAATCAAGTGGTAGCCCCGGTCAGAGGCCCCTTGGCTTCTAAAAATTGCTAAAAGAAAAGAAAATTTTAAAAAAAACCAAGTTCACTTACCAAGAGCTTGGACCATATGACCTTAAGGCACCCCTTTTGCGATTTCGATTCGTGGGGACATTTTTTCCATTTACACCGTCAAAATCCGGTTAATTGTTAGACAATTTTTAGAGTTTTTTTTTAATTATAAAACTAACCCCTAACCAGATTTTCAAGGTGTAAGTAAAGTCGACGGGGCGGCCTAAAGTCGGTATCAGCCAGTCAGCGAGGGAGTCTATCCCCTTTTCAATAGTGCTAGACCAAGAAGATTGTTTTAGCATCTGAGGTGGAGCGCCACACCTACCATCAGCTCCTTACTTTACCACACAGATCCCTGTGCTACTCATACGCTGAGTTGGCGAGGACCGGTATCGAACTAGGAACCTTGTGGTTTCTAGCCAAACGCTCTACCGACTGAGCTGGAAAAAATGTCCCCACGAGTTGAAATCGCAAAAGGGGTGCCTCAAGATCATATAGTCCAAGAGCTCTACTATCATAGAATGGACATTCAACAACATAATTTCTTTGTAAGCCCTCTGTCCCCCATCAGAGAAAAGAACGCTCTTGTATATTTCTGTATATAAATTTCACCTCATTTGTTGATTCTATTGTTATTTCTTACCATTTTTTCCATCCCTGCCTTCAAGCAGACAGTACTATATTCCTGGTCAGTCACTTTTCTTCCCCACTTTCTCTTCTCTCCTCCCTTGCATTACTGGACATGAATAAAGAATAATTAACCCTTTATCTACCAGCGTGTTCCAAACCACCCAACGATAAAAATGCCAGACACCCTGAAAATGCCCAATATTATCGGCTCTTAGAAAAGGGTTTAAAGTTAAAAAAGAGAAATGAATTAAATGAATACATTTCTATTTAGTAGTAAAGTATCAGCAGTACAATACTAGCTTTTCAACCATTTCACCACGCTATTGCGGATGGCAGTGGTAGATAAAAGGTTAACCTAAAAAAATTTAAATAATAAAGAAAAAAAAATGACTTTTATTATTTTATTTTGTGTCTCTTAGATTTGATAAACTGAATCTTCATTTTTTTTTTAACAGTATAAAGTAGATATCTGATTGAAAATTTGTTTGTCAGAAATTAAAGTTATGACCTTTTTTACATGTCACTGGAAAATAAAGACTTAACCATTTATCAACCAGAGTGCCCCAAACTGCCTGACAATAAAAACACCAGACCGACCAAAAATGCCAGAGAGAGTCAGCTCTTAGAAAATGGTTTAGAGTTTAAAAAAAAAAAAGAGAAATGAATTAAATGAATACATTTCTATTCAGTAGTAAAGTATTAGCGATACAATACTAACTTGTCAACCATTTCAGCACACATTTGCGGATAGCAGTAGTAGATAAAGGGTTAACCTAAAAAAAATTAAATAATAAAGAAAATAAATGTCTTTTTTTCTTTTTTTTTTTTTTTCAGAATAACAAGGGATGATTATTTGAACACATTTGAATTCATTGACAAAGTTGCAGAAAAATCTCAGCAAGAAATTGAATTGCCAGTGACTGAATGAATTTCAATTTATTGGTAGCAAATTATAATTGAAATCTTTTATAACTGTCCAAAATATTGAATAACAAAAAAAAAAAAAAAAAACAATTATTTCCATAAACCGGGATAAAATTAGAAGGGCTTTGAGCTTTTTACAGTCACTATTTTTTCATCGGACGAGTTGTAGTAATATTTTTTTTTTTTAAAGAAAAAAAAAAAATTAGGTCAACTAGCAAAATTAATATATTTAATATAATAAAATACTATATTGAATTAGAAAAACTAACAAAACTAAATAATATATATAATAATATTACATTTATTTTAATGTTATTTCTATATAAAATTATGAGTATAGATAAGAGGGTATGAAGACACCACAAAATGCTGTTAAAGTGAAAACATTTTATAACATATTCATAGCTGATATTGAACAATATTTTGATTTTATAAAAATCATCTTCAGAGCTTGTTTATACTCCGTGTTATCAAGAGCGGAGACAAAAGTCATATGAGTTCAAAATCTGAAGATGATTTTTATAAAATAGAAATATTGTTCAATATCAGCTATGAATATGTTATAAAATGTTTTCACTTTAACAGCATTTTGTGGTGTTTTCATACCTTCTTATCTATACTCATACCGTCGGATTCATTTCCTTTCTTTTAACTTATAAAATTATATATAGGATTGCTTTTAACATGATAGTATTAGAAATCAGTAACAGCAAATAATTATTTATTAAACACAGTTTTGTTAAAATCATTATGCAAATTATTCCCACCATATACTCTGTAAATCTTTATTTCTTTGAAATATATAACAAATATTTTAAATTTTTAAATGCATTAATAACATGGGCTCTTCAGGCCTGTGTTTATTAATATAAATTAACAGCATTGATCCCAGGGGCTATCCCCCTAGGCAACACCTGCCCCCTTTATTTAAAGGGATAGGCTGGGTTTATCGCCCAGTGCCTGAGGTGCCACCCTTGAGGGGGAATGCCAATGAGCTCAACACCTCTTTGTGCCTACCACCCATGAGTCTCAGCTCATGGTGGGCCCACATAAAAATGTCCTTGTGTCACACCCTCATAAGTGGGATGAGAGGCAAATACCTTAATGATATGGGCATTTTTCTGGCAAATCTAACTTGGCTAGACTTTAATAGAGATCATTGTTAATGAATAAGATGCTAATTAAGATTAAATAATAACTATTTCATAATCGTTGAGAATATAACTTAAATAACTAAAGAAATCATGACGTTAGTGGTGATATAATTTCGGTTACAGACAGACAGTTACATAATATCCATTATAATAAGATATGGACACATTCAGTGTTGAAGGATATTGATTAAATTCAAAAAAGAAAATACAAAAGATTTAGCACTGAAGGTGTTAAGAAATCTATGATTTCGGCCGAAACATTGTAGAGATAACAATAAAGATGAGAACAATAATCCAAATAATACAGATTTTCCTCTAATATCTCTAATTTTAAAATCTCATATTTAGTCTTTCAAAGGCTTTTTTTTTTTAATTAATATAAACAGCATAATATTCATGGGGAAAATCAACACGAACAAAAGAGAAAAAATGTTTTATCTATTAGAAAATTATTATCTATTAAAAATTAAAATTATTAAAAATTTATTAAAATTATTAAAATATTAAAATTATTAAAAATTAAAATTTATTAAAATATTAAAATATCAAATTAATTATTATAATTATTGTATTATTAAAAATTAGAATATGAAAATATTAAATTTTAAAATTTATTAAAAATTAAAATTATTATCTATTAGAAAATTATTATTATGAAAAAATGTTTTATCTATTAATTAGTCTTTCAAAGGCTTTTTTTTTAAATTAATATAAACAGCATAATATTCATGGGGAAAATCAACACGAACAAAAGAAAAAAAATGTTTTAGATTTAAGTTATACTTACACTACTTATATAATCTAATATATCTGATATATACATTTTTATACTTACACTACTATTTACACAAAATCACATACAGGGCTGGATTTACTAATAGGCATAGTAGGCTATTGGTTTAGGGTCCATGGATATTTGGGGTCCCGCTGAAACTAATTTACCATGCAGTGTACCAGATTATAACCTTATTTCAAGTATACACTATATGATATATTCAAGACCATAAGGGCCCTTGTACAATAAGTATAGCGTCCAAAATATGGGTTCCTATACAATAAGTATAGGCCCATAGTAGTCTCCAACTGGTGGGCCATCAGACCCACTGATGAATTTGGCTTAGAGCCCACAAGTAAGTAAATCCTGCCCTGCTCACATGTTAAAACCTATTTTGAATTATGATTCAATTCTATACGATTTATGTGACAATATTAAGAGTTATCCGTCACAGATTTTCAATGTTTTCAACTTTCTTCTTTTTTTATTTTATAGATTTTTTTTTAATATCTCTAATTTTAAAATCTGCCCGTATTTAAAAATTTATATAAAGAGCATAATATCCATGGGAGAAAAAAATCTCTTTGAGTTGCAACATTTGATTTTAAACACACTAATAACATGAGCTGTTTTGAGGCAAATTTAAATCACATTTTCATAGAGACATTGTTAATAAATAAGATTTATTCTATGTATTAATGATTTTGACTATAGATTAAATACTCATTATTAAACATATGCTATTACTGAGGGTATTGTGATGTAATCAGTGACATAGTTTTGGTTACAGACAGACAGACACCAAATATCCATTATAGTAAGATAATACTTTTACATATTACCTGTTAGTATGTAAAATATCAATTCTTTTATACCGGCCCTTGCCAACTCAGCATATGAGTAGCACAGGGATCTGTGCAGTAAAGTGAGGAGCTGATGGTAGGTGTGGTGCTCCATCTCAGATGCTAAGAAAAACAACCTCCTTGGTCTAGCGCTAGTGAAAAGGGGATAGATTCCCTTGCTGTCTGGCTGGTACTGACTTTAGGCCACCCCGACGACTTATAATCGTCCAGTCCTTTATAGTAAAAGTCGACAGGGCGGCCTAAAGTCAGTATCAGCCAGACAGCAAGGGAGTCTATCCCCTTTTCCATAGCGCTAAACAAAGGAGATTGTTTTGGTGTCTGAGGTAGAGTGCCACACCTACCATCAGCTACTCATATGCTGAGTTGGCGAGGGCTGGTATCGAACCCAGAACCTCGAGGTTCCTAGTTCAAGGCTCTACCAACTGAGAATTTGACCAAAAATTATTAGATCTGAAAGGCTTAAAAATGTTATTCATAAATTTTGATTTTATTAATTTTATATTTTATAGATTTTATTTAAATATCTCTAATTTTAAAATCCTCTCATATTTTGTCTTTCAAAGACTTTTTTTTAAAAATTGATATAAAGCGCATAATATCCGTGGGAGAAAAAAATCACTTTGAATTGCAAAGTGCAAACAACACAAATGAAAAAGAAGAAAAATGTTTTTTTTTTTTTTTCATTTTTAAACTGTACTAATTGTGATGTTGTATATCTTTTTGGTTTGATTTATTTTTTATGTTGTTTTTTTTTTTTTTTTTGCAAAGACAATTTTTTGTAAGAAAATTCAAATTTTCTTTCTTTTTTTTAATATTAAAGAAAAAAAACTGAATACTGTTGTATGAAAATAATTTAATGATTTATTAAGAATGAAAAATGTTATAATTTTATCTTATACAAAATGTCTTTTTATACAGAATAATTTTATAATAAATAAATATTTTATAATATATATAATATAATAAAAATTATTTTTATCATCGTTATAAAAAATTTTTAAATTTTTTTATAAATACAAAATATATTACTAGCACAGCCTCATAGCAAAAAGCCAAGATTTAAAAAAAAAAAAAAAAAGAAAAGAAAAAATACCCTGCTTAAAATAGCTTAATGATATTTATAGGTTTGGTTTCTTTGTTTAATGGCATATAAACCTTCATGGGTTACTTATGGCATTTATTTATTACTAGCAGGCCCTGTAGATATACCACAGAATGATAACTCAATTATTAGGTTCAATATGTTTACTTAAGAGCTATTGCAAATAGTCCAATATGTAAAAAATATAATAATCTTAACTCTCTCTCTCTCTCTCTCTCTCTCTCTCTCTCTCTCTCTCTCTCTCTCTCTCTCTCTTTCTTTCCTTCTTTTCATTATATTCAATAGAAACAGATTAGCGTTATTACTTTTTTCTCTATTTTCCCCTACTTTCTTTCTTATATTTTTTCCGTGTAGCATGTCCTTTTTCTTCTCTTTCATTATAATAAAAACGGAATGGTCCATTATTTAGCTGAGGTTATAAAACTCATAATAAATAAGAATTCAGTAAATAAGCAACACCAGATAATCAGTATTTACATTTTTTTTTTTGCATTTCATCTTGGACAAATGAGATGGTCTCATTTTTAACCAGAGGGTGTTGCAAAATGATAACTGTCAGAAGATTAAGGAACAAAAGTATTAATATTTATTATTGTTTAATTGTATTGAAAAAATATCTATTTTTACCCAAAATTACCCCGGTGTTCAATGGCGGCTTAATTTATGGCACTTTTTTCAGTATTTAAAATAAATTCTATTATTATTCACTCCTTGCAAGTTTGTTATGCCAGCATAAGCTGATGGTCTTTCACTGGAATCTGAGTGCCAGCAAGTCTCCTCAACTCTTCTGAGTATTCTAGCCAATCTGAACAATGCTGTTGTCTGGATGGTCTCAATTCTTCATTTGATTTCCAATTCTGCCAGTCTGTTTTCTAAACTTTTAGGGACCGTTCCAAGTGCACCAACTACAATTGGTATCACATTCACCCTCATATTCCATTTTTTTTCAGTTCTCTGGCAAGGTCCAGGTATTTGTCTATCTTTTCCTTTTCTTTCATCTTCAGTCTGTGATATGCTGGGACTGCAAAATCTACTAGTTGATAAGTTACCCATTTCTTGTTAATCAATACTAGGTCTGATCTTCTGGCTGGGACGAGGTGATCTGTCTTGATTTCAAATGTGATGACACATTGCATAATTTTAAATGCACTAATAACATGGGCTGTTTTGAGGCAAATCTTAACTTAAATTTTCATAGACATCGTTAATAAATGAGATTTATTCTATGTATTAATGATTTTGACGATAAATTAAGTATAAACGTACACAATTCCTGAGGGTATTGTTATGTAAGCAGTGATGTAGTTTTGGTTACAAACAGACATGGAATCTCCATTATAATAAGATACTTAAGTAAACTTCATATTTATGGTTGAACTTTTTTTATGGTAACATTTTCCTGAATTTTGGGGTAATAGCTCAGTCGGTAGAGCGTTTGGCTAGAAACCACAAGGTTCCTAGTTCGATACCGGTCCTCGCCAACTCAGCGCATGAGTAGCACAGGGATCTGTGCAGTAAAGTAAGGAGTTGATGGTAGGTGTGGCGCTCCACCTCAGATGCTAAAAACAATCTCCTTGGTCTAGTGCTATTGAAAAGGGAATAGACTCCCTCGCTGACTGGCTGATACCGACTTTAGGCCGCCCCGACGACTTTACTTTTATTTACTGTATACATTTTTTTTTTAATGTTATGGTTGTTATATGATATGTATTACATCCTGGTTGGTGTTTGTTAATGTATCCGGTGGAGAGGGTTGTGGTGATGGGAGCAAAGACATTTATTTTTCTTTGCTCATATTTGGAAACAGTATTCTTTATTTTGTATTTCTTCAGAATATCACAAATTATATTAATATCTAGGTAAACAAATTATTTTTATTATGTCAACACATTAGTAAACTTTGTGTTTACCTATCGTTGTCCTTCTTTTCAAGGTGAAATTTTCCAGAATTTGGGGGTAGCACTTTGTGTATATATATTTACCAACTCCTCTGCACGAGCAGGAAGCGGCACAAGGTCAATTTCTTAAGCGGAGTTTAACAGGTTTGCATTCAGTTTTCCTTCTCCTAGACTGGTTACCTAGCCATGGTTAAAGAGTCCAGTCTACCCTGCTATTTACCCATAGCTGGAGGGAGAATTGGATTCATACCTTCCCAAGGGTATTAGCGCCATGTGAAAATGCCAACAGCTTCGTCTAGGAATTGAACTCAGGTTGACGAGTCCATTTCCTATGACTCTACCCATTAGACCACGCTACTCCGTATGAAACCTTGTATATGAACTTTTTTAACAATTACCTTTATTGAGAACTTTCACTGATTAAAAAAAAAATGGCCAAAATTATTAATTGTAAAAGAAAATTATTTAAGAATTCAGATGAAAAACAAATTTATTTTCCTGAAAAAAAAAGCAGGACTAAAGAGCTTACAAGGCTGGCTCCTGTTGGTAATTTGAAGAAAGTATTCCTTAAAAAAAATAGCTGAAAAATTCAGGAGTGCATATTTTAAAGATTGGTTGGCATCCTTCCATCTACGAGAGACGATGGAGTAGTGTCAAGGTTTTTGTTAACTTGAACTGCATAGCCTGGGCAGGTTCATATGGAGGATGAGCTGTTGCCCGTGCAGCAAATCCCCCCTCTCCACACTGCCGCTGGGATCCAAAGGAAAGGTAAGGGACCAATGCAGTTTGGCAACGATAGTGTCGCAGGAGTTGATGGGTAGCACTGGATTTCAGCATCACACCACCTTAGGGACTCCAGCTCCTGATTTATTTTTGGGGTTTACTCCCTTAGCCTTTCCTTGAAGGCAACAGAGGTTCTGTGTCGGACTTCTTGAGTTGATGGGTTGCTGACCAAGGCTAAAGAGCCCATTCAAACCCATTTGGGGATTTATGCGAGTAGTAAGTACCCCAATCTTACTACTATCGGTGTTCCTGAAAAAGAATTGAGGTTGGGGATATGGTATATTTTGCATTTGTGTATCAGATAAGCAACCCAATCTTTATACCTTGCATATCTCTTATTTTGCTTTATATTGGTCTAAGCTGTGGAGGTGCGTGGTGTAATGGTTATCATCATAGGAAATGGACTTAGTGATGCAAGTTCAAATTCTGGACGAGGCTGCATTGGGAAAGGTATGCATCCAACTAAATTGTAGGTCGAACTGAGCTCATTAACCTTGGTTCTAGAAGAAAAACTCTGAATTCAAACCGCTTAAAAAGATAAAATTTGACCATATGTCACATCCTACTCATGTGGAGGTGTTGGGTTATTGGACTAAGCTAAATATAAAAATATCAACAACCATGATGAATTTTTTTTTTCAATCACTTTTATTATCAGTGTATGTATTTTAAAATTACTGTTGAATAAAATATAATTTTATTGCAACATCATTGTTGTCATTTTTGTTCTTTCTTCTTTTTTTTCCCTTCTTTCTTTTTTTTTTTCCCCTTCTTTCTTTTTTTTTTTTCCCTTCTTTCTTTTTTTTTGCCTTCTTTTCTTCAAAATATTAGTGTATATAGGGATCTGTGAGGCAAAGTAAGAGCTGATCGTAGGTGTGGCACTCGACCTCAGATGCAAAAGCGATCTCCTTGGTCTATGCGCTGGGAAAAAGGGGATAGATCCCTTGCTAATTGGCTGATACCGAGATTTTGGAGCCCGCGACGCCTTTACTTACCTACTACATGAAGGAATGTCTCTTACTATGACAGACTGGGTGGCAAGCCCCCCACATAAAAGATATAAATGCAAATGTGTAACGCCATGTGTCTGTTTGCTGTCCCGGAGAAAGAAAGTTCAATACTTCAAACGCTTCCCTGACTAAATACTCCGGACCCTAGCGTGAAAACCTGAAACAAGGGAAGTTACTCTTCAAGACCAAACAGGGGCAGACAATTGCTACATTACCATTTATATCATATGACGGCACAAAGCTGCTAGGCCGTTGGAGGATACCTGCTGGTGGTAGCATAGTATCACTAATCACATCTAAATGCTGTAGTAGGCATGGTAGTCTTATCACCTAATCACATCTAAAATCTATGTGGTAATATTATAATAATAATTCTTATTAATTCTGCCTTCTGTTCTTGTGAATATCAGGCAATAGTTTCAACGCAGACAATAGCGAAATTAACATATTCATATATTACCACATAGGGATTTTAGATGTGCTTAAGGTGATACCATGCTAATTACAGCATTTTAGATGTGATTAGGTGATACTATCTACCGACAGCAGGTATCGCTCCACGGCCTGCGCAGCTTGGTCATATTGATATAAATGGTAATGTAAGCAATTGTCTGCCCCGTGTTTGGTCTTGAAGAGTTAACTTCCCTTGTTTTCAGGTTTTCTACCGCTAGGGTCCGGAGTATTTAGTCAGGGAAGCGTGACGTTTTGAACTTTTCTTTTCTCGCGGGACAGCAAACAGGACACATGGGTTTACACATTTGCATTTTTATATTTTTATGTGGGGGCTTTCGCACCCAGCCTCTGGTCATCAGTAGAAGACATTCTTCATGTAGTAAGGTAAGTAAGTCGTCGGGGTGCCAAAATCGGTATCAGCCAATAGCAAGGGAGTCTATCCCCCTTTTCCCAGCTGCTAGACCAAGGAGATGTGTTTTGCATCTGAGGTCGAGTGCCACACTATATCAGCTCTTACTTTGCATCACAGATCCCTATATCATCTAATATTTTGAAAGAAAGAAGGCAAAAAAAAAGAAGAGGGAAAAAAAAAAAAAGAAAGAAGGGAAAAAAAAAAAGAAAGAAGGAAAAAAAAAAGAAAGAAAGAACAAAATGACAACAATGATGTTGCATAAATTATATTTTATTCAACATAATTTTAACATACATACACTGATAATAAAAGTGATTGAAAAAACAATTCATCATGGTTGTTGATATTTTTTATTTAGCTTAGTCCCAATAACCCAACACCTCCACATGAGTAGGATGTGACATCTGGTGAAAAAAAAAAAATAAAAATCAAATTTTATCTTTTAAAGCGTTTGATTCAGAGTTTTTCTTCTAGAACCAAGGTTAATGAGTTCAGTTTTGACTACTATCTAGTTGAATGCATACCTTTCCCAATCAGCCTCGTCAGATTTGAACTTGCATCACTAAGTCCATTTCCTATGATGTAACCATTACACCACGCACCTCCTCAGCTTAGACCAATATATGGGCAAATAAGATATGCAAGTGTATGAAAAGATTGGGTTGCTTATCTGAATACAGAAATGCAAATATATACCATATCCAAACCCTCTTCTTTTTCAGGAACACCGATGTAGTAAGATTGGGGTACTTTACTACTCGCATAAATCCCAAATGGGTTTTGAATGGGCTCCTTAGGCCTTGGTCGGCAACGCCATCACTCGCAAGAAGTCCGACAGAGAACGCTCTGTGCCTTCAAGGAAAGGCTAAGGAGTAAACCCAAATAAATTCAGGAGGCTGGAGTCCCTAAGGTGGTGTGATCTGAAATCAGTGCTACCTATCAACTCCTGCGACACTATCATTGCCAAACTGCATTGGTCCCTTACCTTTCTTGATCACAGCGGCAGTGTGGAGAGGGGGGATTTGCTGCAGCGGGCAACAGTTCATCCTCCATATGAACGCCGCCCAGGCTATGTAGTTCAAGTTAACAAAAACCTTGACACTACTCCATCGCTCTCGTAGATGAAGGATGCCAACCAATCTTTAAAATATGCACTCCTGAATTTTCAGCTATTTTTTAAAGAATACTTTCTTCAAATTAAGCAACAGGAGCAGCCTTGTAAGCTCTTTAGTCCTGCTTTTTTCAGGAAAATAAAATTTGTTTCATCTGAATTCTTAATAATTCTTTACAATTAATAATTATGGCCATTTTTTTTTTAATCAGTGAAAGTCTCAATCAAGGGTAATTGTTAAAAAGTTCATATACAGGTTTCCATAGCGGAGTTAGCGTGGTCTAATGGGTAGAGTCATAGGAATGGACTCGTCAACCCGATTCAAAATTCCTAGACGAAGATCTTGGATTTTCACATGGCGCTAATACCCGGGGAAGGTATGAATCCTATTCTCCTCCGCTATGGTAAATAGCAGGGTAGACTGGACTCTTTACCATGGCTAGGTAACCAGTTAGGAGAAGGAAAACTGAATGCAAACCTGTTAAAACTCCGCTTAAGAAATTGACGCTTGTGCTGCTTCTGCTCGTGCAGAGGAGTTGGTAATATATATACACAAAGTGCTACCCCAATCTGAAAATTTCACCTTGAAAAGAAGGACACGATAGGTAAACACAAAGTTTGCTCACGTTGTTGACATAATAAAAATAAAAAAGGGTTTTGTAATTTGCTTGAAGCATTGTGTATATATGGTTTGTTGGTTGGTTTTGAAGGCTGTCACAATGCGAGTGTAAAAAAAAGAGGTAACTATGATGTTTTTTTGTTAACCTGTCATTTACAGCACACAAGGCAGCACACACACACACTTAACACACATAAGCAAGCACCCCACATCCCATACACACACAGAATTTGGAAGACCCAAAAGAACGAATCTAGCATGCCGCTAAGACAACTTCAGTTCCAGTATTCTTCTGATGATGAATTTTCGTGCCCGAAATAATTGAGAAATTAAATGACTAGGTAACAAAAACCATCATAGTTAGCTTCTTTTTTCTTACACTCGCCTTGTGACAGCCTCAAAACGCACAACAACCATAATAAAATAATTTGTTTTACCTAGATTTAATATAATTTTGTGATATTGCTGAAAAAATAACAAAATAAAGATACTGTTTTCAAATATGAAGCAACCGAAAAATAAACATGTCTTTGCTCCCATCACCACAACTCTCCACGCGGATACATTAACAACACCACCAGGCTGTAATACATATCATCATCATAACAACCATAACATTAAAAAAAAATGTATACAGTAAATAAAGTAAATGTCGTCCGGGGCAGCCCTAAAGTCGGTATCAGCCAGTCAGCGAGGAGTCTTTTTCCCTTTTCCACATAGCGGACCAAGGAGAATTGATTTTGGCCTGAGGTGGAGTGCCATCACCTACGCATGCAGCTCCTTACCTTTACGCACAGATCCATGTGCTACTCATGTCTGAGTTGGCGAGGACCGGTATCGAACTAGGAACCTTGTGGTTTTTAGCCGACACGCGTCTAGCACTGAAGCTATGTACCCAAAATTCAGGAAATGTTACCATAAAAAAAGTTGCACCATAAATATGAAGTTTAACTTAAGTATCTTATATAATGGAGATTCCAGTCTGTTGTAACGCAAAACTACTCACTGCTTACATAACAATACCCTCAGGAATTGTGTACGTTTATATTTTTAATCGTCAAAATCATTAATACATAGAATACATCTTTATTTATTAACGATGTCTATGAAAATTTAAGTTAAGATTTGCCTCAAAACAGCCCATGTTATTAGTGCATTTAAAATTCTGCAATGGTGTCATCACATTGAACTCAAGACAGATCACTTGTCCCACAGAAGATCGACCTAGTATTGATTAACAAGAAAAGGGTAACTTATCAACTAGTAGATTGTTGCAGTCCCAGCATATCACAGACTGAAGACACTGAAGAAAAGGAAAAGATGACAAATACCTGGACCTTGCCAAGAGAACTGAAAAAATGGAATATAGGTTGAAAGTGATGCCCAAATTGTTAGTTGGTGCACTGGACGGTCCCTAAAAGTTTAGAAATCAGACTGGCGAATTGGAATCAATGAAGAATTGAGACCATCGCACCAACAGCATTGTTCAGATCGGCTTAGATAGCTCAGAAGAGTCGAGGGAACTTGCTGGCATCGATTCCAGTGAAAGAACCATCAGTTTATGCTAGGCATAACAAACGTTGCAAACGGAGTGAATAATAATAGAATTTATTTTAAATCGAAAAAAGTGGCCATAATTAAGCCGCCATTGACACCGGGGTAATTTTGGGTAAAAATAGATATTTTTTCACATATTCAATTAAAACAATAATAAATATTAATACTTTTGTTCCTTAATCTTTGACAGTTATCATTTTGCAACACCGCTCTGGTTTAAAAATGAGACCATCTCATTTGTCCAAGATGAAAATGCAAAAAAAAAAATGTAAATACTGATTATCTGGTGTTGCTATTTACTGAATTCTTATTTATTATGAGTGTTTATAACCTCAGCTAAATAATGGACCATTCGCGTTTTTATTATAATGAAAGAGAAGAAAAAAGGACTGCTACACGGAAAAATATAGAAGAAGTAGGGGAGAAATAGTGAATAAGTTAATAACGGCTAATCTGTTTCTTTGAATATAATGAAAAGAAGGCAGAAAGAGAAGAGAGAGAGAGAAGCAGAGAGAGTGAAGATGAGCCAGAGAGCGAGTTGAATTAAAGATTATTATTTTTTACATATTGGACTATTTGAATAGCTTCTTAAGTAAAGCATATGACATGATAATGTGAGTTATCTTCTGTGGTATATCTACAGGGCCTGTAATAAAAATAATGCCAGTAAACCCAATGAGTTGGATATGCCATTAAAACAAAGAACCAAACTATAAATATCATTAAGCTATTTTTGAGCAGGGTATTTTTTTTCTTTTCTTTCTTTTTTTTTTTTTTAAATCTTGGCTTTTGTATGAGGCTGTGCTAGTAATGTATTTTGGTATTTTATAAAAAATTTAAATTTTTAGTTAACGATGAATAAAAATAATTTTTTATTATATTTATATATATTATAAATATTTATTTATTATAAATTATTCTGTATAAAAAGACATTTTGTATATAGATAAAATCATCAATTTTTCATTCTAAATAAAATCATTAAATTATTTTCATAAAGCACAAGTATTCATTTTTTTCTTTAATATAAAAAAAGAAGAGAAATTGAATTTTTCTACAAAAATTGCTCCTTGCAAAAAAAAAAAACAACAATAAAATAAAATCAAACCAAAAAGAAATATAACAACATCCCAATTAAGTAGCAGTTTAAAATGAAAAAAAAAAAAACAAAACATTTTTCTTCTTTCATTTGGTTGTTGCCATTTTGCAATTCAAAGTGGATTTTTTCTCCCACGGATTATTATGCGCTTTATATTCAATTTTAAAAAAAGTCTTTGAAAGACAAAATATGAGAGGTTTTAAATTAGAGATTTTTATAAAATCTAATAAAATATAAAATTAATAAAATAATTTATGAAATAACATTTTTAAGCCTTTCAGACTCTAATAATTTTTTGTTAAATTTCAGTTGGTAGAGCTTGAACTAGGAACCTCGAGTTCTGGTTCGATACCAGCCCTCGCCAACTTCAGCATATGAGTAGCTGATGTAGGTGTGGCACTCTCACCTCAGACACCAAAACATCTCCTTTGTTTAGCGCATGGAAAAGGGGATGACTCCCTGCTGTCTGGCTGATACTGACTTTAGGCGCCCTGTCGACTTTTTACTATACAAGGACTGGACGATTATAGTCGTCGGGGTGGCCTAAAGTCCGTACCAGCCAGACAAGCAAGGGAACTATCCCTTTTTCACTAGCGCTAGACCAAGGAGGTTGTTTTTGCTTAGCATCTGAGATGGAGCACCACACCTACCATCAGCTCGCTCTTTCTTTACTTCACAGATCCCTTGCTAGCTCATATGCTGAGTGTGGAGGGCGGTATAAAAATTGCTTTTTACATACTAACAGGTAATATGTAAAAGTATTATCTTATAATGTATGGTGTCTTCTGTCTGTAACCAAAAACTATGTCAGCTGATTCTCACAACACCGCTCAGTAATGCATATGTTTATAATGAGTATTTAATCTATAGTCAAATTCAATTAATACATAGAATCAATCTATTTATTAACAATGTCTCTATGAAATGTGATTTAAATTGCTCAAAACAGCTCAACTGTTATTAGTGTGTTTAAAATCAAATTTGCACTCAAAGAGATTTTTTTTTCCCATGGATATTATGCTCTTTATATAATTTTTAATATACAGGCAGATTTAAAATTAGAGATATTAAAAAAAATCTATAAAATAAAAAGAAGAAAGTTGAAAACATTAAAAATCTGTGACGGATAACTCTTTAATATTGGTCACATAAATCGTATAGAAATTGAAACATATTCAAAATAGGTTTTACATGTGAGGCAGGGCAGGATTACTTACTTTGTGCGGCTCTAAGCAATTCATCAGTGGGTCTGATGGCCCACAGTTGGAGACTATTATGGCTATACTTATTTAAAGAACCCATATTTGGACGCCTAATACTTATTGTACAAGGGCTCTATGGTCTTGAATTATATCATATAGTGTATACTTAAATAAGGTTATAATCTGGTAGCACTGCATGGTAAATTAGTTTCAGCGGGGACCCCAAATATGCATGGAACCCTAAACCAATAGCCACTATGCCTATTAGTAATCCCATCCCTGTATGTGATTTTGTGTAAATAGTAGTGTAAGTATAGAAAATGTATATATCAGATATATTAGATATATAAGTAGTGTAGTATAACTTAAATCTAAACATTTTTTTTTCTTTGTCGTGTTGATTTCGCGCCCATGATATTATGCTGTTTATATTCAATTTAAAAAAAGCTTTGAAAGACTAATTAATAGATATAAACATTTTTCATAATAATACTTTTCTATAGATAATAATTTTAATTTAATAAATTTTAAAATTTAATATTTTCAATATTCTAATTTTTTTAATATACAATAATTATAATATAATTTGATATTTTAATATTTTAATAATTTAATTTTAAATATTTTAATATTTTAATAATTTTTAATAACATTTTAATAATTTTAATTTTTAATAGATAATTAAATTTTCTAATAGAATAAAATTTTTTCTCTTTTGTTCGTGTTGATTTTCCCATGAATATTATGCTGTTTATATTAATTAAATAAAAAAAAGCCTTGAAAGACTAAATATGAGATTTTTAAAATAGAGATATTAGAAGGAAAATCTGTATTATTTGGATTATTGTTTCTCATCTTTATTGTTATCTCTAAAATGTTTCGGCCGAAATCATAGATTCTTAAACCCTTACAGTGCTAATCTTTTTGTATTTTCTTTTTGAATTTTAATCCATACCTTCAACACTGAATTGTGTCGCATATCTTATTATAATGGATATTATGTAACTGTCTGTCGTACGAAATTATTCGCCACTAACGTCATGATTTCTTTAAGTTATTTAAGTTATATCTCAACGATTATGAAATAGTTATTATTTAATTTAATTAGCATCTATTCTTAACATGATCTCTATAAAGTTAGCCAAAGCTTAGATTTGCCAGAAAAATGCCCATATGCATTAAGGGATTGCCTCTGATCCACTTATGAGGGTGTAGACACAGCATTTTTATGTGGGCCACCCCATGAGCTGATACTCATGGGTGGTTCGGCACAAAGAGGTGTTGAGCTCATTGGCATTCCCCCTCAAGGGTGGCACCTCAGGCTGGGCGATAAACCAGCCTATCCTTTAAATAAAGGGGGCAGGTGTTTGCCTAGGGGGATAGCCCTGGGATCATGGTCTGTTAATTTATATTAATAAACACAGGCCCTGAAGAGCTCCATGTTATTAATGCATTTAAAATTTAAAATATTTTGTTATATATTCAAAGAATAAAGATTTAGCAGAGTATATGGTGGGAATAATTTGCATAATGATTTAACAAAGCTGTGTTTATAAATACTTATTTGGCTGTTTACTGATTTTTCTAATACTATCATGTTAAAAGCAATCCTATATTAATTTTATAAGTTAACAGAAAGGGAAATGAAATCCGACGGTATGAGTATAGATAAGAAGGTATGAAAACCACAAAATGCTGTTAAGTGAAAACATTTTATAACATAGTTCATAGTACTGATATGAACTAATATTTCTTATTTTATAAAAATCATCTTCAGATTTTGAACTCATATGACTTTTGTCTCCGCTCTTGATAAGCACGGAGTATAAGCAAGCTCTGAA
>CM042163.1:11420228-11450679 GCA_023376005.1 Doryteuthis pealeii
ATAAAAAAGAGAGAGACTGTGGGAAGTCATTTATGAGTCTCCATATGGTCCACTTTGTAATGATCGGGAAAGTCATTATGAGTCCTCATTATGGTATCACTTTGTATGATAGGAAGCATTATGAGTCTCATTATGGTCCACTTTCATATGATGGAAAGTCATTATGAGTCTCATTACTGTATGTCCATTTGGTCACTTTGTATGATGGGAAAGTCATTATGAGTCTCATATGGCAACTTTATATGATGGAAGTCATTATGAGTCTCATTATGGTCCCATTTTGATATGATAGGAAAATCATTATGAGTCTCATTATGGCGGTCCACTTCGTATGATGCGGAAGTCATTATAGGTCTCATTATGGTCCATTTTTATGATTAGAAGTCATTATGAGTCTCATTATGGTCCACTTTGTATGATGGAGAGTCATTATGAGTCTCATATGGTCAACTTTGTATGAATGGGAAGCATTATGAGTCTCATTATGGTCCACTTTGTATGATGGGAAATTCATTATGAGTCCATCAGAGTCTCATTATGGTCCACTTTGTATGATGGAAGTCATTATGATCTCATTATGGAGCTTTGTATGATGGAAGTCATTATGGTCTCATTATGGTCCACTTTGTATGATGGGAAGTCATTATGAGTCTCATTATGGTCAACTTTGTATGATGGGAATTCATTATGAGTCTCATTATGGTCCACTTTCTATGATGGGAAGTCATTAGGAGTCTCATTATGGTTCACTTTGTATGATGGGAAGTCCTTACGAGTCTCATTATGGTCCACTTTGTATGATGAGAAGTCATTATGAGTCTCATTATGGTCCACTTTGTATATTGGGAAGCCATTATGTATCTCATTATGGTCCACTTTGTATAATAGGAAGTCATTATGAGTCTCATTATGGTCCACTTTGTATGATAGGAAGTCATTACGAGTCTCATTATGGTCCATTTTGTATGATGGGAAGTCATTACGAGTCTCATTATGGTCCACTTTGTATGATGGGAAGTCATTAGGAGTCTCATTATGGTCCACTTGTATGATGGGAAGTCATTATAGGTCTCATTATGGTCCACTTTTTATGATTAGAAGTCATTATGAGTCTCATTATGGTCCACTTTGTATGATGGGCATTCATTATGAGTCTCATTATGGTCAACTTTGTATGATGGGAATTCATTATGAGTCTCATTATGGTCCACTTTGTATGATGGGAAGTCATTATGAGTCTCATTATGGTCCACTTTGTATGATGGGAAGTCATTATGAGTCTCATTATGGTCAACTTTGTATGATGGGAATTCATTATGAGTCTCATTATGGTCCACTTTGTATGATGGGAAGTCATTATGAGTCTCATTATGTCCACTTTGTATGATGGGAAGTCATTATGAGTCTCATTATGGTCCACTTTGTATGATGGGCATTCATTATGAGTCTCATTATGGTCAACTTTATATGATGGGAATATCATTATGAGTCTCATTATGGTCCACTTTGTATGATGGGAAGTCATTATGAGTCTCATTATGGTCACTTTGTATGATGGGAATTCATTATGAGTCTCATTATGGTTCACTTTGTATGATAGGAAAGCATTATGAGTCTCATTATGGTCCACTTTGTATGATGGGAAGTCATTATGAGTCTCATTATGGTCCACTTTGTATGATGGGAAGTCATTATGAGTCTCATTATGGTCCACTTTGTATGATGGGAAGTCATTATGAGTCTCATTATGGTCCATTTTGTATGATAGGAAATCATTATGAGTCTCATTATGGTCCACTTTGTATGATGGGAAGTCATTATGAGTCTCATTATGGTTCACTTTGTATGTGGGAAGTCATTATGAGTCCATTATGGTCAACTTTGTATGATGGGAAGTCATATGAGTCTCATTATGGTCCATTTTGTATGATAGGAAATCATTATGAGTCTCATTATGGTCCACTTTGTATGATGGGAAGTCATTATGAGTCTCATTATGGTCCACTTTGTATGATGGGAAGTCATTATGAGTCTCATTATGGTCACTTTGTATGATGGGAAGTCATTATGGTCTCATTATGGTCCATTTTGTATGATAGGAAATCATTATGAGTCTCATTATGGTCCACTTTGTATGATGGGAAGTCATTATGAGTCTCATTATGGTTCACTTTGTATGATGGGAATCATTATGAGTCTCATTATGGTCCATTTTGTATGATAGGAAAGCATTATGAGTCTCATTATGGTCCACTTTGTATCACTGTTAAATGGTAAGTTGCTTTGCTGTGAGGATTGAGAACCTTTTATCCTACTCTTTTGATTCTGGGTCTTTGAACAGACCAGACCTCCCTTTTGCAGCTTTTGGTTTTGCTATCAAGTGAATGGCCGCCCTGTTGGCTGACACTGTAGAAAACACCAACTGCACTTCTGTAGGGGGGGGGGTAAGAACCTCCTCCACACAATGGGGCAACATAAGCAGTCCATGACATGCAACACTCCACTTTGGCCCTTACTTAAGCAAGATATAAACAGACTGCCAATAGCTGCATCAACTGTTTCCTTGTGTTCCTCATGCTTTGGAGACCTTGCTTTTACGATTACCCTCGTAAGTTGCTCAACTGTGCATGTTTTTATTGGAATTTTGAAATTTAAAAAATTTAAACCTTGAGAGTGAGAGTGAGAGTGAGAGAGTGAGAGTGAGAGAGAGAGAGAGAAGCTAGTATTTGATACAGTCCTCATGCCACTGGTGAGTATGCAATGACTTTTTTTAAATATCTATTCTAAAAAGTTAAAATTGAACAATATCATAAAATATTAATTTTAGAGTAGGGAGGATAGATATGCTTGAAAGAATTTTAACTGATTCAGTCAACTCATAGGTTAGATAATATAAATGCTATTTATAGCATTTTTTTAAATTTAAATTTTAAATGCATTAAAAAATTAACAATTTAAATATCAAGTAAGTACAGAATTTCCTTCTTCTCCAAAGATTTATTTTGAAAAATACAATTACCCAAACTACACAATCAGAAGAAAAATCTTTTATCTATTGACAAAAAGAGTTCAATTCAATCTATTTTATACCAAATAAATTCCTTACAGATTTAAGAAGATTGTGTAGCAGATGGTAAATCAATTTGGTAGCAAATGAAATAAACTTATAAGTAAGTTTGTGTTTGGTATGAGGGTATTTTTTGTAAAGCCAATCACCTTAGAAACTTTTAGAAAACCTTCAGTGTTGATACTTATTTAGGTAATCCTTAACTTGTTCCTTATAAATCCCTACTATAAAATAGAGTGAACCCTCATTTTATGTCCGTGTTTTTGCAATAAATGTTTTAAATAAAGAAAATATATTCAGTATTGTAAAATAACGGGTGCAAGAAAAATAAAACATTTATTGTAAAAACACGGACATAAAATGAGGGTTCAGTTTATTTTATAGTCAGAATTTACGAAAAACAATTTAAGGATTACCTTTTTTAAATAACAATTTGCATATATGAATGTGTGAAAAAATTACAGGGTTGACCACAAAAGGAATGTCCTAATACTTATTAGTCTACATCAGAGTTTTCACCGGTGTGTCGCGGCACACTAGTGTACTGAGGTACATAGTGTACCGGGAAGCTTCCGTGGGTGTGCTGAGGATGGTTGATCATCCTCTTATATTTTTATTCTATTACTTTGATATTTTTGTTTTAATTAGGCTACACTTGTAGGACATTTTCACTATTCCCTTTCTTTTAAAATTTAAATAAAATTATTATATGTTTATATACTGATGGTGTACCATATCAATTTATTATCCAGCTCACTGTGCCATGAGATGAAAAAGGTTGAAAAACTCTGGTCTACATATTCAGCTCTCCTATGTAATAAATTAGTAAATACCATATTTATGTTTAAAGAAACTTTGAATAATGATGGGAAATAAGTGAATAATTATAAAATATTAATTTCTAATGTCTTAGAAATGTTTAAGACACTTGCATTTACATTTGTATGTTATTTGATCTCCTGTTGCAAGAACCAGCAGTATTCACTCATCATTTTTGATTTGAATCAATTTTGATCCATTGTTTCCATTTCAGATATTTCCTGGTAAAACCTTATTGCTGACTGCACCAAGATATGTTTATTTGTTATGCCTCCTTGGGCATCTTCCATTTTTTACTATCTTCCCACAGCAAGCTTGAAAAAAAAAGAGAATTCTTATTTTGGTTTTGTTGGATTTTATGGCATGTCAACCCTTGTTGGGTTATTTTATGCCCAAGATGTTTTTTTTCTTTTCAGGCTTGATGGGTATTATAAAAATAACCCACAAAAGATATGACTGTACTCCAAGGTTTGAAGTATGGAGTTAACCATGAGTGTGGCAGACAAGAGTTAAAGAAATAACCAAACAACTAGAATTCTAATAAAAGACATGTATTACATATAACAATAAGGTTGCAAACTTTAGTTCGTCTGCACAATGTTTATAATTTGTAAAAACTTAGCTGATATCCTGAGATAGGGTATTATCAGAGCCCTTGCTAGCAGCCTTCTGTAGTTTGGATATGATAGATGGTATTATCAAGAGCCTTGCACAGCCTTCTATAGGTTTGGATATGATAGATGGGTATTATCAGAGCCCTTGCTACAGCCTTCTATAGGTTTGGATATGATAGATGGACGCTCTACGATGAGCTAAATGATTCAACCAACCAGCCAACCACCTACATCATTTGTTTAAAATAAATTCTGTAATGTTAAAAGAGATTTATCATTCAAAAAGTCTTTCGACTATTGATCTCACTCATTTTGTTTAAGATACACGCTGTAATTTTGAGAAACTCATTATCATTCAAAGAATTGTTCAGACTATTGATCCGAGTCATTTTGTTTTGAAATGCATTCTGTATTTTAAAAAGTGTCTTTATCATTCCAAAAGTTCTTCAGACTATTGATCTTTTTTGTTTAAGGTACATTCTGTAATTTTGAAAAAACATCATTATCTTCCAAGAGTTTTCAGACTCATTCTTTATGTTGATGTTAAACCAAATATATTCCACAGCCAATCTTTGAATGCACAATATATATGGAAAGAGTAGGTGTCTATTCTAGAGGTGGTGTCCACTAATACAGTGTAACACACCTGTGTCGGTTGTAGACAAATCAGGTGTAACATACTAACTCCAAAATGTTAAGATTTCAAGGGCAAATAACTCTTCCATAACAATGACTCATCAGCAAACAACACAAGATATGATTGTTATTATTTACCCACCTTAAGTTGTTTACGTTCAAGATGTCTTTTTGTGGTTTTTATATATAAACTTCTTTTCTTTCTATTCAAGTATATCAGCTCAGTTTAACCAGATATAAGACATTTTGTACAATAGAAAATCAACATGACATTTGTTAGGAAAACATACAGCCATTTTGAATAGCTCAAGAAATAGCTGTACGGGCCTTGAAGTAACATTGACATTTCAGATTCTGCCTCTTGTTCACTTTACACACTAATGCCCTTGGAAAAGGCATGAGTCCATCGCTTCTCCCTTCCCTAGCCATGGGGGAAATAACAGGAAAGACTGGAGTCTATAGACTTGGTTGGTGACTGGTCTAGGAGAAGGAATAATCCTGAATTCAAACCTGCAATCTTTTGCGAGGAAGCTTTAGGATTAACCCCTAAAGACATTTCCAGAATTTGGGGTCCCTAGGTTGTTCAATTTACAATTTTACTATTTTTTACAAGAGGTCAATTTGATAACAATACTATTGCATCTGAGAATAATAATAGAAATGAATAAGAAACAACTAATCATCATCATCATCATCATCATCACAACAACAACAACAACAACAACAGCAAGCACCGCAGGCAGCAGTGTTGAAAGTAAGTTAGTGTACTGTTGGTTTGAACAACAAGCTAAGCACAACCGAACCAGTACCTAAGACATTGGTACCCATGGGAATCCAGAATAGTCCACTCATGCATTTTGGGTGATTCCATTCTTGAGTCTGATTGACTGCTTAGTTTCTATGATGTTATGAGGCTTCATAATACCTGGCATTTTGCGTAGTAGTATTTGCAGGCAAGACAGATTCGTATTGAGTTATGACTTGCTTGCTGCCTTGTCTTACAATTCGACGGTAATTGAACTAGTATGATTATTCTACAAGCAGCAGCAGCAGCAGCACAGGTAATTTAAAATAAAATTGAAATTAAAAAGAAAATTATTCCTTATTAATATGATCTTTTTCTACGTGTTCATTATTTTTTTTCTTTTATAAGTGATTTTTAAAACAATATGCAAATTAGCTGAGGCCATTAGGAAAAAAATAACTACTCTATCAGTTTTATAGCAGTCTACTCAGAAACTTGTTTAAGGCGGGAAGAAGTGTTTGTTTTAGCAACACAATTTTATTCAAAATCTGGATAAGCCAAAAGAAAAATACAGACACAACAGCTTTATATATATCAATATATATATATATTATATTATTATATATAGTATCTATATACACGTATAGTAGACGTCGTGAGGTGCCTAATCAGTATCATCCAATCAGCGAGGGAGTCTATCCCTTTTTACTAGTGCTAGACCAACGAGATTGTTTTTTGGTGTCTGGGGTGGAGGGCGGCACACCTACTATCAGCTCCTTTTTTACCGCACAGATCACGGTGCTACTCATACACTGAGTTGGCAAGGGCCAGTATCAAACTAGGAACCTTGTGGTTTCTAGTTGAAAGCTCTACGACTGAGCTAACCCGATATTACAGTAAATAATAAATGTATAATAATGTATGCATCCTTTGATCATTATAAATTATTCAATTTGTGTATTTTGACTTGTAAATAAGATTGATACAAGAGAAAATAGACATTTAAAGAATTTGAGAGGAAAATATACAAAAAAATACATAGCAAATTAAATTTTAAGTCAAATTGAAATAGAAAATAAACGTATTATTAACTATTAATATTCAAAAGAGTGTATACATATACCTGTTATATATATATATATATATATATATATATATATATATATAAATATATATATATATATATATAGTTTTGAAAGGAAGAGGAAAAACTCAACACCATTATTCGCATTAAAGTTTATTCGACCAAAATTGGGCCTTTTAAATCTAAGTTGATTTAATAAAGCTCCCCAAATCAAGTCTCATCAGATGGGAAATCAAAATAATTTAATTGCATAAGCAGAATTTACTCCTCAAAAACAAATTTTTTCTTTTACAATGTAACCAATTTTGGTCGAAATAAATTTATTATGTAATAACGGTGTTGAGTTTTTCCTTCCTTTCAAAGATAAATATTGCTCTGTGTATAAATCTAAAAAGTTTATTATACATTGAGCTCTCTGTAGGATTTAAAGATTCACTGTATTTATACAACTGGATCATACATAATATATACAATGTGTGTATCTAGAAACACATATAGAATTCATCCCTTTAACTACCATAAGGTTTTGGATACCTCCACCAACACACATATATTATATATATAGATTATTACTATTAACTCAGCTGAGGAAAAAATGAGTAAAGATAAAGAAATGTAGATGATAAAAATTAATTTTATCGATATCACTTTAAATAAACGATATCACTTACACATGTGTTTCGGTCTGTTTATATTCAAAATGTATACGGATTTACGTTATTATTATTATTAAAATAATCAGATGGAGTTGAAATGATGATATAATATAATCGGAAAATGTATAAAATATTCCGTACACAGTAGAGATTTTTAAAGACCTTCATCAGAGTATTTTTTTTATTTTTGAGTGAGATAATAAAATGTCGTTGGAGAAGTAATAGAGATTTAAATGTTCGAGAAAAAAAAAGATATTTTTTTTGGAATCATTGGAAGCAGAGGCCGTTAGAGACCGTTAAAATTTTTTGAACAGTTTCCATTTCTTACAACACACACACCACACACAACACACTATATATATAGTATATATAATATATATATATATATACTAGTTAATGAAGTATTAGGGTTGTCCAACCTTACTAGTGTGTGGAAATGAAGTGTAACATTGTTTGAGCTCATCATGTGGTCAGTTTTCGCACTGAGTCCTATCAATCTAGGCTGCGATTATGACATCCTGTTTGATAGTGTAAGACAATAGTTTTAAGGGAAAATTGGATATTAACCCTTGCAGAAATCAAATTATTTACTAATCATTATTTTACATGAGTTATGAAGCGAACTTAAGTATGAAGTAAGTAAGTACAGTCAAGTGGGGACGGCCTAAAGTGGGTATCAGCCAGTCAGCGAGGAGTCTATACCTTTTCATGGAATTAGCACACTTCAACCCTTTTTTATCTTATTTAGTAGTAAATTATTTAATAATCAGATAATATGTGAAACATTTTTTTATATAATAGCCAAACATTCTCTACCTCATGAAATATACCTTTAAAAAATACTGGATTAGATTACTAAGATAATGATATAATATTTTTTCAAGCCATGGAAGGGACAATATTATGGAATAACCTGATATTAAGAAAAAATTAATGAAATCCTTGACAAAAAACAAAACACAAACAAAAATATAAAATATTTCTCCTGATATCTTTGGATGAAGCTTGATAATTAGTATTATTTGGGTTATTTTGGACTATTGTCCCATTTTTATTGTATCTACACTGTAGCGTTAGTTTGTAATTTGCCTGGTGGAGGTTGTCTGCCCCATTTGTGTGCTGGTGGCAGCTAGGTGCTAGAGTATTAAGCGCCGGGTTCAAACCCTTTCGGCCTCTTTTTCTGTTTCAGCAACACGAGCCAACATGGGGTAGATTTATCTAAACCCTCTCGTTGGGGCTCCGCCCCCCTTACATTACTGTAAGTCCTTCACAGCATGGACTATCGCAGTCTCATGTCTGTACTCTTTATGTTATAATGTATCATTCATGAGAATGTGTCTTATGCTTTATTTGTGTACCCTTTTTATATGTAACTTTTACTAATGTAACTGTAATCTATTGTTATCCCATGTGCCGTGTAATTTAAAATGTTTTGTCGTTACCTTCGTCGGAGTTATTTGTATGCAAAGTATCTAATACTTTGAACCTTTCTTCCACTATTTCTCCTGAATTTTTGAGATGAGACTTGATAATTAGTATTATTTTGGATTATTTGGACTATTGTCCCTCTTTATTGTTATCTACACTATTTTCTGATTTTTTGAGATGAGACGTAGATATTTGTAATTTTTTTGTTATTATTTTTGGACTATATGCCGTCTCGGTATTTTCTATTTACTTGTTTCATCAAGTCTCATCTAAAAAATTCAGAGAAATAGTGTAGATAACAATAAAGATGGAGGACAATAGTGTTCAAATATCAAAGTATACATTCAGCTCATCTCAACATTCAGAGAAATAGTGTAGTAACAATAAGATGAGGGCAATGACATGGTCTGTCCAAGAGTAAGGCGGTCTGGATGAACGTGGCGGAGAGGCGGGCGCATTGCAGATGAGTAGACGATGGGAAGTGTCACGAGCAGACATCACCAACATTAATTATAGCATCATACTTGAAATTGTTTGAGTGAGCACTTATGATAATGTTATTCAAAGTCTTCAATATTACTCATGGAAAAATTTATTTGCGAACTAGTTGGTGGCCTCCATCGGAGCAAAGATTGGATGGTACGAGCTGTAATGATACATTATAATTAAAGATTTAGAGGTCATACCACACATAAGTCCAAATATTTCAAATTAAGATCTGACTATAGGTTGAATGTAGTTCCGCCTTCAGTTTCATCTCTTCTCCAGAAAAATTCCCAGTTTTTTAGAATGAGAAAATAGTACGTTTGTGAGTAAAGATTAAAGTAGATTGATTCATATAGTTATTGTATAGTATAGGCTATGTTCATTACATGAGATGAGCATCACAGAACGTTAAGTCTTAACGATCCCAAAATCTATATTCGTTATCTACTCCAATCATTTTTACAGTCAGTGATCGAGTCGTGCCCTAGCCGAGGCACTGCTGCATTTCACTGGAGATATTTTATCAATGTCACCAAACTCGGATACCTCACTTCAACTAGTGGAGAAAAAGAGCCGCTCGATCCCTCTAAAATAATGTGAGAGAGGAGCGCGAACTAGAGCCAATAGAGGCTGTTCTCATGATTCTAGTATGACACATCGGATACTTGGGTCATAGATAGTTAAACCTGATGTTAATTATACTCTAACCTATCCAGCTGGATTGATAATAAAAGAGTGTCAAACAGTTGCAGAAGTTCTGGTAGAGCTTAAGCCGATCATTATGAGCTATGCAATGGTGCCAAGTTGCTTGACGAAGAAACTTACAGTAGGTATTGTCCTAAGAGTTGGGGAAGAGAGAGGTCTGCCCAAAGCGTTCTCCAAAGGAAGAGAGTTGCGCGCGTATGTTTACCATATAAAGAAACTACTCACCCTAAATATGAACGTCAGTGAGAGTGTGTCGATCATCGAGGACAGGACGAAAAACGTTAGTGAGGTAGAGTATACAGGAGTGAATTGATGTGAGCAATCCCGGTCCACATTATAATACAATATACATAATATCATGCTAGCACGTAATTGTTGCCTCTCATCAAGACTTACCTCTAGATACAGCACAGCAACTATGGAGGGCTATGTTATCATTATCGTCATGAGACATGGGACATTCACTAATTCAAAGAAATCAACATAAAAACTTAACGACAGATAACACTATCCAGAGATAACAGTTTTTCATTGGTCGAAGACCCACTAAAACTGCCATCTTGATATAATGTTAAACTGCACTTTCATTACTTTAATATAATGGGAACCTTGAACCATCATATTTATTAAGGTAACTCCATATAGTTTTATTTGAGGTAACCGAAGGAAAAATAAATTTCTGGTGAGTATGGAGGGTGCTATACTTGCACAAACCTGTGTTTGTGCTAAACAAAAATATTTTAATTCATAAAGTACTGAGACTGATTGGTTGTGTGATTGGTTAACGTCCTGCAACAGTAAAAGAAGTCAAGTTGAGATGGGGTAAAAATAAGACAAGTTGTATTTCAATTAATGGGTACTATGTACGACTAGCTTGTCGTTTAACGGAACAGTTTTCTCAATAAAGACCTGATGCCACACTCAGGTAGTCCAATCAATCCAATATTTATAATAGCTGAGATACCAAGCCTCATCTGGCAAGTGCAAGTTACTCTTCCAGAAGAAAATATTTTTACATCTGAGTAACGTGCCGGTACATTACGAACTGACTTCAACTGTTTTTTTCAGATATCAGCATTGCCACGGTTGAATTAATATTTGTCTTTATCAATATGTAGGTTCACAAGCTATTTCTGGAGTGAGATCAGTTAATTAGATCCTCATAATGGTGACTTGTTTGTTAATATTATCCATATTTTAATTCTAGGTTAATATTCCCACACAGGTTATAATATATTGTCCTTCCATATAGCTTGCGAGAAAAAGAGATGGATAAATCCAGTTATCTTAGGTAACATTGCGTAGATCACATAGTATGATGAGAGATAGATTGAGAGAGAGGTGAGAAAGAGGGAGGGGAGTTTATATGAGAGTCGAGAGTGTTATGGACGTATGTAGTATGAGGAGGAGAGAGAGATGTTCAGACAGAGTGAGGTCTGTTTGAGATGTAAGTTAGTACTAAGCTAGAGAGAGAGGAGTGAGAGAGAGAGGGAGAAGGAGAGAGGGTTGTAGGAGGAGATGTGGTAGCAGTGAGGAGTGACCGTGAGAGAGGTGGGTTAAGACGAGACGACAGCAGTAGACGATGAGATCACAGATTAGAGACTGTCATTTTACCACTTCATCTATACGTCGCTCTGTCTTCATTGCGTATCTATCTTATTCTACTATACTTAATTTCTGAGAGCTTGATTATAATAGAATATGGGATTCAATGTAGAGAGTACTTTTAGACATAATTAATTATTATTTAGCACACAAAGGGATCACACTTGGGTTTTACACTTGATATTTCCACACGCTTTAATATTAAAATAACCCATGTATATTCGCGAGGTCATTTATCAAGTACATCGGATGACACTAGGGGAGAAAGAGACTTATCAGGTCTTTGCCTTACCACGAGAGCACGGCGCTCGATCCTAAAGATTTTAGTCTACTAGAACTAACTGACTAAAAGAACCTACTAAAGTGTAACACGGAAAGGTCAAGTTGGGGTCATTCTGACATGTACACTATCAACCTCCAACTAATTCTTCTAACACTCATGCGAGACTCTATATGTGATTGGTCCATGGATGTACTATCACACGATTCTATTATATAATTATTAAAATCAAATACTTTGAGGTTTATTTGATATCATTCCACATATGTGTAATGAGATACCGATAGAGAAAGTACTTATCTCACATCTTTCACTTACAAAAGCCCCAGGTATCTGACATCTAATTTCTTAATACTATACCTAGGTGTTGCTCTGGTACTGTGGTCGAGGTGTGGTCGTCAGCAACAAAATGGCCGAAATACTTTCAACATATCGGTTATGTGAACTGGTCTCTACGCCCACTCTCTGACATTCTCTACATAGAATTCCCATATCAAATTCTAACAAATATTCATTTCTATTTTTTATATACTTCGAGAGCTGAAATACACACTTTAAAATTATATATCATTATAGGATCTTGCTCAAAACAAACTGAGCTTTTCTCAATGAAGTCCACTTCTCTAGGAAAATAATCACCATCAGAATGCTTGACAATGTAAATGTATTGTAATTAGCCACTTCTGCTGAATACTGTGGAGTTTTCCCAGGCCATATAGCATTCATTTCGAGGTATTTATATTAGTCTCTTTACCTCGGATGAATCAGAGCTACACTCACTCGAATTTCTGACTTCTTAAGTAGATAATACATGACAACTAGACATTTCCGGTTAGAATATGTACATAACTCGTCAGTTCCGTAAGAGTTCTATTGATAAGTGGAACTTTTCAGAGGGATATATGTACAAAGAAGGTGAGAGGAGACTCTGGTGAGTGAGAGGACATCAATTTGGCTTTGATTACGCTATGCTAACCATATATTCATTATAGTACTAGATTGAGACACTTAGTCTGAATATAATCAATATAAACATATTACCTAGCATGATCATAAAATAAATCTCGAAGAAATAATTATAATATTTATTATCTTTATTGTATACTAATATATGGTGAATTGTTGTGAGGGGTACCTCTGATAACTAATGAGACTTGTAAGTTGAAATATGAGATCGAAATGGTAACGCAATTATGTATTGAGGGTTATAAATACTATAGAACCTCACTGATAATATTTGTAGAATATTTTGATAAATACACTATGTATTGTCTGTCAACTGGAATAGAGATTATCCACAGTGATTTCAATCTGCTATCGACTACTGGCATGAATGACTATTGATCTGTTGAGGTACGCCACTTGACTAATGAAGACATATGTAATGTATTAGGAAGTATAAATGAAAGTTATAGTAGAGAAAATGATAGAATGAAGATAAAGAATGAAAGAACTGAAGGTAAAGTGAAAGGAAGAAAAAATGAAAGAATGAATCTTGAAGGAAGTAAGAGAAAGACGAAAGAATAGACAAGAAAGAAAGACAGAAAAAAGAAATTGGATAGATGAGAGAAAGATAAGAATGAAAGATGAAAGAGGAAGATGAAGTAATGAGAAAGGGAATGGATAAAGATGATTAATTATAATTGAAGGAATGAAAAATGATTGAATAGATATTAGTAAGTAATATGTAGGATTAAAAATCGAAAACGATAAGTAAAGAATGAAAGAATGAATGAAAGAAAAATGAATGAAATTAAAAAATGAAAAATGAAAAGAAAGAATGAAGAATGAATGAAAGAAAGAATGAATGAATTAAAATGAAAAAAATAAAAGAAAAGAATGTTAAAAAGAATGGATGAAGAAAGAAATGAATGAATAAAATAGGAAAAAATGAAAGAAAGATAACAAGAAATTGGATGAAGAAAGACTGAATGAAATTAAATACTGAATGAAGAAAGAATGAAAAGAATGGATGTAAGAAGAATGAATAAAAATTAAAAAATGAAAATGAAAGAAAGAATGAAAAGAATGGATGAAGAAAGAAATGAATGAAATTAAAAATGAAAAAATGAAAGAAAGAATTGAAATGGATGAAAGAAAGAATGATGAAATTAGAAAAAATGAAAAAATGAAAGAAAAGATGAAAGAATGAAAGAAAGAAAGAAAGAAGAAGATAAAATTAAAACAAAAGAATGAAAGAATGAAGAAAGAATGAATAGAAGAAAAAAAAAGAAAGAATGAAAGAATGAAAGAAAGGAAAAATAAGCTAAAGATAGTGAGTAAAAAACCTAAACTTAAAAAGGTAAAGAAAGAGAAAGAAAGTGTGTCCGGCGTTCCTACAGTGGAGAACATGCAACGCGGTTCTCACTATAAATAGTGAGAGACCGAGTGGAAAAGGGCACTGTTCCCGTTAACGACAAGCTTAGTCGTACATGTACCATTAATTGTAAATACACTGTCTTTTTTAACCCCATCTCGACTTGACTTCTTTTACTGTTGGGACTAACATCACAACAGAAAGAAAGAAGAAAGAAAGATAAGAAAGAAAACTAAAAATTTAACTGACAGATTATTTTTATTTTCTGTCGCTAGCCTTTACTCACATTTGTGTTAACTTAAATTATCATCTTTCATAGTTTTTGAAGACACTTAAGTCAAATCATTTACTGTACACAGCACCCAGAAAAATCATTCCATTTTTCAAAGTAAGCCTTCCCCCACCTCACACTGATTCACAACTACAGTTCTCTCAGTTCACTAAAAATCAGTTCTACATGAGGAACGAATTAACTGGTTTTAACTATTCCTTGTTTGTATTAGGGCCTGAATGAGTCTAGATATCTTATAATTTTCTACTTGCATTGAATACAATGTGACCTAGATAAGCCAGGCCAGAACAGAGGGGTTGATGATAAAGTATGTGAGCTAATGGTCTTTCACTGGAGTCTGAGTGACAACAAGCTTCCTTAAGTCTCCAGGACTTTTATGGGTATTCTAGCTGATTGCGCAATGCAGTTGTCTGGATGGTCTCAATTCTTCCTCTGATTTCCAGTTCCTTCAGTCTTTTTTTTTTTTTTTAAGCTTTTTGGAACGCTTCCAGTGCGCCAACTACAATTAGTACCACTTGACGGCCTCATAATTCACAGCTTCTTCTTCTTCCTTTTTCTTCTTCTTCTTCTTCTTCTTCTTCTCTTCTTCTTCTTCTTCTTCTTTGTGTTTTTCACATCAGCGTTAACTGATGGTCTTTCATCTGGAGTCTGAGTGACACAAGTCTCCTCAGGTCTCCAGGATCTTCTGAGTATTCTGGCAGAGTTGCAGCAGTGAGTATTCTGGATGGTCTCAATTCTTCGCTCTGATTTCCAGATTTTCCAGCCTTTTTCCAAGCTTTTTAGGAACGTTTCCAAGTGCACACAACTACAATTGTATCACTTTGAATTTGCAAATTCGCATAACTTTTTCAGTCTCTGGCAAGGTCCCGGTATTTGTCGCTTTTTTCGTTATCCTCCAGCTTCACTCTGTGATCTGCTTGAACTGCAAAATCCACAGTTGACAATTCTTCTTTTTGTTAATCAACACTAGTCTGGTCTTCTTGCTTGGGATAGGTATCCGTTTTTATTTCAAAGTCCCAGAGAATTTTATGTGTTTCGTTCTAAAAGAACATATTTGTTTATGCATATACATTTTGTTGTATGATCAAAATTAAATTTTTGCATAATTCCAGTGGATCATCCCCTTCCAACCAGTCGTTCTAGTTTTTGTACTCCGCCATTGTGCTAGTTTGCTATATTCACATAAGTACATGGTTTACAGTTCATCTCTATTACGCATAATCTACATTTACTATTTTGTGGGTCTTCTTCTTCTTTTTCTTCTTCTTCTTCTTCTTCTTCTTATTATTATTATTATTATTATTAGATTCAGATCTTCAATGTCAATCCGCTTCATTGGAAGATGCCCCGTCCTTTCGTGTAAAGAGTCAGCTTAACTATAGCAGTCCTCAAAGGATCTGCTACACAAATAGAACAATTTCGGAAAGTGCACCTGTGATGTGTATGTGTCCGTATAATAGAGATAATAGGCCCCCATTGAAGAATTTAAGGGGTTAAAATCCGCAACCTAACCTAGGCTTATTACAGATATCAACTAGTCGTAATATTGCTGCACAGCTGGTGTTATGATTTTTTGTGGCCATTCTTAGGCTTGCCAAGCATAAGAGCACTGTCCCAGTGGGAGATCCGTTTTGTTAAGCAGAGCGCGATCTTTGTGAAAGATTCATTTGGTTGGCTCCTTGGTGTCCCCTTAATAGTTGGGTATGATCCTTTGGTTGTTCCTTGGTGCTCCTCAGTGGGTTGCAGGTCGTTAGTCAATGAGTGATAAAACGTCTTCAATATCAGCCATTAAATAGTTACCAACCACGTAATTCGGGCTGATTGGATTGGACCTAGGTTTAAACCACGTGACTACGCTTAGCTATGAAATTTAAGTGTGATTGCCAGCCTCTATACTTTTCTTATTAGCACCTTCTATTCATATCTTATCTTTCTTATCATTTCTTCTATGCTGTTATCTGTTATTGTGCTATTCCTGAGCGGTTCCTTGTAAAATCCATGTAGTCATTGTGGAGTTTCAGTGTTTACAGAATTCCAGTTGGTTAATCCTAAGTCTGTAGGTTTCCTCTGTAATATATAAGCCCAAATCTTAGGAAGTTGAGTATCCTAGTCTGTAATTTCTTGATGTGACACTGTTGCTGGCGCGTAAAATGCATTGCTGAAGAATGGCAATAAGGAGGGAAGTCATGTGGTGTAGTATTATATATATATTAATAATTATAATATTTATTATATTATTTATAGTATTATATATCCGTACGAGATAGGAGGTAGTGAATCATGTGTGTAAACACTAACCAGAAATGAAAGAATGAAAAAATAAATAGACAGATGGGAGTATTTGATATCCACACCGAGACAAATGTTGAAGCCTGGGTTTAATTCGGCATTGTGTTAATTGATGATGAAGATCATTTGTTTATCTGTTTGTGCCTGTATGAGTTATGGTTTCAAAAGCATCATAGAGAGTAAGAAGTGATTGTGAATGTCCATGCGATAATAATCAAGAAGGAGATGGTGAGGAGTGTTTATTACTATATATAATCATATATATATATATATAATATAATATATTTTTTATATATATTCGGTCCAGCGTAAGAAGACAGTAATACGATTTTTCGCCGGCCAGGGGTGATATGCGACAGTAGCAGGCAGACGTAGAAATCAGTGAGCCAGTATGTTCCACATTAGAGTACTTCAATTCTTGCCAGCTGACAGAGCCACCACAAACTGCATACAGTGTCACCGTCCTCATTTCTATCAGTGTCCTTTACAGGACTTGTGTTTTTTGTTATTGAGTTTTCTTTTAATCCCCTGTGAACGCATCTGACCGTGCCTTTCGAAAATCGGCCCAACGACAGAAACATCAACACGTTGGGGTATAGACATCGTGCAGCGAAGGTGCAGGGTGGCAGAACGGGTATTCTCACACTTTGGTAATATGTATTAAGTCCAAGTCCTGTAGTATTCGTTTTTTTTTTTTTTTTTTTTTTTTTTTTTTTTTTTTTTGTTTTTTTTTTTTATTTTATTTTTTTTTTTTTATTTTTTTTTATATTTTTTGTTTTTTTTTTTTTTTATTCTTTTTTTTTATTTTTTTTTTTTTTTTTTTTTTTTTTTTTGTTTTTTTTTTTTTTTTTTTTTTTTTTTTTTTTATTTTTTTTTTTTTTTTTTTTTTTTTTTTTTTTGTAGTTTTTTTTTTTTTTTTTTTTTTTTTTTTTTTTTTTGTTTTTTTTTTTTTTTTTTTTTTTTTTTATTTTTTTTTTTTTTCTTGTAAATCCAAAAGATAGAGTCTTGCTGCGCAGAAAGTTTAACGCAGTAATTGATTTAAAGACAGTGGAAAAACGATCTTAAATGCTTTCTGTCGAGCGTCCTCTCAGTTGGCCAATTCTACTAGTAACCAGTAGGAAATGGTCCACGCGAGATGATACAAACGTTACAGGCTACAGGAAGTCTAAAATTTACACCAAAGTAAAGAAACGGAGTAGGTTCATACGAAATAACATGATCTCCTGTCAAATTGGACGTGGGGAAAAAAGTTAATTGAGATTAGTCTAAAAGGCTTGATATTTCTCAATTTTTGGCTAAAAGAAAGAGAAATGCTTGCCTGCTGACTATAGTAAAAAAATAAAATGATAAAAATAAAAAAGTGAAAATATTATAAAGATCGCCTAAAAAAATAAAAAAAAAGAGGCTGTCTGTAAGTAATGATCATTTTCAGTTGTCCGTATATGCAAATTTAGGAAATCTGGGCAACCTTGAGCTAGGCTGTTATAGCATATATTTTGCTAAACCACATTGTTTTTTTTTAGCAAAAGTCTAGGCACGTCCGAAAGTAATAAAGAGGTGGGTGTGGGTAAAATCAGCGGAGTACCGGTTGATCAATGGCTCGAGCGGCAGAGTTGCGTGGCACTTGGCAGATAGTAATCAGTTGCAGCATAAGGAAGTGCACTGCAGCACTCGTGATAATTGAGAGATCCGTAAATCGGCGAGGCAGTGTTTGTTGGCCAGTAAGGAAGATAGGATGGATGTGAGGAAGCCGTGGAAGGTGCTGCAGAGATGCGGACGGTATAAGTACGCGGGATCCAGAGTGTCAGCGACGTTGATGTAGCGAGAGGCATGATTAACGTTTAGGACGGATCTTAAATAGCATGCTGTGCGAGCGTGCGTGCGTGATTAGTATCTGGTCGTAGGCGCGGTATGGTCTATTTGTCTGAGGCTATATACGAGTTCGGAATGATTAATGAGACGGTGCGAGAGTTCGTGAGAGTTCCTGTGATGTCGAGCGTTGTGCATTTGCGCATGGATGAGACGCTAGATATGCTGTAGAGAGGTAGCAGGCATCGACGTAGCGACACGACGCGTCGGATGAGCGCTCGAGGTGTCTGTGCATGTAATAGAGGACATTCACGTACAGTGATACGATATGCTGTACATGACATAGCTGGAGCGTACATAGGTGCTGCTGAGCGGCAGCAGTTGGAGCTGCGACAGTGTGAACGGGGGATTGATGGATGCCGAGTCGAGGTTGCGTTGCGTGTATAGTGAGCGAGAGTCCTTACTGAATAGCCTGCAGACGTAAGTCGGGTGGTTGCTGGAGATGTTGTCGCTTCGTCGACAGAGTTGAGAAGTTGGCGCCTCGCGAGGTCGATACTATACAGATATACGCAGGCGTTGAAGAAGCCAAGCAGCACGATTGAGCTAATATCATAATATGTACCGCATTATGCAGAGAGAGTATGGCGCACAGCTGATTAACCAGCAAGTGTATGGCGCTATAGAATGTGATAGATGCCGTGCGGGAGATGGCGTGGATGGTAGAGTGAGGGCTGGGGCGGACCATCACACGGATGCAGAGACTACGTGAGCGTGATTAGCGATCGTCCTCGATGTCGTCGTCGGGCTTCAGGCGCCGCGCTCGCGTTCGGTGGCATGGATCTACTGTTAGGAGGGCTGATGACGGATCGCAGCGAGTGATGAGCTGAGGAGGATAGGTCTAAGAGTTAGGCGACATCGTATAGGAGTCGGCTGGATGAGATTCCTCAGATATCACGCTTGCCGAGCTAGTGGACCTGGGCAGCGCTTGATTCGTCTGATCTAGGAGGCTGGGGCGAGTCATTCAGACGCATGGCGTAGCCATCACGGACATGCTATTAGAGAGCGGAGCGCGATCTATGGCGCTATCTGAACTGTATGAGCCATGGTCAGAGGTATGCAGCGCAGTCGCAGCGATTGACATTACCTGGCTGTATGGCTTCTGAAGTGCTAGGCAGACGCGAGTATGACGTTTGTAGCTCACGTGGCAGGCGAGAATGCGACTTAATGATAGCGTGATCGCGTTCTTGGAGAGAGAGATACGGGAATGAGTGTAGTGCTCTCGTGATGTATGATGTAGGCGACTCGTAGATTATGCGGTGCTACGACGCGGACTATGTTGCGTGTCGACTGTGTGAGCTCGAGATGACCTGATGGTAGTATGAGAAGCTAGGGAGCTGAGAGATGCAGATGTATCGATCTATGTGACGTGATAGGTCTGCGTGTTGTAGTAATTGAGAGATGATGTGTCGTATAGGCGTCGGCCGAGGAGACGGCGCGCTGATGGAGGAAAGGCGTGGTGATGCGAGTGCCGCGAGTCGATAGCACATGTCTAATCGTCGTAGACGACGATCGCTTCGATGCACGGTGTGAGTTAGAGAGTGAGGTATATTATTCTGTTGAGTATGTATGTATGTGTGTATTTATCGTCCGCGTGTAGCGGTCTGCGCAGGAGCTTGAGAGCTGTGCATCAGTACGCGGTTGTCTGAGTTTTTAATGGTTGTGGGGTATGTGGGATGGCATGGCCGCTAAGACGGTAGGAATATGGATTGTCGAGTGCTGCACAAGGCCATGCAGTCGAAGACGGAGAGGAGAGCAGACTTGCGCGTGCTAGTATCAGAGATGTGGTGATCAATTGGCCACACCCCACACTACGGACAGACTCACCTGAAGGGTTCGCCAGAGGAGGACTCGAGCTATGCACGAGTGAGTTGAAATGCCTGAGACAGCTGACTGCGAGTTGTGAAGATGATGTATTGAAGGTCCACTGTTATCATGATGAGATAGCGAATCGATTAAGATGTGTGAAGGCTGTGTCTAGAGTAGGGACACTATCTATGTAGATATATCAGTCATCTGTCATAATGTATAGCTGAGCACGATCCGCAGCACAGAGGGAGGGTAATATCGCAGGTGTCAGGCATTAACATCGTGAAGATATTCGGAGGCATCAGTGTGTCTCGCGCCGAGATTGTGACAGCGGATCAGGAGAGTAGGTGCTGCGCTTGACAGTCAGATAGACGCCTGGACGAGCGCAGCTGCGGGAGGTTAGGAGCAGAGTCTCCCAGAGTGCGTATTACGGTCAGAGTGACTGACGGATTGAGCTGGAAGATCGGTTCTTAACAGAGATAACAATTAAAAGAATAAATATCAATAAATACACGTACGCAATGCAGACGGAATTTTCGTCGCAATAAAAAACCTTCTCCCAAAAACACTTCAAAAGCATTTTTGGATCCTGTGCCCTTGCTAATAGAATAAGCTGGCTTAAAGCTAAGGTAGTTGACCGAGAGGGTCCTCCACGCAAGGAACAGTCAGCCGCGAATCAAGAGAGCAGAGTATAATAAAGAGTCCCGCTACACATACCCACACCGTGCACTTGCGTGTGTCCGCAGGACCAGAACTGTTACTTTTTAACCCTGGCGCATCTACCCTATTTCACCAAGGCAGCGAAACAGGAATTACTACTATTAGGCTACTTCTAGGCGAACGACAATCCAGGACGCCTCCAGCTAAAATAAAACGATATTAACCTAGAACTTCTCGTCCAGTGAGTATCTGGATCTCTATACGTGGCTTGCAAACCAATGACCGCTTTATAGAGATATGTTTCATTACTATAGTCAAGCCCAACATGGGGTACCCGCTCGATTTTACCCACACGTTTAGGGGCCTTTTATTATTTCGGAGTGCAGACTTGTAAAAAAAAAAAAAAATGATGTGTTAGAAAATATGTATTACAGGCCTGCTCAAGGTTGCCCAGGATTTGCCCTAATTGCATAGATCGCGGAACAAAAAATGATCAATTTACTTTACAGACAGCTCTTTGTTTTTTTTTTTTTTTAAGGCGAATCTTGTTATAGAATGATGTTTTCATCTTATTTTTATTATTCATATCTATTTTTTTACTTAAGTTCAGCAAGCGATTTTTCGTTCTTTAAGCCCCCCAAAAAAAAAAAAAATTTTTAGGAAGAAATATCGCTTTTAGAAATCTCAATAACTTTTTTTCCGCAACGTCCAATTTAGAGTGATATGTTATTGTAGACCTATATGTTTCTTTCTTTACTTGGTGTAAATTTTAGCTTGGCTTTTTTTTCACTGGTTGGAACCTAATTTCTACTGGTTACTAGTAGAAGTTGGCCAATGAGAGACAGGACAGAAAGCCATTTAAGATCGTTTTCCAACTGTCCTTCTAATCATTACTGGTGTAACTTTCTGGCAGAAGAACTTATCTTTTGGAATTTACACCAGAAAATACTACAGACTTGGACTAAATCATATTTCAAGTGTGAGAATACCCGTTCTGCACCCGCACCTTCGCTGCACGATGTCTAACCGGCCAAAGTTGTGATGTTCTAGTTTGGCGCGATTCGAAGGCACGAGTAGATGGGTTCACAGGTTAAAAGGAAAACAAACAAAACACACAAGTCTGTTATAGGACAGCTGAAGAAGAGGGAGTTGTGACACTTAGGCAGTTTGTTGTGGCTCTGTAGCTGGCAGAAGTTGTTATAAGACTAAGTTGAATACTGGCTTCTCACTGGCTATTTCTACGTCCTGCTGCTACTGTCGATATCACCCCTGCCGGCCGAAATGTCACGTCTCTAGCTGGGACGTATTATATACTATTATACTATTATATTATATATATATTATAATATATATATATATAATTCCACCCTCACCATCTCCTTTCTGATTAATCCATGTTGGACATTCATATCACTTCTACAGATGTCTTTTGTTTGGAAACCATAATATAACAGGCACAAACAGATTTTAAACAAATGTCTTCATAAACTCAATTAACACAATGCCGATTAAACCCAGGCCTCAGACATTTGTCTCGGTTGGATATCAAATATCTTCCCATCTGTCTTATTTATTATTATTCATATCTTTTTTCATTTCTTGGGTTAGTGTTTACACCTGATTCACTACCTCCTATCTACGTACGGATATATTATATATATATATATATATATATATGTAATAAAATATATATATATATATATATATATATACTACACATATACCCCTTATTGGCATTATTCAGCAATGCATTTTAGCGCCATGCAGTGTCACAGCAAAGGAAATCTACAGACTAGGATTACCAACTTCCTAAAGATTTGGGCTTATATAATTACAGAGGAAACCTACAGACTAGGATTAACCAACTGGATTCTGGAAACAACTGGAACCCCACAATGACTACATGGATTTTACAAAGGAAACCGCTCGAATAGCACAATAACAGATAACAGCATAGAAGAAATATAAGAAGATAAGATGAATAGAAGTGTAATAGAAAAAGTAATAGAAGGCTGCAATCCACCACTTAAAATTTATAGACTATAAGCGAGGTCACGTGGTTTAAACTTAGCCAATCAACAGCCCGAATACGTGTTTGGTTAACTATTTAATGGCTGATATTGACAGACGTTTATTTTGCACTCATTGACTAACGACCTGCAACACTGAGGAGCACCAAAGGAACAACCAAAGGATCATACCCAATATTAAGGGACGACCAAAGGAGCAACCAATGAATCTTCACAAAGGAATCGCGCTCTGCTTAACACAAAGGATCTCCACTGGACAGTGCTCTTGCTTGAAGCCTAAGAATGGCCACAAAAACAATAACAAAGCTGTGCAGCAATATTACAGACTAGTTGGATTCTTGTAATAAGCCTAGGCTAGGTGCGGAATTTAACGAGCACTTAAAAATTCTTTACAATGGGGGCCTATTTATTCTCTATTATACGGACTCATACACATCAACAGGTGCACTTTCCGAATTGTTTTCTATTTGTGTAGCAGATCATTTGAGGACTGATATAGTAAGTGACTCTTTACAGAAAGACGGGGCATCTCCAATGAAGGGATTGACATTGGAAGATCTGAAATTCTAAATAAATAATAATAATAATAATAAGAGAAGAAGAAGAAGAAGAAGAAAAAGAAGAAGAAGACCCAACAAAATAGTAAATGTAGATTATGCGGTAATAGAGATGAAGACTGTAAACCATGTACTATGTGAATATAGCAAACTAGCCAATGGGAGTACAAAACTAGACACGACTGGGTTGGGAAGGTGATCCACTGGGAATTATGCAAAAATTTAATTTTGATCATACAACAAAATGGTATATGCATAAACCAAAATTATGTTCTTGAGAACGAAACACATAATTCTCTGGGACTTTGAAATAAAAACGGATCACCTTATCCCCAAGAAGACCAGATAGTGTTGATTAACAAAAAAGAAAGAACTGTCAACTGTGGATTTTGCAGTTCCAGCAGATCACAGAGTGATGTGGAGGAATAACGAAAAAAAGGACAAATACCGGGACCTTGCCAGAGAACTGAAAAAGTTATGGATATGAAATTCAAAGTGATACAAATTTGTAGTTGGGCACTTGGAACGTTCCTAAAAAGCTTGGAAAAAAGCTTGGAAAATCTGGAAATCAGAGGAAGAATTGAGACCATCCAGAATACTGCACTGCTGCAATCTGCCAAATACTCAGAGAGTTCCTGGAGACCTGAGGAGACTTGTTGTCACTCAGACTCCAGTGAAAGACCATCAGTTAACGCTGATGTGAAAAACACAAAGAAGAAGAAGAAGAAGAAGAAGAAGAAGAAGAAGAAGAAGAAGAAGAAGAAGAAGAAGAAGAAGCTGTGGAATATGAGGGTCAAAGTGGTACTAATTGTAGTTGGCGCACTTGGAAGGGTTCCAAAAAGCTTAAAAAAAAAAAGACTGAAGGAACTGGAAATCAGAGGAAGAATTGAGACCATCCAGACAACTGCATTGCTGCAATCAGCTAGAATACCCATAAAAGTCCTGGAGACTTAAGGAAGCTTGTTGTCACTCAGACTCCAGTGAAAGACATTAGCTCACATACTTTATCATCAATCCCCTCTGTTCTGGCCTGGCTATCTAGGTCACATTGTATTTCATATGCAAGTAGAAAATTATAAGATATCTAGACTCATTCAGGCCCTAATACAACAAGGAATAGTAAAACCAGTTAATTGTTTCCTCACTGTAGAACTGATATTTTAGTGAACTGAGAGAACTGTAGTTGTGAATCAGTGTGAGGTGGGGGAAGGCTTATGAAAAAATGGATGAGTTTTCTGGGTGCTGTGTACAGTAAATGATTTGACCTTAAGTGTCTTCAAAAACTATGAAAGATGATAATTTTAAGTTAACACAAATGTGAGTAAAGCTAGGACAGGAAAATAAAAATTAATCTGTCTAGTTAAATTTTAGTTTTCTTTCTTTCTTTCTTTCTTTCTTTCTTTCTGTTGTGATGTTAGTCCCAACAGTAAAAAGAAGTCAAGTCGAGATGGGGTAAAATAAGACAAGTGTATTTACAATTAATGGTACATGTACGACTAGCTTGTCGTTAACGGGAACAGTGCTCCTTTCCACTCGGTCTCTCACTATTTATAGTGAGAACCGGTGCATGTTCTCCACTGTAGGAACGGCCGGTACAACACTTTCTTTCTTTCTTTCTTTCTTTAGTTTAGGTTTTTACTCACTATCTTAGCTTATTTTTCCTTTCTTTCATTCTTTCATTCTTTCTTTTTTTTTCTTTCTTTCATTCTTTCTTTCATTCTTTCATTCTTTTGTTTTTAATTTTATTCTTTCTTTCTTTCTTTCTTTCTTTCATTCTTTCATTCTTTCTTTCATTTTTTCATTTTTAATTTCATTCATTCTTTCTTTCATCCATTCTTTCATTCTTTCTTTCATCCATTCTTTCATTCTTTCTTTTCATTTTCATTTTTAATTTCATTCATTCTTTCTTTCATCCATTCTTTCATTCTTTCTTTCATTTTTTCATTTTTAATTTCATTCATCTTTCTTATCATTCTTTCATTTTCTTTCATTTTTCATTTTTAATTTCATTCATTTTTCTTTCATCCATTCTTTCATTCTTTTCTTTCATTTTTCATTTTTAATTTCATTCATTCTTTCTTTCATTCATTCTTTCATTCTTTCTTTCATTTTTTTCATTTTTAATTCATTCATTCTTTCTTTCATCATTCTTTCATTCTTCTTCATTTTTCATTTTTAATTTCATTCATTCTTCTTTCTTTCATTCTTTTCATTCTTTCATTTTCATTTTTAATTTCATTCATTCTTTCTTTCATCCATTCTTTCATTCTTTCCTTCCTTCTTTCTTTCTTTCATTCTTCTTTCATTCTTTCTCTCATTCTTTCATTTTTTTCTTTCTTCTTTCTTTCTTTCTTTCTTTTTTCTTTCTTTCATTCATTCATTCTTTCATTTTTTCTTCCTTTCCTTCCTTCATTCTTTCATTCTTTCTTTCATTCTTCATTTTCTCATTTACTTTCTTTAACTTCCTTCTTCATTTTTTATTAGTCAAGTGCAGTACCTCAACAATCAATACACAGGTGTGCATTGAAATCCTGGATAATCTCTTTATTCCATTGACAGAAAAATGTTTTTTTTCAATATTCTACATATTAAGGACTTATTTATTTTTAAAACATATTGCCTTCCTTGACATAATATTTCAAACCATCAGCTTATCATTCCATTTATACTTGATACAATAAGAAAATATATTATTTCTCTGGATTTTTGAATGAGGCTTAATAATTACTGTTATTTGGATTATTCAGACTATTGTCCTCATCTTATTGTTTATATGTTACGTTCAGGCCAATGTGCCCACCAGCCTTCTTCTTGACTATTTTAAAGTTAATTCATAGTCAAAAGAATAGTCCTTTTTCAAAATGTTATTGCATTTTGTCACAGAGCAAAAAGGATTAAAGTTTTTCTCCAGGAAGGCATATAAAATCAATGACATGGCCTGGGAACAATTTGGATCTAAATCATATTGAAAATTCATGGTGGATATTTTTTTCTAAATGACTCATGAGAAAGCTCCAGTTGTTACAGTTTTGAAGAATCATAAGTTTGTTAGCAGACCCTGTAGAGTTTAAAATAAGTTTGTTAGAATGAAAATCAGAGGTGGGTAGATTTCCATAACCGTTGGGTTATGATTGGCATTTTGGATGACGCCAACTGACCCCAGTACAGAGAAACATGGTAATAGTTTAGAAATTAGAGTCGACCTGGGCTTTTGAAGGGAAAGATGTGATAGTCTTTCTCTATCGGGTTATCTCATCCATGTGGAATGATCAAATAAAACCAAAGTCTTGTTTTAATTAATTAAATGAATGTTAAGACAATGACCAATTCAAATGAGCCCAGAAGTTAGAAGAATTAGTTGGGAGTTATGATTGACATGTAGATGACCCCAACTGACCTCCGTTACACTTGATAGATTTTAGTCAGAATTTAGAAATTAGATTCGACCCGAGCTTTGGAAGGCAAAGACCTGATAGTCTTTCTCACTAGGGTCATCTCATCCATGCGGAAATGATGGAATCATGGATTAATAAACTTGATCAAGTAAAACCCAAGTCTTGTTTTAATTAATTTAATGAATGTTAAGACAATGACCAATTCAAATCAGCCCAGAAGTTAGAAGAATTAAGAAGAATGAAGAACAGAGAAGAAGTAGTGAAGTTAAAAAGAATCTCTAATCTGTATTTCTCTCTCTCTCTCTCTCTCTCTCTCTCTCTCCTCCTCCTCCTCCTCCTCCTCCTCTCACCTCCCTCTCCCTCCCTCTCTCCTCTCTCTCCTCCTCTCCCCTCCCTCTCTCTCTCTCTCCTCCCTCCTCCCTCTCTCTCTTCATCTCCCCTCCTCTCTCTCTCTCTCTCTCTCTCTCTCTCTCTATCACCAAGTTTCCTCTCTTGATTATATACCTGTTGAGGTATACAATATATTGATATATAAACACAGTCACCAAAGAGGATCTATTAACTGCCACCAGAAAAGTTTGAAACTACTTTGATAAAGCAATTTATCAAGTCAATGCTGATTTGAAAAAAAAGTTGAAGTCAGTTGTTGTACCGGCCGTTCCTACAGTGGAGAACATGCACCGGTTCTCACTATAAATAGTGAGACACCGAGTGGAAAGGGAGAACTGTTCCCGTTAACGACAAGCTAGTCGTACATGTACCATTAATTGTAAATACACTTGTCTTATTTTACCCCATCTCAACTTGACTTCTTTTTACTGTTGGGACTAACATCACAACATCAGTCTCAGTACTTTATGAATTAAATATTTTTTTTAGCAAAACACAGGTTTGTGCAAGTATAGCACCCTCCATACTCACCAGAATTTAATTTTTCTTGTTACCTAAATAAAAACTATATGGAGTACCTTAAAATAAATATGATGGTTCAGGTTCCCATTATATTAAAAGTAATGAAAGTGCAGTTTAACATTATATCAAAAGAGGAGTTTTAGTGGGCTTCGACCAATGAAAACTCACTGGAATGTTTTATTTATTGTTCTTTGAATTAGTGAAGTATCCATGCCTAAAAGAAATAAGGCTGTCATTAAAATTTTGAGGAGGAGCAACAATTACTTCTATATTTGTATTATTTGTATTATTTGGACTATTGTCATCATATATTGTTATCTACACAACGTTTCGGCCGATGTGCCCTCCTGCCTTCTTTAGGTATTCTTATTGGACTCGGGAACCTTCTCAAACTTGGGAACCTTCTCTTCAAACTCAGGAACCTTCTTGTCGAACTTGGGGAGCCTTCATGTCATAATCGGGAGCCTTCACAGAACTTCGAAACTTGACCCTTTATTCAATCCACGGGGTAGAATAATTAACACAGTTTAACACTTAACCCAGTCATGGTTAACAGAATGAGAACAGCCTATGCCTATGGTCCCCAAATTTGAGGAGGCGGTTCCCAAGTTTGAGAAGGTTCCTGAGTCTGACAAGAAATACCAGAAGAGGCCGGTAGGGCACACCATCCGAAATGTTGAGTAGATAACAATAAAGATGAGGACAATAGTCCAAATAATCCAAATAATACAAAATTATCAAGTCTCATCTAAAAAATTCAGAGAAATAGTGTAGATAACAATAAAGATGAGGACAATAGTCCAAATAATCCAAATAATACCTAACTATCAAGTCTCATCTCAAACATTCAGAGAATAGTGGTAGATAACAATAAAGATGAGGGCAATAGTCCAAATAATACAAATAATACAAATTATCAAGTCTCATCCAAAAATTCAGAGAAATAGTGTAGATAACAATAAAGATGAGGACAATAGTCCAAATAATCAAAATAATACTAATTATCAAGTCTCATCTCAAAAATTCAGAGAAATAGTGTTGTAAGAAGGGTTCAAAGTTATTAGATACTTTGCATACAAATAACTCCGACGAAGGTTAACGGACAAAACATTTAATATACCAGCACATGGATAACAGTAGATACAAAGTACATAGTAAAAGAGTACATATAAAAAGGGGTACACAAATAAAGATAAAGACACATTCATGAATGATACATTATAACATAAAAGAGTACAGACATGAGACTAGCGAATAGTCCATGCTGTGAAGACTTACAGTAATGTAAGGGGGGCGGAGCCCCAACGAGAGGGGTTAGATAAAATCTACCCCATGTGGCTCGTAGTTGCTGAAACAGGAAAAAGAGGCCGAAAGGGTTTGAACCCGGCGCTTAAATACTCTAGCACCCTAGCTGCACCAGCACACTAAATGGGGGCAGACAACTCCACCAGGCAAATACAAACTAACGCTACAGTGTAGATAACAATAAAGATGAGGACAATGTCCAAATAATCCAAATAATACTAATTATCAAGCCTCATCTCAAAGATTCAGAGAAATATTTTTATATTGTTTTGTTTGTTTTGTTTTTTGTCAAGGAATTTCATAATTTTTTTCCTTAATATCAGGTTATTCCATAATATTGTCCCTTCCATGGCTTGGAAAAATATTATATCATTATCTTAGGTAATCTAATCCAGTATTTTTTAAAAGGTATATTTTATGAGGTAGAGAATGTTTGGCTATTATATAAAAAAATGTTTCACATATTATCTGTTATTAATTAATTTTACTACTAAATAAGATAAAAAGGTTGAAGTGTGCTAATTCCATGAAAAGGGTATAGATCCCTCGCTGACTGGCTGATACCAACTTTAGGCCGCCCCATTGACTTTACTTACTTACTTTACTTAATCAATAATAAATAATGATTTAGTAAATAAATTTGATTTTGCAAGGTTAATATCCAATTTTCCCTTAAAACTATTGTTTACACTAATCAAACAGGATGTATAATCGCAGCCTAGATTAGATCAGCAAACTGACCAATGAGTAAATGTTACACTTCATTTCACACACTAGTAAGTTGGACAACCTAATATATTATATATATATATATATATATATATATTATAATATTATATGTGTGTGTGGTTGTGTGTGTGTGTGTAAGAAATGGAAAACTTTCAAAAAATTTTT
>CM042163.1:11450779-11460779 GCA_023376005.1 Doryteuthis pealeii
AAGAGAAGAATATATATGTATATATATATAATGTTATATAGTTATATAGTATGTATATATAATGTATTTCGGTATGATGGGATGAATGATGCTTACATATATCGTATACTATATGGGTATATCATATTAGATTTTAGTGTATGTATATATAATATAAAGGAATATATGTATGATATATATGATACCTATATAGTACTAGATGTATTAAATGATGACCGCGCCGTTATGTAGTAAGGTGGTTATATTAATGATATGTGTACGTGAGTATGAGTATGTATTTATGAGGTTGTATAATGTATTATTCACACATATATAGTAATATATTGTATGTATTATAGTATAGGTGATTTATGGGGTGGTTAGTGAGCTGGTTGAGCGTCGGTTGAGGTATGAGCTCACTTGAGAGTGTGTACATATGAACTGATAAGTTATGTACTAATTATGTAGTATAATAGTATATGCGTATAGGTTAAGTTATTAGGTATTACTATAAAGCGTATGAGGTATGGTTATACTTATTAGTATATCACTGTGGGATATATATTATAGTAATTAAGTGTATAGGTATATATGTATTTAGTATTAGTGTATGTGTATATATATACGTGATATAGTTATGTAGGTGATAGTAGATATCTAGATAGTGTAGGATATATATATATGTATATATATATATGTATGATATATATATGGTATATGTATGTTAATAATATTTTATAGTAGTTAGATTATTAATATGGTATATATAATATAAGTAGATATATCAGGGTATAAAGTACCTATGTATATATATATAATAGTAGCGCTATATATTATATTAATATACGCATGTTATATGGCAATAGTCATGGATAGGAGTTGTAGTAATTTGGTATATATAGCTATATATTAGGTAGTATAATTATATAGAGGTATGTAATATATATTAAATGTATGGTATACTATATATACTGGCCGTGCAATCAGTATATTATCTGTTATGGTATATGTATATATATTATAGATAGTGTACGTGGATTATATGTGTTATGTCAGAGTTGTAGTATATATAATGTGGAGTATAAAAGCTAATGTATACGAGCCTTAGTAGTGGCGTAGCGTATAGTAGTATAAGTATATGGTGCCTAGTTGATAATTAAGTATTAATGAATAGTACGTGAGTAAAGATAGGTAGTGGTATGGTAGTTTGATAGTAGTAGCCTAAGTGGTATATATAGAAGTAAGTAGCGATTAAGTGTATGATAATGTTTAAACGAGGTATATATGGTATGTATAGTGGAGTAGTAAGCGTATTATATATTTTAATGCAGTAGAGTATGTAGTTAAGCTTGACGTTTAAATATATAGAGTGTAGATAATGTATATATATATATATGTATATATAATATTAAAGGGGTCGAATATAGTGCGGTTACTTCTCAGATACAGAATTCGGAGTATGGTTAGGGTTTAATGTTGTTATTAGGATATGTTAGTTAACGGTTGTAGGTAACGTATGTATATATGTAATATGTAATGTTGTTATGATATATATTATAATAATATTTTGTAATATGATATATATATACATATATGTATAGTATATTATAATATGTGATATATATATGTATAATATGTATAGTGATATATATATTATATTAGTTATAAGTATATATATGGTTATATAGTAGTATATATATATATTTATAGGTAGTATTGTATAGTGGTTATATATTAGTAGTATATTGTAACATATATAATAATAATATATTATATATATATTGTAACAGTATATATAGTAGGTAGTATACGTATATAGGTTATGATACATATATATATTATATATCGATATTATTATATATGTATGGTAATAATATAATATGGGTATATATATAGTATGGTATATATATATATGTTATATTATATATACTATATGATGATTATATGTATATTTAGTTGGTAAATGATATATATAGTGCTATATATATTAGATTAATGTAATATATATATATATATATGTATATATATATTATGTATATATAGTATATATGGTATAGTATAGTATATGATGTATGTATACTTTATATGATGTATATTATAATATATTTATATATATATAGTATGATATATAGTATATATATATGTATATATGTACGTATATAGTAATGTGTAACTATATATATATATATATAATAGGTTATAATAATTAATATATGTATATATTAGTATGTAGTAGTTTTATATTATGGTATATTATGTATGGTTATATATTATAGTGGTATATAATAAGGTATAATATATATATGTATAAGGTATATATGTTATATGGGGTTATGTAGTGTTTATATGCTATATAGGTGAGTATTAGCGTGGTTGGCATATATATATATATGTATTATTGCGTATTATATATTGTGATATGGGGTATGTGTTATTAGTACGTTATTATTATGATATAGTAATATGTAATATATTATTAGTATGTATATATATTATTATATATGTATTGATATAATGTATATTATATATGTCTATATATTATGAATATGTGTGATAGTAGTATATATGGGTATATATATATGATATATGATGAGTTATGTAGTAAGTATGTATATATATATATGGTATAGTAATATTATGTAGTATATATATGTATATAATATATAGTGTATTATGATATATGAGTATAATATATATATAGTTATTATTGTATGAGTCTGATTGGTGGGGTGTAGTTGTGATAGGTAGCTTATTGTATATATTAAGTATATAGTAGGTAGGTTGTGATAGGTGAGTGTGGCGTATGATGGATATACGTATATATATATGTAGTATTGTATATGATTGTATATTATAGACTATATATATATTTAGTATGGGGTATTATAGTAAGTATGGTATACTATATATGTATGTATAGAATAGTAATATAGTTGGTTATATCTATTATGTATATGCTGGTTGTGATGTTATATAGATTTAGCTAATGGTGGTGATTTGTTAGGATATAGCTAGTGTTATATATATAGTTAATATAGGTAGTATAATACAAATTGTATATATATATAATATATATATGGTATATATATATATTGTATAGTATATAGTATATATATAGTGTATAAGGTATATATATGGGTATATAGATTATATTATTTATATATATTGTAAATAAATATATATATATATATATAATGTATATTATATATGTATATATATATGTGATAAAGGAATTAGGGTGAGGTGAATGGAGTACACTATGGGTCTGAGATGGTGTTGACAGGCGACAGTGAGGTTATGAGTGTTATGATTGTTCGTTGTTCTATTGTAGTATGTAGCCTTGGTTATGACGCTGGTAAGTATATACGGGGAGGATAGATAGGTGTTGTAATAGTATAATAGGTAATGAGGATTGTATGGGAGATCGGCAGATAGTATATCTTGACGTACCTAACGTGGGTTAATCGAGGCAATAGACTAAAATTATGTAATCTACTATGTTTTAGGCAGCTATCGATATAGTTGTGCTTAGTATGAGATATCACTGTTGGCTATGCTGTTAAGTTTACGTAGCTGATGAATAAACTATGAACTCATTGTTGTTAGTATAGATTTATATTAGGTATTGTATTAGGTATATGGTATATATATATTATATTTAGTAGATATTTAATATTATATAATAGTATACCATATAATATTATTATGTATTAAATATCGATATACGTTTGCTAGTGTATAGTTATAAATTTTAATGAGAATAGTATAAATATATATAGTATGTAGGGAGTATATTATATTTATGTTATATAATTAGATAATAATGTAGTATATAGTATAGTATATGTTGTATACTATAATAGTATATATGTATGCGTGATATATATAGTATAAGTATGGTATATATAGTATATGATTATATATTAATATAGTATATATGTTATATATATACTATATATATATATTATGGTATATATATATATACTAATATATGATTATAATATATATGTATGATATATATATAATATGATTGTATATATATATATATGATAGTAATAGGTAGTCAATTATTATATTATATATATGTATATGTATATTATTTAGAATATGTATAGGTAATATGTATATATAAGTATGATATAAGTTATGGTGGTATAGTAATATGATGATAATATGTAGTGATAATATGAATGTTATATAGTATAAGGAATTATATTAATGGTATATGATATATAGTACTGTGGAAAGGTAAGCGATACTATATTATATGTATTATGTAATATATAGTAATTGATGTATATATAGTATATGTGATAGTATAATCATATATAATGTAATATAATATAGGTATATATATAGGTGGTTATAAGCGTGTGATGTATTAAGAATAGTATATAGTGAGGTAGTTAGAGGTTTGTGAGTGTATACATATAAGTATATGTAGTGGTATATAGTTATAATAGGATTGGTCCCATCGATATATAGATAGTGGTGATAGATTAAGATGTCAGTATATGGTATATAGTAGTAGACCAGTTATAGTATACATTATATAGTTAATAGCGTTCCGATCTATCGTATTATATAGTATATAATGTACTATGTATAGTAATAATTATGTATGAGTATATGGTGTGATATTACTTATTGAATATATATGTGTATAAATTCTTGGTTATAAGAAAAGACCTGGGTAGGTGAATAATTTAGAAATTTTTTTAATTTAATTTATAAAATGTAATTTTTGTAAGGTTGTGGTTTTCTTTTAGAAGAGTTAAAAAAAGAATAGTGTAGTACATGTAGTAGTATAGGATGATATAGTAGTGGGTAAATTATATTATATTTAAGTGTAGTAGTGCAATTATAATAGTAATGTAGGATGGTAGGTAGTCATAGTTACGTATATATATGTGTATATATACTACTTAGATGATATTATGTAGTGAGTATAGCTATAGGTATAGTTTTATATGCTAAGGTATATGATATTTATAGGAGCTTAATAAGATAGTATAGCATAGGTATAGATTATGGTAGTGTATGTATATATAATATATATATGTATGATATATATTATATATGTATATATTACCGGTGGTGTATATATTTATATATAAATAGAATATAGCTTATATTGTATGTCTATATTATATCTGTATGGTATATATATAGGGTCTAAAATTCTAGAGGTATAGGTGATAATTATAATATAGTATATGAGTGGGTAATAGGTACAGGTATATACATTATAGTGATCTGATAGTAATTATGATAAGTAGTGTATAATAAGTGTATATGATATGACGTAGTTGCTGTATAATAGTGATGCGTATAGTATATAGATATCCGTGATATATGTATATTATAGGTGGGTATAGATGGGGTGAAATGACGGGTATATCGGTATATACTATGTAATGATTATATTATATTATAATAGCATATACTATTAGTACATAATGTATAGTGTATATATCTAGCAGGCTGGTTAAGTTGGTGGTATATATATATAATATATGATTATATATGTATATACGATATAGTATATATATAGTGTATATAGTATGTATATGTTATACATATATGTATATATATGGTAGTATATAAATATATATACATATAATATTCACGCATATATATAGTATATATATATGTGGTATATTATATATATAGTATATATTGTAAATATATATTGGTAGATATAAGTTATGTATATTTATGTATATATATAAGTGTATATATATTAAATGATATAAGTATATAGTTATATATATTGTACTATTATATATGTGGTATATATATGTGTATATAGTATGTGGGTATATATATATATAGTATATATATATAATAATATATTGTATATATACGTATATATAATGTAATAGTATATATATAACATTATATATATAATATATGTAGTATATCTATACTATGTAACTATATAATATTAGTGTATTATATATATATATGTATAAATATATAATGTATAATATAAATATATGTATATATATACTATATGTATAGTATATATATATTAATATATATGCTATATGGTGTGTATAGTATAGTAGTTATATGTATATATATATATATGTATATTATATATTGTATATAGTATATATAAATGTATAATTATATATATGTATATGATATAGTGTATGTATATGTATACTATATATATATGTATAATATATATATTGTTAGTTAGTTATTATGTATATATTATATATGTATATTATGTATATATTTATCATGATTGTTAGTTATATAGTATATTATGTATAGTATATATATATATAGTATATATATATGTTATAGTAATAATGTATATATAATGATATGTATATATATATGTATATAAGTGTATGTAATATTATGTGTATATATTGATAGTGTTATATATATAATAGGGTGAGATGTATTGTGAGTTATATAGTATAGTTATATATTATAGGTGTATATTATATGTATATATATAGTAGTGTATATATGTATATATTAAAATTGCGGTATATATTAAAATAAATAAATATAATAAAAAATAGTTATATATATATATATATATAATATATGTATATATAGTATATATATACAGTATGTATCTTATATATAGGTATATATATGTATATATATTATATATATATGCTATAATATATATGATATAATATACTACTATGTATATGATAAGTAGTATATATATATATGTAGGTGTATATATATAATATATATAGTAGTATAATGTATATATATTATATAGTATACTAGTATGTATATTGTATATATATAATATATATTGTAAATATTATGCTATAATATATATATATATTGTAGTGTTTATATATATATAGTATATATGTAGTAGATAGTAGGTGGTATATGGTAATGTATATACTATGCGCTAGTATATATCGCTATATATGAATATCGTAATATAGTATATGATATATTGTATGCGTATTATGGTATATGTACTATATTGGTATATATGTATATATATGTATTTATTAATATATATATATATATATAGTATATATATGTATATATATATATTGATATATATATTATTATATATATAGTGTATGTATAATATATTATATATAAATATATAACGGTATATATATACTATGTATATATATTATATATATAATATTATAGTATATATATATGGTATATATATATTAAGTTATATATAATTATATTATATGTAATATATATATATATAGATATATGTATAATATTATACTATTATAATATATAATATATTATAGTGTATATTATAATAGTATATATATAAGATATATATAGTATATGTATGATATATATATATATATAGTGTATACTATGAGCCTTAACTATATATATAGTGTATATATATATGTATATAGGTATTATAAGTATGTATGATGATGTAATAATATATTGTAATATAGTATATATATTAGTATGTATATTATAGATGTACTATATTATGTATGTATATATATATATTTATATTGTATATATATATGTATAGTATAATATATTATATATGTATATTATATATATATATCTATGTATATATTATTAGTATATATATATGTATCATATATATATATATATATGTATATATATATATATATATATGTATAATATTGCTCAATATATTATATTAATATGATATTATACTATGTATATGTATATATATATATATATATGTTAATAATATATTGTATATATAAAATATAGTATTAGTAGTAATATATATTATAGTGTATATAGTATGGTATATATAGTATTATAGATTAATATAGGATATATATGTATATATATATTTGTAATATATATGTTACTTATAATGTATAGTATTATTGATATAGTTATGTATATTGTAATAGTATATAGTGTATACAACTTTGTGATATACGTATATAAGTGTATATATATATATATATTTGTATAATATATATATATTAGTTATATATATAAGTATATTGTAATGTATATATAATGTGGTAGTATGTGTATAGGGTGTATTAGTATATATAGTTTAGGGTATGATGTATATCAATATTATGTATAATTTGTATATTATATTTATATATGTATAGTTATTGTATAGGATTGTATATGAATAGGCTGATATATGGTATTATTGTATATATTATGGTATATATAATGAGGGTTTTGTATATGTATAGATATATAGTATATAGTAAATGATTGTAGCTTAGTGTATTTAATATATAATAGTGTATTAGCAGCTTATATGTATGAAATGAATTCATTACGTGGGTGTTGGATGTTGATATGGGAATGATTGTAGTATGTAAGTAGTATATATGTATACCGGTTGCGTATATGTATGCATATAGGTAGTAGTGGATATAGACTGGTATATCTTATAGTAGTCTAACGGCTATAACTATAGAGTGGTATAAGTAGTGATATATAGTATATATGTTATATATATATAGTATAGTAATGTTATATATATTAGTATATAATAGATATTGTATACGCTATAGTATGTAGTTATAAGTGTACTCATTGTATTATATATTATATTATTACATAATGGATAATATATATAGTATATACTATTACTATGGTATATGTATAATATTAGTCATGATATGTATATATATATATGATTATGACGTAATGTATATAGATAGTATATATATATATATGTATATATAGTAAGTATACGTAGTATTGGTATATATGTATATATAAAAGGGGGGCGGGGTGTATCATATAGGTGAGCTATTATATATTTACTATATTATATATATATATATATGTAGATAGGTAATATGTATATATATAGGTAGTTTTTGATATAGTATATGGTATATGTATATGTATTATATAATTGATATTAGAATATATAATATATATGAGAGTAATACTATGTATTGATTTATATATATATATTATATACTGTTATAGTTAGTAGTATATGGTAACTATAATATATGTATATTTTATTTTATTTTGTTTTTTTTTATTTATATTTTTTTTGTTTATTTTTTATGTTGTTATATATACGGATTGTAGTAGACTAATAAGCCTGTAGTAATATATAGTATGTATATATTATATGTATATTATAGTATATATGTATAGCTATGTGTATTATTATAGCTATGTATACTTTATATATGTATATATATAGTATATTCTAGATGTGTACTATAATATTTAGTTATATTGTATATATAGTAATATAGTAGTGTATATATTAGTATATATATGTATATATATAGTATTATATTATATACTATATATGTTATATATATATATATAGTGTATATATATTTAGTGTATATACTGTATATATATGATATGGTATATATTATATTTAATATATGTATATCATTATATATATGTAAGTATATATATATATATATATGTATATAGTATAATATATATGTATATATTATAGTATATATATTATATATATGTTATATGGTGAATAACTATTATGTATATATAGTTATGTAGTATAATAGATGTTAGTATGTAATATTATGTAATAATATATTATATGTATAGGTATATATAATTATATATAATGGTAACTTGTAGTATGTCTTATAATATATATGATGTAATTGTATAGTATATATATATTATCGGTATATGTATATTGTATGTATATATAGTAACTATTCTATGTATAATATACAGAGTATGTATATATATATAGTATATTATATTAATAGTAATGTTATATGTGTATATAATAGATGTGTATTATAATATATCGTATATATATATGCTATATGTATAAGTAGTGTAAATACTATATTATGTTATACGTATATTAGTAGAGGTATTGTGTGATATTAGGGCTAGTGATTATTTGTAGATAATTCAGATATATACTTAAAAAAGTCTTGTTTTTTTTTGGTTTTCTTAATATAATAATAAGTTAAAATTAATTAAAGAAATATGAGTGTTAATAAAAAATAAGTATATATATAGATGTATATATATATAATATATGTGTGGTATATATGTATATATATGTATAATT
>CM042163.1:11465779-11471472 GCA_023376005.1 Doryteuthis pealeii
GTTAAAATTACATTAACAACCCGCTCTTCGTCACAGGGTCCGGTAGTTTCAACTCTGGAAATAATTCTCACAGTTGATCCCAGGTTGTCATCGCCCCCATGCAATACCTGCCTCCTTGATCTAAAGGAACAGGCCTTGGCTTATTGTCCAGTTCCTGGAGCGCCCACTAAGCAGGAATGCCGACAGGATCAACGAATTTTTTGCACCCACCAAACATGAGCTTCGGTTTGTGGGTGGTCCCACGTAAATAGTGGTTTGTGTCTAACCCATTTGCGTGGGATACGCGGTATATAAACTATTAATAACCCGTTATTCAGGGCGGGGGTCCGGTGATTTCGGCTACTTTACTATTAATATAAATTAACGGTGTAATCCCAGGGGGCTATCCCCGAGGGAACATCTACCCCCTAGATTTAAAGGGGCATGGCTGGGTCTATTAGCCAGTGCCTGAGGCAGCTCCCTTGAGGGGGAATGCCGATGAGATCTATGCCTTTTTTTCATTTGCCATCCCATGGGCTTTGGTTGTAGGGTGGTCCCACATTAAACGACTTTGTGTCATACCCACATACGTAGAATGCGAGGTAAATATCTTAATAACCAGGGCCCTTCGGGGCCTGTGTCTGTTAAAGAAACTAACGGCCTTTTTCGCAGGAGACTGTCCCCCAGGCAACATTAGCTCCCTTGATTTAAAGGGAGAGGGCAGGATTTATTGCCCAGTGCCAGAGGCGCACCTCTTTAGGGAATGCTGACGGGATCCACGCATTTTTGTGCCCGCTATCCCATGAGCATCGGTTCATGGGTGGTCCCACATTAATAGGGCCTTGTACCTGACACACATACAGGGAATGCAAGGTAAATAGCCCATTAATAATATGGGTTACTCGGGGCCTGTGAGTTTCGTGGCTTCGGCCACAGGAATATTAATGAAATTAACGGTGTGATCACAGGAGGCACCCATGGAACGTTTTCCTCCTCGATTTAAAAGGGCAGGATTGAATATATTACCCAGTGCCTGAGGAACTTCCTTGAGGAGAAATGATGAGAGGATCCATGCATTTTTTGTGACTGTCATCCCATGAGCCGTGGTCCCACATTAATAGGGCCTGCTGCCTGACCCTCATGTGTGCGTGGAAAATTCAGATAATGAATAATAAGCTGATAAATCATCATTTATATTGGTATTAATCTAACTCATTCCATCTCTCTCTCTCTCTTCTCTCTCACTCTCACACACTTTTTGTTTGTATTGTCGAAAGGACATACGATATATATGAAAATTTACTTGGCGGTCTAAACGTTCTTCGAATTTCTGCCAAATAATATGTGGATTATTTTCAACGGCTTCGTCCATAAAAGTCCATGAGTTAAAACTTTTAGGCCCTCTGCCCCAGAAAATAACAAAATATGGTCGACCTGTTTGTCTACTGGAATGTTTTTTTTTTCTTTGTTTATTTGTTTATTTGTTTCTTTATTTATTTGTTTATCTATTTCTGCTTTTGTCTTTCTTTCTTTCGTTCTTTCTTTCTTTCTGTTTTCTTTCTGCTTTTTCCTTTCTTTCTTTCTTTCTTTCTTTCTTTCTTACTTATTTCGTTTTTGTCTTTCTTTCTTTCGTTCTTTCTTATTTTCTTTCTTTCGGCTTTTTTCTTTTTTTTTTTCTTTCGTTCTTTTTCTTTCTGCCAGTTAGAATCTTTCACTCCTTCCTAAATAGAAGCATAATTATCAACATGGACAGCTGTTAACTTCACTCCTTCCTAAATAGAAGCACGGGTATCATCATGGGCAACTGTTAACTTCACTCCATCCTAAATAGAAGCACTATCATCATGGACAGCGTAGAAGTCACTTGCCACCGAGGTCGTTTAGATGTACTTGAAATTCAAGGCAGGTATTTGGGAAGTGTTGTTTATTTTGTTTTAGTGTGAAATGGTGGTTTGATTTCTTTTTAACCTCTTCGTAAAATTATTTTCCATTTTGCTCTGTGCTCGGTAAATACTTTATTATTAGCCTTATCTTTTATTCCACCGTATCTTTTTAGACAAATAATTTTGTTGTTAGCGTCTGTGACTCTTTGCTAATAAAGTCGTCTTCAAATACTTCAAGCCAGGATTTCCATTGTTCACTTAAATTAGTCCTGTCTGAGTCCGTGTTAAATGGTTCGAGACGTAAGCTTATTCCGGCATTAGACATGTTAATCTAATTTTTTTTTTCGTTTAAAATACAGGGACTTTTAGCTAACACATAGCAATATTTGTTGAACAGCACTGATAGATATGTAAATATAGACAATAGTGACTACAGAAATAATGCAATAATACACATAAAAGGAAAAAATATCACGTATCTTTCTGGTTACGTTCCTGTTGTTTTTCTCCACGTGTTGCGTCTTTTCTTTTCCTCGTGTCTTATATTCATTTTTTTCTTTCTTTCTTCTTTTTTTTTCTCTATTATATTTCTTTTATCCTTTTCCAATTTTATGGTTAAGCCTTTTTATAACAAGCTTATTAAAAGGGTAACTGTGAATTCTTTAAGCGAGAATAAAACAAGTCAATATTCTTTGACAACAGGATAACAACTGGATTTTTATTTCGGAAATTTGGCGCCTGTCGGCGTATGTGTGTGTATACACATGTCAAGTATTTGTGTATATTTATGACCAATAGTGATTCAGCTTTATTTATGAGGTCACAACACATATCGACCTACAAGGGTCATTCTATGCCAAAACCTTCCTTGTAGAGGAACAGTAGTGGTAAAATTTTAACTCATAACTGGAGGATGAGGGGCTTCATACTCTAAGAATTAGTGGATATTAGTTCGAATGCGTTAAGCTTTCACAAATTAAAACCCAACACAGAATATTCGGTATGGAAAAGACAAAGTCAATGTAAACAAAATAATAACTCAACTTGTCCCATGACTTTCAAAGGATTTGGCTACAAAGAATTCGTTATAGTTAATATCAGTTTTTATATATTGAACGAGCTGAGCTCCACAGGAATTTAAAAAGTTAAAAATAAATCTATACAGATTAATACAAATTATTTTTCTATATAGTTCTACACTCCTCTCTGTTAAGTATTTATTCTTTTTCACCATTCTTTTTCTTCTCGTTCTTGTTCTTGTTTCTTTCTTTTTTTTTTTTTTTTTGCTTGCTTGCTTATTACCCTCTTCTCACAGCTATATTTCTTTGTTTCTTTCTTTTTTCTTTTGTATTTTGTATTCCTGAAAACAGGTTCAATGAAAGCATTGGGCCACATGTTTTCCTGTAGGTCATTTCTTTTTTCAATATATCAAAGGATATATATGAACACTGAAAAGTTCCTTAAATTCGGTTAATTCCCTGATTTTTGGGGTATTTTTTTCTTTCGGGAGGGTGACATACAAGGGTGGAATTTAGGGCCGTTAAGTTCGATTTAACCGTAAATGTATTAGCTTATAAGTATACATTCACTTTCTTTTGTGAAAGTAAATGATTTAGCAAAGTCTAGGGTAGGTATAAAAAGAGGATCTTATATATGGTTGAGTGGTGATAAAGAATTTTAAGGGCGTGGGAGGAGAAGATAAGGAGGAGTAAGGATGAGTAGGGAAAGAAAAACTAGAGGGGGAGGTTAGAAAAATTGCACAATGATTAAGTATATTTAAACCTGTTTTGTGGACTATTTCAAGAATATATTTCTATTATTCAGAGTGAGATTTATTTTCACTATCTAAGACAAAGCCAACATAAACAAAATAATTAGTGAGTATTAGTTCGAAGCTAAAACCTGCTATCACAAATTAAAAAACACAAAATATTCGGTAGGTAAAAGACAAAGCCAATATAAACAAAATAATAACTCAACTTGTCCCATCACTTTCAAAGGATTTGGCTACAAAGAATTCATTTTAGTTAATATCATTTTTTTATATATTGAACGAGCAGAGCTACCCATGAATTAAAAAAAGGTAAAAATAAATCTTTTGTCTATATAGATTAATAGAAACTTTTTTTTCTATATAGTACTACACTCCTCTCTGCTAAGTATTCATTCTTTTTCACCATTCTTTTTCGTCTTGTTCTTTCTTTCTTTCTTTTACTTGCTTGCTTGATTATTACCCTCTTCTCACTGCTAGCATTCTTTCTTTTTTCTTTCTTTCTTTCTTTCTTTCTTTCTTCTTTTGCTTCTCGCCTTATTCTTTCTGCAAGCATTCTTTGTTTCTTCTTTGTTCTTTCTTTCTTTCTTCCTTGTGCTTCTCACCTTATTCTCTCTGCTAGCATTCTTTCTTTCTTTCTTTCTTTCTTTCTTTCTTTTGCTTCTCACCTTATTCTCTCTGCTAGCATTCTTTCTTTCTTTCTTTCTTTCTTTCTTTCTCTTTTGCTTCTCACCTTATTCTCTCTGCTAGCATTCTTCTTTCTTTCTTTCTTTCTTTTCTTCTTCTTTCTTCTCTTTCTTTCTTTCTTTCTTCTTCAGCTTTTTCTCTCCGCAAGCATTCTTTCTTTCTTTATTTATTTATTTTGCTTCTCAACAATCAGGAGTACTTTTTTCGGATCACTTCCAAAACTTTACATCACCTTCTGATGAACACAATGGAATGTTAAGCACCCTTCTACTTAACGATTCAGGAGGGCTTTTCTGGCTCACCTCCAAGATTTCACATCACCTTCTGATGAACGCAAGGGAATTATAAACACCCTTCTAAATGATTCAGACGTATTCATTTTTTAATTCCTTACGACTCGGGAACATCATAATTTCCGCAGTTGGATAGGCGCCGTAACAAGAAATATCATTACTTTAGAGAAGCATTGTCGATTACATCTCCGAACCTTGGGGTCTCTACCACCCCTTTTCTTAAGAAAACAACCAACAAACAAAAAGAAAACTCAACAATATATGTCCTGGGTTACTGGAGGTATTGACAGGTCATCTCTTACAGTCTTTCATTAACCCATATACACACAAAAACAATGTTCATCCTAATTAGGAAAGTCCAACAAGTCCAGATTTCACTGCTACCTCCCTCAACCATTTGGTTTTTCTTCCTTTCCTTTTCTTTCTAAGGGATTCACCTTACATCGTTCTCTGCACTGAACATGCAGGTTGCAGATTTCTTTTTCTTCTTTTTTTTAATTTAAAAAAAAAATTTTTTTTTTTTTGCATTTGTCTTTACGACACCAAGTTACAACAGCTCCTTGGATCCTGAATGAAGTGTCCAGTAGTTCATTATCGTGACGGCTGTGTTTGTCTTTTATTTATTTATTTATTTATTTTTTGTTGGTCCCTACCGTATTTGCTGATATGTCTTGCTATCGCGTCCTCCCACTGGCATATTTCCTTCCTACTCCTAAATCATGGTTTTCGCTGAATTGCAATTACTAATATAATTATAACTACTACTATGACGCTACCTATTGTGATGACCTAATAATAATTAGAGGGAGCTCTACTCTTATGTTATCGTCAACCTTCCCTAGATACCTGTAATAGGACCAGCCCTTTCTCCAACACGCCGCTCAAATCTATTGGACACCTCTATGGCCTGTGGCATTACGGTTCTTAGAAACTTCGGTGGCCCCTGGTGGCATAACAGGGGCTCTTGGAGATCATGCCCTCACTGTGTCTGTCTTACACTTTGCTGCTTCTCTTTGGGTAAGCAGCAGGAATTGTAGATATTAAATTATTAATTTTATACCCTGCTTAAGTCTTCTTTTT
>CM042163.1:11471572-11499072 GCA_023376005.1 Doryteuthis pealeii
AAAGAGAGAGATAAAAGTTATTTTTTTCGATTTCAGGGTGCTCATTTCCCGTATAAGTTTATCGTAAATTGAACCCCTTATCGGAACCGCTAAAAAGAAAATTTTATTTATTTATTTATTTTTCCTTCAATGGATTATTATCGATTACACACCAATCTATCAGATTTTTTTAAAATTCTTGAAAGTTCTTTTTTTTTGAGTTTTCAGGGGTGCTCATTGCCCCGTATAAGTTTATAGTAAATCGAACCCCCATATCGGAACCGCTCGAAAGGAAACTGGCGCAAATGTGTCAAAGTTAGGGTGGCCCAGAAAAAACAGAACCCAAATTATTTATTTATTTTCCCATTAAACTTACCTTAAACCCCAACCCAACACCAACCCAAATCCTAACCCTAACCCCAAATCCTAACCCTAACCCCAAACCCTAACCCCCCTACTTGAATTTAACAGTTTTATTACAAAATTTGTGGGTTCTGTTTTTTCTGTGTCACCTTAATTTTGACACCTTAGTGCAAATTCAGCCCAACTGTTAAGATAGAGCGGTTCCGATATGGAGGTTCGATTTACTATAAACTTATACGGGGAAATGAGCACCCCTGAAAACTCGAAAAATAAAGAACTTTTTAGAATTTTTTTTTACAATCTGATATATTGGTGTGTAAACGATAATAATCCATTGAAGAAAAAGAAAAGAAATTACAAAGAAAATTTTTTTTTTCAGCGGTTCCGATATGGGTGATCGGTTTATGATAAAACTTATACGGGGAAATGAGCACTCCTGAAAACTCGAAAAATAAACAACTTTTTAAAAATTTTTTTTTACAATCGGATAGATTGGTGTGCAATCAATAATGATCTGTTGAAAAAAAAATAATTAAAAACGAAAATTTTAGAGGGCGTGGGGTTCCAAAAGTTTAGGTACGCCAAATTAAGTCACCACTTTTTTCTCTCTCTTTCTTTTTTTAATAAAAACCGCCAGAAATGGTCTTTCGAATTTATCTCTGCTGAACTTGAAAAACGGTCGGAAAATTAGGGTGACCCAGAAAAACAAAACCCACAAAATTTGTAATAAAACTGTTAATTTTAACTAGGGGGGTTTAGGTTGAGGTTGGGGTTTAATGGGAAAATAAATAATTTGGGTTCTGTTTTTTCTGGGTCACCTATATACAGGGTGACCCAGAAAAAAAAGTAACCCAAAATTTTGTAATAAAACTTAATTTTAACTAAGGGGGGTTTAGGGGGGTAGGGTTAGGGTTGAAGTTTAGAGTTAGTTTAATGGGAAAATAAATAATTTGGGTTCTGTTTTGTTTTTTGTTTTTTTGTTTTTTTGGGGTCACCCTAATTTTCCCGACCGTTTTTCAAGTTCAGCCCTTATCTCGAGATTTCTTTTAATCATTTAATAACATTTTTTTTTAAACTTTAGGAATCACTTTAATTCATTCATATCAGTGTCGTCTCGAATATAACATTTATTTATATTTAAGTTTTATCGTAAACCGATCACCCATATCGGAACCGCTGAAAAAAAAATTTTCTTTGTAATTTCTTTTCTTTTTCTTAAATGGATTATTATCGTTTACACACCAATATATCAGATTGTAAAAAAAAATTCTAAAAAGTTCTTTATTTTTCGAGTTTTCAGGGGTGCTCATTTCCCCGTATAAGTTTATAGTAAATCGAACCTCCATATCGGAACCGCTCTATCTTAACAGTTGGGCTGAATTTGCACTAAGGTGTCAAAATTAAGGTGACACAGAAAAAACAGAACCCACAAATTTTGTAATAAAACTGTTAAATTCAAGTAGGGGGGTTAGGGTTTGGGGTTAGGGTTAGGATTTGGGGTTAGGGTTAGGATTTGGGGTTGGTGTTGGGGTTGGGGTTTAAGGTAAGTTTAATGGGAAAATAAATAAATAATTTGGGTTCTGTTTTTTCTGGGCCACCCTAACTTTGATACATTTGCGCCAGTTTCCTTTCGAGCGGTTCCGATATGGGGGTTCGATTTACTATAAACTTATACGGGGCAATGAGCACCCCTGAAAACTCAAAAAAAAGAACTTTCAAGAATTTTTTTAAAAATCTGATAGATTGGTGTGTAATCGATAATAATCCATTGAACGAAAAATAAATAAATAAATAAAATTTTCTTTTTAGCGGTTCCGATAAGGGGGTTCAATTTACGATAAACTTATACGGGAAACTGAGCACTCCTGAAAACTCGAAAAATAAATAACTTCTTTGAATTTTTTTTTTACAGTCTGATAGATTGGTGTGCAATCGATAATAATCCATTGAAAGAAGAAAAAAAATTAAAAACAAAAATTTTAGAGGGGTGTTCCAAAAGTTCAGGTCCGCCCTTAATTTAAAAAAAAAATCTGCCTATTTATTTATCATTAGAATTATGATAAATTAAAGAACACATTTTCTCATTCAAGTTACGTACATTAGAATCATTTTTATTTTATGTTTAAGGTAAGAACATATCATATACTGTTTTGTTTATATACGAAATGTTAACTACATCGTATTTTTATTATAATTTTTGTTTTGTTTTTATTACAATACGAATACAACTATGTTTACTTAGTTATGAAATAAGTAGTTATAATTTAACTACCTATTTTTGTAAAATGCTTTTCTTTCTAAAATTCTTTTGTTTTTAATTTTTTCGTATATATACAAAGTTGAGTTATATTATATTTATTAAATAAACGAAATAAAATTTATTAAACAATAATAAGCGCTTATTATTTATTTAATAAATAATAAGCGCTTATTATTGTTTTTTACTTCGCTCTTTCTTACCAAATAAATATTTGTATGACAGATTATTTCATTTCTTTTCTAACTAAATTAATATTTTAAAGACAGGAATAAAAGATTGCGATATGAATAAGATTTGATTTTTCGTTAAAACATACTTTTTTCTAACTCGCTACAAAAAATAATTCAATTGATAAAGACTCGTACAAATTATAAATTGAGCAAGATTATTTTCTCTTCTTTTCACGAAAAGTTTCACTGAAACTCCAGTTTGAAAATAATAATAGTATTTGGGGACAATTTTAAATTCAGTTTTTAATTGCTTGATAAGTTAGAAATACATTGTAATTTATTTCTTTGAATTTTTTCTACATGACAATTCAAATCTAGTTCTTAACGATAAAGAGAATGCAACATCTATTTCTGCTTACATTTTAAAACGTTTTCATTAATTCTCTAAACTATTAAGACTTTTTTTAAAACCATTAGTATTAATTACAAAACAACTCGTTTTATCATTTTTTTTTAATTTACATTTATACAACCCTATACTGGTGACTGATTTTTATTGACATTTAAAATCTTATTTTAAAAAAATGTAACCGTAAACTTGTGTTTTGAAACAATTTTCATTTTTCTACAATTTTTTGTGCATGACAACAATTTAAATTAAGTGAGTGTACATTGTACAATAAAAGTTAGTTTCAAAAACATACGATAAATATAAATAAATATTTAGAAAGATTATAAAAAAACGAATTTATTTTACGTTAAAATTTAGTTTGTCGCTAACATTTTCATTCTTTCTTTCTTTCTTTCTGCTGCTAAAACAGCCAGGCGAGTCGCTAACATTTTCGTTGTTTCTTTCTTTCTTTCTTTCTGCTGATAAACAGTCAGGCGAGTCCCTGCTGATATACCAAGCATTAGCAGCAGCAGCAGCTATGCTATGGCTTTCGAAAAATTGTTTGATTTTTGTTTGATTAATTAATTATATCCCTCAATCAGTAAAAATCAATAACCAAATTTGGAGTGTTTCTTAGTTAGAACGATATCAATGTGTATGCAAGATTTTAAATCAGAGTGACCTCCCGTTTTGGAGTTATACGTCGACACGTACATACCAAAATCTCTCTTTTATATATTAGATGTATATATATATATATATATATGTATATATATATATATGTATATATGTATATTTATATATATATGTATGTATATATGTATATTTATATATATATTATATATATATATATATATATATATATATATATATATATATATATATATATATATATATATATATTATTTTATCTCTTAGATATTTCCTATTCGGAAACAGTGTTAAAATCAATTCACAAATATATTAACATTAAAAATAAATGTCTATATTCCAATTTATGTCTAAAAAACACTTTTACATACACTTGCTTTCTTCTTGCAAAAAGAAATTCAATTATAAAATCTTACTTACCCCTCAAACCAAATGCTGATGCTGGAGATAAAAAAAAGACTTTGAGTAAATTGCATAATATGTATCAACAAATTGATTTGAGAAATATGTAGACGATACAATAGTGAAAAATATTGTTTCATTGCAATACTCAAAACTAAAAGTATATTGTTACGGTCATGTAGTACTTTTGAAGTGGAAAATCTGATTAACACAAGATTCCATAATTCTGCGTAGTTTTTTTTTTGTTTATATAAGTTAACATTAGGTATACCGAATTTGTCCAAACATCCGTATTTATTTTTCAATAAAATTTTGAGAAAAAAAAAAAAAAAAAAAAAAAAACAGGGATTTACCCGATTTTATTGAAATTTTCAGTGCTGATTTAACAATAAATCAATTTATAATGCATTAGTTATTTTATTTCAAAACTTTCTGATTTTTTTCAGGTCACTTAACTTTTACCCCCCTTGTTTTGGGGTGCAAAATATCGGTGTGGTATAAATGTGATTGATACTATTTTCTGGATAAATAAAAAGACAAAACCCCAAGGTGGAAATAGAAGAAAAAATTTTTTTTTTAAGAATCTCTTCGGATAGAAAATAAGTACCGAAAATTGGAAAATAAAATGAACATAAAAACTAAAAAAATAATTTTGGGAGATATTTTTTTTTACTCATTTCGATAATTAGGTACTTGGCTATTATTCTATAAAAGAAAAATATACATCAATATCTGTTCCGTTTAAAATGGGGGTGCTAAAGTTCCAATACAGTTTTCGACTAAAAAATATAGGGGATTGATATTAATGTAAAATAATTATTGAAAAAATATTTTTTTCGAATCTAATAATATGACATTTTAAATGTTTCTGCTCATATTCTAAATGAAGTAAATATTAATATAAATATATTAATTTATCCAAGCACAAATACTTAATTAAAGTTTTGAAATAAAATAACTGATGCATTATAAAATTCATTAATTGATAAATCAATACTGAGAATTTTCAAACAGCATTCGGGCCGAACATGATCACAATTGACCGAAAAATAGTTTTAAATGTATTAAAAATAAATTGAATGTGTAATATTTTTTGCTTTTTTATTGATGCTTATTATGTGACTACTTTTCGACTTAAACAAAAATTTGACTTTTAAAAATTTCGATTTAATTAATCTTAAATCTTTTTTAAAATTCGTAGCAGCGAATTTTTGGGTATATCTAGTTAACATTTTTGCACCTTTGAAGTCGAAAGTAGGATTCCATACGTAGTTTTCTATTGTGTATGTAAATGACACGTAGTACATAAATAATGAGAATGGAATCACCTGTTTTACCTATCGATAATATTTGTTCTTGTTTTTGTTCAGTGTGGCAGTCGCTCAAAGAGTGGGATTGGTTCTGTGCAAAGCCTTTTCTCATTTCAAAAGATTCAGGCACAGACATTGTTTGATATGCAAGGAGGTGTCATACTGTATCTCGGCGAAATGGACCCATAAATTACCATGTGCTCCCTGGAATGTGGAATTACTTGTCGAACTCAGGAACCTTTGTTTCCAACTAGGGAGCCTTCATGAAACTTAAAAAGTATATCTGTATTATATAGATTTTTCAGACTGTTGTCCTTATTTTATTGTATATATACACAACTTTTCGGCTGATCTAGCCTTCATCATCCTTTAGATATTTCTTGTCAAAGTCAGGAATTTTGGGGCCAAACTCATGGACCTTTGAACCAAACTCTTTATTCAATCCATTAGGATAGATTGTCCTCAATCCGTTAACCATAACTGGGTACATGTGTTAAGCTATGTTAAGTATTTTTTATGAAAAATAACATTTTTTTTTGCAATGAAAATTATAAAAGAAAATATTCAACTAACCAGTAATTGCAGGTTCATCATTTCCGTTGCTTGTCCATTCTTCCTGAAAATAAAAATTTTAAACTAATAAATAAATAATAGCAAAAATTAGTCAATCTCTAACCTTATCTGATTACGTGGAAGTAGGAATGATTCGACTGATGATAGCACTCAGCTTGCAAATGATCAAATATAAATCACATCAAAATGGACCGACTTCATTCAAGACGTATCAAGACTATATTTAAGCTGAGTGATCAATGATTGTTTCCTAAAGGATTTTTCCTATTTAGTTTAATGACACAATATACATACTAAAATATTCCTTAGTTCTGGGTTTGAGTTATGTTTGAAAAAATTCCATTTCAATGAATTATGTATATATGTGTATATATATCTAATTCATTGTGTTTTTTTGTTGTTGTTTTTTTTAATTAAAGAAATTATGGTATGAAGAAAAGAGACTATATTATTATGCTCTCTCAAAAGTAGATACCGACAAGTTAATTTTTAAAATACATATTCTCATTTCAATTTTTAATACAATTTTTCTTCATTGAATTTTCCGAAACTAAGTCTTTAAGAATATTTCTACATAATTTAATCTAATGAATTACTTCCGAAAATGAAATTAATGATTAATTTTTATTAATAATATTATCATGATGTGATAATTATCTGATTTTAAAAGTTTTAAAAACCATAGTATTTTTGTTGCAATATTTTTCCTTACTATGAAACACCCGTTTGGGGTATTCCCCGTGCGTAATGGCTAACGTGCTGGACTGTTACATTGTAGTAAGTGAGTTCGAACTCCAGTCACTTTGTTACGTTTACTTTCGGACTAATACTCTTGGGAAAGATATGGACACCCTCATCCTACCAGCTGCGGGTTAAATAGTATTCATGCTGTTTTCATTAAATAATCCATGAAGGTTGATATGCCATTACACAAAGAAAACTAAAAACAAACAAAAGACAGGGAAAAGGGAAATATATATTAACCCTTAAAGGGAAATATCTATTGACCCTTAAAGGGAAATACATATTGACCCTTAGTTTATTTGGGTATAAGATCATTCTTCAGAAGAAGTCCTTAATTTCGCATAATGATTACTCGAATATTTTTGTATGCTAGATAAGCTGGTGACCGTGAAAAGTTATTACCATGCTAAATTTGGTATTTTTGAAAATTGAATATCTTCTATTATTATACTAAAGCTGAGCAAATCCAACTTTGCCAGCTAAAGGCTTTTTTCTATGTATACTAATGATATAAAAACCATCTCAGAATATTATCTTATCATAAATCTAATCATTGTTTGAAAAAAATCTTTGCTTCTAATTATCGTAATTTACAATTAAGTCAAGGCCACCAATCTCTGTCATAAGTATAGTTTATTTCTCTCACCCTCTCTCAATACATGTAGAATAGAGGAGAGAATGAGGAGAGTAAAACATTACCCTGCTTGAAAAAAATATTTGGTTGACTGCTGTCTCTATGTATATATCTTTCTCTTTTTATTATCTACATAGTGTTTATGTAGATAATAAAAAGAGTAGCTACTGGCAAAATGAGCCTAAAATGCGTTTTTGACAAAATGACTTTAGCTCCCCCCCCCTCTACAGAAAATAATTTACCAAAAATCAGGGAATTATCGGATTTTAATGAAATTTTCAGTGTTTATTTATCAATGCATGATTTTTATAATGCATTATTTATTTTATTTCAAAACTTTCTCATTTTTTTTCAGGTCACTTCATTTTGACCCCCCCCCCCTTATGTTGGGGGCGTAACATTTTTGCAAGTTGGTCATTTTCTGTGCTAATTACAGTATAAATAAAGAGATAAAAGACCAAAGTTATGAATAGAAACAACAACAAATTTTTTTACGATGGCTTTTCTATGAGAAAATAAGTACCGAAAATCGAAAAATAAAATATAAAAAAACAATAAATAATTAGTTTTTGGAGATTACTTTTTTACTCATTTCGATAATTATTTAATTATCTTATAAAAGAAAAATTATACATCGATATTTTTTTTCTGCTCAAAAAGGGGGCTAAATTTAACATTTTAAACTTAACATCAGGGTTTTCATATTTTAAATGAATTTTATATATTAATTATTCATAGCAAAAAAAATTAAATTAAAGTTTTGAAATAAAATAACTGATGTGTTATAAAATTCATTAATTGATAAATCAATACTGAGAATTTCATTAAAATCGGATAATTCCCTGATTTTTGGTAATTTTTTTGCAATCGCTAAAGTTATATTAAATTTGTAAAAAAGCCATTTTAAACAAGCGTCTCAGACCGAAAGCGATAGAAATTGACCGAAAAATCGTTTTAGATGTTTTTAAAAAAAATGTATATGTAATGATATTTTTCTTTTTTAATGATGATCATTATGTTACTACTTATCATTTTAGACAAAAGTTTGACCTTAAATAATTGATTTAATTAATTTTGATTCATTTTTAAAACAAAAGATAAGTCGAATTATGAGCCATCCTACTATTATATAAAAGAAAAATATACATCAATATTTGTTCTGTTCAAAAGGAAGGGGTCCTAAATTTTCAATATAGTGTTTCTAAAAAAATTATTAGATAACAATAATAAACTAAAGTAGTTATTAAATAGATATTTGTTTTTAGAATCTAAAAATAGGAAATGTGAAACTTAAAATTAGGTATTTCATATTAAATATTAATTTACCATAGCAAAAATACCTAATTAAGTCAGAAAGTTTTGAAATGAAATAACTGATACATTATAAAATTAATTTATTGATAAATCTACACTGAAAATTTCATTAAAATTGGAAAATTCCCTGATTTTATTTTACATTATTGTAATTTTTTAACAATATAACCCGAGCTCAATGGGTGACCAGCGGGTCACGTGTTTTCTAGTATATATATATATATATATATATATATATATATATATATATATATATAATAAAAAAAGAAAGTCTTATAAAAAAAGAAAGTTCGCAAAATAGATTGTTTTTTGTTTTTTAATTTTATTATTATTTTACATTTGCAACACGTGTTTCAGATCTTCTGATATCTTCTTCGGGTATCAATTAACCATATTCTATAAATTCTAATTAACCATATTATATAATGAATATATAATGAAATATTTTTTTCAACTGACGAAGAAATTACAATGAATCTCTTAGCGTGGCGTAGATAATACTCATTCCCAAAAATCCGAAAGAAAGTCCGAACTTGCAATTATTTTCCTTGTGGGTCATTTTGAATTTTCATAACCGACAAAAAGTCGATTTTTTAAACAAATTCTATAGAAATTTAAACAAGTTCTTTTATTTTATTACAATTCAGTAAACTTTGATATTTTCAGTGTGTGTGTGTGTGTGTGTGTGTGTGTGTGTGTGTGTGTGAATAGTGCAGAAAGAATAATATTTTCTTGAAAACTTTTTTTCCATTCGAAAGAAAAAATATTAAACAAACTCCCGATGATTTAAAAAAAAAAATTTAACCTCAGGAAAATAATGAAAATTATGATTGAAAAACAATGTTTTCATTTTTGCACTTTAAATCAACTGAAATTTAACGTAGCTACCAACAAGTTACGATAAGAGTTTTTTTTTTTTTTTTTAATTCTATGAAAAATCAATTAATAGTCTAATTTTCACGAAAATTTCCATAAATGTTTACCTTTGAATGCAAATACATCTGGAATAGTTTTTTTCCCAAAATATATTAGAGGAAATATTTTACAATGTCTATCCCCCCTATTTTATTTCATGAGATAAAAAAATGGCCTGTCAGAAAACCTTTTTACTTTTTTTCTATAAAGATAAGAGTCTGAATAACTTTTTTTTATAAAAGCAATTGTATAACATACAACGAAGTAGGATGTTTTTAGAAAAAAAATAATGAAATCGGAATTAAAAAGTGCAAAAAAATGTCATAATATTATTATTTGAAAACCTTTTTTTGCTTTTTTAATTGGTATGTACTAAATTCTATTAAATTATTTAAAAAAATGTTTTCATTAATTTTTAAGAGATTTTCAATCTTTTGTGTGCTTGAATATTTTTTTCTGCGTGAAATAAATTAAATAATTTTTTTTTCTGCGTGAAAATATGAATTTTAGAACTCAGTGGAACTAACAATCGGCCCGATCCACGCTATATTAATATATTTAAAAGAATTTGTAGTTTTTATTGTTGAATAGTAATGTGTGATTCTTAGAATATACAGAAGAGAGCAAAACTGCTTTGTTTTATTTTTATACAAAGAGACGAGACGCTTCCCAGTAACTAGCTATGTGCAAAATATCGCTGGCTCTATAAAAGGGTGATTACAGGAAATTCTTCTAAAAATCATATAAAATAAACTAACTATCCGATTTTAATAAAACGTTTGGTATATGAAGTAACAAAAGACGAACTTTTATTGTAAATAAAAGAGAAATAAAAACTGGGTTTTGGGGAAAACTGTTGTTGTTTTCACTGTGTTCTGGGTACATAAGTCAATAAGTTCGAATCCGTGACGCGTGTATAATTATACTCTGTAAAAGAAAACTCAAACAAACAGCGTTTGAAGAAATTTATTATTTTATTTGGAAACAAATAATTATCCCGTTTATATCCAGAAAGCAGATATTACCGTTCAGTTAAAATTTTATCATAAATAATTTCTAACATTGTAATTCTGATTTTCCCAACTTTCTTTTTCAATAATATTAAGAGTTAAATCGTGAGGCATCAAGGAAATGCTAAATTAGTAATTTGTTTTTGCTTCAGAAAATAATTTTTATATGTATAGTCCTCCATACTAAGAAAAGGTGCACACGTCAATATGCGATAACTGTCAACAAAGATTAAGAATTTGCGGGAATTTACGGGAATTTACTTTTAGATGCAAAAATTTAGGTTTTATGTAAGAGAAATTTGTTTTTTCTTTTTTTATAACACATAAACTTGGAATTGTTCTTTATATTAAACGTAAAAGAAAACATTAAAAAGTTAATTTTCCATTTTTTATTGACGTTTCAAAATATTTTTAACAATTAAGCGGGCATTTTGAAAGACCGCATTTTGCACGTCCCTACCAGTAACTATTGTTTGTTTTTCTTAGCGTAAAAAATATTTTTCAACTTTTTCGACCTATTAGAATAAAAAAGGAAGTATATATTGATTATTCTATCAGTTTTTCTCTTAGAAGAAATATTCAAATTTTCATTTCATTTCATTTTCGATTTTAAAAATTAATACCAAAACCGAAGACATTTTTTTAAAGTCAATTTCACTGTGAAGATAACGATGTAATTTTTCCCACTCGGGAATTTGAATTAACTGTTTTTCTTTATAACAACCCTGTATGATGTTTAATTGTTTTTTACGAGATTTTTTTATAAACAAAGTTACCTTTTTGGTGATACCTACCGGTCATGGACAGGTACTTTAGCAAGTATATATATATATATATATATATATATATATATATATATAATATATATATAGATTTTTGGATGTTTGTTTATTTAGAAACGTTGCTGAACAAAGTATATATTAAATTTTTACTTGAAGGCACTTACAACGAATGTATCGCATAAAATTCGATACTTTTTCTTATAGAAAATGAACTTGACAAGTGTAATCCCAGCAAAGGATGGCTAGATGTGTAGAATACCGTACAGACTGTTTCGACTTTATTACGTCTCATCAGCGGTATATACTAACGATTTCCCTCCGACAGAAATCGAAACCGGGACTTCAGCAGACACAGTGAAACACTATCGCCTCGTCCACAGTACACAGCTGATCATCCTAGCGAAATTAAGCTTGTCAAATGATACTACACGCCTCTCGATACATTCGTTGTAAGTGCCTTCAAGTAAAAATTTAATATATACTTTGTTCAGCAATGTTTCTAAATAAACAAACATCCAAAAATCTTATTCACTTCGCCGAAGGGCATACGGTCTGTTTGTTGTTATTATTCTCTCAATAACGCCCCCTTACCTATTATGGTAGAGGCGTGTAGTATCATTTGACAAGCTTAATTTCGCTAGGATGGTCAGCTGTGTACTGTAGCCGAGGCGATAAAGTGTTTCACTAGTGTTTCACTGATTTATCAATGAATGAATTCTATAATGCATTATTTATTTTATTTCAAAACTTTGAAATTTTTTGAAAATGCATGTTCTGTTTTAAAAATAAAAATAAAATATCGTTTTGGTCGAAACAAGCTTGTCAGCAATCACATATCAAATATCATATGTTTTTTTTCAAAATGTTATATTTCATACTGTCGGATTAATTTCCATATATTTTTCATATTTGTCAAATGAAAAAACATTATATCTGGAATTTTACACCTTGAAGACTTTCATATATAAATCTACGGACTTCAACACCACTAGTAAATTTTGGAAACCTAACATCTTTCTACAAATTACCATGTGGACTTGTATATTGTTAACAGCTGAAATATATATACTATACTATTTTGATACCCACTTTACATTTTTTATATATTTTTACAATTTTTACAATAAACTCTTTTGAGTTTTACCTTGAACTATAATGCTTCTGATTTTTAATTAAAAAAATAAAAATAAAATAAAATAAAATAAAATAAAATTTATTTTATTTTTATTTTTAAAACAGAACATGCATTTTCAAAAAATTTTTCAGCGGTTGATATCAGCGTTCGTTTTGTAAACAGTCTTTTTAACGGATATTTTCTTCTCGTCTATGTCGCTCTTTGATGAAGACCAACTTATCGTTTTGGTCGAAACAAGCTTGTCAGCAATCACATAACAAACATCATATGTTTTTTCAAAATGTTATATTTCATATATATATATATATATATATATATATATATATATATTGAGTACTAGCCAAAGTACCCGGTCCATGTCCGGACTATAAAAGAATTAGGAACACCAGAGAGGGAGTGAGAAAGAGAAAACGGGACTAAGAGAGAGAATATGATTTATCAATTTTTTTAAAAAAGAGAGGAAAATGATTAATCAAATGAAAAAATCGCTGATAATACAATGTTTTGTTATTTTAGAAAATATTTTTCTTTTTGTTTATATTTAAAATATCCCTTTTGATATTGTATTCCTAAACCTAATATTAATATATATATATTTGATAATATTATGATATATATATATATATATATATATATATATATATATATATATATATATATATATATATATATACAATTTAACGATTTTATTGATGATCTTTTCAAGTTTTCTGGCCAACGTTTTTTTTAATATTTGGATGGAATTCGTGAATTAGTCCACCGAAGTTCATAGCCCGAGTACTTTCGCACTTCGAAGTGCCACCATCTGGGGTGATGTGTTCCATTTTTTTTTTAAGTATATTAATGGATGTGGAAGTGCCGAAAGTATTCGGGATATGAACTTCGGTGGACTAATCCACGAATTCCATCCAAATATTTAAAACGTTGGCCAGAAAACTTGAAAAGATCATGAATGAAATCGTTAAACAGAAGACATCTGTTTTGTTTAATTCTACATGTATAATTGAAAGAATGCTGCCTAAACACACACACACACACACACACACACACACACACACACATATATATATATATATATATACATATACATACATATATATATATATATATATATATATATATATATATATATATATATATATATAGAGAGAGAGAGAGAGAGAGAGAGAGAGAGAGAGATATAAAGTGTCAGGCAAAATGATCTGACACTTTTGTAGGTCAAATAAAAGGTAAATAAAGTAGAGAAACAAACAAGTGTTTTTATTTTCGAAAAGTACATATAATGCCATTTTGTGTTGTTTCTTTATAATGCCATTGTTTTTCGTTTCTTTTTCAGTTGCTGCCATGAATTGGACTGGTGAGCATCGCGCTTTCATTGTGGAAACGTTTATCAAAACAAAAGAATCTGTAACTGCAACACATAGAGCGTTCCGTTTGCACTTCAATCTTGGTAGACATGATCCCGTACCAGCTCGAAACACGATCTTGTTATGGGTTACCAACTTCAGAGCTACTGGAACTGAATTGAAACGAAAATCAACCGGCTGCTCTCGCACTGCCAGAACTCCAGAAAATGTACTTTTCAAAAATAAAAACACGTTTTTGTTTCTTTACTTCATTTGCATTTTATTAAACCTATAAATGTGTCAGATCATTTTGCCTGACCCTGTATATATATATATATATATATATATATATATATATATATATATATATATAAAGAATTTTTTTTCAATTAACGAAGAAATTACAATGAATATCTTACCGACGCATAATTCACTGCCACACCATAGCCATGAACTGAGAGTGCGGTTTTCTTTACCTTGTCGGGCATTTTGAAATAGGTTGACACAGGCAATAAGTTTTTCACCAACTGATAAACTAGACTGAAGTTCTTTTATCTTATAACAATTCAGTGAAATTTAATACTTTCATTTTGTGCGAGTATGTGTGTGTGTGTGTGTGTGTGTGTGTGTGTGTGTGTGTATGTGTGTGTTTGAGTGAATAGTGAGGGTTGTCAATCCTAAAAATCATTTGATTGGCTGACAGTAAAACTGTACAGGTTTTTACATTTCCAAAAATATAAATTGAAACAAATTTCTTGGAAATGTACAAGAAGAAAATACTTTTACTTTTATTTTGTTTACTTATGTTCATATATTTTCAATTTTTTAAATGTTCTTGCCATCGATTTTAGAAAATAAGTAAATGAAAATAACTGGACAAGCATAAAAAAGATAAAATTCACATTTTCTATAAACTATCCCCTAAATGTCATTCTCTACAAAATCATGTTTTTTTCATCACATGATCTATTATTCAATACACCAAAGGGCACTAAATGAAATAGTTATTTAAATAGTTTGAAGTTAGCGAATAGGAGAGGGATCGGTTCAACTGAAGATCCGAAGAGCACAGAAAAAAAGTTATCGGCTTGACCAAGAAGGCAATAACCAAGGACAATAAAGCGTTTTTAAAAAAACACTGTCATTCAGTACAATTATTCCAGCGAGTTTTTCATTAGTCCAAACACATCTTGAAATACTCATTTCATATGCTGTGAGACTGGGGTTGTCTTTTACTTTCGTCCATTAATCAAATCGTAAAACTTAGATTAATCTATCTATCTTGATAGATAAATATATAGATGAATAGATATATAGCTATTTCAATCTCATCATACCTATTTCAATGTGGTTATACCTATCAATCTATCCAACTGTCTGTCTATCTATGTATATTTACTTATCGATCTCGGGAGGATCCATGTAATCGAGAGACTTCAGAGAATATATATATATATATATATCTTATTATAATGGAGATTGCGTGTTTTTCTATCTGTAACCGAAACATTATTACTAATCAAGTCACAATTAACATATTTATTTACATCACTTCCTTCATGCTTTTATTTATATTTAAACCTCAATTATTAATAAAAGTGCTTCACCTTTTTATTAGCGTTGTCCATATCTACATACTAATAACATGCTATTGTATTTATATATACAAAAAATAGCGGTCTGCAGTGTGAATGGGAAGGCTAATTTGCATATTGATATTAAAAATGTGATTTTATTAAATATGTGCTTAGTATTATTGATTTTTAGCTGTTTGGTTTTATTTTAATGAATATAAGCAAAAATCTCTTCCATGAATTTTAAATGAAATCCATTAACAAGAAAAAATAAGTGTAATTTTATTTTTTATTTCCTAATTTAACTAAATAGTTAAATAAGTAAAATTCAGCAATGAAAGACGGCAGTGATGGAAGAGTAAGTTTCATTTCTATTTTTCTATTATAACCCCACTCTGTTACATATCTTTTTATCTGCATTCTTATTAGACTTTCTAATTTAATACGATATTTCATTACATTAAACTTAAATACTTGCACCCGGAGGGTGCATATATTTGCTAGTATATATATATATATATATATATTAGGGAGATTATGTGCTTAATACGGCCACCAGCCCCCTATCATACAAACCACCCGAGTAAGAAGTAAAACACACGCTGGACGTCCTGCTGTGGAAACCAGCACACGGACATGGTAGTGCGGGTCTTCAAGCAAGGACCTACATAGACCAACTCTGGGAAGATAGTGGATGCTGCGCAGGGAACCTGCCAGGGACAATGAGTGATAGGGACGGTTGGGGAAAGGTTGTCATGGATATCCGTATTGCTGGCGCCACATGATACTGCTGCTGATGATGATATCTGTTTAATGTTATTCGTATTCGTTAAAACCTCTTGAGAAACAATTAAACCAGAAGACCGAGAGGTACCAAGTCACCTCAGCTCTCTCTCTCTCTCTCTCTCTATATATATATATATATATATATATATATAGGTTTGGGGGTTGATTTTGAAGGCTATCACAACGCAAGTGTAAAGAAAAAATATAATAAGGTAACAATGGTGTTGTTTGTTAATCTGTAATTTATTCTTGATATTTCGAGATAAAATCTCTTTTTCAGAAGAACACTGGAACTGAAGTCGTTGTTGTCTTGTTATGACATTTCTAGTTAAAATTAACTAGAAATGCCATAACAAAACAACAACGACTTCAGTTCCAGTGTTCTTCTGAAAAAGAGATTTTATCTCGAAATATCAAGAATTGTCTGCATTGTGATAGCCTTCAAAATCAACCTCCAAACCAATATATACACAATGCTTCAAGCAAATTATGAAACTCTCTCTTATATATATATATATATATATATATATATATATATATATATGTGTGTGTGTGTGTGTGTGTGTGTGTGTGTGTGTGTGTGTACACATATATATGTATATATGTGTGCGTGTGTGTGTATACATATATATGTATATATATATATGTGTGTGTGTGTGTGTGTGTGTGTATACATATATATGTATATATATATGTGTGTGTGTGTGTGTGTGTGTGTGTGTGGAGAATACTTGAGTGTTTTTGTTATGATAAAATATGTTTAAATTTATTTCGATTTCATAATAGGCGCAACACAGGTTTTGATTTTTGATAACACAATTTTTTTGTGATGAGACTTATATATAATAAATTTTAGGGTAGATGGTGAGGGAAATAAATCAGAGACCCAAAATAAAACATACCTATTTAAGCTTGACATGGGTTTATAAAATAGAAACAAAAATTAAAACCAAATTGCGGACTTAATATAAAATCAAGAACAATTATATATATATATATATATATATATATATATATATATATATATATATATATATAGAGAGAGAGAGAGAGAGAGAGAGAGAGAGAGAGAGAGGGGGGGGGAGAGGTAAAAGGATATGAAAACACACAATGCTGTATTTTATATCATATTCTTATACTTTTATATCATATTCATATACTTTCATTTTAACAGCATTGTGTGTTTTTATATACTTACACCGTCGGATTCATTTCCTTACTCTTAACTTACTAATATATATATATATATATATATATATATATATATATATATATATATATATACTGAGAGGGAGAGAGAGAGGTGGCGAGGGGGCTTATTTAGCCTTAGCAATCTATGCAGAAGAACAGTAGTGCTACTATTTAACCCATACCTAGAAGTGTTTCATAACTTTCACATGAGAGTAAGTCCGTAAATGAACGTGATAGTATGATTGGAGTTCGAACTCGCTCATTACGATGTCGCAGTCCAGCATCTTTAACGACTATGCTACGACGATACTAGCCCAGATCAAAAAGATTCCAAAATATACAATATTTTATTGAGCAAAACTGTATAGTCTTTATATATTTAAGGAAGAAGACATTTTTGCCGTTCAGTTTTTGTCCCTAAATCTGACGCTGTTATTACCCATTAATTGTCAGGTGCCTATTGAAACAAAAAGCCAGATGAATAGGGAAAATCGCGCTAGAAAAATCGTGCATTTTTATCACTGACAATAATTCTTGTCCTGACTCATTAGTCAGATTTAATTGCACTGCATAAAACTGTGAGGTGGAATTTTTTAAGATTAAGCGTTGCATTGTAATTATCCATTTACCGGATCCTCATTCTCTCTTTTGATATAATGAATGACGACCTTTACTCGAAAGAAAGATAAAAATGGGTGAGAGGGAACACGTTATCATCGGCTAAGGATAGCTCAATATAGTTCAAAGTGTAAGACTTTTTATATCTATTTTATTTATCTGTTTTAGTCCAAAGGGAAATATGATAACTTGCAATAAACCGGGAGATTGGACTGATACGATTGTAAAGAGATACATTTGTGCATAAAAACTAAAAAATAAGTAAATCAATACACATGGAACATAAATGCACATATGAATGTATTGATAAGATAAGCAGTACGCACATACACACAATTACACACAAAATTTTTGGGATTGTCTAACTTTAACACAGTCTATAGCTGGACAAAATTTAAGAAAAATTGAAGGTGTTGCATGACAATTTTAAGTTTTTCTGGATGATTTGATCAATTTTAGTGAATAAATTTCACAGTCTTAAGCCGTTAGGCTCGGAATTTATCGCCTATTTATTGTCCAATCTTAAAAATATAAGTATAAGTTTTTATCCATTGAATTATTTTTATAGCGAGTTAGAAAAAAGATATTTTTTATTTTTTGTTATTATTTGTTTTGTTTTTTTTAATATTTAAAAATGTTTATTTTTATTTTTTATTTATTTTATTTTATTTTTATTTTATTTTTATTTCATTTTATCTATTTCATTTTTATTTTTTATTTTTTATTTTTCATTTTATTTTATTTTATTTTATTTTATTTTATTTTATTTTATTTTTTTTATTTCATTTTTATTTTTTATTTTATTTTTACTTTTTATTTTTATTTCTATTTTTATTTTTATTTCTATTTTTTATTTTTTATTATAATAACAAAAAATAATTTTGTTATTATTTGTTTTGTTTTTTTAGAAGCATTGTTGATAAAGTATATATTATTATTTTATATTTTTGCTTGAAGGCAATTACAATGCGTATATCGCATAAAATTCGATAATTACAAAAAATAATCATGAGATTGAATTCTGCCCAACACATATGGGTTATACTATAATAAATTGAGAAAAAAAATGGCCAACAGAAAGTGTGTTGCCCAATGCTTTGATTGAACCTGATTGCAGAGCTACAAATTAGAAAGAAAGAAAGAAAGAAAGAAAGAAAGAAAGAAAGAAAGAATGCTATCAGAGAGAAGAGGGTAATAAGCGAGCAAGCAAGTAAAAGAAAGAGAGACAGAAGAAGAAGAAGAAGAAGAAGAAGAAGAAGAAGAAGAAGAAGAAGAAGAAGAAGAAGAAGAAGAAGAGGATGGAGAAAATAATGAATACTTAGCTGAGAGGAGTGTAGTACTATATAGAAAAAATAATTTTTATTAATCTATAGAGACAAGAGATTTATTTTTAACCCTTTTAAATTCCTGTGTAGCTCTGCTCGTTCAATATAAAAAAAACTGATATTAACTATAATGAATTCTTTGTAGCCAAATCCTTTGAAAGTCATGGGACAAGTTGAGTTATTATTTTGTTTATATTGGCTTTGTCTTTTCCCTACCGAATATTTTGTGTTGGGTTTTAATTTGTGAAAGCTTAACGCATGCGAGTTTTAGCTTCGAACTAATATCCACTAATTATTTTGTTTATATTGGCTTTGTCTTTTCCCTACCGAATATTTTGTGTTGGGTTTTAATTTGTGAAAGCTTAACGCATGCGAGTTTTAGCTTCGAACTAATATCCACTAATTATTTTGTTTATATTGGCTTTGTCTTTTCCCTACCGAATATTATGTGTTGGGTTTTAATTTGTGAAAGCTTAACGCATGCGAGTTTTAGCTTCGAACTAATATCCACTAATTATTTTGTTTATATTGGCTTTGTCTTTTCCATACCGAATATTTTGTGTTGGGTTTTAATTTGTGATAGCAGGTTTTAGCTTCGAACTAATATCCACTAATTATTTTGTTTATATTGGCTTTGTCTTAGATATTGAAAATAAATCTCTCTGTGAATAATAGAAATATATTCTTGAAATAGTCCACAAAAAAGGTTTAAATATACTTCCTCTAGTTTTCTTTCCCTCTCCATCCTTACTCCTCCTTGTCTTTTCTCCCTCCTCCTTTATTTCTTCTTTCCCTCCCCATCCTTACTCCTCCTTATCTTCTCCTCCCACCCCCTCTAAATTCTTTATCACCACTCAACCATATATAAGATCCTCTTTTTATACCTACCCTAGACTTTGCTAAATCATTTACTTTCACAAAAGAAAGTGAATGTATACTTATACATATTCACACACCCTGTGTTCTCTGTGTATTCTTTTTTCCACCCCCAGGATACAACAGTATGTATATGTATATTAATTTTCCTTAAAACATTCCCCTTGGCATTCGACACATTAACTCCAGTGAGTGTTCCATTGATCAGAGCATCTCTGATCCTCCTCTTTTTATATAGTGTGAAGCTGTGCAGTAGTATGTGTATGTATATACACATGAAGTGCTCTTAAAGAAAATCAAGAATGAAGCTGTATTTACCAACACAGAAATGAACCATAAATGAAACATTAATTTGCTTTAAAACATTCCCCTTGGCATTCATTACACTAACTCCATTGATTTTTCTATTCATTGGATAATTTCTCACCCTCCTCCTTTATTTCTTCTTTCCCTCCCCATCCTTACTCCTCCTTATCTTCTCCTCCCACCCCCTCTAAATTCTTTATCACGACAAAACCATATATAAGATCCTCTTTTTATACCTACCCTAGACTTTGCTAAATTATTTACTTTCACAAAAAAAAGTGAATGTATTCTTATAACCTAATACATTTACTTATATCATACTTATGTAAATACTTATAACCTAATACATTTACTTATATCATACTTATGTAATACTTATAACCTAATACATTTACTTATATCATACTTATGTAATACTTATAACCTAATACATTTACTTATATCATACTTATGTAATACTTATAACCTAATACATTTACTTATATCATACTTATGTAATACTTATGTAATACTTATAACCTAATACATGACATATATGATCAACATACGCAAAAAAAAAAAAAAAAAAAAAGAAAGAAAGAAATGGCCAACAGAAAAATGTGTTGTCCAATGCTTTGAATGAACCTGAATGCAGGACTATAAAATACAAATTAGAAAGAAAGAAAGAAAAATGCTAACAGAGAGAGGAGAGTAATAAGCAAGCATAAGAAGAAGAAGAAGAAGAAGAAGAAGAAGAAGAAGAAGAAGAAGAAGAAGAAGAAGAAGAAGAAGAAGAAGAAGAAGAAGAAGAAGAAGAAGAAGAAGAAGAAGAAGAAGAAGAATGAATACTTAGCAGAGAGGAGTGTAGTACTATATAGAAAAATAATTTATTTGATATTAGCTATAATGAATTCTGTGTGGCCAAGTCATTTGAAAGTCCCATGACAATTCAAGCCCTTAGCTCTGACCGTCTGTCTGTATGTCTCTTTTACCGACACGACTTGTAATGAATCGGATGTGAGTCTCTCATTCCATAGCGGTTTAGCACATGTGTGTCCGGTTTTGTCCTTATAAGAGGTGTAATATGCTACGTGCGTGGTCTAGAATGAAAATGGCGACTTCCACTGGTCTATAAGTAGTCCCTATCGACGACCTGCAATCAAAATCTGCATAATACTAAGAAGAATCACTCAAAGCTACTTTTAATCAAGGGAGGTCACTTTAACCTACCCACACAGGTCATCCCACCCCACGTGACCACGGGATGATTTAAAGTGGTCATCTTTGCCCGTATACGTCTGCGACGCGAGAGTTGCCTTGACGGTAGGGGTTCAACTAGATGCTCTGTGTTGTCCTCTGTTGCATCTGTGGCGTTGTCAACCTCCATTTATTGTTCCTCTGGTTTGTTTTTAACGCTGGGCGGTGTGACATTGAAGTCCCCGTCAGTATCCAGGAGGGTGTTGCTCTAAGGGCTCGAGATCCACGGCTGTGTTTATCATTTTCGGTGTGTACCACCGTGGACCGTCAACAACAGGGTATATTTTGCGGAGGAAGCGACGGTTGCGTAGCGTTACCCTATTACTACCATCTACTCGCACCCGGTGCTGCCTGTTACCACACGTCTCCACGACCCTTCCCGTTTTCGTCCATCGACGTGTGTAGTAACCATCCTGGTTCGGGATGTGCACGAAGTCGCCGGCTTGTAGTTCCCGAAGTGGACGGCTGTGTTTATTGTAGAACTGTTTGTTCTGCATGTGCCTTTTGGCCATTGCAACTTCCCTTAGTGCAGTTATCTCCTTCCACTGCTTCCGTATTTGATATTTTTCCCGTAGGATTGAAAGGTGGTCTTTAATCGTCCTGTCGTACAACATTACAGCTGGAGACATGCCCTATTACTACCATCTACTCGCACCCGTGCTGCCTGTTACCACACGTCTCCACGACCCTTCCCGTTTTCGTCCATCGACGTGTGTAGTAACCATCCTGGTTTGGATGTGCACGAAGTCGCCGGCTTGTAGTTCCCGAAGTGGACGGCTGTGTTTATTGTAGAACTGTTTGTTCTGCATGTGCCTTTTGGCCATTGCAACTTCCCTTAGTGCAGTTATCTCCTTCCACTGCTTCCGTATTTGATATTTTTCCCGTAGGATTGAAAGGTGGTCTTTAATCGTCCTGTCGTACAACATTACAGCTGGAGACATGCCCTATTACTACCATCTACTCGCACCCGATGCTGCCTGTTACCACACGTCTCCACGACCATTCCCGTTTCAGTTATCTCCTTCCACTGCTTCCGTATTTGATATTTTTCCCGTAGGATTGAAAGGTGGTCTTTAATCGTCCGGTCGTACAACATTACAGCTGGAGACATGCCCTATTACTACCATCTACTCGCACCCGATGCTGCCTGTTACCACACGTCTCCACGACCATTCCCGTTTCAGTTATCTCCTTCCACTGCTTCCGTATTTGATATTTTTCCCGTAGGATTGAAAGGTGGTCTTTAATCGTCCGGTCGTACAACATTACAGCTGGAGACATGCCCTATTACTACCATCTACTCGCACCCGATGCTGCCTGTTACCACACGTCTCCACGACCATTCCCGTTTCAGTTATCTCCTTCCACTGCTTCCGTATTTGATATTTTTCCCGTAGGATTGAAAGGTGGTCTTTAATCGTCCGGTCGTACAACATTACAGCTGGAGACATGCCCTATTACTACCATCTACTCGCACCCGATGCTGCCTGTTACCACACGTCTCCACGACCATTCCCGTTTCAGTTATCTCCTTCCACTGCTTCCGTATTTGATATTTTTCCCGTAGGATTGAAAGGTGGTCTTTAATCGTCCGGTCGTACAACATTACAGCTGGAGACATGCCCTATTACTACCATCTACTCGCACCCGATGCTGCCTGTTACCACACGTCTCCACGACCATTCCCGTTTCAGTTATCTCCTTCCACTGCTTCCGTATTTGATATTTTTCCCGTAGGATTGAAAGGTGGTCTTTAATCGTCCGGTCGTACAACATTACAGCTGGAGACATGCCCTATTACTACCATCTACTCGCACCCGATGCTGCCTGTTACCACACGTCTCCACGACCATTCCCGTTTCAGTTATCTCCTTCCACTGCTTCCGTATTTGATATTTTTCCCGTAGGATTGAAAGGTGGTCTTTAATCGTCCGGTCGTACAACATTACAGCTGGAGACATGCCCTATTACTACCATCTACTCGCACCCGATGCTGCCTGTTACCACACGTCTCCACGACCATTCCCGTTTCAGTTATCTCCTTCCACTGCTTCCGTATTTGATATTTTTCCCGTAGGATTGAAAGGTGGTCTTTAATCGTCCGGTCGTACAACATTACAGCTGGAGACATGCCCTATTACTACCATCTACTCGCACCCGATGCTGCCTGTTACCACACGTCTCCACGACCATTCCCGTTTCAGTTATCTCCTTCCACTGCTTCCGTATTTGATATTTTTCCCGTAGGATTGAAAGGTGGTCTTTAATCGTCCGGTCGTACAACATTACAGCTGGAGACATGCCCTATTACTACCATCTACTCGCACCCGATGCTGCCTGTTACCACACGTCTCCACGACCATTCCCGTTTCAGTTATCTCCTTCCACTGCTTCCGTATTTGATATTTTTCCCGTAGGATTGAAAGGTGGTCTTTAATCGTCCGGTCGTACAACATTACAGCTGGAGACATGCCCTATTACTACCATCTACTCGCACCCGATGCTGCCTGTTACCACACGTCTCCACGACCATTCCCGTTTCAGTTATCTCCTTCCACTGCTTCCGTATTTGATATTTTTCCCGTAGGATTGAAAGGTGGTCTTTAATCGTCCGGTCGTACAACATTACAGCTGGAGACATGCCCTATTACTACCATCTACTCGCACCCGATGCTGCCTGTTACCACACGTCTCCACGACCATTCCCGTTTCAGTTATCTCCTTCCACTGCTTCCGTATTTGATATTTTTCCCGTAGGATTGAAAGGTGGTCTTTAATCGTCCGGTCGTACAACATTACAGCTGGAGACATGCCCTATTACTACCATCTACTCGCACCCGATGCTGCCTGTTACCACACGTCTCCACGACCATTCCCGTTTCAGTTATCTCCTTCCACTGCTTCCGTATTTGATATTTTTCCCGTAGGATTGAAAGGTGGTCTTTAATCGTCCGGTCGTACAACATTACAGCTGGAGACATGCCCTATTACTACCATCTACTCGCACCCGATGCTGCCTGTTACCACACGTCTCCACGACCATTCCCGTTTCAGTTATCTCCTTCCACTGCTTCCGTATTTGATATTTTTCCCGTAGGATTGAAAGGTGGTCTTTAATCGTCTGGCCGTACAACATTACAGCTGGAGACATGCCGAGGTCCTGAACGGGGGGTGTTGCGATCAGTCAGCACGATCATAACATAACAACCGCAGTTGTCCGTGTTGCCCGACTAACTCTGCTAACTCTGCCCGACTGTTACTTTCAGTTTTCTTAAATCTCGCATCAATCCTAATATATAATTATTATATAGTATGTTAATACATAATTAATATATAATATTTAATCTATTTAATATTTTAAAGAATACTCATAAAACATTTTTTTCTTTAAATTTTTCTTCAATCCTCCTAATATCTTATTATAATAAAGATTGTGTGTTTTTCTGTCTGTAACCGAAACTATATTACAATACAAGTCACAATTCCCTTTGTTATTTACATCACATTTTCCATGACTTTATTTTTATTTAAACCTCAATTATTAATAAAATTGTTTTTCATCATTAAGACTGTTGACCATATCTACATGATATTTTCCACGTACCCCACTTGTACGGGTCAGGCACGAAGGCCCTATTTATGTGGGACCACCCACAAACCGAAGCTCATGGAGTGGCGAGTGAAAAATTGCGTCGATCCCGTCGGCATTCCCCCTCAAGGGGGGGGCGCCTGTCCCTTTAAATCGAGGGGGCAGGGGTTGCCTGGGGGGATGGCCCCCTGGGATCGACGCTGTTAATTATAGCAATGGTCTATAGGCCAAAGCCACTGTTGACCATATCTACATGATATGATATTTTCCACGTACCCCACTTGTACGGGTCAGGCACAAGGCCCTATTAACGTGGGACCACCCACAAACCGAAGCTCATGGGGTGGCGGGTGAAAAATTGCGTCGATCCCGTCGGCATTCCCCCTCAAGGGGGGCGCCTCAGGCAATGGGCAATAAACCCAGCCCTGCCCCTTTAAATCGAGGGGGCAGGTGTTGCCTGGGGGGATGGCCCCCTGGGATCGACGCCGTTAATTATATCAATGGTCCAGAGGCCGAAGCCACTGTTGACCATATCTACATACTAATAACATGCAATTGTATTTATATATACAACAAAATAGCGGTTTACAGTGTGAATGGGAAGGCTAATTTGCATATTGATATTAAAAATTTGATTTTAATAAATATATGCTTAGTATTATTGATTTCTAATTGTTTGGTTTTACTTTATTGAATATGAGCAAAAATCTCGGGGATAAATCTTAAAAGAAATCCATTAGCAAGAAGAAATAACTACAATTTTATTCTTTATTTCCTATTTTAACTAAATAGTTAAATTAGGAAAATTTACCAATGAAAGAAGGGAGTAATGGAAAATGATGGAAGAGTTAGTTTCAAAGTTGTTCTATTTTTCAATCATACCCCCTCTGTTACTAATCTTTTTATCTGCATTCTTATTCAGTTTCATTTGCCTTTCTAATTTAATATGATATATTATTATATTAAAACTTAAATACTTGCACCCGGAGGGTGCATATATTTGCTAGTATAATTTAAGATATTTTTTTTTACTTATTTACTGGTCCATCTAATCTGAAAATATGTAAAAAAAAAATATTTAAAAAAAGAAAGAATATGAATTTGAATGTGACCGTTTTGATTTTGAATTCGACATGGCTTGCAATGTGTACTGGAAGTTAACAGACAATATTGGATACATATACAAGAGAGTAGTTCAAATATTTGTTCTCAGCAGATATTCAACAACAAAAAAAGAAAAGAAGTTACAGTTATTCGCCCATTTCGCCCATTTCATTCATAACATAAAGAAAAAAGAAAAGAGGAGGGAAAAAAAGAGGAAGAGGAAAAAAAAAGATATAACCACACAAAAAAACTTAAGCACGTACATTTCTGATATTTGTCTCTGAAGATGAAGTTTCTTTGAAACCGATAAGACAAAAATAACATCTTTTTGTTTTTATTTTTATACGCATTGTATTTGCCTTCAAATCATTAATATATATATATATATATATATATATATATATATATATATATATATATATATAATGCAATATATAATGAATAGTGAATGAAAAAATGAGAAAAGTATTTGCATGTAAAGGTGCTCAATATTAATAAAGCAGAGCAGATTTATAATCAATGGTGATATTATGATTTCACACTCATAACTTAAAATTTCTTGGTAATCCAATCATCATAATTTTTTTTCTAAATGTTCCAATAACTGGATATTGTCAGATAAACTTACAAATAATTGACTACTTATCTCCAGTCGGACCTTCGACTAAAGATAAAACACCGGATTTTGTCCGTATTAGTAACCTTTCTAATTTTGTTTTGTTTTGTTTTATCGTGGTTTGAGAAAATAATTAGTTAACGAACCAAAAGAAAACAGTTTCTAAGGAAATTGGTCAATCTTATTGTTATTTTTAACCCTTTAAAACTCTAACAATAAAAATTAATAAATAAATTAAAGAATTAAAAGTCATTTTATTCGAATGAAAATCTTAGATTAATTTATACAAATATGTAACCG
>CM042163.1:11504072-11569072 GCA_023376005.1 Doryteuthis pealeii
GAAACGGTTTGCACACTTTCTCTTCTGATGAGCCTATTTCAGTTGTAAACATCGTTTGTTTTTTTCATTATATCTTATTCATATATATATATATATATATATATATATATATATATATATATATATATATATATTCATATATATATATATATAAAATATAAGTTTTGAAAATGCACAATTTTCCAAGATTTTTATATATTAAAAAAAGATGTTATTAACGGATCATCAAACCGATGACACAGAGCGCTAAAATACACAGAATAACACTACAATATAGGCTTCCATATATTTTCATTTATTTTACACGCAAAAGCCCCGTTAATTTCGTGTTGGTTTGTTGCATTTATCTCCCTTGCACTATTTTTTTTTTAACAGAGCTAATTACCAGTAACGTGCATTTATCTCCCTTGCACCATTTTTTTTAACAGAGCTAATTACCAGTAATGTGCATTTATCTCCCTTGCACCATTTTTTTAACAGAGCTAATTACCAGTAATGTGCATTTATCTCCCTTGCACTATTTTTTTTTTAACAGAGCTAATTACCAGTAATGTGCATTTATCTCCCTTGCACCATTTTTTTTAAACAGAGCTAATTACCAGTAATGTGTATTTATCTCCCTTGCACCATTTTTTTTTAAACAGGACTAATTACCAGTAATGTGCCGGCCACCATTTGTTTTTTAAACCAAATTCGTATTTTGATTTGATGATAAAAATAATACATTTTTTTTTTCATTCGTTCTTAAGATAAAACATAAAAATTAATGCAAAACATCAAGTATTTCAGAAATTGTTTATATTATTATGGAATTGTTTATATAAAAAATCCATATTATAGAAATCAGTTCCAAATGATTAAAGGGAGATAACTGATTTTTTTTTCATTTTTTCATCCATAAAAAAAACGTTTTATTTTCGGGCAAAATCTAAGAAGGCCTACATGAGCAAAACATCACCTAGGAAAGTTACACTGCGTAGTCAAAAAAACTTTTTTTTAAAATAACACAACAAAGACATGTGTACTGAAATAGTTGTTGGTTTGTTGCATTTATCTCCCTTGCACTATTTTTTTTTTAACAGAGCTAATTACCAGTAATGTGCATTTATCTCCCTTGCACCATTTTTTTTAACAGTGCTAATTACCAGTAATGTGCATTTATCTCCCTTGGACCATTTTTTTTAACAGAGCTAATTACCAGTAATGTGCATTTATCTCCCTTGAAAATCCGAAAATCCGGGTATTTTGAAGTAAAAAGAAGGGACTGGCAAATTGAGCCTCAAAGTCATTTTTTACCAAATGACTTTAGCCCCCCCCCACAGAAAATAATTTACCAAAAATCAGGGAATTGTCGGATTTCAATTAAATTTTCAGTGTTTATGTGTCAATGAATGATCTTTATAATGCATTATTTATTTTATTTTCAAAACTTTGTAATTTTTTTCAGGTCACTTATGTTGGGGGCGTAAAATTGATTCAAGTTGGTCCTTACCTGATACTAATTACAGTATAAATCATGAGATAAAACACCGAAGTTATGAATAAAAGCCAAAAAATTTTTTTACGGTTGCGCTTCTATGAGAAAATAAGTACCGAAAATCGAAAAATAAAATGTAAAAAAATAATAAATAATTGATTTTTTGGAGATTTCTTTTTTACTCATTTCGATAATTACTTAATTGGCTATTATTTTATAAAAGAAAAAAATTATACATCGATGTTTTTTCTGAAGGGGTACATTTTCAATCGAGTTTTTCTTCAAAACTTATTACTTTCCTCAACAAAAATAAGGTTTGCATTAAGTAGATATTAATTTTTAGAATCTAAAAATATAACATTTTAAACTTAACATCAGGATTTTCATATTTTAAATGAATTTTATATATTAATTTTTCATAGCAAAAGTACTAAATTAAAGTTTTGAAATAAAATAACTAATGCATTATAAAATTCATTAATTGTTAAATCAATACTGAAAATTTCATTAAAATCGGATAATTACCTGATTTTTGGTAATTTTTTTTGCAAACGCGAATGTTACAGTAAAATTGTAAACAAGAACTTAAAAACATCGAAAACGAGGCTGACTGGCTGATATCGTCGAAATTGACCAAAACAAATCGTTTTAAATCTATTAGAAATAAACTGCATATGTAATGATATTTTTCTTTTTTTTAATGATGGTTATTATGTTACTACTTATCGATTTAGACAAAGTTTGACCTTAAATAATAGATTTAATTATTTCTAATTCGCTTTTAAAATTCCTAGCAGCCGAATTTTCTGCCACTCACTACTGTATTGGCTATTGGCAAACACGGGAGATCATTACCTTACGTGTCCCCCTAGCGTCAAATAGGAGAACTGTGACAAGTGAGGAATTTAATCCTTACACTCTACCAGTTGCACATATCAAAGGACTGTAAATTTAACAAAGGCTCTCCCTTTTACATTAGGTCTATTTCTTGTATTTTATTCTAATGCCTCTATGGTGTGTGGTAAGGGCTGTTTGATGTTTTCGTATTAAGGTCACAAGCTTGAGGTTAATATCTAATAAAATATTCAAACATTTAAAGACTCCATAAAACATTCAATTATTGCAGGTACATGGCATAAATAACAAGACTTAATATTAAAACAAACAAATTGTATTGAGAAAATGGTTTACAAAAGGTAATGCATAATACCGAGTAAAGTTCTTTCAGTATTATTATTATTGTACAAAATGTAATTTTTTTAAAGTTCATTATAACATATAAGAAAATATGTTATAAGTTATGAAGTGAGAAAGAAAGGGTAAGAGCTCAAAGTCACAAGGCAGTCAGTAGCAAGTATTATTGCTGATCTCGTAAAAGGTTGAGAGAGAGAGAGAGAGAGAGAGAGAGAGAGAGAGAGAGAGAGAGAGAGAGAGAGAGATGTGTTCATACCTTCTTATAAGTGAATGTGCTTTGTATTACTTTAAAGTGACGTGGATTTGGTTAGACGAATAGTTTCTTTCTGGTTGGGATCCGAAAAGTTGGTTAATTTATACTCCTTATGTAGGCTCCAAAAGGGGTCTATTTGATAGATTTCCTTTTAGGTGCGAACGTCTCTGATTGGTTGAAAATGTACAAATTTTTATTTTTATTTTCTTCTTTTACTAGGGTGCACAATCCCATGCGCAGACTATTAATTTTTGTCATTTGACTTTTGTTCGTCGTAGTAAGAACTTCCGGTTTACCACACCTCTATTTCATTTTCTCCGTATTTGCTCTGGCAATAAAATGGTTCCTGTTACTTCATCGTGAATTATTTTTGCATCTATATCTACACGGACATATATTATACTTCACACAGTCTTATGCTACAAAGTGTCCGAATTGATCTATCTCTTGTAGTATTTGGATGTTTCGGACTATTGTAGTCACCTTTATTGTTATATACACTGTAATGGTTAATAAAATGGCAGTTGCTGAACTGTTTTAAAAGTAAGAATCCTAAAAATGCAGTAACGGAAACCAACAGACGCTGAATTCAAAAATCGAGCGTCAAAAAGAAGAAGCGGGAATTTTCAGTAGTTCTGAGGATGACAAGCAAGAGTCATCACGCAACAAGTCAGCAAATGAAAGAAGATAAAATATGAACTATTAATACCACAATATAAAAGAAAGGACTATGCCCGGTATGCTGTTCTACATTTCTGTAACTCTATTTAATACAGATTGTTTATTTTAATACGATTCCATTATTTTTTCCATTGTGTCGAGTCTTGTTTAATGTTAGTAAGTTGTGTACAACCTATATATAAAATATATATAACACTCAACTTGCTACAACACCATATTTCGGCCAATTTGCCCCCCCCCCGGCCCTTTTCAGGGGATTCTCGTTGAATTCAGGAACCTTCTCTTTGAATTCAGTGGCGGTTATTCTGTATTCGATATCGGACCAGCTCATGCCTTACTCTTTTAGCGATTCTTTGTGCTCTTCGAGTTAAGACCCAAGTGTGTTATAATATCTGAGAATAACGTTTCCCTAATTTGCCGACAAAATCTAGTGGGTCTGGGACCAGCTATCTCATGCCAAGAGAGTAGAAGTTGAGCGGGAAAAAGGGGTGAGGAATCTAAAATGTATATACACTCGTCTTTTACCGTTCTAAAAATGGTCAACAATTGTATAGAATACAATCCTATATTTCACACCCAAATAAGGATAAAAACAATAAACACATTTCTTTTCCCAAACTTAAGGAAAAAATATTAAAACAAACACACGAACACAACCCTTTTCCTAAACTTAAGGAAAAGAGATTAAAACAAACGTTTATACAAAAGTCAGAATTCAATTGGCTAGATTAGCATTGTTCTCTACTACGTCCGTGCATTCGCGCTCAAAAAATTAAATACCATCTGATCCTATTTGGTAATTATAAAAGACAGAAGAAATTAACTTACACACAGAATTCATCTCGCTGTTAGATAGAACACACGACCAGGAAACAGACGTCCGAACGAACGACTTACAACAATCACAACACTCCGACTACTATCATTTACTCATACCACCTCGTTCAACATCAGGAATCAGTTTCATCAGGTCGTATTTACAAACTTTAATTTTCATTCCTGGTCCATGTCTGATCGAACTTTGACGACTACATAAACATTTAACGCTATTTCCCACTACCACGTCGCACCCGCACCTACCCCGACACTTACTTCAACTCATCACCACGGCCGGCCGATACCCTTACCTTCCCTGACCATCACTATTCCACTGGGTCATTCCTGACTTGGTCCCTACACCAAGTGACCGTATCAACTCACAACTTCTACTACCTCACGCCTTGCACCAGGCCAAGAGAGATTCCTGACGTATTTATCATACGATACCCACACCTCACGACCCCACGGCCATTCCTGACTTACGACCCCTCGGCCATTCCAGAGAATTACTACTATTATCTACGACAACAACAACAACAATTTTCACACTTGTTTATTTTAATAAACGACCTTTATCCAATTCAGCTTGTCCATTATTCTTCTTTGCAAACCATACGCTTTTACGGATATCTTAAGATATATCACTATTAAATGTTTTGTCCCTCAACCCTTGTCGGAGTTGTATGTTTTTCAAATAACCTTGAATCTTACAGTGCCATGTTTCCTTTCTATTTGTTAAGCCCAACTGTTTTTTTAGTTCTGTAAGAACTGTCTTTTAACTTTAGATTGATATTTGGGTTATTTCCTATAAATCTAACGTAAACAAAGGGGAACCACTCTTGACTAACAAATTATTTATTTATTTATTGATTTACTAGGAAAAAAGAAGACGAGGTTAGGGTTTAGGGTTCGGGTTAGGATTAGGGTTTAGGGTTAGTTTAATGGGAAAATAAATGAATAATTTATCAGTCAAGAGTGGTTCCCCTTTGTTTATGTTAGACTTATAGGAAATAACCGATATTTGTTTTAGGAATACAAATTACAAGATCATTCCATTATTTCTTTCCATGACATTGGGTTATTCCTAATTATTTTCTTTTTTTCACGACTTGGAAAAAATATATCATTAATTTGAATAATTCATCACCGTGAAGGACTAATCATTCAATATCAATTATGATACTAGAGATTGTTAAGGACTAATCTGATATCAATGATAATCTGCAATATTTGATAAAAGATAAAAACAGCATGAAGATATCCGTTTCTTTCTAAATGTAATATGAGTATAGATAAAAGGATATGAAAACAACACAATATGCTGTTAAAGTTGAAAAGATTTTATATCATATTCATAGCTAATATTGAACAATATTTCGATTTATAAAAATCATCTTCAGAGCTTGTTTTTTTACTCCGGACTTATCGAGAGCGGAGACGAAAATAATATGAATTTAAAACGAAAACATTGATGTTGCAAAAAAGTTATGCGTAAGTTTCAAATATAAGCAACCGCCAACGCTTTTCTCAGTCAGCGACAGTTATGTATCTCTTATTGTAACAGTTTTTGAAAAAATAAGACATATTCCAAACTCGACGATAGACAAATTCTCTTTTTCAAACAGGATGAGTATTAACCCGTTAGCAACGGATTTTTAGAAAATAATTTTTATTTTTGTATTTAAATTTGTATTATGGCTGATGTTAAACAAATCTTATAAAAATTATAAAAAAAAAAAAAGATTCAATTTCATAATCTCATAGTTTGTCTTAGATTTGATATTAACATAAAAGGCGTGTTATAAAAATAAAAGAAAGTCTTGTGTTTGTTAATAAAAAAAACAAACAACGGACCAAGACACAGAAGACTACCCAAGATCAAGACAAAAATTCCAAAATGAAACCCAAGACCAGCAGAAAGTCAGCCCAAGCCAAGATAGCTAAAGAACAACCACCCAGAGATAATTTTATATCAAAATTATTAGGGATTTCATTTTTGACCACAGCTAATTCAAGCCGATAAAATCTTACGAAGAAAGCAAAAAGGTTTATGGAGAAGGAAAGAAAAAATGATTTTACAAGACTGTATTTCAATCCTCATGGGAATTATTAAAAATAATTATATTATTTGGATGAGCTGGATAGATCCAGCTTAGAATCAGCTAAGAAACCAGCTACCCAGATCTATAGAAGATAAGTATATAAGATGACTATATGTCCATGGGTATACTCGACAAGTGTTACATACTCATACACATATACCCATGTTGGGTACATACACAAGTATTCTTTTACTGGAGAGAGGGGAGAGAGATAGACAGGTAGACAGGGAGATGCATAACTTGCATTACTTACTTCTTTGGCCATTTGGTGATCTCTAATCATTTCTATTCTTTCTCTTCATGTTGACTTCTATTTCTAGGTTCTTGTTGGTTGTTCATCTTTGATTCATTCCTTCTTCTTGGTCAGTCTTTTTGCCAAGACATGCACCAACCAACAACACCATATTATTTCTTTAAACTTTTATTCTTAACTAGACTTCTTTCTCTAACTAAACACAGTGCATGTGTGCAAGTGAGCCCCAGCTAAGGGAAGACATGCCTTCCGCCTGACGTCCAAGCTGGTACTGATCAGTTCTCTAACTTTCACGTGATTTTCGGCTTTCCCGTATCTCAGTTCAAAGGTTTCCAACGGTCTGTACCTTTCCATGGAAAACCATCGCCCGTGACATGAAAATACCATCCCTGCAGAAACACAGGGGGTTGACAATAATCTATGCAACTACATAGATTATGCAACACAAGATACGTTTAGATACGTCAATATAAAATGAGTATGCAACTCTTGGTTCCTGTAGTAATAGTTGTCCAAGGTGTTACCAATGCTTCTATTTCAGTAAGAGTGAAAGATTCTATTTAGTATTATCTGCGTTATTCGGACTATTGTCCTCATCTTCATTGTTATCTACACTAATTTCTCTGAATGTTTGAGATGAGGCTTGATGATTAGTATTATCTGCATTATTCGGACTATTGTCCTTATCTTCATTGTTATCTACACTAATTTCTCTGAATATTTGAGATGAGGCTTGATGATTAGTATTATCTGCATTATTCGGACTATTGTCCTCATCTTTATTGTTATCTACACTAATTTCTCTGAATGTTTGAGATGAGGCTTGATGATTAGTATTATCTGCATTATTCGGACTATTGTCCTCATCTTCATTGTTATCTCTACAACGTTTCCAATTGGACACATGGCCCAGTGGATAAGGTAGTTAGGTTAAGACAATTCTAAGTGACAGTTATCTCTGAATTCCAGGTTCAATCCTGACTCTTGAATAAACCACCAATTTAATGACATGGTGCCAGGTGGTCTAAGGATTGTCTCTTTGTTGTTAGGTAGGTTTTGACTTGTGAGTCTTAGGACCCCCTTGATTTGACAAACAGGGATGGGTTTAGATAGAGAGGAGAGGTGTGTTGACAGACAGGCATGGGCTTAAACAGAAAGGAGATATGTGTGAGGGAAGTTGATAACCTTAGATGAAGGCACAATCGAATTAAACATTTCATCAATCTGGATAACTAAGCATTGTGATCTATATCATAGAAAAATAATTAACACAGCTCCTACCCCAGCTATGGTTAGCGGAATGAGAACTGGATACCCCCGTAGACTGAATTAAAGGGTTAGGTTCAAAGTTCTGTGATGGCTCCCGATTATGACAGGAAGGTTCGAAAAGAAGGTTCCCAAGTCCAACAAGAAATACCAGAAGAAGGTCAGAGGGCAATCGGCTGAAACGTTGTACAGATAACAATGAAGATGAGGACAATAGTCCGAATAATGCAGATAATACTAATCATCAAGCCTCATCTCAAACATTCAGAGAAATAGTGTAGATAACAATGAAGATGAGGACAATAGTCCGAATAATGCAGATAATACTAATCATCAAGCCTCATCTCAAACATTCAGAGAAATAGTGTAGATAACAATGAAGATGAGGACAATAGTCCGAATAATGCAGATAATACTAATCATCAAGCCTCATCTCAAACATTCAGAGAAATAGTGTAGATAACAATGAAGATGAGGACAATAGTCCGAATAATGCAGATAATACTAATCATCAAGCCTCATCTCAAATTCAGAGAAATAGTGTAGATAACAATGAAGATGAGGACAATAGTCCGAATAATGCAGATAATACTAATCATCAAGCCTCATCTCAAACATTCAGAGAAATAGTGTAGATAACAATGAAGATGAGGACAATAGTCCGAATAATGCAGATAATACTAATCATCAAGCCTCATCTCAAACATTCAGAGAAATAGTGTAGATAACAATAAAGATGAGGACAATAGTCCGAATAATGCAGATAATACTAATCATCAAGCCTCATCTCAAACATTCAGAGAAATAGTGTAGATAACAATAAGATGAGGACAATAGTCCGAATAATGCAGATAATACTAATCATCAAGCCTCATCTCAAACATTCAGAGAAATAGTGTAGATAACAATAAAGATGAGGACAATAGTCCGAATAATGCAGATAATACTAATCATCAAGCCTCATCTCAAACATTCAGAGAAATAGTGTAGATAACAATAAGATGAGGACAATAGTCCGAATAATGCAGATAATACTAATCATCAAGCCTCATCTCAAACATTCAGAGAAATAGTGTAGATAACAATGAAGATGAGGACAATAGTCCGAATAATGCAGATAATACTAATCATCAAGCCTCATCTCAAACATTCAGAGAAATAGTGTAGATAACAATGAAGATGAGGACAATAGTCCGAATAATGCAGATAATACTAATCATCAAGCCTCATCTCAAACATTCAGAGAAATAGTGTAGATAACAATAAAGATGAGGACAATAGTCCGAATAAGCAGATAATACTAATCATCAAGCCTCATCTCAAACATTCAGAGAAATAGTGTAGATAACAATAAGATGAGGACAATAGTCCGAATAATGCAGATAATACTAATCATCAAGCCTCATCTCAAACATTCAGAGAGAGAAATAGTGTAGATAACAATAAGATGAGGACAATAGTCCGAATAATGCAGATAATACTAATCATCAAGCCTCATCTCAAACATTCAGAGAAATAGTGTAGATAACAATAAAGATGAGGACAATAGTCCGAATAATGCAGATAATACTAATCATCAAGCCTCATCTCAAACATTCAGAGAAATAGTGTAGATAACAATAAGATGAGGACAATAGTCCGAATAATGCAGATAATACTAATCATCAAGCCTCATCTCAAACATTCAGAGAAATAGTGTAGATAACAATAAGATGAGGACAATAGTCCGAATAATGCAGATAATACTAATCATCAAGCCTCATCTCAAACATTCAGAGAAATAGTGTAGATAACAATAAAGATGAGGACAATAGTCCGAATAATGCAGATAATACTAATCATCAAGCCTCATCTCAAACATTCAGAGAAATAGTGTAGATAACAATAAGATGAGGACAATAGTCCGAATAATGCAGATAATACTAATCATCAAGCCTCATCTCAAACATTCAGAGAAATAGTGTAGATAACAATGAAGATGAGGACAATAGTCCGAATAATGCAGATAATACTAATCATCAAGCCTCATCTCAAACATTCAGAGAAATAGTGTAGATAACAATAAAGATGAGGACAATAGTCCGAATAATGCAGATAATACTAATCATCAAGCCTCATCTCAAACATTCAGAGAAATAGTGTAGATAACAATGAAGATGAGGACAATAGTCCGAATAATGCAGATAATACTAATCATCAAGCCTCATCTCAAACATTCAGAGAAATAGTGTAGATAACAATGAAGATGAGGACAATAGTCCGAATAATGCAGATAATACTAATCATCAAGCCTCATCTCAAACATTCAGAGAAATAGTGTAGATAACAATAAGATGAGGACAATAGTCCGAATAATGCAGATAATACTAATCATCAAGCCTCATCTCAAACATTCAGAGAAATAGTGTAGATAACAATGAAGATGAGGACAATAGTCCGAATAATGCAGATAATACTAATCATCAAGCCTCATCTCAAACATTCAGAGAAATAGTGTAGATAACAATAAAGATGAGGACAATAGTCCAAATAATGCAGATAATACTAATCATCAAGCCTCATCTCAAACATTCAGAGAAATAGTGTAGATAACAATGAAGATGAGGACAATAGTCCGAATAATGCAGATAATACTAATCATCAAGCCTCATCTCAAACATTCAGAGAAATAGTGTAGATAACAATGAAGATGAGGACAATAGTCCGAATAATGCAGATAATACTAATCATCAAGCCTCATCTCAAACATTCAGAGAAATAGTGTAGATAACAATAAAGATGAGGACAATAGTCCGAATAATGCAGATAATACTAATCATCAAGCCTCATCTCAAACATTCAGAGAAATAGTGTAGATAACAATAAGATGAGGACAATAGTCCGAATAATGCAGATAATACTAATCATCAAGCCTCATCTCAAACATTCAGAGAAATAGTGTAGATAACAATAAAGATGAGGACAATAGTCCGAATAATGCAGATAATACTAATCATCAAGCCTCATCTCAAACATTCAGAGAAATAGTGTAGATAACAATAAAGATGAGGACAATAGTCCGAATAATGCAGATAATACTAATCATCAAGCCTCATCTCAAACATTCAGAGAAATAGTGTAGATAACAATAAGATGAGGACAATAGTCCGAATAATGCAGATAATACTAATCATCAAGCCTCATCTCAAACATTCAGAGAAATAGTGTAGATAACAATGAAATGAGGACAATAGTCCGAATAATGCAGATAATACTAATCATCAAGCCTCATCTCAAACATTCAGAGAAATAGTGTAGATAACAATGAAGATGAGGACAATAGTCCGAATAATGCAGATAATACTAATCATCAAGCCTCATCTCAAACATTCAGAGAAATAGTGTAGATAACAATGAAGATGAGGACAATAGTCCGAATAATGCAGATAATACTAATCATCAAGCCTCATCTCAAACATTCAGAGAAATAGTGTAGATAACAATAAAGATGAGGACAATAGTCCGAATAATGCAGATAATACTAATCATCAAGCCTCATCTCAAACATTCAGAGAAATAGTGTAGATAACAATAAGATGAGGACAATAGTCCGAATAATGCAGATAATACTAATCATCAAGCCTCATCTCAAACATTCAGAGAAATAGTGTAGATAACAATAAAGATGAGGACAATAGTCCGAATAATGCAGATAATACTAATCATCAAGCCTCATCTCAAACATTCAGAGAAATAGTGTAGATAACAATAAAGATGAGGACAATAGTCCGAATAATGCAGATAATACTAATCATCAAGCCTCATCTCAAACATTCAGAGAAATAGTGTAGATAACAATGAAGATGAGGACAATAGTCCAAATAATGCAGATAATACTAATCATCAAGCCTCATCTCAAACATTCAGAGAAATTAGTGTAGATAACAATGAAGATGAGGACAATAGTCCGAATAATGCAGATAATACTAATCATCAAGCCTCATCTCAAACATTCAGAGAAATAGTGTAGATAACAATAAGATGAGGACAATAGTCCGAATAATGCAGATAATACTAATCATCAAGCCTCATCTCAAACATTCAGAGAAATAGTGTAGATAACAATGAAGATGAGGACAATAGTCCGAATAATGCAGATAATACTAATCATCAAGCCTCATCTCAAACATTCAGAGAAATAGTGTAGATAACAATGAAGATGAGGACAATAGTCCAAATAATGCAGATAATACTAATCATCAAGCCTCATCTCAAACATTCAGAGAAATAGTGTAGATAACAATGAAGATGAGGACAATAGTCCAATAATGCAGATAATACTAATCATCAAGCCTCATCTCAAAACATTCAGAGAAATAGTGTAGATAACAATGAAAGATGAGGACAATAGTCCAAATAATGCAGATAATACTAATCATCAAGCCTCATCTCAAACATTCAGAGAAATAGTGTAGATAACAATGAAGATGAGGACAATAGTCCAAATAATGCAGATAATACTAATCATCAAGCCTCATCTCAAACATTCAGAGAAATAGATTCTATTTATCATTTCATTGTGATCTCCATTATATACAGAATTTAGCTGACTAAAAATGACTGAATGCCGGAGACGCACTGGATGAATGCAGATCACATAAAATTATCATTAGAATGGAAATTGCTTTATTTTTTAAGTGTATTGTCCTCATAAAACGTTAGTATAATAAACTAATTTTGTTGTATTATTGTTACACATACAAACACATACACAGACAAATATGTACATGCAGACATAATGAGAATTTTAGTAATGGATTGATAATTAATAGATAATTTCCATTATATTCTTATAGTAAAATTATTGGCAATATCTTTTTATAGTAAAACCATTTGTAACACATTTTTATTGTAAAATCATTTGCAAAGCATTTTCATAGTAAAATAATTTGCAATGAATTTTTATAGTAAATTCATTCACAATGCATTTTCATAGTAAAATAATTTGCAATGCATTTTTATACTAAATCTATTTGCAATGCATTTTTATAGTAAATTCATTCACAATGCATTTTCATAGTAAAATAATTTGCAATGCATTTTTATAGTAAATCTATTTGCAATGCATTTTTATAGCAAATTCATTCACAATGCATTTTCATAGTAAAATAATTTGCGATGCATTTTTATACTAAATCTATTTGCAATACATTTTTATAGTAAATTCATTCACAATCCATTTTCATAGTAAATTCATTCTCAATGTATTTTCATAGTAAATTCATTCACAATGCATTTTCATAGTAAATTCATTCACAATGCATTTTCATAGTAAAATAATTTGCAATGCATTTTTATACTAAATCTATTTGCAATGCATTTTTATAGTAAATTCATTCACAATGCATTTTCATAGTAAAATAATTTGCAATGCATTTTTATAGTAAATCTATTTGCAATGCATTTTTATAGTAAATTCATTCACAATGCATTTTCATAGTAAAATAATTTGCAATGCATTTTTATAATGAATTTATTTGCAATGCATTTTTATAAAAATCATTTGCAATGTTTTTATACTAATAATTGGGGGTATTCTAGATAGAAAATAAAAACAATTTGGTATACCTACTTACTGGATGCAGAGGTTTTCTCATGGGGGAGGTGGTGGTATATTCAAGATTTGAAATAATAGACAATAATAAGCCGTCAGTTGTATTGTTGCCGACAGAACTAGCTTTACAGAATTTAAATACCCAAACATCAAAGGGAAAAAAGAATTAGTAAACTAATTAATTAATTATTCACATTTAATTAAACATTACTAATTAAGTCTTGGTAATTCATCAAGCTGGAGATATAATCACAATGCTTAGTTATCCGGAGAAGAAGATGTTTATATTGATGAAATCTTTAACTCTGGAGCAAGCTGGGTGTTGTATATATTTTATATAGGTTTACACAACTTACAAACTTTTAAACAAAAACTCAACACAATGAAAGAAATCAACGGAGTCGTATTAAAATAACAATCTGTATTAAAATAGAATTACAGACATGTATAATAGCATACCGGGCATAGTCCTTTGATTTATATTGTGGTATTAATAGTTCATATTTAATCTTGTTTTTCTTTGCTGATACTGGAGCTGATTTGTTGCGTGACCACTCGTCTTGTCATTCTCTGAACTACTGAAAAATTCCCGCTTTTTTTTTTTTTTTTTTTTGCGCTTGATTTTGAATTCAGCGTTTGTTGTTTTCTGTTACTGCATTTTTTGGATTCTTACTCCCCCTTTTTAATATAATCGGCAACTGCCATTTTATTAACCATTACAACTCTATTGTGCCTTCATCTAAGGTTACCAATCTCCCTCAGACATATCTCCTTTCTGTTTAAGCCCATCCCTGTCAGTCAACACACCACTCCTCTCTATCTAAACCCATCCCTGTTTGTCAAATCAAGGGGATCCTAAGACTCACAAGTCAAAACCTACCTAACAACAAAGAGACAATCCTTAGACCACCTGGCACCATGTCATTAAATTGGTGGTTTATTCAAGAGTTTCCTTACAACAAAGATGAATGAAACATGACTCTTGAAAGAAACGTTTTCATGCTCTTTCTTAGTTTGTGTGGAAAATAATATTACCTATTTTCACCTTAATAATGATGATCCTGAGCGAAAAACAATTCCAGTGACCTCCCTTTGACCATAGCAACAGAGCTCTAGGGTCTTAGCCACAAACTGATGAGAAACCTCATGCGATTGGCTAATGGCCGTTGTCAGCGACCAATCAGAGCACACGTTACGAGGCTCAGTTTGGCCGCCAAATTTGAGGAAGAGAACTGCTATCAGCTGGAATCTCTTCGAGGAACGACGTAGTTTTACACAGCAAAGGTGTTGGCAGAACGAGGAGAATTGGAACAGCATGGGGAAGCCGCCAACACGTAAAATCACAAACAACTAGCAAGACATTCTACCTGGATTTCAGATAAGTCATGCGAGAGCATTATCTCGCAAGCAATTCATACATTTAAACATTTAATTACATTACTATTTGTGACTTTTGCAACTCATACAGTACACTTTGTAAATCTTGCATACACATTGTAAAACTTACACACATTTGTACCAAAACGTACACTTGTATTTGTATTGTATCTTACATTTTGCTATGATAAATGCTTTTTGTTTATAAGCCTTGTTGTCGTGTCGTTACCATATTCTTTACTCTTATCTGACTGTTTATTCTTTGTATTTGAGGCTCTAGGACAAAGCTTTTCAACCGGTTTGCTGTAGCCCACTAGTGTACCGTGAAGCTTCCGTGGGTGTGCTGTGAGTGTTGAGGACGGTTGATCATCCTCTTGTATTTTTATTTTATTACTTTAATATTTTTTGTTTTAATTTAATATTTTTAATATTTATTGTTTGTCTTGATTTAAAAAAATACCTTTAGAAATAAAATTACGTTGTTTTCTTTTATACTTGTTGCACATTTTTACTATACCTTTTCTTTTAAAATTTAAATGATAAAATAATTATATGTTTATATGTTTATATACTGATGGTGTACCTCGATCAATTTATTGCCCAGGTCACTGTGCCGTGAGATGAAAAATCTGTGCTAAAAATTATATTTTAGTCTTCTCTAAGAGACCAACTTATTTAATATATTTTGCTTTCATTATATTTTGTCCTTCTCTATAATATCAACGATTGAAATGACTGTGTAACAAATATGATAAATTAAACCATTGAGAAGTATTTCATATATATATATATATATATATAATAAATATATATATATATTATATATGAAATAAGATTAAGCGTATATTTTTACTGAACTCATTTCGGTATTTCTAAACACCGTGAATTGACATGAGACGTTATTTTAGGTCACCTATCTTCAGATCTTAATGGATTTTTGCCGACTCTCCTGCAGTGAAAGATACAGCAGGACATTAACAGGCTCTGTAAAATAATATTTGCCAAAATATCTTAAACAAGGATTGTTGCTATCATAAACCATATATATATATATATATATATATATATATATACCCATCACCCAGGAGAATATTCAATTCTTCTGTACTCTTTTCTTTTCTTCCCTCAATGTGTGTATTTCTTTAAATCTTTGCCTTTCAAATTTCCCCTAATTTTTCCCAATTTTCTTGGTATTCTTTAATCTGTTTGATGGGATATTTCAAAGTTCTTTCAGAAGTCATTCTATTCAAATAAAGTCCAATTATTATTGTAATCCGAGTCCTTCTGCTCAATTATAATGAACTAACCATCGGTTTTTGCACTTTGTTTGGGTGTGATATGCACAGTGGTGGGAGAGCCACTGTGATTGGCTTGAAGTAGGCAAACAGTTAATAATACCTCACTTTAACATTATACTTACTGTCTTGAGTTTTCTTTGTATTATTTTTTCTTTCGAAAGGGGGGGGCCAAAAAGATTTAAAAATAAATACTACTCTAATTCTCTCACAACTGTAAGGAAAACTTCAAATAATCTCAGTCCTCAGCTTTCGATCTTCTCTTCTAACAGAACACCGTATCTCCTCACTCGCTTTGGTTATTTCAAGTACACACAAAAACCAAACATCCGGGTGCATGTCGAACCTTGCGTCCGTCCAGTACCTAGATTGCATTTGTTTTTGCATGCGGGCGGACGCGAGTTCGATCCCGGGCAGGCAAGACAAAGTCTTGCTCTTTTTCATTCTCCGTCACATTTTTATTTCATTGTTTTATATTCTATTGTCTCCATTTTGGTTAAGTTACTGTCCAATTCCTTTGCACTCAATAAAGTTTAAATATATTTCTTGAGAAAACTTTATGAATTTTTCCCAGAACAGTATTAACTACATAAGATAATGATGAAATAGAATTGATAAATTTATTTTCTGTTATGCTGATTTATTTTCTTAGATATATTTACCAACTCCTCCGCATGAGCAGAATATGACACAAGGTCAATTTCTTAAGCGGGGTTCAACAGGTTTGAATTCAGAGTTTTCCTTCTCCTAGACTGGTTACCTAGCCATGGTTAAAGAACCCAGTCTGCCCTGCTATTTGCCCATAGCTGGAGGGAGAGTAGGATTCATACCTTTCCCAAGGGTATTAGCGCTAAGTGAAATGCAATTAGCATGTCCAGGATTTGAACTCGGGGCGACGAGTCCATTGCCCATGACTTTAACCATTACACCACGCACTTTATTTTCTTATAGGTTTGGCAGCCCTGTCGGCTTGTGCTGTAAAATATATCAATTGTACCTTTACAGTGGTTAAGAACCCCGCCCCCTAATGGAGCCACCTGTTGGCTGTGGGTGATAAACCATGATGCTTAAGGATGGAATCCTGGTGGCTGAGCTGTCTGTGACTTAGCCCTTACTTAGGTTAGATGGACAGTCTGAGCATTTTTATTGTAAAACTATTTACAATGCACTTTTATAATTAATTAATTTATAATGCATTTTTATAGTAAAATTAATTGCAATACATTTTTATAGAAAATTCATTTATAACACATTTTTATAGTAAATTCAGTTGGTACTGTGAGCTACCTTAGTTCATTTGTTTATCAAAATGACTTGATTTGGCATTAAAAGACCCCAAAGTGGGTTGATATGTCATAAACCAGCCAATTAACAAACCAACCAACTAGCCTATGTCCTACCCAGCATAGGTTGGGTACTTCAACTAGTTATTTTTTGTTTCGTACATTGCTTGGATATTTTTGAGTAGTTAGGAATGCATCATGAGAATAAAAACATCGAAAAAAAAAGGTTTGTTGAGTCGGTCCAATGTAAAGATTGACATAGGTGAGGTACCATACATACAGAGATATTCACACACATGCACACAGACATACACACAAACACACACACACACACACACACACACACACACACACTTGCACTAGCACAAAAGCACACACACACACACACACACACACACACACAACACTTGCACTAGCACAAAAGCACACACACACACACACACATACACACACATACACACACACACTTGCACTACCACAAAAGCATACACACACATACACACAAACACACACACCACACACACACACACTTGCACTAGCACAAAAGCACACACACACACACACACACATAATTTTACTCTCAAATAAGCACACACATTCACACACATGCACACTTGTACTCTCAAATTAGCACACACACGCATACAAAAACACACATACACACATACTTGCACTAGCATACAAGCACACAGACATACACACAGACACACACACACACATATACACTTCACTTAAAAAGCAGACACACACACACACACACACACATATACACACATACAAGCACACATACACACATGCAGATAGCTTTAGTAAAAGCAAGAGCAAGGGAGATAATTCAATATGTACTTAGACAACAATAGTCCAATTCATTGTCGTTCACACAACAACCATAAAAATAAACAAAGCTTGAATACGGATAGAAAGAAAATTACTTCTAATCGTTCACACACCTACATTAAAATGGCTATTTATTAATCAAGACCAAGTGAATTATCACAAAAGACAGGGAAACATGAAAAGGCCATTCAAAATTGAATCAAACAGAATAAAATGTTCACAATTATGAGTGGCATTAACATTGGGCTGTATCAAAAGTACTTTTAAAAAAATCAACTCAGTTTTCATGGGGAAAGATCTTATAATAGAATTGCATTGAAAAATCAGAAACTGGACCAAATGACCTTTAGGCACCCCTTTTTGATCTCGATTAAGAAAGGAAGTTTTCCATTTACACTGTCAATATCTGGTTGTTTGTTAAGGGTGAAGATTGTTAAAACAACCAGATATTGACTTGACGGCGTAAATGAAAAACAAGTCCTTTCTTAATCGAGATCAAAAAGGGGTGCCTAAAGGTCATATGGTCTGTATTTTTTAAATCTGATCTATGCAAAGTAGCCATTTTTAGTTTTCAATTTCGTGAAATTTAAAAATCCTAACATATTCTTTATTCAGGGTTTCTCAATGGGGTCCATGAGATTGGGGGCACAAAGAACTTGCATTGGGTTAAAGGGGGCCACAGCCAAAAAAAAAAAAGGTTAAAAAACACTAGGCTGATATATTAATTCTATTCATAATAGTCCTATTCTGTCTGTCTATGACCCTTGTCTCAGTTTCTGGGACCATATGACCTTTAGGGACCCCTTTTGATTTGCTGATTCATAAGTACATTTTTTTCATTTACACCATTGTTTGTTAGGGGTTAGGGTTAGGGTTAGGGGTTAGGGGTTAGGGTTAGGGGTTAGGGGTTAGGGTTAGGAGTTAGTTTTATAATTTAAAAAACTCTAAAAATCGTCTGTTAACAAACAACCGGATGTTGATGGTGTAAATAAAAAAATGTACTTATGAATCAGCAAAGCAAAAGGGGTGCCTAAAGGTCATATGGTCCCAGAAACTGAGGCAAGTGTCATAGACAGACAGAATAGGACTATTATGAATAGAATTAATATATCAGCCTAGTGTTTTTTTAACCTTTTTTTTGGCTGTGGTACCCTTTAACCCAATGCAAGTTCTTTGTGCCCCTCCCACCCCCCAATCTCATGGACCCCATTGAGAAAACCTGAAATAAAAGAATATGTTAGGATGAAGGTTGAATTTTCTTTGAGTGCGGAACACTTCTACATTATTCAGACTATTATTATTTTTAAATAACCCAAAGATTATTATTATTTCATTTCATTTGTTTATTTAAAAATAATAATAGTTTAAATATTGTACACATAGATAAACTCCTGACCGAAACACGTGTAAGTGATATTGATTAAAATTATCCTTTATTATCCTTTCTATACTTTCTTTCCTTTATTTATTCTTTCTACATACCGTCGGATTCACTTCCAGTTTCATCTTTACATACTTAGGTAGTAATATCTCATCTACAGAAAGTGATGCCAATGCATTCATAGGAAAGGCATTGACTGCTATTGATGTATTATTGATCGTATGGAAGTCTGATCTTAGTGATAAGATAAAGTGAAAATTCTTCCGAGCCATATTAGTGCTACTGTATGGCTGCACCACTTTGACCTTAACAAAACACTTAGAGAAAAATCCCACAAGAAAGAAGCTGTACTGCCACTTGCTGCCTATCACACAAACCATCTAAATAAGGTGAACAAGACATGCTGGACATTGCTGGAGAAGTAAGGATGAACTCATGAGTGATGTTCTCTTGTGGACAACTGTACATGAACACACCAATGTAGGCTGACCAGCAAAAACCTATATCAATCAGCTCCATGTGGATTCTGGATGCTGTGCAGAGGACCTCCCAAGGGCAATGGCTGATAGGGACAATTGGCAAGAGAGAGGCATGTATATCTGTGCTGCCAGCACAGCCTGACAATGATGATAATGTTAAAAAAGTATCTTTACAGTCATTTTAAACAGATAAACACGTTATACTTAATTATACTACCAATGTTTTTGGTTGGTTGGTTTAATGGCATATCAACCTTTTGGGTTATTTAATGCTAAATCTTTTTTTTTTTTGTGATCAAATTTTTGATGATACTAATACTTATATTAACAATAATATTTTTGTCTAAACTTGGACTTTCTCCACCAGACAAGAGGAAATACTTAAAAAAGATTCAGGAGAAAGCTCTAACCGCATCAGCGTGGATATGGCAGTCCTATATTGTGACATCAAACCGACAAAGTCTGGTGGTATCATGAGATACTGCTGGGGCGCTCTGGGTTAGTGGTAATGACGCTTCAGCCCCGAAACCATGCCTGAACCCAGAGTCATCATCTAATGAAGGCTTTGTTGGTTGCAATGCTACTCTGTAAACAGCAGTCATTGTATGAAGATTATTATTTTTTTTTTTTACAATACTAATATTAACAATAATATTGGCAGTAATGATAAGGTTAAGAATTAGATTAATAATAACAAAATAATAAAAATAATGAAAATATTAATAAAAATAGGATCCATTAATAAAAAATAGGATTAGAAGTAATAAAACAAAAATAATATTATTATAAATTTTAATATTTCTGAATGAAATGATTATAACCTTAATATTTCTGAATGAAATGATTTAATATTTCTGAGTGGAACAGCCCACCTTATATCAAAATAGGGGGTGTGTTGAGATTTTTGTAATATAAGGCGTGTGTTAAAAGCCCACTTCTATTTATAGACTCGCTGAGAACCATGTGATCAACCTCTTGGCCAATCACTGGTAGTACTCTGCTGCTGATACAATACTTATACTGGCAGTACTGGTGATACATACTCATAACTACTGCGACCTTCGTGGACAACGGACATAGGATTAAATCACTGGACCTTTAACAATACGCTGGATAGGACTTATTCACTTACCAAAGGATTCCATAACTCAGGACTTACTTATTTTAAGTCCTTTTCAACTGGCCAAGGATGGAATTTAAAAACTTAACAAGACCACTGTTTAATCCTGGAGCACTGCCATTTTGAATAGCCTCAAAACAAATCTCCCTGACAAGCTGAAGTGACAGTTCTTCCAGGCTGTGGTTGTATCGGTTCTGCTATATGGCTACACCACTTGGACCTTAACGATGCGTCTTGAAAATAAGCTAGATGGAAGCTGCACAAGAATGCTATGTGCAGTCTTGAACAAATCATGGAAGCAGCACCCCACGAAGAGACAGCTGTACGGTCACCTGCCTCCCATTTCTCAAACTATCCGAGTGAGCTCATAAGCGACATCCTCCTGTGGAAGCCAACACATGGACATGCAAGTGTGGGGTGCCCAGCAAGGACCTACATTGACCAGCTATGTGAGGATGCTATATGCTCAGCAGAGGACCTCCCAGGTGCAATGAGTGATAGGGAGGGTTGGCGAGAGATTGTCATGGATATCCGTGCTGCAAGCGCGACATGATGATGATGATGACAATGATTTTTGCTATAAACCAATTCTAAACAATGCAGAGTATACATTTTTGGAAAAAATCTATTTGTTTTATTGTTTCTATATTTTTTATATTTTATCTTTCATATTATTTTCATGTAATATTTCATATTATTCATATCATTGTATCTATACTTTTTCTAGAAAAAAAACCTATTAAACCATCTTAGGATTTCTTATTGCAAGAGCACAAAATTTTGTAACCTTGTCTTGATACAAGAGAACACAAGCAAAAAAAAAAAAAAAAGACAACAAAAACAGTTACTCTTTCCAGTATATGATTAAGTTATACACATTGATGACATAAAATACATACAATAGTGAAACCAATACAATACTTTCACGTCTTCAAAACATTATTAGAAGACAGTGGCATAGATGATTGACATCAAGATAAATACAAAACAAGCAGACCCCATATAACAGATTGATATTGACAAATGAAATTATAAAGAAAAACACAAGCATTATTCATTTCACCATTTCAGAAGAAATCCAAGCCAGTGATAATAATTTTTATATTAGTCTCACTATGGTCCACTTTGTGTATTGGAAAGCCATTATGTATCTTATTATGGTCCACTTTGTATGATTGGAAGTCCATTATGAGTCTCATTATGGTCCACTTTGTATGATGGAAGTCATTATGAGTCTCATTTATGGTCCACTTTGTATGAAGGAAGTCATTATGAGTCTCATTATGGTCCACTTTGTATGATGGAAGTCATTAGAAGTCTCATTATGGTCCACTTTGTATGATGGTCATTATAAGTCTCATTATGGTCCACTTTTTTATGATGAATCATTATGAGTCATTATGGTCCACTTTGTATGATGGGAATTTATGAGTCATCATTATGGTCATTTTGTATGATGGGAAGTCATTATGAGTCTCATTATGGTCAACTTTGTATGATGGGAATTCATTATGGAGTCTCATTATGGTCCACTTTGTATGATGGGAAGTCATTATGGTCTCATTATGGTCCATTTGTATGATGGAAATCATTATGAGTCTCATTATGGTCCACTTTGTATGATATCATTATATTCTCATTATTTCCACTTTGTATAATAGGAATCATTATGAGTCTCATTATGGTCCACTTTTATGATGGAAGTCATTATGATTATGTCCATTTATGGGTCCATCTTGTATTTGTAGATGGGAAGTCATTAGAAGTCTCATTATGGTCCACTTTATGATGGGAAGTCATTATGGTCATTATGGTCCACTTTTTATGATTAGAAGTCATTATGAGTCTCATTATGGTCCACTTTGTATGATGGGAATCATTATGAGTCTCATTATGGTCACTTTGTATGATGGGAAGTCATTATGAGTCTCATTATGGTCCACTTTGTATGATGGGAATCATTATGAGTCTCATTATGGTCCACTTTGTATGATGGGATTCATTATGAGTCTCATTATGGTCCACTGTATGATGGGAAGTCATTATGAGTCTCATTATGGTCACTTTGTATGATGGGAAGTCATTATGAAGTCTCATTATGGTTCACTTTGTATGATGGGAAGTCATTATGAGTCTCATTGGTCCTTTGATATGGAATTCGTTATGACTCATTATGGTCCACTTTGTATGATGGGAAGTCATTATGATCTCATTATGGTCCACTTTTAATGATAGAAAATCATTATGAGTCTCATTATGGTCCACTTTGTATGATAGGAAATCATCATGAGTTCTCATTATGGTCCATTTTGTATGATGGGATCATTATGAGTCTCATTATGGTCCACTTTGTATGAGGGGCATTCATTATGAGTCTCATTATGGTCAAACTTATATGATGGGAATTCATTATAGGTCTCATCATGGTCCACTTTGTATCATTATGAGTCATTATGAGTTTTGGTGATGGGATTCATTTATGAGTCCTTATGTACTTTGTATGATGGGAATTCATTATGAGTTCTCATTATGGTCCACTTTGTATGATGGGATCATTATGATCTCATATGGTCCACTTTATGGACCATTATGGTCCACTTTGGAAATCTTATGAGTCTCACCACTTTATATGATGGGAAATCATTATGAGTCTCATTATGGTTCACTTTTGTATGATAGAAAATCATATGAGGTCTTTCATTATGGTCCATTTTGTATGATAGGAAATCATTAGAGTCTCAGATGATATATGAGGTCTCATTATGGTCCCACTTGTATCACTGTTAAATGTAAGTTGCTTTTACTTGTGAGGATTAGAACCTTTTATCTACTCTTTTGATTCTGGGTCTTTGAACAGACCAGACCTCCCTTTTGCAGCTTTGGTTTTGCTATCAAGTGAATTGGCCGCCCTGTTGGCTGACACTGTAGAAAACACCAACTGCCACTTCTGTAGGGGGGGGGGGGTAAGAAACCTCCTCCACACAATGGGACAACATAAGCAGTCCATGACATGCAACACTCCACTTTGGCCCTTACTTAAGCAAGATATAAACAGACTGCCAATAGCTGCATCAACTGTTTCCTTGTGTTCCTCATGCTTTGGAGACCTTGCTTTTACGATTACCCTCGTAAGTTGCTCAAACTGTGCGTGTTTTTTATTTGAATTTTGAAATTTAAAAAATTTAAACCTTGAGAGTGAGAGTGAGAGTGAGAGTGAGAGTGAGAGTGAGAGAGAGAGAGAGAGAGAGAGAGAGAGCTAGTATTGATACAGTCCTCATGCCATTGGTGAGTATGCAATGACTTCTTTTTAAATATCTATTCTAAAAAGTTAAAATTGAACAATATCATAAAAAATATTGAATTTTTTAGAGTAGGGAGGATAGATATGCTTGAAAGAATTTTAACTGATTCAGTCAACTCAGGTTAGATAATATAAATGCTATTTATAGCATTTTTAAAAATTTAAATTTTAAATGCATTTAAAAAATTAACAATTTAATATCAAGTAAGTACAGAATTTCCTTCTTCTCCAAAGATTTATTTTGAAAAATACAATTACCCAAACTACACAATCAGAAGAAAAATCTTTTATCTATTGACAAAAAGAGTTCAATTCAATCTATTTTATACCAAATAAATTCCTTACAGATTTAAGAAGATTGTGTAGCAGATGGTAAATCAATTTGGTAGCAAATGAAATAAACTTATAAGTAAGTTTGTGTTTGGTATGAGGGTATTTTTTGTAAAGCCAATCACCTTAGAAACTTTTAGAAAACCTTCAGTGTTGATACTTATTTAGGTAATCCTTAACTTGTTCCTTGTAAATCCCTACTATAAAATAGAGTGAACCCTCATTTTATGTCCGTGTTTTTGCAAATAAACGTTTTAAATTGTTTGCAATAAATGTTTTTAAATAAAGAAAATATATTCAGTATTGTAAAATAACGGGTGCAAGAAAAATAAAACATTTATTGTAAAAACACGGACATAAAATGAGGGTTCAGTTTATTTTATAGTCAGAATTTACGAAAAACAATTTAAGGATTACCCTTTTTTAAATAACAATTTGCATATATGAATGTGTGAAAAAATTACAGGGTTGACCACAAAAGGAATGTCCTAATACTTATTAGTCTACATCAGAGTTTTTCAACCGGTGTGTCGCGGCACACTAGTGTACTGAGGTACACTAGTGTACCGGGAAGCTTCCGTGGGTGTGCTGAGGACGGTTGATCATCCTCTTATATTTTTATTCTATTACTTTGATATTTTTTGTTTTAATTAGGCTACACTTGTAGGACATTTTCACTATTCCCTTTCTTTTAAAATTTAAATAAAATTATTATATGTTTATATACTGATGGTGTACCATGATCAATTTATTATCCAGCTCACTGTGCCATGAGATGAAAAAGGTTGAAAAACTCTGGTCTACATATTCAGCTCTCCTATGTAATAAATTAGTAAATACCATATTTATGTTTAAAGAAACTTTGAATAATGATGGGAAATAAGTGAATAATTATAAAATATTAATTTCTAATATCTTAGAAATGTTTAAGACACTTGCATTTACATTTGTATGTTATTTGATCTCCTGTTGCAAGAACCAGCAGTATTCACTTATCATTTTTGATTTGAATCAATTTTGATCCATTGTTTCCATTTCAGATATTTCCTGGTAAAACCTTATTGCTGACTGCACCAAGATATGTTTATTTGTTATGCCTCCTTGGGCATCTTCCCTTTTTTACTATCTTCCCACAGCAAGCTTGAAAAAAAGAAGAGAATTCTTATTTTGGTTTTGTTGGATTTTATGGCATGTCAACCCTTGTTGGGTTATTTTATGCCCAAGATGTTTTTTTCTTTTCAGGCTTGATGGGTATTATAAAAATAGCCAACAAAAAGATATGACTGTACTCCAAGGTTTGAAGTATGGAGTTAACCACGACTGTGGCAGAAAAGAGTTAAAGAAATAACCAAACAACTAGAATTCTAATAAAAGACATGTATTACATATAACAATAAGGTTGCAAACTTTAGTTCGTCTGCACAAATGTTTATAATTTGTAAAAACTTAGCTGATATCCTGAGATAGGGTATTATCAGAGCCCTTGCTACAGCCTTCTGTAGGTTTGGATATGATAGATGGGTATTATCAGAGCCCTTGCTACAGCCTTCTATAGGTTTGGATATGATAGATGGGTATTATCAGAGCCCTTGCTACAGCCTTCTGTAGGTTCGGATATGATAGATGGATGCTCTACCGACTGAGCTAAACGATTCAACCAACCAGCCAACCAGCCTACATCATTTGTTTAAAATAAATTCTGTAATGTTAAAAAGAGATTTTATCATTCCAAAAGTTCTTTCGACTATTGATCTCACTCATTTTGTTTAAGATACACGCTGTAATTTTGAGAAAACTCATTATCATTCAAAGAATTGTTCAGACTATTGATCCGAGTCATTTTGTTTGAAATGCATTCTGTAATTTTAAAAAGTGTCTTTATCATTCCAAAAGTTCTTCAGACTATTGATCTTTTTTGTTTAAGGTACATTCTGTAATTTTGAAAAACATCATTATCTTTCCAAGAGTTGTTCAGACTCATTCTTTATGTTGATGTTACACCAAATATATTCCACAGCCAATCTTTGAATGCACAATATATATGGAAAGAGTAGAGGTGTCTATTCTAGAGGTGGTGTCCACTAATACAGTGTAAACACACCTGTGGTCGGTTGTAGGACAAATCAGGTGTAACATACTAACTCCAAAATGTTTAAGATTTCAAGGGCAAATAACTCTTCCATAACAAATGACTCATCAGCAAACAACACAAGATATGATTGTTATTATTTACCCAACCTTAAGTTGTTTACGTTCAAGATGTCTTTTTGTGGTTTTTATATATAAACTTCTTTTCTTTCTATTCAAGTATATCAGCTCAGTTTAACCAGATATAAGACATTTTGTACAATAGAAACATCAACATGACATTTGTTAGGAAAACATACAGCCATTTTGAATAGCTCAAGAAATAGCTGTACGGCCTTGAAGTAACATTGACATTTCAGATTCTGCCTCTTGTTCGCTTTACACTAATGCCCTTGGAAAAGGCATGAGTCCATCGCTTCTCCTTCCCCTAGCCATGGGGGAAAATAAACAGGAAAGACTGGAGTCTATAGACTTGGTTGGTGACTGGTCTAGGAGAAGGATAATCCTGAATTCAAACCTGCAATCTTTTGCAAGGAAAGCTTTAGGATTAACCCCTAAAGACATTTCCAGAATTTGGGGTCCCTAGGCTGTTCAATTTACAAATTTTACTATTTTTACAAGAAGGTCAAATTTAATAACAATACTATTGCGTCTGAGAATAATAATAGAAATAAATAAGAAAACAACTAATCATCATCATCATCATCATCATCATCACAACAACAACAACAACAACAACAGCAGCAGCAGCAGCAGCAGCAGCAGTGTTGAAGTAAGTTAGTGTACTGTTGGTTTGAACAACAAGCTAAGCACAACCGAACCAGTACCTAAGACAATTGGTACCCATGGGAATCCAGAATAGTCCACTCATGCATTTTGGGTGATTCCATTCTTGAGTCCTGATTGGCTGCTTGGTTTCTATGATGTTATGAGGCTTCATAAATAACCTGGCATTTTGCAGTAGTATTTGCAGCAAGACAGATTCGTATTGAGTTATGACTTGCTTGCTGCCTTGTCTTACCAATTCGACGGTAATTGGAACTAGTATGATTATTCCACAAGCAGCAGCAGCAGCAGCAGCAGGTAATTTAAAAATAAAATTGAAAATTAAAAAGAAAATTATTCGTTATTAATATGATCTTTTTTCTAACGTGTTCTTTTTTTTGTTTTCTTTTAATAAGTGATTTTTAAAACAAATATGCAAATTAGCTGAGGCCATTAGGAAAAAAATTACCTCTATCAAGTTTTACAAGCAGTCTACTCAGAAACTTGTTTAAGGCGGGAAGAAGTGTTTGTTTTAGCAACACAATTTTATTCAAAATCTGGATAAGCCAAAAGAAAAATACAGACACAACAGCTTTATATATATCAATATATATATATATATATATATATATAGTAAAGTCGTTGAGGTGGCCTAAAGTCAGTATCATCCAATCAGCGAGGGAGTCTATCCCCTTTTTACTAGTGCTAGACCAACAAGATTGTTTTTGTGTTTGGGGTGGAGCGGCACACCTACTATCAGCTCCTTATTTTACCGCACAGATCACGGTGCTACTCATACACTGAGTTGGCAAGGGCCAGTATCAAACTAGGAACCTTGTGGTTTCTAGTTGAACGCTCTACCGACTGAGCTAACCCGATATATACAGTATAATAATGTATAATAATGTATGCACCCTTTGAATCATTATAAATTATTCAATTTGTGTATTTTGACTTGTAAATAAGATTGATACAAGAGAAAGAATAGACATTTAAAGAATTTGAGAGGAAAATATACAAAAAAATACATAGCAAATTAACTTTTAAGTCAAATCTGAAATAGAAAATAAACGTATTATTAACTATTAATATTCAAAGAGTGTATACATTATACCTGTATATATATATATATATATATATATATATATATATATATATATATATATATATATATATATTGAAAGGAAGGAAAAACTCAACACCATTATTCCATTAAAAGTTTATTTCGACCAAAATTGGGGCCTTTATAAATCTAAGTTGATTTAATAAAGCTCCCCAAAATCAAGTCTCATCAGATGGGAAATCAAAATAATTTGAATTGCATAACAGAAAAATTTACTCCTCAAAAACAATTTTTTTCTTTTACAAAATGTAACCAATTTTGGTCGAAATAAATTTATTATGTAATAACGGTGTTGAGTTTTTCCTTCCTTTCAAAGATAAATATTGCTCTGTGTATAATCTAAAAAGTTTATTATACATTGAGCTCTCTGTAGTGATTTAAAGATTCACTGTATTTATACATACTGGATCATACAATAATAATACAGTGTGTCTTAGAAACCACATATAGAATCATCCCTTACTACCAAGTTTTGGATACCTCACACACACACACACATAATATATATATATATATATATATATATATATATATATATATGAGGAAAAAATGAGTAAAGAAAAGAAATGTAGATGAATAAAAATTAATTTTATCGATATCACTTTTAAACGATATCACTTACACATGTGTTTCGGTCTGTTTATCAAAATGTATACGGATTTACGTTATTATTATTATTAAAATAATCAGATGGAGTTGAAATGATGATAATAATAATAATCGGAAAAATGTATAAAATATTCCGTACACAGAGAGATTTTTTAAGACCTTCATCAGAGTGATTTTTTTTATTTTTTGAGTAGATATAAAAATCGTTGGAGACAAGAATAGAATTTTAAATGTTCGAAAAAAAAAGAATATTTTTTTTGGAATCATTAGGAATGCAGAGGCCGTTAGAGACCGTTAAAAATTTTTTGAAAGTTTTCCATTTCTTACACACACACACACACACACACACACACACACACATATATATATATATATATATATATATATATATATATATATTAGGTTGTCCAACCTTACTAGTGTGTGAAATGAAGTGTAACATTTACTCATTGGTCAGTTTTGCTGATCTAATCTAGGCTGCGATTATACATCCTGTTTGATAGTGTAAACAATAGTTTTAAGGGAAAATTGGATATTAACCCTTGCAAAATCAAATTTATTTACTAAATCATTATTTATTATTGATTAAGTAAAGTAAGTAAGTAAAGTCAATGGGGCGGCCTAAAGTTGGTATCAGCCAGTCAGCGAGGGAGTCTATACCCTTTTCATGGAATTAGCACACTTCAACCTTTTTATCTTATTTAGTAGTAAATTAATTAATAACAGATAATATGTGAAACATTTTTTATATAATAGCCAAACATTCTCTACCTCATAAAATATACCTTTAAAAAATACTGGATTAGATTACCTAAGATAATGATATAATATTTTTCCAAGCCATGGAAGGGACAATATTATGGAATAACCTGATATTAAGGAAAAAATTATGAAATTCCTTGACAAAAAACAAAACAAACAAAAACAATATAAAAATATTTCTCTGAATCTTTGAGATGAGGCTTGATAATTAGTATTATTTGGATTATTTGGACTATTGTCCTCATCTTTATTGTTATCTACACTGTAGCGTTAGTTTGTATTTGCCTGGTGGAGTTGTCTGCCCCATTTAGTGTGCTGGTGCAGCTAGGGTGCTAGAGTATTTAAGCGCCGGGTTCAAACCCTTTCGGCCTCTTTTTCCTGTTTCAGCAACTACGAGCCACATGGGGTAGATTTTATCTAACCCCTCTCGTTGGGGCTCCGCCCCCCTTACATTACTGTAAGTCTTCACAGCATGGACTATCGCTAGTCTCATGTCTGTACTCTTTTATGTTATAATGTATCATTCATGAATGTGTCTTTATCTTTATTTGTGTACCCCTTTTTATATGTACTCTTTTACTATGTACTTTGTATCTACTGTTATCCATGTGCTGTGTATATTAAATGTTTTGTCCGTTAACCTTCATCGGAGTTATTTGTATGCAAAGTATCTAATAACTTTGAACCTTTCTTACAACACTATTTCTCTGAATTTTTGAGATGAGACTTGATAATTAGTATTATTTTGATTATTTGGACTATTGTCCTCATCTTTATTGTTATCTACACTATTTCTCTGAATTTTTGAGATGAGACTTGATAATTTGTATTATTTGTATTATTTGGACTATTGCCCTCATCTTTATTGTTATCTACACTATTTCTCTGAATGTTTGAGATGAGACTTGATAGTTAGTATTATTTGGATTATTTGGACTATTGTCCTCATCTTTATTGTTATCTACACTATTTCTCTGAATTTTTGAGATGAGACTTGATAATTTGTATTATTTGGATTATTTGGACTATTGTCCTCATCTTTATTGTTATCTACTCAACATTTCGGATGGTGTGCCCTACCGGCCTTCTTCTGGTATTTCTTGTCAGACTCAGGAACCTTCTCAAACTTGGGAACCGCCTCCTCAAATTTGGGGACCATAGGCATAGGCTGTTCTCATTCTGTTAACCATGACTGGGTATAAGTGTTAAACTGTGTTAATTATTCTACCCCCGTGGATTGAATAAAGGGTCAAGTTCGAAGTTCTGTGAAGGCTCCCGATTATGACATGAAGGCTCCCAAGTTCGACAAGAAGGTTCCTGAGTTTGAAGAGAAGGTTCCCAAGTTTGAGAAGGTTCCCGAGTCCAATAAGAAATACCTAAAGAAGGCAGGAGGGCACATCGGCCGAAACGTTGTGTAGATAACAATAATGATGACAATAGTCCAAATAATACAAATAATACAAATATAGAAGTAATTGTTGCTCCTCCTCAAATTTTAATGACAGCCTTATTTCTTTTAGGCATGGATACTTCACTAATTCAAAGAACAATAAATAAAACATTCCAGTGAGTTTTTCATTGGTCGAAGCCCCACTAAAACTCCTCTTTTGATATAATGTTAAACTGCACTTTCATTACTTTTAATATAATGGGAACCTGAACCATCATATTTATTTTAAGGTACTCCATATAGTTTTTATTTAGGTAACAAGAAAAATTAAATTCTGGTGAGTATGGAGGGTGCTATACTTGCACAAACCTGTGTTTTGCTAAAAAAAATATTTAATTCATAAAGTACTGAGACTGATGTTGTGATGTTAGTCCCAACAGTAAAAAGAAGTCAAGTTGAGATGGGGTAAAATAAGACAAGTGTATTTACAATTAATGGTACATGTACGACTAGCTTGTCGTTAACGGGAACAGTCCTCCCTTTCCACTCGGTGTCTCACTATTTATAGTGAGAACCGGTGCATGTTCTCCACTGTAGGAACGGCCGGTACAACAACTGACTTCAACTTTTTTTTTCAAATCAGCATTGACTTGATAAATTGCTTTATCAAAGTAGTTCAAACTTTTCTGAGTGGCAGTTAATAGATCCTCTTTGGTGACTGTGTTATATATCAATATATTGTATACCTCAACAGGTATATAATCAAGAGAGGAAACTTGGGTGATAGAGAGAGAGAGAGAGGAGGGAGGGAGGGAGGGGGAGAGGAGAGGAGGAGAGAGAGGAGAGAGAGAGAGAGGAGGAGAGGAGGAGAGAGAGGGAGAGAGAGAGAGAGAGAGAGAGAGAGAGAGAGAGAGAGAGAGAGAGAAATACAGATTAGAGATTCTTTCTTCTTACTTCTTCTCTGTTCTTCTTCTGGGCTGATTTGAATTGGTCATTGTCTTAACATTCATTAAAAATTAAAACAAGACTTGGGTTTTACTTGATCAAGTTTATTAATCCATGATTCCATCATTTCCGCATGGATGAGATGACCCTAGTGAGAAAGACTATCAGGTCTTTGCCTTCCAAAGCCCGGGTCGAATCTAATTTCTAAATTCTGACTAAAATCTATCAAGTGTAATGGAGGTCAGTTGGGGTCATCTATATGTCAATCATAACTCCCAACTAATTATTCTAACTTCTGGGCTGATTTGAATTGGTCATTGTCTTAACATTCATTTAATTAATTAAAACAAGACTTGGGTTTTACTTGATCATTCCACATGGATGAGATAACCCGATAGAGAAAGACTATCACATCTTTCCCTTCAAAAGCCCAGGTCGACTCTAATTTCTAAACTATTACCATGTTTCTCTGTACTGGGGTCAGTTGGCGTCATCCAAAATGCCAATCATAACCCAACGGTTATGGAAATCTACCCACCTCTGCTTTTCATTCTAACAAACTTATTTTAAACTCTACAGGGTCTGCTAACAACTTATGATTCTCATAAACTGTAACAACTGGAGCTTTCTCATGAGTCATTTAGAAAAAAAATATCCACCATGAATTTTCAATATGATTTAGATCCAAATTGTTCCCAGGCCATGTCATTGATTTTATATGCCTTTCCTGGAGAAAAACTTTAATCCTTTTTGCTCTGTGACAAAATGCAATAACATTTTGAAAAAGGACTATTCTTTTGACTATGAATTAACTTTAAAATAGTCAAGAAGAAGGCTGGTGGGCACATTGGCCTGAACGTTGTACATATAACAATAAAGATGAGGACAATAGTCTGAATAATCCAAATAACAGTAATTATCAAGCCTCATCTAAAAAATCCAGAGAAATAATATATTTTCTTTATTGTATCAAGTATAAATGGAATGATAAGCTTGATGGTTTGAAATATTATGTCAAGGAAGGCAATTATGTTTTAAAAATAAATAAGTCCTTAATATGTAGAATATTGAAAAAAACATTTTTTTCTGTCAATGGAATAAAGAGATTATCCAGGATTTCAATGCGCACCTGTGTATTGATTGTTGAGGTACTGCCACTTGACTAATAAAAAATGAAGAAGGAAGTTAAAGAAAGTAAATGAGAAAATGAAGAATGAAAGAAAGAATGAAAGAATGAAGGAAGGAAAGGAAGAAAAAATGAAAGAATGAATGAATGAAAGAAAGAAAGAAAGAAAGAAAGAAAGAAAGAATGAAAGAAAAAAATGAAAGAATGAGAGAAAGAATGAAAGAAAGAATGAAAGAAGAGAAAAGGAAGGAAAGAATGAAAGAATGAATGAAAGAATGAATGAAATTAAAAATGAAAAAATGAAAGAATGAAAGAATGGATGAAAGAAAGAATGAATGAAATTAAAAATGAAAAATGAAAGAAAGAATGAAAGAATGGATGAAAGAAAGAATGAATGAAATTAAAAATGAAAAATGAAAGAAAGAATGAAAGAATGAAAGATGAATGAAAAAATGAAAGAAAGAATGAAAAGAATGATGAAAGAAAGAATGAATGAAATTAAAAATGAAAAAATGAAAGAAAGAATGAAAGAATGGATGAAAGAAAGAATGAATGAAATTAAAAATGAAAAATGAAAGAAAGAATGAAAGAATGGATGAAAGAAAGAATGAATGAAATTAAAAATGAAAAATGAAAGAAAGAATGAAAGAATGGATGAAAGAAAGAATGAATGAAATTAAAAAAAAAATGAAAGAAAGAATGAAAGAATGAAAGAAAGAAAAAAGAAAGAAAGAAAGAAAGAATAAAATTAAAAACAAAAGAATGAAAGAATGAAAGAAAGAAAAAAAAAGAAATAATGAAAGAATGAAAGAAAGGAAAAATAAGCTAAGATGGTGAGTAAAAACCTAAACTAAAGAAAGTCTCCAGACTCTTCTGAGTATTCTGGCAGATTGCAGCAGTGCAGTATTCTGGATGGTCTCAATTCTTCCTCTGATTTCCATATTTTCCAAGCTTTTTTCCAAGCTTTTTAGGAACGTTCCAAGTGCACCAACTACAATTGGTATCACTTTGAATTTCATATTCCATAACTTTTTCAGTTCTCTGGCAAGGTCCCGGTATTTGTCCTCTGAAAGAAAGAAAGAAAGAAAGAAAGAAAGAAAGAAAGAAAGAAAACTAAAATTTAACTAGACAGATTAATTTTTATTTTCCTGTCCTAGCTTTACTCACATTTGTGTTAACTTAAAATTATCATCTTTCATAGTTTTTGAAGACACTTAAGGTCAAATCATTTACTGTACACAGCACCCAGAAAACTCATCCATTTTTTCATAAGCCTTCCCCCACCTCAACTGATTCACAACTACAGTTCTCTCAGTTCACTAAAATATCAGTTCTACAGTGAGGAAACAATTAACTGGTTTTACTATTCCTTGTTGTATTAGGGCCTGAATGAGTCTAGATATCTTATAATTTTCTACTTGCATATGAAATACAATGTGACCTAGATAGCCAGGCCAGAACAGAGGGGATTGATGATAAAGTATGTGAGCTAATGGTCTTTCACTGGAGTCTGAGTGACAACAAGCTTCCTTAAGTCTCCAGGACTTTTATGGGTATTCTAGCTGATTGCAGCAATTCAGTTGTCTGGATGGTCTCAATTCTTCCTCTGATTTCCAGTTCCTTCAGTCTTTTTTTTTTCAAGCTTTTTGGAACCCTTCCAAGTGCGCCAACTACAATTAGTACCACTTTGACCCTCATATTCCACAGCTGCTTCTTCTTCTTCTTCTTCTTCTTCTTCTTCTTCTTCTTCTTCTTCTTCTTCTTCTTCTTTGTGTTTTTCACATCAGCGTTAACTGATGGTCTTTCACTGGAATCTGAGTGACAACAAGTCTCCTCAGGTCTCCAGGACTCTTCTGAGTATTCTGGCAGATTGCAGCAGTGCAGTATTCTGGTTGGTCTCAATTCTTCCTCTGATTTCCAGATTTTCCAAGCTTTTTTCCAAGCTTTTTAGGAACGTTCCAAGTGCACCAACTACAATTGGCATCACTTTGAATTTTATATTCCATAACTTTTTCAGTTCTCTGGCAAGGTCCCGGTATTTGTCCTTTTTTTCGTTATTCCTCCAACATCACTCTGTGATCTGCTGGAACTGCAAAATCCACCAGTTGACAAGTTCTTTCTTTTTTGTTAATCAACACTAGGTCTGGTCTTCTTGCTGGGATAAGGTGATCCGTTTTTATTTCAAAGTCCCAGAGAATTTTATGTGTTTCGTTCTCAAGAACATATTTTGGTTTATGCATATACCATTTTGTTGTATGATCAAAATTAAATTTTTTGCATAATTCCCAGTGGATCACCTTCCCAACCCAGTCGTGTCTAGTTTTGTACTCCCATTGTGCTAGTTTGCTACATTTACATAGTACATGGTTTACAGTCTCATCTCTATTACCGCATAATCTACATTTACTATTTTGTTGGGTCTTCTTCTTCTTCTTCTTCTTATTATTATTATTATTATTATTATTATTATTATTATTATTTAGATTTCAGATCTTCCAATGTCAATCCCTTCATTGGAAGATGCTCCGTCTTTCTGTAAAGAGTCACTTACTATAGCAGTCCTCAAAGGATCTGCTACACAAATAGAAACAATTCGGAAAGTGCACCTGTTGATGTGTATGTAGTCCGTATAATAGAGATAAATAGGCCCCCATTGTAAAGAATTTAAGGGGTATAAATTCCGCACCTAGCCTAGGCTTATTACAAGATATCAACTAGTCTGTAAATATTGCTGCACAGACTTTGTTATGATTTTTGTGGCCATTCTTAGGCTTCAAGCAAGAGCACTGTCCAGTGGAGATCCTTTGTGTTAAGCAGAGCGCGATCCTTTGTGAAGATTCATTTGGTTGCTCCTTGGTGTCCCTTAATATTGGGTATGATCCTTTGGTTGTTCCTTGGTGCTCCTCAGTGTTGCAGGTCGTTAGTCAATGAGTGCAAATAAACGTCTGTCAATATCAGCCATTAAATAGTTAACCAACCACGTATTCGGGCTGTTGATTGGCTAAGGTTTAAACCACGTGACCTCGCTTAGTCTATAAATTTAAGTGGTGGATTGCAGCCTTCTATACTTTTCTTATTATACTTCTATTCATACTTATCTTCTTCTTATATTTCTTCTATGCTGTTATCTGTTATTGTGCTATTCCGAGCGGTTTCCTTGTTAAAATCCATGTAGTCATTGTAGGGGTTCAGTTGTTTCCAGAATCCAGTTGGTTAATCCTAGTCTGTAGGTTTCCTCTGTAATATATAAGCCCAAATCTTTAGGAAGTTGGTAATCCTAGTCTGTAGATTTCCTTGTGTGACACTTTGCATTGCGCTGAAATGCATTGCTGAAGAATGCATTAAGGGGTCATGTGTGTAGTATATATATATATATATATATATATATATATATATATATATATATATATATATATATATATCCGTACGTAGATAGGAGGTAGTGAATCATGTGTGTAAACACTAACCAAGAAATGAAAAAGAATGAATAAATAAATAAATAAATAAGACAGATGGGAAGATATTTGATATCCAACCGAGACAAATGTCTGAGGCCTGGGTTTAATTCGGCATTGTTTTAATTGATGATGAGGACATTTGTTTATCTGTTTGTGCCTGTATGATTATGGTTCGTTTAATATTTCAAACAAAAGAACATCTGTAGAAGTGATTGAATGTCCAACATGGATTAATCAGAAAGGAGATGGTGAGGGTGGAATTTATATATATATATATATATATATATATATATATACGGTCCCAGCTAAGAAGACAGTTACATTTTCGGCCGGCAGGGGGTGATATCGACAGTAGCAGCAGACGTAGAAATTAGCCAGTGAAGCCAGTAATTCAACTTAGTCTTATAACAACTTCTTGCCAGCTGACAGAACCACCACAAACTGCCTAAGTGTCACAACTCCCTCTTCTATCAGTGTCCTATTAACAGACTTGTGTTTGTTTTGTTTTCTTTTCTTTTAATCCCTGTGAACCCATCTGACTCGTGCCTTCGAATCGGCCAGCACAGAACATCACAACGTTGGGGTCTAGACATCGTGCAGCGAAGGTGCAGGGTGCAGAACGGGTATTCTCACACTTGTAATATGTATTAGTCCAAGTCTGTAGTATTCTTCTGGTGTAAATCCAAAAGATAAGTCTTGCTGCCAGAAAGTTTAACCAGTAATTGATTTGAAGACACTGGAAAACGATCTTAAATGCTTTCTGTCCTCGTCTCTCATTGGCCAATCTACTAGTCCAGTAGAAATAGGTTCCAACCAGGAAAAAAAAGGCCAAGCTAAAATTTACACCAAGTAAAGAACATATGGTCTACAATAACATATCCTCTCAAATTGGACGTGGGGAAAAAAAGTTATTGAGATTTCAAAAAGCTTGATATTTCTCAAATTTTTGGCTAAAAGAAAGAAAATGCTTCTGCTGAACTTAAGTAAAAAATAAATGAATAAATAAAAAAGATGAAAATATTATAACAAGATCGCCTAAAAAAAAAAAAAGAGCTGTCTGTAAGTAATGATCATTTTTTGTCCGTCTATGCAAATTGGGGCAAATCTGGGCAACCTTGAGCAGGCTGTAATACATATATTTTCTAACACATCATTTTTTTTTTTTACAAGTCTAGCACTCCGAAATAATAAAAGGGGTGTGGGTAAAATCAGCGGTACCCCATGTTGGGCTTGATATATAATGAAATATCTCTAAAAGCGTATGGTTTGCAAAGTAGAAATAATGGACGAGAAGGTTTAGGTTAATATCGTTTTATTTAGCTGGAGTCGTTGGTATTGTCGTCAGTAGTAATAGTAGTAATTCCTTTTCGCTGCTTGGTGAAATGAGGGTAGGCGTGGGGTTAAAAGTCAGTTCTGGTTCTGCGGAACGCAAGGTGCGGTGTGGGTGTGTAGCGGCTCTTTGATCCTGCCTGTCGGGTGATGTTCCTTGCGTGGAGGCCCTCAGTCAACTACCTTAGCTTTAAGCCAGCTGTTATTTATAGCAAGGCACAGGATCCAAAATGCTTTTGAAGTGTTTTGGGAGAAGGTTTTTTATTGGACGAAAATCCGGATTCTGTTTATGATATTATTTTTTAATTGTTTATATTTAATGTTTTTCGACCGGAAGTTATTTTGGAGCCTATGCGTATTTCCATGTTAATTTGGTCACTTTGTTTTAGGGTACCGTTGGGTTAACTTCCGCTTAGCGTCTGCGACTTGTGTTTTGTTTTGTTTTTAATTTGTTTTGTTGGCAAGTGGATGTATTGTGAAGTAAGGATTGTGAATCATAAGAGATATCTATTTCTGTTATAACAGGCCCCGCGTGGGGTGGTCAGTGGGTTACCACGAGAATACCTTCAAAATGGATTTTCTTGTTTAAAAATGTAGAAACAGTTATTGGATTTTTGTTTCGATTACATGATGCGAATAAACAGTCGCGCGGGAACGAAAGACTCGGCGTCTGTCGATGAAATAGAAAATTTCAGGGCTTCCTTTATCACGTGACAAAACGGACACTTGACGTGAGAAGGCCACGCCTCCAATATGAAAAAAAGAAAGAAAAGGAGACAATCCTATTTTTTGTCCCAACAATGTTTATGCAGCTATTTTTAATGGAAACGATAGTGGCGACGGCGGTGTTATTTATCAATGGAAACAGCGGTGTTATTTATCAATGGAAATGACTGACCAACTGTTGCAGTGACAGTCAATGAAGTTTTTTTTAATCTATTTTATACGGATCGGCTAGACTCTAACGCAACCTAGAATTTAGACTTTTTATCTAATTTACTATTGGTCACAAACATTCTGTGTGAGTCTTGGGTTTTGTCTTATTGATTTCAAACCTATTTCTTTTTTTTCTTCTTTAGGTCTGTAGTGGATGGCTATGGTACCGACGACTGAAGGTTGTCTTCGTATGTTTGTCGTATTTGGGGACGGGGAATCACCGTCGCGTCGCGGCTCATATGCACCCGCTCTTATATGTCTGCCATGCACCAGGCACCCCCTACCGCCATACGTATGGCGTGTCCGGGTGCATGGTGCATGGCAGACATATAAGAGCGGGTGCATATGAGAATAGGTGTTCACCTTCTCATTTTCTCTCCTCCCCTCTCTCTCTCTCTCCCCCCTCTCCTCCTCTCTCTCTCTCTCTCTCTCTCTCTCTCTCTCTCTCTCTTGAGTTCGAACTCCAGTTGCGCTATATATGTTCAGTTTCGGACTAATACCCATGGGAAGGGTATGAACTCCAGCTATGGGAGAAATAATACCAATACTTTTCTTCTACATGGATGGCTTTGACATTAAATAACCCCTGAAGGTTGATATGCCTTTAAACAAAGAAACCAAACCAAACCGTATCTGGATACCATAACTCGCCACTGACATCAACATGTTATCGGAAAAAGTAGAGATTAATTATCTGCCCTTGGCACCAGGGGTGAATCAGCCAATACCGTAGATTGGCGCCCAAACTGATTCCCTGTATGGTGTCAGTTGTAGTGTTGAGTATCGTCTAAATCCAGTCTCTCCCTGAACTAAATGGAATTGAGCATATAAGTCTGGCAGCAAACGCCATTAAGTTTGCAAATTGTATTTTGAGAATACATGTTTTATCTTCATTTGTTTGTTCAGTCTTCTTCATCCGAATTTAATTGCCTACCTGTTAATGTGGGAAAATATATGGGGCCCAGCCAAAGCGACCATAATGTGTGAAGAAGCAATTTGGACTCTTGTAGCAGAGGAAATGTAGTATGGATTGATATTTACTCGTGCAAAATAATACAAGAATAATTCACGATGAAATAACAATAACATTTTATTCTCTGAGAAAGTTTAAAAGAATGAATACAAGAGTGACATGATATACTATCAGAAATTGGGTTATCTGGAATCAGACGCCAGGAGCAGACCCCTAAATTCGAGAGGACAGTTACGACAGGCAAAGGGAACAGAGCTAGCTGGCACTAGGAGAACATTTCAAGTAGCGGCTAGCAAGGTCAGCAAACACTGTCTTGGCACCTAAAGGGTAAGACCAGACGAACTAAAGGAACAACGACAGAACCAACTGCAGAGACAACACGACACGAGTTAAACCGCTACATACCTAATATTTCCTCCGAGCGAACGTATAGAATACAATTTTATATTTTACATCAAAATAATAATAAATACACATACACATTTCTTTTCCCAAACTTAAGGAAAAGAAATTAAAACACAACACAGTCCTTTTCCCAAACTTAATGCAAAGAGATTAAAGCGAACATACGAACACAAATCCTTTTCCTAAATTCAAGGAAAAGTGATCAAAATAAATGTTTACACAAAAATCAAAATCGATTGGCTAGGTTAGTATTGCTCTCAACTACGTCCGCGCGTTTGCGCCAAAAATTAATTACTTTTCGATCCTATCTCCTAATTATAAATAGACAGAGAAGAAATCAACAAACACACAGACTTCATCTCACTTTCAGACCGGACACATCCGACGACCACAAACAAACACATGAATCCCGTCTCGCTGCTAGATAGAACAACGATCAAGAAACAGGTGTTCGAACGAACGATTCCACTGCCTCAACACAATTACTACTACTACCATTATTCTTACCACTTCGTTCTACCTACATCAAGAATCCGTTTCGGCAAATCCCATCTCGCCGCCAGGTCGTATACACAAACTTGACTCTCATTTCTGTCCACATCTAAACGAACTTTTCCAAACTTAACATACAAACTTTTACATTTTACATTACACATATCATCTACACTATTCCTTTTGAATATTTCTCATATTATCGCAAATTTATTCTTTGAATAAATTTATTTGTTATTTTATAATTGTATACATTTGTTTTATCATTTCTCCGTATTTTCTACCTAAACTGTGTCATATTTTTATTCGTCATTTAATATTCTTTGCGAACCTCTACACATAGGCCTCTACAAACGTCTCTGGCAACCGTTTAACGAACTCTCGCATACCCTTCAAACACATGTTGTACCTCTTACAGACATTTAAACACCGTTTGTATACTAACACACTCACACATTACATCAATAAACTATTAACCCAATTATATACTCTATAATTGCCTAGTACCTTTCCTTCATAACAACAGTCTTAATAGTTTTACTTGTTTACTGTTATTTCTGATAATACTAAAAGTAAACATAAGTAATGTATGTAGAAAAATGTTCTAATGTGGCTGATAGAGTCTTTAGTGTAAGTTATAGAGTCCTTGATATACGTACGTATGAGAGAGAATGAAAATGTTGAATGAAGATGTGGCGGGTGTCGTGTGAATGTTGTTGTGAAGTATGCCTATCGAGTTCGTAACGGAATGTAGCAAAGGAGGGTTTGTTTTTGTTTCGAGTGTCGAGATAAAAACGTTAAAGGTGAAATGAATCATCAATAAAAGAAGCAAATAGTAAAAGTAACAAACGAAAGAAGTTTGGGTTGAAAAAGAAATTGTCTTTTATATATATATATATATGAAGCGGACAAACAATCTGTTTGAGATGGCGATAGCCGACAATTTTTTTTAGGCTGAAATGTACATACAGAGATTGACTTTTTCTCGATTTGTTTACGCCTTACATTTAAACCGATATGCACGCCTAATTCATTTAATTATAATTAATTAATTAACAAATTAGGTATGACTTTAATTAAGCACATAATCTCCCAATATATATATATATATATATAATATATATATATATATATAAGAATCGGGTACCCAGCGTCATCTGGGTAGAGGGTGGGTAACAAAAGCACCTTGATGTATTAATTTGATTACTTTTGAGATTTACAAACGCTGGAAATTTTTAAGTAGTATTTCAATGCTATTTCTATGTATATTTTGAATTTTAAATATCTTCGACTATAAATCAAATCTTCATAATTTTTGCACAAAAAGCAAGAACTGGTGATATTTAATGTGTATATATATATTTACTTTGTCGTTAATTGTTTTAGTTTCGTAGTTTCTCCGGACATACATACATACATACATACATGCGCACCAACCACTCTTTATAGATGTATAGATTATTATTGTTAATGAGCAACAACTTACAAATTGAACTTCTACCTACATTAAAAAATGAAATAAACTTGCTTGGGACTATTTGTCAGTGATGCCCCCGGGGCATAGAAGATTTCGAGACTATAACATGATATCTTCTTACCGGGGTGACCTGTCCCGTACTCGAACAAGTGACATCTTTACAACTATATAGCTGTAGGGCCACACCAACAACCAATCAAATTCGTCGGCGAAGTTCCTCCCATTATTTATGAGTATAACAATTTGTATTTTTTTTTCCTTTTCTTTTCTCTTTTCTCCTTTCTCTTTTTAATTTATTTTATCTTTTTTTTTCTAGCTCGTTTTGCATTTGTATATCTCTGTTGTATATATTTTTTAATATGCACAGTAAACCTTTTGTAAAAAAAAAAAAAAAGTCTTTTATGTCCTTTCTTCAAAAGCAGTGTCCATCTCACTGCATTCTAAATACAGTTCATTCTCTTACAAAACTCAGGATTGTGGGGATTTAAAAAATACACAAATAAAAATAAAATAAAAAAGAACAAAAATTCCCATGGGGCCTTGACCGTATAGGGGGTTGTGAGATGTGTTCAATAATATTAGGAATGACGAATAAAAATATGACACAGTTTAAGTAGAAAAACACGGAGAAATGATAAAACAAATGCATATAATTATAAAATAACAAATAAATTTATTCAGAGAATAAATTTGCAATAATATGTGAAATGTTCAAAAGGAATAGTGTAGATATGATATGTGTAATGTAAAATGTAAAAGTTCTTGTATTAAGTTTGGAAAAGTTCGTTTAGATGTGGGCAGAAATGAGAATAAAGTTTGTATATATGACCGGCTGAAACGGATTCTTGATGTAGGTAGAACGAAATGGTAAGAATAATGGTGGTAGTTGTAATTGTGTTGAGGCAGTGGAATCGTTCGTTCGAACACCAGTTTCTTGGTCGTTGTTCTATCTGGCAGCGAGACGAGATCTGTGTGTTTGTTTGTGGTCGTCGGGCGTGTCCGATCTGAACGTGAGATGAAGTCTGTGTGTTTGTTGATTTCTTCTCCGTTTTTTATAATTAGAAGATAGGATCGAAAAGTAATTAATTTTTGGCGCAAACGCACGGACGTAGTTGAGAGCAATGCTAACCTAGCCAATCGATTTTGATTTTTGTGTAAACATTTATTTTAATCACTTTTCCTTGAATTTAGGAAAAGGATTTGTGTTCGTGTGTTCGCTTTAATCACTTTTCCTTAAGTTTTGGAAAAGGATTGTGTTGTGTGTTTGTTTTAATTTATTTTCCTTAAGTTTGGGAAAAGAAATGTGTACGTGTTTAGAATTGTATTCTATAACCGGAAGAACCCCTTCGCACAGGTCCGACAAAAAGGCATGGCTCCCTTCCCCAAAAGAATCTCTCGGTCATTCTAACTGAGACCGTAATTGGGTGTAGTTGGTCCTGTTAGCTAGGGTGATTTTTCACTCGCTACAGGCCACTATGACTCCATTCAATAAAGCCTAAGGCATAATGCCACCTTCTGCCTTTGTCTCTTTCCTTTCTCGTTCTTTGAATGCCTTCTTTTCAGCACGTTCACCAAAAGATATGGGGAAACCTGAGGAACACACACCAAGAAACCTGAGGAACAGGCACCAAGAAGATCCAGCTACCTTTAAACCATAAAACACAAACCTTATTTTACCCCATAGGGTTTAAATAGTGCTTTTGTCGGAAATCCCATAGTGAATTATCTCCCCCTGCCGCCAGAGGGCGAATCGCCAACATCGTATGTTGGCGCCAAAACCAAATTTCTTCACTCATCGCATAGCAGTTAGTGGGGGAGAGACGTAAAAGTAAACGCTCTCATCACTTAGCCCCAAAACAGGGCCCACTTATCTACAGACCGTCGACTTGGACGGAGGCGTTTTTCACAGCATACTTTCTGAAGGTTGTTTCGACAGCGAACTTGCCAGAAGGCTGAGGACCCAAATAGTCTACTTGAAAGGGCCCCATCCACTGTCATTTAAAGGAAGTCACCGGGCGAGAAGCTTATAAAATAGTATCCCCCACCATTACTTATCACAGAGCCGGTTACGAAGGAAGAACGAGAAACGTCCGAAGAAGCGTCTTATCAACATTTCCTACCAACGACCAGAATACCCCTGTTATCACCACTACTCCAAGAACACTGCTTAACTCACAGATAAGTCTTCTAGCAAATACCAATAAAATTTGCAAAAACATTTATGTAATTTTTATTAATACAAGTGTCTGCATTTTACTTCCGTATTTGTTCCTTCTTTGTCCGAAATAGCCATTCTACGGAGAAATAAGAGCTCCAACGAATCCCCCGCAAATACTCTTACTTTTCCCGGGGATGAAAATCCCCAGAATATTTGTTAAAGCTTGATTAATAAGATAGAATGTACTTTTGTATACAGTGTAGTTTTGTCTTTCATTTGAACTGGCTAGTTTTAACGTAAATCATTGAAAGCCGAAAGTATGCCAGAAGTCAATTTTCCTTCAAGTAAAAAGCGTAGGCAATTGTGTTTATGATCTTGCCAACAGAGCCGCTCTCATTTCTTATGGGAAACATGAGTAAGAAAAAAAAAACAAAAAAAAAACAAGAATAAAATAAATGACATTTTTAAAAAGAGGGTGTTTTTTTATTTCTTTTTTTCTTTTTCTCGTTCTTTCTTTCTTTTTTCTTTCTCTCTCTCTACCCACCCCTCTCTCTCTCTCTTTCTGTCTCTGTTTCTCTTCTTATGTACAAAGGTGTTAAACACCTGACGTACGTCTTATTTTTGTATTTTAGCATTTTTTTCTTCAATGACGTAGACGTTAAGAATAGTGTATACGTGTCATTTTGGTGAGTTGTGGTCAAAGTTAATGAACACAATATGGGTGTAGAATTAAAACCTATGGGCGACAAAGAAGTAGATATTTTGCTATGAGACACTGGTGATTCGAGCGAACGAGGTTTCTTATCCTTTGTTAAATATATATATATATATATATATATATATATATATATATATATATATATATATATATATATATATATATATATATATATATATATATATGCCAATATATATATTATCATATTTGGGAAAGGTATGAATCCATCTATTCTCCTCCAGCTATGGGTTAAATAGTAGGGCAGACTGGGCCCTTCAGCCTTGGGTAGGTAACCCGTCTATGAGAGGGATAACTCTGAATTCAAAATTCCTGAGGTCGGTCGTTGATTGGTTTGTGGCAACCCTTGATGCACCAATTCGTTCCTATCGACTGTGCCAAAAAGTGTGGATGGTCCAACACAAGCCTTCACCACTATAAACAAATCACTGTGTGGGTTTTCATTGTGTGTATGAACACTCATACGTCGAAAATCGACGGGAGAGTCCATAATATATATATATATATATATATATATATATATATATATATATATATATATACCGGTAATTATGAATTTTTGTTTAGTAAATTAGGGTGTCCCAGAAAAAACAGAACCCACAAATTTTGTAATAACACTGTTAATTTTAACCAGGGGGTTTAGGGTTGGGGTTAGAATTAGGGTTTGGGTCTTTTTTTCTGGGTCACCCTGTACTGGGTGACCCAGAAAAAAACGGAACCCAAATTATTTATTTATTTTCCCATTAAACTAACCCTAAACACTAAACCCCAACCCTAACCCTAAACCCCCCTAGTTAAAATTAACAGTTTTATTACAAAATTTGTGGGTTCCGTTTTTTCTGGGACACGATAATTTACTAAACAAAAGTTCATAATTACCTATTTACCAACCCCTCCACTCGAGTAGGATGCGACACAAGGTCAATTTCTTAAGCGGGGTTTAATTCGGTTTCTTTTAAAATGTTCACAATGTTAAATGCTGTCCATGACTTTGAGTTTCATGCACATTGTACGGTACGATCGTCAGACGGATATTATTATTATGTGGGCTTGTTTGCCTTTTTATTCAGAACAATAAAAAAAAAATAGCATAAAAATATTCCTTTTTTGTGCACCTTATATATATATATATATATATATATATATATGAGGTTAAGTAAATAAACAAATGTGTTTATTTTTTATATGGCTTTAAGGCGACAATTTTTGGAGGATATGTGCTTAATTGAAGTCATACCTAATTCTGAAAGTTAATTAGTTAATAATTAATGAATTTAGGCGGGCATATATGGTCAAATGTAAGGCTAAACAAATCGAGAAAATGTCAATCCCTGAATGTACATTTCGACCTATTAGGTCTCATCAGCAAGGTTATAGACATGGGAGACCGCTCCGTGTGACTCAAACCCTCGATTGTTAAGCTGACAGGCGAAGTCTAGTGTAACGGTTAGAGACTTTAGAGGTTAGGTTATCCTCCAAAAATGATTATATATGTAATATAATGAAAATTGAAAAAAAAAACACAGGTTCATAAAATGAGTAATGTTTATTCAGCCAACACTGCAGTGTTTCAAACTGTTTAGTAGATCTGATGCAAATGTATGTATGCGAGTGGGATGTAAATAAGTGGAAGATAGAGAAAGAAAATGAAATAAAGAAAAACAAAGAAAACTGACCTCCATGTATCTCCTCATCATCTTTATTTTTTAATTTTTTTTTAACTGTTTCTTTTGTGTGTGTGTGTGTGTGTGTGTGTGTGTGTGTGTGTGTAAGAGGAATTACGGGTTTAAAGGGAGGAGCCTCTTAAATCTCCCAGTTGTAGGCAAATTGTTCGGACGAAAGAAGACAAACACACAATGGAAATTTAATACATGTATTGACAAATAGTACAAGAATATGTTGCATATTTTATTGGCATTTGCTACCAGACTTATCTGTGAGGTGAAATACTGTTCGTTGGAGAAGTGGCGCTAACAGCTGTATTCTGGGTGCTGGTTGTAGAGTTCTGTAGGGACGCGTCCGTTTAGTCGGTTCTCGTCCAATAAGTAAAAGTAGGGAATGCTATTTTAGAAGCTTCTCGCCTGGGTAACTGTTCCTTTAAATGACGGTGGATGGGACCCTTTTCAAGTTGACTATTTAGGTCCTCAGCCTTCTGATAAGTATGCTGTCGAAACGGCCTTCAGAAAGTATGTTATTAAAAAACGCCTTCGTCCATGTCGACGGCCTGTAGACAAGTCAAGTCTAGGGAACGCTTATTTTTGCGACTTCCCTCGGTGACTGTTCCCTGATAAGTGCCGGGGTTTGGATTTGGCACCAACCTCTGTGTTGGCTATTCGCCCCCTAGCGGCAGGGGGAGATAATTCTCTATCAGATTTCCGATATGTGTGTGTGTTTGTGTTTTTAACTTTGCAGTTGAAGACCTCCAACGTTGTTTGCAGGAGTGGGAAACACGTCTCTGTTGATGTGTGGTTTCCTAACGGAACTAGATTTAAGGAGATAAAATTGATTTGTAATTAACAAAAATTATTTCACGCAATCAGTGTTGTTATTTTTGACAGTTTGTATATTGTCAGAAGAGATCACTACAATATCTTCAAGTTGAGGTTTCTAGAATATTATATATATATTTACCAACCCCTCCGCACGAGCAGGATGCGACACAAGGTCAATTTCTTAAGCGGAGTTTAACAGGATTGAATTCAGAGTTTTCCTTCTCTAGACCGGTTGCCTAACCAAGGTTAAAGAGCCCAGTCTGCCCTGCTATTTACCCATAGCTGGAGGGAGAGTAGAATTCATACCTTTCCCAAGGGTATTAGCGCTAAGTGAAATGCAGTTACCACGTCCAGGATTTGAACTCGGGGCGACGAGTCCATTTCCCATGACTTCAACCATTACATAATCTAGAATATTATATATTTTAGAATATCTTAGTATAGTTATTTACTAAGCTTTATGGAGTGGCAAGGGGTTTAATGTTTTAAGCTTTAAAGGTGACTTGTTGTTCTTAGTGCGTGTTCTTAGGGTTTAACCCCATCTTATTTGGAGGTTGCGCTGAAAAGGAAGGAATTCAAGGAACGAAAAGAAAGAGACAAAAACAGAAGGTAGTTTTAGGATTTAGGCTTTATTCACAGGTCATAGCCACCCCACGACAAGGAAATTTCTCCCTGACCAGTAGTGGTGTCTTGTCCCAGACAAGGCCTAAGTCAGAATGGCCCAGAGATTCTCTATACATAGACCTCACCAACAGTGTTCATATGTATGTTAGGGGAATGCTAGGAATCCACTAGGAAGTGAAGGGAGCGTTAGCCTGAAAAAGTTTGGGAACCACAGCTCTACAATGTACTAAAGATACCGTCAGAATTCAAAGTAAAATTTTGATTTATTTAAAAATGAAATAAGAATATTTGGACCATATAACCTTTAGGCACCCCTTTTTGATCTCGATTAAGAAATGACATGTTTTTCATTTACACCGTCAATATCCGGTTGTTTGTTAGGGGTTAGGATTAAGGGTTAGTTTTATAATTTTTTAAAAATCTAAAAATCTTCTGTTTTAAACAACCGGATATTGACGGTGTAAATGAAAAACATGTCCTTTCTTAATCGAGATCAAAAAAGGTGCCTAAAGGTCATATGGTCCGAATATTTTTATGCTAATTAAAATTTTCAATTCGGGAATAAATCATCAAGTTCGTTTTTTAATTTTTTTTTACATTCATTTTATTTAAAATCTTTAGAAAAGATTTTATTTTAAATAAAAAGAAATTGAATTTGTGAATTTAAAAAAAATATTTATAATTTTTAAAATTCTTTTTTAATTTCTAATTTTAAAAAATTCTTATTCAAAGAACACAGACTTCGGGGGCCATATTATTTTTCTTTTTTTTTCTTTTTTTTTTTTTTTCTTTTACTGGTGCTGATTATGTTACTACTTTTCGACTTAGACAAAAATAATCGATTTAATTAATTTTAATTCGTTTTTAAAAAGAAAAGCAGACGAAAAATTGGGTATACCAAGTTGATTTTTTTTTTTTTGTATCGTAAAAAGAGAAGCCAAACACGATCAGTGTGAAGTTAAAACTTCAAAGAGAGAGGCTGACACAGAAGAGACGCCTGCTGAAAGCACTCCAGACTTTGGTCCGCTCAAAAAGAATTCAACTACCAAAACTAAGTGAATTTGAACAATCGACATTCTAGATAAACCCGACGGCGTAAATACCATCAAAGACATTTTTATCACGTGATGAGGTCAAGAAAAATAAGAAATTAATTTTTTTTTTTTAAATCGTCTTTAGAATATAAAAAAAACAACAAAAAAAAACAACACGCAAACACGCACTCGTACTCTCATCTTTATTGCGGAAAAGATTTTTTATAAAAAAAATTTTCAAAATCAATTTTCTATTTCTTATATTTTGATATTCGTTCAAGCACAAAACAGATTTTCCTTTCCTGCCACAACTTAACACAACCTGTCAAAAGAAAAAAATAAATTTGTTCGAGGGAATGACCAACTGGAATAAGACGAAAATGTAAGTTTAGGGACATGTCCTCAAAATGTCTATTAAAATATCAGCTTAAAAAAAACAGTAATAAACGGAAGAAAATACATGATAAGATCATTTACACGTCCAGAAACATTTAATATCTATTAATAATGGAGATTCGCTTCCGGTTTTTGTCTGTAACAAAAACTATGTCACTGCTTACGTCACATTACCCAAAATCGTCATAACAAAGAATAAATACACTCAAAATTTGAACATGCAACATTAGACAGTCCTCATTGTTTTTTAAAACAAGTTTTAATAAATACATGACTGGTATTATATATCTATATATAGTTTGTTTTATTTTAATACATATTTAAAGTTTACATTTCAAATTGTTTTATTTTTTAATCCTTTAATGAATTTGATGATTTTACTTACTTAGGGTACAAACTCGCTGACATTGAATTTTTTACTCCCACCCCTCAGGCAATATGTTTCATATATATATTTTTACATCGCCTGAGGGCGTTTTTTATTTTGCTAGTATACCTAATATACATACAAGTAGTTTTGTAAAGTATACACAAACGTGTCCTAACAGATAAAATATGCACATATTGTTCTCTGAACAAGCAGTATGTGGAAGGGGTACAAGAATGAAAAAAAGAAACTTACTTGATGATAATAGAAAATAAGATGTGTCTATGATGTGTCCATGGCAAAGGCAGGATTGTCTCGACTGTTCAAAGAACAAAGGCAAAAAAGGAACGCGAATGGGTTTCCTAAATTGTCAGGTGACATTCCATATTTATTTATTGTCTGCCTATAGGGGCTTACATTTGACACAAAGCTGCAGGTTTTGAGCACCTGGTGAGGATCAAAGTCAGTATAGATTGATCTGCAAGACTAACTTGTTAACCATTACAAGACGACAAGGTCCCTAAATGCTGCTTAATTGTTTTCAAGTGATGATATTTATTCTATATTTAACTCTTTGCTTACCAAATTTCTCCCAAGACTGTACCAAATTTTCGTGATATTTTTTACCCGTATGTTGGTATATTTCAAAGTTCATTACCGATTTACCTCAGTCGTTAGTGTTCGATTTCCCTACTTCTGTGAAGGCTGGTTGGTTGGATTTTACAGCACGTGAACCGTTGTTGGGTTATTTTATGCCGAAGACATTTTTGTTTTATTCATTCTTGATGGGTATTTTTTTAACTCAATTTTTTAAACATTCATTTAAACTCATTTTTTTTCTATTTAACCCATAGATGGGACCCTAACTGGTACTACCACTTCAAGTCAGAGTGGACCTGGGAGTAATGGTAATGAAGGAGTACTCCACATTCCACAGAGCTCAAGAATTGGAACTTCACCACTAGATACAGTTTAACTCAGGACTCTAAACCTTCAGCCACGGCCTTCTAGCACATATATGATAAAAAGAGCGTGTGGTGTAATAGTTAAAGTCATGTGAAATGGACTCGTCGCCACGAGTTCAAATCCTGGCCGCGGTAACTGCATTTTCACTTAGCGCTAATACCTTTGGGAAAGGTATGAATCCTACTCTCCCTCCAGCTATAGGGCAGACTGAGCTCTTTAACCTTGGTTAGGCAACCGGTCTAGGAGAAGGAAAACTCTGAATTCAAACCTGTTGAACTCCGCTTAAGAAATTGACCTTGTGTCACATCCTACTCGTGCGGAGGGGTTGGTAAATATATATGATAAAAAGGGTTAGGGGTGGAGCCATTACGGCAATAGGGTTGGGGAAATCATATAGGTCCTAGGGCTTGGCGTGACCAGCCGATTGATCGGAGGGAGGCTCTCCGATTACCCGTCTAACCCAAGTAAGGCCAAAGTGGAGTGTTGCATGTAATGGACTGCTCAGCCACCAGGGTTCCATCCTTAAGCATCACTGGTCGCCACTCAAGACCAACAGATGGCTCAATTAGTGAGTGTGTGTGGGGGAGGGGTTAATCCTCTGCAGAGGCGCAGTTGGTGTATTCTACTACCCAAGCCGACAGGGCGGCTACTTCATTGAAAATCCCTAGACTGTTCGCAGATCTTTTACCGGCTACCTATATAACCTATATATCCAAAGCATCGTTAAATAAATAAATAAATGAATAAATAAACGTGCTGTATAAATTGTCCAATTGTTGTTGTGTACACCTGCAGATAATTAAGTCGTTTCAATTCGTTAGTTAACAAAAAAGCTTTCGATTAACCCACTTCTTTATTAAAATGTACATCGAGCGCCTCATTGTTATTAAAACTACTTTATGCTTTTAGGGTGCCAACCTCAGTACCATGGTTTAGCAAGCTTATCTCACATATCATCAGTATTGAAGTATATATATATTTACCAAGCCCTCCGCACGAGCAGGATGCTACACAAGGTCAATTTATTAAGCCGAGTTGAACAGGTTTGAATTCAGAATTTTCCTTCTCCTAGACTGGTTACCTAGCCATGGTTAAAGAGCCCAGTATGCCTTGCTATTTACCCATAGCTGGAGAGAGAATTGGATTCATACCTTTCCCAAGGGTATTAGTGCCATGTGAAATTCCAACAGCTTCGTCCAGGAATTGAACTCGGATTGACAAGTCCATTTCCTACGACTCTGACCATTAGACCACGCGCCTCCATTGAAGTATATAGACAAATAACTGAGCTCCTATTGGCTAGGGCTGAGAGCACCAAAAGTTCTGGGTGCGTCATGTGATTGCTTGGTCCAATCACAGAAAAGGTCTCCCTCTCTTAACTCCATACATAGAAATAAACGGACTGCGTAAAATCCCCCCGGCGGGGTCACGTGTTGGTCGTGGTGGCGACTCATTATGCTTAAGGACGGAATCCTGGTGATTGAGCAGTCTATGTCATGCAACATTCCACTTTGGCCCTTACTTGGACTAGATGGGCAGTTGGAGAGGCTCCCTCTGATCAATCGACTAGTCACGACAAGCCCTAGCCCATATATTATTGTCCCGATCCTATAGCCCTTATGATAAACCCCAACCCTATTTTTTATCATATATGTGCTAGAAGGCTGTGGTTGAGGGTCTTAGTGTCCTGGGTATGACGTTAAACTGCATCTAGTTGTGGGGTTCTGGCGGTCTGGGGAATTCTATATTCCCCAGAGTTCCAGAACCCTCAACCACAGCCTTCTAGCACATATATGATAAAAAATGATAAAAATGTAGAAAGCGCGTGGTGTAATGGTTAAAGTCATAGGAAATGGACTCGTCGCCCCGAGTTAAAAAATTACGCGGTAACTGCATTTCACTTGGCGCTAATACCCTTGGGAAAGGTATGAATTCTACTCTCCCTCCAGCTATGGGTAAATAGTAGGGCAGACTGGGCTATTTAACCTTGGTTAGGCAACCGGTCTAGGAAAAGGAAAACTCTGAATTCAAACCTGTTAAACTCCGCTTAAGAAATTGACCTTGTGTCACATCCTGCTCGTGCGGAGGGGTTAGTAAATATATATATATATATATGATGAAATAGGGTTGGGGTTTATCATAAGGGCTATAAGGGTCGGGGCCATGATATATTCATACAATGATGTATTCCTTCATCGGCATTGCACCCATGTCCACTTTGCTATGGAGTGGTAGTACCTGTTAGCGTCCCATGGGTTAAATAGATTAAAAATGGGTTTAAAAATGTGGTTAAAGATTGAGTTTTTAAAAAAAATTTTTTTAATACCCGACAAGAATGAATAAAACAAAACGTCTTTGACATAAAATAACCCAACATGGGTTGACACGCTGCAAAATCCAACCGATTAACAAATAACTGAATTGCATTTTCGAAGAAACATTAACAGACTTTTCAATAATAATAATAATAATAATAATAATAATATGGAAAAGCTGTGTAAGGGTGAAAGTGATACCAATAGTAGTTGGGGTACTAGGAACGGCCCATAAAAGCTTAGAAAAAGGCTTGCGGAAATCGAAATCAGAGGAAGAATTGAAACCATCCAGACAACAGCATTGTTGAAATCAGCTGGAATACTCAGGAGAGTCCTGGAAACCTGAGGAAACTTGTAGTCACTTAAACTCAAATGAAAGGCCATCAGCTAACGCTGGTGTTAAAAACTAATAATAATAATAATAATAATAATAATAATAATAATAATAAAATATGGATAAAAAAAAATGCAAAGAACCATAAACCAAAGTGAACTGATTTCTTTTAAAAACTGTGCGTGGATTTGAGTCTACTTTGGAATTTTACCGTTCAGCTTGTTCAATTTTGAAAATCACCTTGTACAAAAAATATATATTTAAGGTACGTGGGTTGTATCCCTTGGTCGACGTGCCTCTTTTCAAACCAACCAATTATAGGCCTGCAATTTTCGGCATCAGGAACTGAAAATAAGAAATCTTCCTCCCTTTATACCAGCATCTCATGGGGTCGGATGTAAAAATCGTCGTTCCCTATAATTCAGCAGATAGAAAAAGGGTCGTCGTAAGTACGAGGACTTACCATGAACATTCCGAGGACTTAGTTAAGTGGATTTGTATTCATTATATTGATATTTCCCGCAGACAATACTATCGTTTGCAACAACAATTATTTCAAGTGTATTTTCTTGTGCGTATAAATGTAACAATACAGTGTTATTTGAAATTCCATGTTGTGTTTATGTATTTCCTGTTTCTAACGCTTGTGCAATGGTTAATAAAATGGCAGTTGCCGATTATATTAAAAAGGGGGAGTAAGAATCCCCAAAAATGCAGTAACGGAAAACAACAAATGCTGAATTCAAAATCAAGCGCCAAAAAAAGGAAAAGCGGGAATTTTTCAGTAGTTCAGAGAATGACAAGACGAGTGGTCACGCAACAAATCAGCTCCAGTATCAGCAAAGAAAAACAAGATAAAATATGAACTATTAATACCACAATATAAATCAAAGGACTATGCCCGGTATGCTATTATACATGTCTGTAATTCTATTTTAATACAGATTGTTATTTTAATACGACTCCGTTGATTTTTTTTCATTGCGTTGAGTTTTGTTTAAAAGTTAGTAAGTTGTGTAAACCTATATAAAATATATACAACACCCAGCTTGCTACACTTGTTAATTCCACACACACGGCTTAAATCAGCACACTTAAAGGTAACTGTATGATGAGTGCTTAACAATATATGCTGTCATTTGGACATTTTGGCCTGTAATTTTAGTTCAAAGTTGAAAAAAAAAAAACTGATGAAAGAGAAAATAAAAATAAAATAATGACATCTGTGAAATAAAGACACTCGTGAAACAATGATATTAATAAAATAAATTTAGACATGGAGTTATCTCTCCTGATCAGGTATTCAAACGCAAATTAGGATAATTATTAGGGTAATCGCACACGCAGACAATACACTATACATATAATTGATTTGGAAATTGGACAGGAAATTGCTTTATTCTCTAAAGTGGGTCATTTGTGCTAATAGGTAACTCGCTACTACGTACAGTTTCTGCTGCGTTAGGATATCAGACACAGAAAGAAAACTGGATTATTATAATGTACATAACTAACAGAGCTACCCGGTTTTGCATGGGATTTAAAAATTTAAAATATATAAATCTATCTATATCCATAATGTAAATGTAACCCTGACGATTCGGAAGATGAAACTCGAGTAGGTTGCTTTATATTCATTTCTTAAATAAATTTTGCTCTACATTGTATTGAGCACTTTGTATTTGTTTCTTCACTGTCTTAACCCTTGGATCCTGTACGCTCCTAACGATCGTACCCGTACCCACCGGTAAGCCACTACTCATACATAAATGCATATCTATCTATCTATCTATATATATATATAGAGAGAGATAGAGATAGATAGATAGATAGAGAGAGAGAGAGAGAGAGAGAGAGAGAGAGAGAGAGAGAGATTAATAAAAATGTATTTTTGAATATATATATTTGTTTTATTATCTTTTATTCTTTTTATATTCTTGTTTGTGAGTTGTTTGGAAACCACAAGGTTCCTAGTTCGATACCGGCCCTCGCCAACTCAGCGTATGAGTAGCACAGTGGTCTGTGTGGTAAAGTAAGGAGCTGATGGTAGGTGTGGCGCTCCACCTCAGTCGCATAAACAATCTCCTTGGTCTAGCGCTTGTGAAAAAGGGATAGACTCCCTTACTGTCTGGCTGATACTGACTTTAGGCCACCCCGACGACTTATTTCATGCTGAAGACATTTCTGTTTTATTCATTCTTTAAATACATTTTTAAAACTCATCTTTTGATCTGTCTAACTCATAGATGGGACCCTAAGAGGTATGTGGGGATTTTTATCCCCGGAAAAGCACTGCTTAAACCCTAAGTTTTGTAAGAGAATAAACCGTACTTCGAACGCAAGTGAGGAGATGGGTGCTGCTTTTGAAGAAAGGAGACAAACGACTTTTGTAGAACAAAATGTTTACTATACGTGAAAAACACAAACAAATATCAAACAGGTGTATACAAAATGCATAGAAAGAAACAACCAAACGAGTTTTAAGGAATGTTCATAGAGTTCAATGAGTTTGGTTGGTAAAAGTATTTCTAGGAGAATTGAATGTATCAAAGGGGTTAAAGTGTAGGTTTGCAGATAAAATTGCCTGCGGAACTTAGCTGTTTATCCTCGCAACTGGTTGGGCCCTGAAGAATTGGTTATTAGGTGTGCGTTTGCTGCTCCTGTGGGGGTTCATAGTCGTCGCCGTCTGGGGGCTTCTGACGATACGGAGCGGTGAAGCTAGCCAACGCTAGAGGCAGAAAGAGGACGAATTCTTCAGGGAACCCTCTTTTATAGTGGGCATCATGTGACCCTAAGGGCTGCTGCTGATGACCGGTGAAAGAGGATCACCATTCCCTTAATAAATTTCCACAGGTACTACCATTCCAGGTCAGAATGAGCCTGGGAGTAATGGCAATGAAGAGGTACTCCACACTTCCTCGCTGTTTGGCTGATACCGATGTAGGGATTATCTTCCCGCTGAGTTGTCGCTTGTTCTCACCAGGGGCTATAGTATTTAAGCGCCTGGTTCAAACGCTTCTCTCTCTTTTCCGGTTGCTCGACTACGAGACACATGGGTTAGTTAAGGTCTACCTCTTCTCGTTGGGGCTTCATCCCCCCTTACATTACTGTAAGTTATTCACACAGCATGGACTATCCCTAGTCTCATGTCTGTGGCTTTAATGTATATCTTTTTACCATTCATGAATGTGTCTTTATCTTTACTTATGTACCTATGTATTATGTACCCTTTAATCCATGTGCTGTATACGTATTAAATGTTTTGTTTATCAAACCTTTGTCGGAGTTTGTATCTTCAAGTATAATGTCACTTTCCATCCTACACCGACTTTAGGCCACTTAGTTTACTTATTTTTATCATTATTCTTGTTTATATTTTTCTTTTATTATGTTTTATGATTTATTAATTTGTTCTATTTTTAATAATCTTTTTTAATTAATCGTTAATTTATATCCTTATTATATTTCTTATTGAAGCGACACGATTCAGTTCTAGACTGTATTGTCGGATGTAACTTCACTTTCCTTCAATAATTTCTACTTTCTTTGTTCAATACACTTGTGTCAACTTTCACCATTTTTTTTTGTCTTTATTTGTGACCCTTAACAACCCCACAACATAAACATATATAAACATTATATACACATTATGTAAACACAGACACACAGACACACAGACATATAAACATTATATAAATATTATGTAAGCTTATATGTATAAACGTTATTAATTTGTTCTATTTTTAATCATCTTTTTTAATTAATCGTTAATTTATATCCTTGTTATATTTCTTATTGAGCTTTTCTTAATGAATGAAAATGAGGATTAAAAAGTTTTTCAAACTCCTCTCGAACAAAAATTGTCTGTAGATTTTTTTGAACTTCGGTCTTTGTAGGTCTACACCAATTATCCTTTATAAAAGGGCGTGAGCTCGGTTGTTGTACCAACATACAGACACACAGAAACTTTCTTTTATATATGCAGTCTCACCTCTCATCTACGGACAACCTATCAACGAACTTCGGATGCTGCGGACAAAATCTATAGGCAAAAAACTCGTTTCCAAATAGTCAATTATGTATTTCATTAGTTCGTAAATTGACGATGTGATTACTGCAGTCAACCAAAAAAAAAAAAACTCCATTTACACTACATGCACTAGGAAAATAAACGTAAACAAATTGTAGTGTATATTTTCATATAATAAATGTATCTTTTTTAAACCGTATATATTAATATTATCTCCCATGGAACATCTTATTATAATGGAGATTGTGGGTTTGTCTGTCTGTAACCGAAACTACACTAGTCACAATTCCCTTTGTTATTTACACACATTCTCCATGATTTTATTTTTTATTTAAACCTCAATTATTAGTAAAATTGTTTTACATCATTAAGACTGTTAACAATATCTACATGATATTTTCCACGTACCTCACTTGTACGGGTCAGGCACAAGGCCCTATTTATGTGGGACCACCCACAAGCCGAGACTCATGGGGTGGCGGGTGAAAAATTGCGTCGATCCCGTCGGCATTCCCCCTCAAGGGGGGCGCCTCGGGCACTGGGCAATAAACCCAGCCCTGCCCCTTTAAATCGAGGGGGCAGGTGTTGCCTGGGGGGATGGCCCCCTGGGATCGACGCCGTTAATTATAGCAATGGTCCAGAGGCCGAAGCCACTGTTGACCATATCTACATACTAATAACATGCAATTGTATTTATACATACAACAAAATAGCGGTTCACAGTGTGAATGGGAAGGCTAATTTGCAAATTGATCTTAAAAAATTTGATTTTAATAAATATATGCTTAGTATTATTGATTTCTAAATCTCGGGGATAAATCTTAACAGAAATCTATTAACATAAAGAAATAACTGTAATTTTATTCTTTTCTTCCTATTTTAACTAAATAGTTAAATTAGGGAAATTTACCACTGAAAGACGGGAGTAAGGGAAAATGGTGGAACAGTTAGTTTCAAAGCTGTTCTATTTTCCGATTATACCCCCTCTGTTCCAAATATTTTAATCTGAATTCTTATTCAGTTTCATTAGCCTTTCTAATTTAACATGATATTTTATTATATTAAACTTAAATACTTGCACCCGGAGGGTGCATATATTTGCTAGTATATATAAAGAACTATCGATGCTATTCTACGTAATTGTGTCATACTATGTTTTTTAAGTACTATATATATATATATATATAGTGAGTGAATGAGGAGAGAGAGAGAGAGAGAGAGAGAGAGAGAGAGAGAGAGAGAGAGAGAGCTGATTATGCATATCGTTAAACAGAGGGCAAGCGTACCCCAGAAATTCGTTTGCCCCATCGCCTCACCCAACCAGACCCTATTGTCGGTAGTCTGACTTCCTATCAGGAAATTTTCTTATTTTGACTATTTTTATACTGTTTAATTAATTTCCTATTGTCTCAGACTCAAAACAGGCGCCCCACCCCCTTAGAATTTGGCAATCTGGACGACTGCTTGTGTTGCTGGCACCGTGGAACCCCGCCCCCAACGTCCGGATCATTTGCTATTTTTAGAATTTATATCACAATTATTCGAAATAGGATTGCAATAGCGATAGAACATCGATAGACCTTTTAAAAAAAGGTTGCTAAAAACTATAAAGCTTAGAGAATATAACTGTTATGTCTCAGGCATCTGACAGGCGCTCACTAGTGCTTGGCGCCCGGTTTATTATCCTCGTACCCCACTTGTACTAGGTCAGGCACAAGGCCCTATTAACGTGGGACCACCTACAAGCCGAGACTCATTGGTGGCGGGTTTAAAAATTGCGTCTATCTCCTCGGCATTCCCCCGCAAGGGGGGCGCCTCAGACACTGGGCAATAAACCCAGTCCTGCCCCTTTAAATCGAGGGGGCAGGTGTTGCCTGGGGGATGGGCCCCCTGGGATCGACGCTCGTGGTTACAGACCGAGCCGGGGCGGACATGCTGCCCGGAGGGTCTCTAGTGCTTGCGCCCGGGCAACTGCTTGTGTTGTCAGTATCTTGGCTCTTTCTCTCTATATATATATATACATTGAAGGCGCGCTTAGCGTAACAGTTATAGCCGTAAGAAATAGAATCGGTGACACGAGTTGAAATTTTGGATGAGGTTGTTTGCGTTTCACATCGTGTTAATGCCTTTGGTGAATGCATGAAATTATCTATTCTCCCTCCATCTATAGGTAAATAAAAGGTCAGACTGGGTTCTTTAGCCTTGATTAAACACTTAGTATGGGAGAACAAAGGTTGATATGCTGTAAAACAAAACGGTACTAATACGCAATAGCGCACAAAAGATAACATCATTAGATTTTATGCGTAAAAAGCATTGCATTTCATTTACATTTCACGGAAATACCCGAAACTTTTGAGAAGCTAGGGTTTGGGTTTGGGTTAGTGTTAGGGTTAGTGTTAGGCTTAGGGTTATGTTACTTCGAGAGACTTCGGCATCTAATGCTATTTATATGTAAAATGCGATTCTAATGATATTATCTCTTGCGCGCTATTGTACATTAGCACCAACTAATTATGGTGAAGGTGTGGACTCGTATGTAGGTTTCCCTATCACTTGGCAATATTGACAGCTTGTGTTTCTGGCATTATGGACCGTCCAGGGTTAATTCCTATTTTTAGAATTTATATCACATTTATTCAAAATAGAGTTACAATAAAAATGGAACATCGACTGGCATTTCGCAGTCATCCGACGAGCGCTCACTCGTATTTGGCGCCCCGGGCAACTGCTTGTGTTGTCAGCATCTTGTCTGATCCTACTTTATTGAAATCCTTGATACAACTTGATACAATGATCAAAGGAGAAATGTTCTTTTAAAAAAAAGTCATGGTCTCAAGTGAGAGAAATTATTGTTGGTATTTCTCAATTTTAAAATATTTTAATATTTACTATTTATCGTTTAGTTCGGTTGGGGGGTGGTGGTGACAAAGTTTAGGTAGCAGACATGAATGTCGAAAAGGCAGTTCCCTTGATGAAAAATTGTAATATCTATTAATAATGGAGATTGTCTGTATTTCTGTCTGTAACAAAAACTACGTCATAGCTCTACGTCACAGCTTACGTCACAATATTCTTATGTTATATACACCCACAATTTAAGTAAGCAATTTTAAAAATTGTTTTTTACTCTCGCCCTCCCCCCCCTTTTTTTACAGTAACAAGAAGTTAATTAAAAAGTTTACAAATAAATAAATACCTACGATTTTGTGTAAAATTGATGAGGAAAATATTCAAAATAATTGTTTGATTATTACATGCACGCAACATTTTATTTGAGAGGGACAGGGCTCAGTCTCAAATTGTTTTATTTATTTTTTTTACTCCTTTAATAAATATGAGGATTTGTCTTACTTATGATACAAACCCTCTGACATTGAAATTTTTAACTCCCACGCTCTCGGGCAATGTCTTTCAAAAATTAATTTTTACGACGCCCGGAGGGTGTTTTCTGTTGCTAGTTGTTTTAAACAACTAAAATAGTTCCTTCGGCATATGAGGCTACTGCCTATGTCGCGTTACCAGAACTACATGAAAAAATTACTACGCGTCGACCACTGGCGCCACAAGAATTGGCGCGCATTTCGTTTCACCATTGTCTTTGAAGTAAACAAACCAACGTGTAAGCACGTGTTGTATTGTACCTCCGTTAAGATACGTCTTGTGTTCTCATTTTACTAACACTATAAGTCAACTAACCCACCCACTTTCAAGTAGTCATACATCTTCATATTTAACATTATGAAAAGTACCTGGTACCTATTGTTTAAGTATAACATTTATTATCTAGACTAGTACAAAATAAAAAAAACACCCTCCGGGCGATGTAAAAATAGATTTTTGAAACATATTGGTGGGAGTAAAAAATTCAATGTCAGCGAGTTTGTACCCTAAGTAAAAATCATCAAATTCATTAAAGGATTAAAAAATAAAACAATTTGAAATGTAAACTTTAAATATGTATAAAAAATAAAACAAACTATATATAGATATATAATACCAGTCATGTATTTATTAAAACTTGTTTTAAAAAACAATGAGGACTGTCTAATGCTGCATGTTCAAATTTTGAGTTTATTTATTTGTTACAGACAAAAACCTGAAGCGAATCTCCATTATTAATAGATGTAGATATGATCTAAATAATTCATTTATATATCTAGATGATACTTTTAGAATACTTTATAATAAACTATTTCAATATTTTTAAATGCATATCCCGATGTCATTGATTCTATCAACGTTAACTTTTGACATAACTAATCAAGTCATTTTATAAATTAATAAAGATACACAACTCATTCAACTGTGGCATATGGAAATCTAATTTATTGCAATGGAGTTATCAGAATAATAATTGGACCAAGTTATCTTTAAGCACCCCAGGGGCGACCTGGATTCAAAAGGACATATTTCGCTTTGCACCGTCAACATCCGGTTGTTTGTTAGGGTTAGGTTTAGGGGTTAGAGTTAGGGTTAGGGTTAGGGTTAGGGTTAGGGTTAGGGTTAGCAGTTAGTTTTATCATTTAAAAAATACGTCTTAAAATCGTCTGGTAACAAACAACCGGATATTGACGGTGCAAAGCGAAACATGTCCCTTTGAATCCAGGTCACCCCTGGAGTGCTTAAAGGTAACTTGGTCCTAATAATTGATTAGGATAATTCTATTTTATCTTGTTATTGTCAAAAAGAACTACAATAGTTAAATTACAAAAATACTATTAGTACTATGTACTTGTTTGGTTACCTCATTTCAGGAATAAAGTCGCCTCCAAAGTACCTGATACTTTTTACAGTATCACTATTTTTGTTAAGGGGACCCCTTTTCGGCGTACATGTCTGGTACCTACATTTTGACCCTCACCCAGGTTCGGTTCACACTCCCACCGAATCGCCACGGTGAAGGTGTGGGTTAGATTTCCTTAGTTTCACAGTTTTTTTTTTTTAGGCTCAAGCATCGACACAATGTTAAGATACTTAGTAATGTTTATTTTTTTTTATCATTTTGATTTTTCGGACTTGTCCTCATCTTTATTGTGGTATGTAGAAACACAACGTTTCAACCGCTGCATCTTCCGGCCTTCCTTAGGTGTTCCCCGTTGATCAAGCAAGGAGTCAAAGAACTTTTGAAGATCCCGTTCAAACAATGACGTTACTGTTTTTGCACGCCTGTCAATCCGAAATGCGTTACGAGATCTGTTACAATCATTTGAAAAAAATGTTTTTTGGCATTTCCTGCATAACTCGAAGCGTAAAATCCAATGGCATCAGTTATTTTCCGAATTTCTTTTTTAAAATAATTTACTTTAAAAACAATTTGATTTAGTCTTTTCAATGAATGGTTCCCATATTGTGTTCATTTGTATACATCGTCAACTCAATAAGTCACCACAGTCCAACATAAGCGCCGTCCCACTGAGACGTTTTTACATACCACAATAAAGATGAGGACAACAGCCCGAAAAATCAAAATCATGCACATCTAGTCTCATCTAAAGAATTCAGGCAAAAGTTGCTTTTTTTTTGTTTTGTTCAGAATCTCAAATTGTTCTATTTTTTTCTTTTTCTTTCTTTCTTTCTTTCTTTCTTTTTTTTTTTTTTTTAATTTGCCAAAAATCTTTAACATGTTCTAGAAGATTCTTGATTGGTTTGTTCCTTATCAGATATGACTTTACCAAAAAGGATTCCTGGTTTTATCTCTTGGATGACAACATGGTAATCGCTCCTTTCAGGAATTACACTAACAGCGCAGTTGGCCTTTGATTCCTCTTCGGCGCAGATCAACATTTGCATATATTGGCGACTGTTTTCCTGTCGACTTCTGTACAAACGTCTTTTTTTCCTTATGTAAACATACCAAGAAATGAAGATGTGAATGATACCGAAGACGGTGAGGAAAGGACACGCGATGATTAACGGTTTGCGAATGGCTTCGCTGAACACTTTTTTGTAGGCCAACATCGTGAGAACGATGGCGATATCGCAGGACACGATCCCTACCAAGGCGAAGAGAGCCCAGTCTTCAGATTTCAAAGTGTATTTGATCTCGTTCAGAAATTCGCTAATTAGGTACTTGTTGCAAATTAACGACGTGTTTTTTTGATTGGTTTTAGTTGTCGTCGCAAACAGCTGGTTTTGCTGAATCATACGCAACATGTTAACACGTGGTCTGATCTACAACGAAGAAAAAAACAATAAGAATAAATACAAACGTAAAAAACACTGCAATGAAAATTCGAAAAAAAAATAATTAAAATAACTCCGGGTCAGCGTGAACCTGTGAGTAATGGCAATGAATTGGGGACTCCATACCATCCAGAGTTCTAGAACTGTAGGCTTACCATCAGATACAAGACACTTCTTTTTGGTTAATCGGTTGGTTGTTTTGTTTTACGGCACCTCAACCCTTTTCGGGTTATTTAATGCCGAATCAAATTATTTTGACTAGCAGTACCTATGGATATATCAAAGAGTGATAATTTAATTATTACATCGTTTGATATGTTTACTTAAGAGCTATTGCAAAATAGTTCAGTATGTAAAAAGTATGCTAGTCTTGATTTAACTCTCTCACGCACTTTTTTCTTTCTTTTCTTCTTTTCATCTTTTCATTATGTTCGATTGAAACA
>CM042163.1:11571572-11584072 GCA_023376005.1 Doryteuthis pealeii
AGTTAGCTGTAATTAATCAATATCTTGATTAATTCAGTCGATTTAACCCTGAAGATCCTTATGGTGAAACTCGAGTAGGTTATTTCTGTACACACTATATAAAATATATATATATATATATATATATATAATAAGCATGTAATAACGAATATATATATATGTGTGTGTGTGTGTGTGTATGTGTGTGTGTAATAACGAATATATATAATATATATATATATATATATATATATATATATATAAGTTAGAGTAGCGCTTGTTAACTTACAGTTTCTTGCTTATGCGATCTTCAAACGTAGTTTAAAAATCGCTGAGACGAGGAACAGTCAGTTAGCAAACGCCGTTGACTTTATTTCTTCACTATATTAACTTAGATATACATGCTCTATCAATGATGTTGAGCACTCCTTACTTATTAATATATCAATCTATATTACCAATATAAATTTTTTTAAATTATATAAATATACATAATATTGGCTGTCAACTTGTGTTTGAGTAAGACCATTTCCTGTTTTTTTTTTGTTTTTTTTATCATCATAGGTGCCAGTAGCATTTGACACTCTATCCTTATGTTTTCTCAGATGACTCACCAGGCCAGCCCTAGTATACATACATACACATATACATACACATATTGATAATATAATGTCTTTGGTCTAAAAGTACATGGTGCTCAATATCGTGGATAGAGCATGCATATCTAACTTAGGGTAGCGTGGACATAAAGTCAACGGTGCTTGGTTATTGAACGTTTCTCGCCTATGCGATTCTTAAACCAAGTGTTGGTTTGAGAATCACATAGGCGAAAAACTGTCTGTAACCAAGCACCATTCATTTCAGATCCACGCTACCCTAATATATATATATATATATATATATATATATATATATATATATATATAGAGAAGTAAACAAACAGACGATGTGTTTTGATATGGCTTTTTTTAGCCGACATTTTTGGAGAATATGTGCTTAATTGAAGTCGTACCTATTTTTTGAAAATTAATTAATCAATAATTAATGAATTAGGCGGGAATATCTATTCAAATGTAAGGCTAAACAAATCGAGAAAAATCAATCTCTGTATGTACATTTCAGCCTATTAGGCCTCATCAGCAGAGCTATAGACAGGAAGACCGCTGATGAGGCCTAATAGGCTGAAATGTACATATTGTTGGGAATTTATTAACTTAATCCCACAGAAAAAGAGACATACCTTTTTCTCTCTGGCAGACGCAGTTACTCATTGAAACATATTCCAATTGAGATACATTCGAATGGATTAACGAGGGAACACATTAGGACTGCTTTTCATAACACGAGGTGTTTAATTTATTTTAAAAACAATAACGGAAACTAAAAGGTCAAAGGGCAAGTAACTCACCCGTACAATAAATGGATTAGGGCAGATAACTTCTGACCCTTATTATTAGCAGAGTCTGTTAGTGTTAATTTGTACTGACTAAAGTGAATTTCAACACATACAGAGATTGATTTTTCTCGATTTGTTTAGCCTTACATTTGAATAGATATTCCCGCCTAATTCATTAATTATTAATTAATTAATTTTCAAAAATTAGGTACGACTTCAATTAAGCACATATTCTCCCAAATATATATATATATATATATATATATATATATATATATATATATATGTATATATATATCAACAAATCAACAGGAGCTGAATGCTGTACGTACTGGGTGACTGAAGCGTTTAGGCAAATCCACTCCATTCTCCTTCGGGTAGTTTCGTATCATTTTATTGTGGAAAGAGATAACTGCAAATTGAATATAGCTTATCAGAGGTAGAGCTTTTCAAAGGCGATTATCCGCTTACAAGTTTCAAGTGTTCATTATAATGAGGTATAAATTCACTGAGTCTCCGTTAAATGCTGTAGGATACAATGGAAACAAATAATACATTAAACTTAATAAATAAACACATTTTCTAATTTTTGAACTGAATAATTTCTATTAGATTAGCAATGCTTACTTTGCTTCGAAGGAATACGCACGATTGATATATATATATATATATATATATATATATATATATATATATATATATATATATATATATATATGAAAGTAAACACACAATGTGTTTATTTTTGATATGGCCTTTTTAGCCGACAATTTTTGGAGGATATGTGCTTAATTGAAATCATACTAATTTTGAAAATTAATTAGTTAATAATTAATGAATTTAGGCGGGCATATATGTTCAAATGTAAGGCTAACAAATCGAGAAAATGTCAGGCCCTGTATGTGCCTAAATTCAGTAATTATTAACTTATTAATTTTCAAAAAAATTAGGTATGACTTCAATTAAGCACATATCCTCCAAAAATTGTCGGCTAAAAAGGCCATATAAAAAATAAACACATTGTTAGTTTACTTACTTTCATATATATATATATATATATATATATATATATATATATATATATATTTGAATTCAAACTGGAAGTATTGTTTTTCCAAAAATGTGTGTATCCCGTGCGTTCGCTTCGTCTACTTCCAGTTTGAATTCAAATTATTTTCTGTTTCTCTCTCGATGAGTCCGGATTAAAAACATTTACATCTAAAAACGGACCTAATTATCATTATGCTCTGATGATGATTTTTATAAATCGAAATATTGTCAATATTAGCAATGAAAAAGGATATGAAAATATATTCATTTTAACAACAAAGTAACTTGTCTGTTGTTTACAGACTCGAATTCTCTAGGTGATCGTAACAAACATCTAACGATGCATGTATTTATCAGTTAAAATATTCGCCTGGGGCCGGATTAATTCAGTCGGTAGAGCGTTCGGCTAGAAACCACAAGGTTCCTAGTTCGATACCGGTCCTCGCTAACTCAGCATATGAGTAGCACAGGGATCTGTGCGGTAAAGCAAGGAGCTGACGATAGGTGTGGCACTCCACCTCAGACGCTAAAATAATCTTCTTGGTCTAGCGCAAGTGAAAAGGGTATAGACTCCCTCGCTGATTGGCTTATACCGACTTTAGGCCGCCCCGACGACTTTACTTTTGCTTTACTGGCAGCTACAGATGAACGAGAGAAAAGGGGTCGGACTGCTATATATTGTAGATAATATGGGTGCTATTGTTACATAATTATTAGATTCCTAATATTTATGCACAGTAGTGTAGAAATCAAAATGGCTGTTATAAGTTGCAGCCGGTGGCCTTGAAGGATGAGTGACAAGGCTTGACCTCATCCTGATCCTTCCGGTGGATACCGTGAGAATCGGTGGAGAAGGCCCTCTTCCAGTTTAGATTAGATAGATTTTTAGGAGATCGGCCAAAGACCACGACGGTGGTAAGTCGTGTTATGCACGCTCCGACTCAATCTGCGCAGGTAGTCTGGTGGGGATTTCGAAATAAAATACGATCTAAGTAAATCGAAGTCTTGTGTTATTATCTAAAGCCTACCAATGACACAGGGCTTCTGATAAAGAGAAATCCCCAGTGGAAACCAGACACGAAGTCCCCAAGACCAAGTCCAGATGCTAGAAGAGACGCTAGGAGAATAGAAGTAAGAAAGTAAGGAAAGAGAGTATACAACACTATATGTCCAAGCAGAAAGTGCTCAATATCTTTGATAGAGCGTTTATATTTGAGTTATGGTAGCATGAGCATGGATCCAACAGCTGTTTACAGACAGTTTCGCGCGTATGCGATCTTCAGACCAAATGGGGAAATTGGGTTAGCGGATTGTTTAAATACTCTGCGGTTTGGTCCTATATATAAGAATTAACCAATAAAAATTAAGCCCCCCCCCTCAGTAAGGGACCAAACCACAGGGTATTTGAACAAATCGCTAAACCAGTTTCCCCATTTGGTCTGAAGATCGCATAGGTGAGAATGTCAATAATCAGGTGTTGACTCCATGTTCACGCTACCTTAATATATATATATATATATATATATATATATATATATATATATATATATATATGAGGTAGGTAGAAGGATGGTGAACAAGAAATGAAAACTCAAAACAAAACAGAGAGTTGAACCGTTTCGTCCGAATTCATACGGACAACTTCAGTCGAATAAAAATCATTCGACTGAGGATGTCCGTATGAATTCGGACGAAACGTTTCAACTCTCTGTTTTGTTTTGAGTTTTCATTTCTTGTTCACCATCCTTCTACCTACCTCATACTGTCGGATTCTACTACATCCATCCTATCTCCATATATATATATATATATATATATATATATATATATATATGATGGACTCTCCCATCGATTTCGACGTATGAGGTTCCGACAACCTCTTTTATCTAACACTGTGTGTTAATCGCAGGTGACATTTCAGCCCTGCCAATGACTCGCAAAGAAGTCCACAGATGGAACAAGAGTGTGCATTATTAGAATATATTGCTGGGACACTAGCCAATACTCTAGTCCTTTCTCTAGCCTGATGCAGCTTGGTGATCTCCGATGCTGCAAAATTCTTGATACCATTGTAACACAAAGTCCTCCACTTTTTACGATCGAGTGCTGTGCTCTCAAAAGTAGCGTAATCTATATTTGCAGCTGAGAGGTTACTTTTCAGCTTGTAACTTTATATATATATATATATATATATATATATATATATATATATATATATATTATCAGTGGTGCGTATTCCTTCAAAACGAAGTAAGCCTTGCTTATCTAATATAAATTATATTTATGTATAACTTCCGTCATTAAAAAAACATTCATCATTGTTCAGACAATAATTTTTACATTCTTTTGTATTGTCTTGACTAAGTTTTAATATAAACCGAAACGTTTGAACGTCGACTTCACCATCAAAAGTAAATTCATCTTTTTTTTCGGAATACTTTGTATATACATACATGCGATCTTCAGACCAAATGGGGAAATTGGTTTAGTGGTTTGTTTAAATACCCTGTGGTTTGGTCCTAAACTTCGTGCTGCACATAAGAATTAACTAATCAAAATACAGTCTACTCACGCACCTCAGGAAATGACTTAACCTCAGGGTATTTAGATAAACCACTAAATCATATTTTTCTATTATATATATATATATATATATATATATATATATATATATATATATATATATATATATATATATGAGTTTGTTTTGTTTTGTTTTACGACATCTCAACCTCAGTGGGTCATTTAATGGCGACAAAGTTTTGAAATGAATTCATTCTTAAGTGGATACTCAATTTTTCTAAACACATTTTTCTATTTAACCTATATATGGGACCCTAACAGATACTACCACTCTGGGTCAGAGTCGATTAAAGAACAATGGTGATTAAGGGGTGCTCCACATTCTCCAGGCCTCCAGAACTGGAACCTCACCATCAGATAGAGTTTAACGTCATTCCCAGGATATGTAGACCCTCAGCCACCACATTCTAGCACCCATATGATAAAAAGGGTCTGGGCTTACTATAAGGGAAATAGGGTTGGGGCAATCATATATGTGCTAGGGCTTGACGTAACCAGCCGATTGATCTGAGGGGGCCTATCCGACCGCCCGTCTAGCCCAAGTAATGGCCAAAGTGGAGTGTTGCATGTCATCACTGGTTGCCCCCCACGGCCAACAGGTGGTCCTTTTGGGAGAGTCTTACCCCTCTGCAGAAGTGTAGTCGGTGTTTTCTAACGCCCCAACCAACAGGGCGTTATATATGTGAGAGTCAATCAATAAATAAAAGGAATGTAAGAAAATAAACTTTTTTTCAGGTTTTTTTTTATTCATAAATATAATCTCTGCATTGTTTGTAATTGGTTTGTAATTAAAATTATCTTAACCAAGAAAAATATTTGTTTTCAGTCTATTCAAAATGTCGCCAAATGAAACAGAGGTCTGTCATTAAATTTTTAGTGTCTGAGAAATGCAAACCATGCGACAGAGTATGTGATGTATACGGTGAAGCATGTAAAAAATGTTTAGAAATGAGTTAAACATTGTTACGTGCCAGAATCAAAAAGATAATCCATGGAGGTGAAACACATTGACTCTCCGATAAAAAAAAGTTCAGGGCGCAGCTGTGAATAAATGTCATGCGTGACTGTCTTCTAGTGCATGACAGGACCCATCACTATTAATATCCTTGAAAAAGGTGCAACTGTAAACGGTGCTTCCTATTGTCAATTCCTTAGACAAAATTCGCCCTATCTATTGAAAGACTCGCATATATATATATATATATATATATATATATATATATATATATATATATATAATATATATTAAGAAATTTGAAAAAACAAGTGTTCCGAAAATAGGATGAATTTATTTATCGATGTTTAAACATTTCGGTTTCATTAAACCTTCATCAGGATGTATTATAGGGTGAAGAAATTGATAGATGTTTTATAGATGACAGGAGATTAAAAAATCTTTATAAATTTTTTTTTTTTTTTTTTTTTTTTAATTTATAAAGATTTTTTTTATCTCCTGAAAAAAAAATTATAAAGATTTTTTAAATCTCCTGTCATCTATAAAACATCTATCAATTTCTTCACCCCATAACACATCCTGATGAAGGTTTAAAGAAATTGAAACGTTTAAGCGTCGATAAATAAATTCATCTTATTTTTGGAACACTTGTTTTTTCAAATTTCTTAATATTGTCGGATTTATTTCCATATTTACTCCCATATATATATATATATATATATATATATATATATATACTACACAAACAAATATGCATTCATCACCATGCGATAAATGGATAGACATACTGCCTTGAAACCTATGGTAACGAACGTATATTTATCTGTGTAAAATTTTATGTATAAATAAATATAGCTCTTACATCTGTAAATGGGGTCTTTATTTTCATTTCTCCACAACGAAATATCTACACACACACACACACACACATATATATATATATAATATATATATATATATATATATATATATATATATAATTTTGTTTTAAATAAATTAAATAAGTATTCTTCTTAATATCGTTTCAGATTGGCTCAATTTAAAAGAGCTGGTTATTCAGCAATTCTCATTAGAAAATTATTAAATCAGACCTTTTGGGATTGTACCAATTAAACCACCTCTTCACGTTAGCGAGAAATCTGCTATGAATATGAATGCTTGTAAAGTCTTTTTTGCGAAGACTATACAACTGCAAACAGATTCTTTGCACCCCAAGATCAACATTTTTTTATTTTTTTATCAAAGACAGATTTAAGAAACAAATAAAAAAAATCGTATTCTACAAATAGAACAAAAAAAAAAAAGAAAGAAAAGAAGATAGATCGACGTCAATTCCAAGTTTAAAACCCTTTAACCGTAACGGACACTGGAAAGGAAGTATTGAGAACCTCAGTGAAGGATGAAAAAAGGGTAAGAGAAAATATGAAAAGGGGCTTAGGAAAATGATCACGCTGACTAGACGAGAAAGAGACATCAGTCGAGAGACCAGCGCAAAGAGAACATGCACGAAAGATACCAGTCTTAACCACGGTTTTGATCTATACGATCTAATCAGGACCCAACCATAATGAGATTGTATTGATCGAAACCGTGGTAGACCCATAACTCTTTTCGACAATTACTATTGTTATATCTCTATGTTTATGATATATTGAACACTTTGGATAAATTGCTAATACAACTGCAACGGAGAAGTTAAAGCGGCGGTTATTTCCTATAACTCCAACCTAAAAAGGGGGGAACCACTCTGATTGACTAATAAATTATTTATTCATTTATTGATCTACTAAAATTTTATTTATTCATTGATTTAGACGGGATTAGGTTAAGGTTAGGGGTTAGGGTTAGGGTTAGGGTTTAGAGTTAGTTTAATGGGAAAATAATGGGTATATTTATTAATAGATAAAATTAATTCAGAGTGGTTCCCCTTTTAGGTTGGAGTTATAGGAAATGATATATATATATATATATATATATATATATATATATATATATATATATATATATATATATATATAAAGGGTTTTTTTTTATAGTGTATTTGAAGCATTATGCGTAATTGTAATAAGTTGTTTTTCGAAGGCAGTAGATAATGCAATGTATGTTGAAAAATAATTTATTTACTTCTTTTCTTTTTCTTTTTCTAAACATACTTAATATTTTCGGATAAAATCCATCATCAGAGTAGTAAGAAGTTTTTAAAAGTACTGGGAGTTTTTATAGTACTTACTGTTGATATTAATATGTTGATGAACGCTGAAATTGAAATTTGAAAGTCTTATAGATCGGCTAAATTCGTGAATTTCCGTGATGTTAAAGGTCCGATTCCGCGCTCAGTGAGATTGCTTGAAATTCTTTAAAAATCTTTCCTTTTTTTTCTTTTTTTTTTTACTATAAAAATAGCCTCGCTCAGGCATATTGAAATAAAGGGTTTGTTTTTTATAGTGTATTTGAAGCATTATGCGTAATATATATATATATATATATATATATATATATGTGTGTGTGTGTGTGTGTGTGTGTGTGTGTGTGAAGAGGGAGTGACTTAATGGAGAAGGTAGAATTCGAGTGAGTCGCAACTTTGTCGATGAAATAATTAACCGAATAAGTCGGGGTTATTAATGAATATGAAAGTGATCAATATGCTTGTAGAGCAGGTTTAGTAAAATGGTATAGTCAGAAATCCTACCGGGTTCGGATCATCAGGGCTATCTGCCATGAATTAATTAAATTAATCAAAACAAAATGGTATAGTCAGAAATCCTACCACGTTCGGATCATCAGGGCTATCTGCGATGAATTAATTAAATTAATCAAAACAAACGGAAGTAAACAAAATGCCTTATTGTAGATCTGCAGCATACAGGAGGAACGCTGCGTGTCTTTTGGATTTTTTTTCAAACCGTCGCTTTAAATGTTTGTTTAGGTAAATCCCCGCCCACGTTTATAATGGCATACGTTTAAAATTTGGTTCAGTAATTCTTTGGAATAAACATACGTTGCAAGTGCTAATTTTTCTTAGCGTTCGGCTAGAAACCACAAGGTTCCTAGTTCGATACCGGTCCCCGCCAACTAAGCGTATGAGTAGCACAGGGATCTGTGCGGTAAAGTAAGGAGCTGATGGTAGGTGTGGCGCTCCACCTCAGATGCTAAAAACAATCTCCTTGGTCTAGCGCTATTGAAAAGGGGATAGACTCCCTCGCTGACTGGCTGATACCGACTTTAGGCCGCCCCGTAGACTTTACTTTCCTATAAAAGACAGAATTTATTGCCCGGTCTATATTTGCGTGTTTTTCTTCTTTTTTCAAAATTTCCCATTTTATGATAGGGTCTATACCGTGTTTATGTTTGATGTGCCAGCTATATTTAGGAAAAGCTATGCTATGCATATATTTTATATTTGTAAAGCTAGACATATGGTTATAAAATCTTCTTTTGAAAGTATCTTGTGTTGAACCTGATAAATACAAGGTGTGTCATAAAAGTATCGAAATAGAAGCTGTATTTACCAAGATAGAAATGAACAATGAATGGAACGTTGATTTTTCTTTTCAGAATACAAGGCGTGTCAAAATAAGTACCGAGTTTAAGGCTGTATTTACCAAGATAGGAATGAATAATGAATGGGACATTAATTTTTTCTGAATACAAGGTGTGTCAAAAAGTACAAAAAATCTTGTACTTTTTTGACACACCTTATATATATATATATATATATATATATATATATATATATATATATAATATAATATAATATAATATAATAAAATAAATATATAAATGTTTTACATATCTATTTATTTGGTGACAAAGAAACATTCACGACCATATATTCGCATGAAACCAATATGGTCGTGAATGTTCCTTTGTCACCAAATAAATAGATATGTAAAACCTTCATATATTTATTTTATTATATTATATAACAGCTCTATTTTATATTGAGCACTCTACCAATAATACTGCCTTTGGTACACTATTCCAGCAAAAACTGAAACAGTGATCATCCCACACTATATATATATATATATATATATATATATATATATAAATATAATAAAATAAATATATAGGTTTTACATATCTATTTATTGGGTGACAAAGGAACTTTTCACAACCATATTGGTTTCATGCGATGCATTCATCAGGGTGAAGATGTTCAAATGTGAGAAAAATCGAAAAAATTTCAAAAAATTTCAAAAAATTCAATAGACATGGGATGCGTATGATTGGATAAAATGATGTGTGTATGTATGTGAAGGTGAATTGAATGTATGAGAGTGTTTATGGGCAGCATAAAGGTTGCGTACGCGTAGTGGCTGGTCACACACATAATACGTTGATCTGTTAGTGTGCAGTATTTTAATAGTGCTTACGTGCGAGCGCTCGTGTCTATACATGTATGTGTTTGTTGCAACTCAAAATTCTGTGTTTGTTACTTTTACTGTTTGCTTGTTTTATTGGAACTTCATTTCATCTTTGACGTTTTGGTCATGGTCCAAGAAAAAATACGCATTCACTAATTCCCCTTGAGGACTCGGTAAGCTCACCCATCAACAACGTTCGCGCGACCCTACAACAAAGCCATTAAAGGCAAGTGCTGCATGTTTGCATTTGAATTTGAAAGGAATCACATCTGCGAGAGAATAGCTGTCAATTGAATCAATGGAGAGGATCGTAAAACCCATTCAAGAAGGCAATCTACATTGAAGTGTGGTGAGAAATGTTAATCGTTCCCAGTCAGCTGTGTCTAATATTTTGAACAAAAATAAAAAAGTTAGAATGGTTAAAAAAAAAAGAAAAAAACATACTGGTAGATCGTTTATTGCTAAATAAGAAAAACCCAATAAGGTGAACGTCCTCTAAGTGTTCTCATTCCATTTAGTATTACAATAAAAGCATTCGTGTGTTTTTTTAGAGTGTTTCACGAAAGTTGAATAACAGATTATATAAAAAAAAATCAGTATCGGAACAGGAGGGTTATGAAAAATATGGGTTATCCTCCCCTGACACGGGACCGGAAGCAATGGACTAGCAGAGTGTGGGCGAAACCCCTAGAAATAATCAGTACAGTAACAGTAGTCAGGGAGACTATACGACCGAAATCCTTAGCCGCAGAGACGGTTGACAACTACAGAACAACACAGACCATACCCCACCTTTGGGTGAACGAACATAGCTGCAGACCCAACAACAAAATGGCGTACAGCCAGAATTCTTTACCGCCACAAGAACTCTACAAAAATATAAGTGTGTATGAATTGTTACGTTTATATATATGTGACTTGAGACCGCTAAAGCAATAAGTTTTAGCAACCCTTTCGCACCATTAAACTCCTTTTAGAATATAATAATCTTGTTTTGACTTTTATTCCTTTCTTGGCTGTATTCGGGACCGCAATTTTCCCGAAATGGTTCAGCAGGGGCAGCTGCCCGGGTGCAACTTCAAGGGGTGCAAAACCACCTTAACCCAAAGTCTTTTGCGTTAATATTGAAATATGTTGCTTAACCTTTTCCACTATACTCATTAAATTATGAATTAGTAGAATTTAAAAGTGGGTAGGTAGGCTAAGCTTTCAAAAATCTGAATCAGTGTTTATTGGTCACTGGAGGGGGCGCCGGGCCAAGATCTTCCGACCCCCCCCCCCTCCTAGAAAACATCGTTAGCACGCCACTGTATGAAACAGAGACATTAATTCAAACATTAATACATGAACACTACGACAAATCCAGTTCACTTTCTAAAAGTAAATCTAATTCATAAATATCTAACAGTCAAATAGGTTTGACACAGATAGAATGTGACAAAAGGTCGTAAAGTATTGAGCATTCAGTCAAGTATTTCGTACAATTGCGGTTTCTTTGTTTAATGGCATATCAAGCCTTCGTGGTCTATTTAATGCAAGAGCCATCCTTATAGAAGAACACTATTTAACTGGTACTATTTAACACATAGGGTATATCGTGAATTTAAGGGCGTAAATTCATAAAAGCGTACTGGCGATGATTTTCTTGCTATGGATGGCCAACAATGTAAATATTATTTTAACTAAATAATAATAAACCGATCTCTAATGATATTGAAAATTCTGGGGTATGGGGGTTATCGTCATTGTCTGCGAGCCTCTGTTTCGAACCAACCAATCACGAGCCAGCATACTTTGGCGGCAAAGCCAAATAGGCAAACTAGCCCTCTTCTGATCCAGCTTTCAAAGGGAACAGACCTAAATAAGGGTCGCTCCTCTTCCTCAACACCTAACATCGGAGTCAGACGTCAAAATAGAAGTCTATCACATTCGAACTATCAGAGGGCCGTAGCTAGGGCTCCAATAATACCCTATTTTAGGACTCAGATAAGTGACAAAAAATTAAACATTTGTGCAGACAACTAAAGTTTGCAATCTTATTGTTTTATGTAATACACGTCTTTTATTCCTATTTCTAGTTGTTTGGTTATTTCTTTAATTCTTAACCTGTCTGCCACACTCGTGGTTAACTCCATACTTCAAACCTTGGAGTACTGTCGTTTCGTGTCTA
>CM042163.1:11594072-11614072 GCA_023376005.1 Doryteuthis pealeii
AGGTGTGAAAAACTTACAAGGAGTGAGAATAATAATAATAATAATAATAATAATAATAATAATAATAATAATAATAATAATAAAAGTCCCAAAAGGATTGGAAAAGGGTCTGGAATGTTTGGAAATCAGAGGAAGGGTTGCTACCATTCAGAACACTGCACTGCTGCAATCTGCTAGAATACTCAGAAGAGTCCTGGTGACCTGAGGAGACTTGCTGTCACTCAGACTCCAGTGAAAGACCATCAGCTAATGCTGATGTGAAAAACTCAAAAGGAGTGAATAATAATAATAATAATAATAATAATAATAATAATAATAATAATATAATAATAATAATAATAATAAAGACTAGGGGAAATGGAAATCAGAGGAAGAATTGAGAGCATCCAGACAACAGCATTGTTGAAATCGTGGGAATACTCAGGAGAGTCCTGTAGACCTGAGGAGACTTGCTGTCACTCAGACTCCAGTGAAATACCATCAGCTAATGCTGATGTGAAAAACTCAAAAGGAGTAAATAATAATAATAATAATAATAATAATAATAATAATAATAATAATAATAATAATTCAGAACACTGCACTGCTGCAATCTGCCAGAATACTCAGAAGAGTCCTGGAGACCTGGGGAAACTTGCTGTCACTCAGACTCCAGTGAAAGACCATCAGCTAATGCTGATGTGAAAACTCAAAAGGAGTTAATAATAATAATAATAATAATAATAATAATAATAATAATAATAATAATAATAATAATAATAATAATAATAATAATAATAATAATAATAATAATAATAATGTAAATATCAGCATCCGTTAAGTAGACTTTATGCATTGAATGATAGAATTCTCATTATGAATTAAATATTTGATGGTCATGGTTGAATTCCATAGATATAATAAAACTTATTATTACTCACTTTGATTGGTGACTCTTGTCAGTAATGTACCAATCTAATTACCAGAGCATTCTTCTGATCCACGCATTTAAACAAGAAAAACGGCTGTAGCAATCAACATATTCGGTTTGACATTTTTTTTTTGTTATTTACACTAAGACGAAATCATTCCATTGTAGTCAGGTTTTCATCAAGATTAGCTGTTGATGAAATACAGAAGAGCAAAACGTAACGCCTTTCGGCAAAGTTCGTGTAGCTTTCATTTTTCAGCCCACAACTGTCAAACGGGGACAATTAAAAAAGCAAACAAAAAATTGAAATATTTTAAGTTTTAACGTCCAATAAAAGACTTATAGACGACTATCTAACTGCGACTTTTTTACTATACCTATGTAACAGATGTTTTAACTAAATGAGAACATACATTGTCCTTGACTGTTGCTTTAAATGTCTACAAACACATCTGGTGCAGTCAGTTAAGATGGCGGCCATTTTTTTTTATCTAAAGAATCAATTAAACTATTCATTCAATTATAAAGAATGGTAACATTGGGTAAAAACAAAAGGCGTTTTTATTGGTGCATTACATTTTCTAAAGTTGATTCATTTTTTTTTTTTTTTTTCATTAATATTAGAAGGATCGATACGTTACGAAACCCAGAAAAGTACATTGGATATTGTTTTATTTTATTACTCGCTTAAAGTTAGACTTAGACTATATTATCAATATCAATATCACATTTTATAGCAGGTGAGGCCAAACTTGCTTAATGTAAGAGCCACAGGTGATAAAGTTTGAGAGTCGCAAAACATGGACAAAATTTGGTTCTGTTAACATTTTGTCGTCCTGGATACTGTGAAGAGATGTATTGTATAATGTAGAGTATAACAAAGGCGTTATAATATAGGTATATATATTTATTAATGTTGCAAAGGGTACAGTGATATGTAGTACGTGCGTCTAGGCCTGGGTAGTGTTTTGTAAGTAGTTCTGCCCCTAAGGGTCTGTGTCAGTTCATGATCTTTCTACGCTGCCGGGTTGTGCTGTGGCATGTGAGGAAGTAGTTCGTAACACTATTACAGATACCTGCCCTTATTTACGCTATGTTTTTCCTTGGTGGTTTCAAGCGTAAATCCAGCCAAACTTACATATTTACCGTGACGTGTTACTCGCTTTTTATGTACCTCTATGTTACCGTAAAATGCTTTCAGGTAAATAGAAAACTTATTCTAGTTTTTTTTGTTGGTTTTTTGTAAAAAAAACAAACAATTGTTTCAAAAATTTCAATTGAAAAAAAAAATGCACAGGTTTAGAATTCGTGTTTTGTAAGTATAGATTGTACCAATTAAAATTTAAAAAATGTCTAATAAGAGTTCTTATTTGAAATTTATTGGCGGGGGCATTGTAAAATCAAAAGAGACGGAGCGCACAGTATGAAAATTGTTTTGAAATTTGAGTTTGTGTTTTGTAAAAATTCAATTGAAATTTGTACAAATTCAACCGAGACAAAAAATTATTTTACCGGGGGGGGGGGGGTAAATTATCTGAATTAATTTGCCGATAAAAAGCGAGAAACACGACACGGTAAATATCTATGTTTGGCTGGATTTACGCCTGACACCGCCAAGGAAAAAACATAGGGTAAATAAGGGCGGGAATCTGCGACGACAAAATGTTATTAGACCTCAAAATTTACACAAATAATGAATGGGGGTAGCCTATTCATTTAGTAATGTGTAGAACATTTAAATTTAAAAAGTTAACGTTTATTGGAAATTCCATAACCAATTATCTCCCCCTGCCGCTAGGGGGCGAATCGCCATCATCGTATGTTGGCGCCAATACCAAAAACTTTCTTATCAGGGAACCGTTACCAACGAGAGACGTAAAAACAAACGCTCTCATCCCTTCGCCCAAACAGGGTCTACTTATCACGGAGCACCCACTGAGTGTAGTCGCGTAAACAGCGGTCCCTACATTTCATTCATCACTTAGCCTAAAACAGGGCTCACTTATCGAAAGGCAGTACTGGAGGAGAGACGTTAAACCACCAAGCTCTCATTACCAAGCCCCAAAACAGGGCCCACTTATCACAAAACTTTACAACCAGCTCCCTTCTAAGGCATTGTATCTGCATACTGCATAAAGGCCGGTACTATTGCACACTTAATGAAGGACGAGAAACTACCGAGACGAAGCGTCTTATCAGCATTTCCTACCGACGAACAGAATACCCTGTTATCACCATTACTCCAAGAAAATTACTCCACAGATAAGTCTCGTAGCAAATACCATTAAAATTTGCAACAATTTTATGTAATTTTGTCAATACAAGTGTATGCATTTACTTCCGTGTTTGTTCCTTCTTTGTCCGACAATTTGCCTACAACTACGGAGAAATAAGAGCTCCTTCGAAAATCGTAAATACTCTTACGTTTTATTTATAAGAACCCATGGAAAATAACCAGTTTTTTATTGACAGCTTTTGGTCGCTGATTATCCAGCGGCGTGATATTCTCATTGGTTTATAATGTCATGTGACTGAAATCTGTGAGTAAGTTAGTGAGTTAACTTGCAGACGGTTTCCGTGGCCAAACGCGAAAAAATGGCGTCCTCTGATTCTTCTCCACGCGCGGCAATGATTGGGTATCGGGTAATAAAAACATCAAAACCAGAATTATGTCTTGGTGTTTATTTATAATAATGAACAAAAGAGGGATGCGGAGTGATACAACCCGAGAAACACCGTAGACAACCCAAGACGAATGACCCAGATGAAGTGACGAGAGACCAGAGCACTCAACCTGGCCAGCATAGACGAGAAGACTTAGAAGACTTAGAAGAAGACTTAGAAGAAGACTTAGAAGAAGACTTAGAAGACTTAGAAGAAGAAGAAGAAGAAGAAGAAGAAGAAGAAGAAGAAGAAGAAGAAGAATAGGAGAGTGTGCAACAAAGCCGAGTAATAAAAGACAGAAGTTTTGCACGAGTTTTCATAATAATTGTTAGCCTTGGTATGGCAACCAGTCTAGGAGAAGGAAAACTCTGAATTCAAACCAAAGGGTCTCTATTCTCATTAGTCAAAAATACTTTGAGAGCTTCTCTTGCCCCATCCTCCTCCTCCTCCTCCTCTCCTCCTCCTCCTTCTCCTTCTCCTCCTCCTATAAAATATTGGTACAAATGCAGAATAGCGCGCAAGAGATATCATTAGAATCGCATTTTACATATAAATATCATTAGATTACGGAAACTTCCGAAGTTGTCTAACCATAATCCTAACACTAACACTAACTCTAACCCTAACCCTAACCCTAACCCTTAACTTAACCCTTACCATAACCCTAAGCGTCTCAAAAGGGTTCGGGTGCTTTTTATACGTAATCTAATGATAAATTCATTGGTCGTTCAAAAAGTGTCAGTGAAAACTTTCAGCATTGTGTCCAGGAATGGGAACAATGTCTACAACGGTGCGTGGCTTCCCAATGGAACTATTTGTAAAGTTTTTAAATGCCATCCTTGTCCCGTTGAAAAGGGCTTAAAGAAAGTCCTGTGTTATGGAATCCTTTGGTAAGCGTATAAGTCCTATCCTGCGTATTGGTAAAGGTCCAGTGATTTAATCCTATGTCCATCGTCTATGAACGTCGGCGTAATTATGACCAGTAGGGTCGGGGTTAATTATAGTATCAACCTCAGTATACTGCCAGTGATTGGCCAAGAGATAGATCACATGATTCTGGCATAGTCTATAAATAGGAGCGGGCATTTAACACACACTTTATATCATAAATTTCTCAACGCTATTTTGAAAGAAATTAAATTGATTTGCAATTAAGATTAATTGCAATTAAGCTGTGTTTAACAAGACCGAAATGAATAATGAATGAGACATTTCGGTAAAATACTCTCTTCGGCATTCAACTCAGTTATTCCAGAGACCTTTCCACTGGTCGAAGCACCCCTAAAACTTGTATTTTGATATGATGTACAGTGTCATGTTTGTTTTATTATCCATTCCGACCAATCGGCTGGTCATGTCAAGCCCTAGCAGCAATATGATTGCCCCAACATGTTTCCCTAATAGCAAGCCCCAATCCTTTTTATCATATATGTGCTAGAAGGCTGTGGCTGAGGGTCTTTATGTCCTGGGAATGACGTTACTCTATCTGATAGTGAGGTTCCAGTTATGGAGGTCCTGAGAATGTGGAGCACCCCTTCATCACTATTGCTCCCTGGTCCACCCTGACCCGGAGTGATAGTACTTGTTAGGGTCCGATCTATGGGTGATTTATTTGTCTCATACCCCACCTGTATGGACTGGGCACAAGGCTCCGTTTTAACGTGGGCCCACCCACAAGCCGAAACAAATGGGTGGGAGAGAACAAAAATTGCGTCGATCCCATCGGCATTCCCCCTCAAAGTGGGCGCCCCAGGTGCTGGGCAATAAACCAAGCCCTGCCCCCAAAGGGGCAGGTAATGCCTGGAGGGATGGCCCTCTGGGATCGACGCTATTAATTTAACACCCCACCGGTCCAGTGGCCGAAGCTCACTGGACCCCTGTCCCGAAGGACGGGAGGGTGATGTCCGATCTATGGGTTTAATTAAAAAAATGTGTTAAAAAAATTTGAGTATCCATTAAGAATGAATTTATTTCAAAACTTTGTTGGCATTAAATGACCCACTGAGGTTTATGTGCCATAAAACAAAATAAAACAAGAAAAAGTCACACGTAACTAGGACTGATGGATATAGAGTGTGCCCTATTTAAACATTTCAGTCTTTCATCAAAAACAGGTTGGTCAAATATGTGCAGTCCTTTTTTCAAATTGACTCTGACTTGAAATCTAGATATCTAGGCATCATCACTGTTTCCAGGAATAGGTACAATGTGTGGGGATCAAAATAAAATTAAAATAAAATAAAAAAAAATAACCTCCCATGAGCCTTCAGACCGGAAGAACTCTCCGAGCAATGCAGAAAAAGGACCACTTCCGACCCCAAGATAATCTCTCGACCATTCGAACTTAGGCCTTAACTGGTACAATGTGTGGGGATTAAAATAAAATAAAAAAAAAAAAATAAAATAACAACCTCTCATGAGCCTTCAGACCGGAAGAACTCTCCGAGCATGTGCAGAAAAAGGACCCACTTCCGACCCCCAATAATCTCTCGACCATTCGAACTTAGGCCTTAACTGGGACGAGACACTACAACTGGCCAGGATGATATTTCCTTACGTGGCTATGACTCGTGATAAAACCTAAACCCTAAAACTACCTTTTCTCTTCGTCTCTTCCTTCTTGCCTTGAATTCCTTTTCAGAGTGACCACCAAATATGATAGAGTCAAATGCAAGCCCTAGAAACACGCACCGAGAATAACCAGCTACTTTTAAACCTAAAGCATTAAACCTCTCGTCACCCCACTGGCACAATGTCTACATCAGTGTCTGGCGTCTCAATGGAACTATTTTGACAGAAATCAAATTGATTTGCAATTAAGATGATAATTTCTTTTTTATTACTCAATCAGTCTCCCTGCTTAATAGGCAGACCTTGTATCGCTTTTATTACAGCCCAACCAATTTGAAAGAGAAAATTCACTTTGACAGCGGCAAATTTGATTGACCATTCATTTGCCTACGACATTTTATCTCGCCTCTAGCAAGCCAGTTCCATGCCAGTACCTTTTCCGCGTCAAGCACCTGACATTTTACTTGATTAATACTTATCGAATTTCCCGATGTTTTACTCTGAAGCCACAAAGCGACATGTGTCTTTCATAATCATTTGGCCTTTGTGAACTTTCTGGTTATGTCATTAATAAACGATTTCATTGAAAAAAAAAACGGGTTGGAAACAAAGAACACGTGACTTAACACTGGCGTAGCGTAAATTTTGAAGATAAGATTATGGTTTTAGAAAGTCTGTTATCTTTTATTTATTTATTTATTTATTTATTGCATTAGATATCAATCATTGGTCATAGCTGAGAAAAGGTCAAAATTAAAATTAGAATTAAATAAAGAACGCGGGCGTGAGATTGACTTTAAAATATTTCAAAACTATTCCTCACAAAAATAAATAAATAAATTAACTTAATCTGTCAGAGGACCACAATAATACGAGTTTGGTCTAGATAGTAATAAGATCGATTTTAGAATATATTTTTTTAATTTTCAGGTTGGCATCCCTAATTGAAAATCAGCGGATCAATGTCGACATTCAGCTTATATCCTCCTCTCATAATCTGACGAAACTGTGACAAGTAGAATAAACGTCACAGAAAAGTTAATGTGAAGTTTATATTTTTCCAGCATAAAACAAAAAGTATCAAAGTTAGATTTGATTTCTTGGTTTAATGCTTAAATTTACGCTCCTTTCTACATTTAGGGTGCTGGTAGGTGTCGTCAGTGATGTAAATTCTTGGGTCACTGGGAAGTTTCGGGTCTTTCAACATCATTACTCCCCTCGCCAGGCTGACCCTATCTTGAGATGATCAAACTCTGATCCACTTAACACCTTTGAAAGACTAAAAGACATTTGGTTTTTATTGGGATTGGACAAGTTAAAAACCCTCTATCAAGCACCTGATTGGCTGTTGCAAACAACCAATCAAATGCGCGGCACGGTCTATTTAAGTGGTTTACGGGGACATTGGCACTTTTTTCCCTCATCGAAACGGATTACGAACCTTGGATAAGAAAAAGAAATAAATGGGTTATTTAATGTCAAAACCATCTTTGTAGAAAAACAGTAGCGATACAATTTAACGAATAGCTGGTATTCATACATTTCACGCTTAGGAAAGGCATAGAATGCTATGGACTGATTATGATCATATGGAAATCTGATCTCTCAGATAATGTTGTATATTCTCTTTCTTTACTTCTATTATTCTTCTGCTCATCTTTGGTATCTTACGTTCTTCTTCTAGCGTCTGGACTTCTATTTCTCTGTTCTTGTTGGTCGGTCGCACTTGATTCATTTCTTCTTCTTGGTCAGTCTTGTTGCCAAGACATTCATCAACCACAAAACCATATTATTTATGCAAACTTTTATTTACTTAACTAAACATATTTCTATAACTAAACACAACACACGTGTGCAAGTGAGCCCCAGCTAAAGCAGATACATCTTCTCTGCCTGACGTCCAAGCTGAAACTGAGAGCCAACCAGGTCCCACGTGACTTCACGTATTTCGCGGGCTTTCTGTAATATTCCATGGAAAGTCCCGCCCGTGATATGAAAAGGGGCCATCACTTCAGAAATACAGGGGGTTGACAATAATCTATGCATAGATTATGTAACAATAAGATAAAGCGAGAATTCTTCCAAGTTGTAGCGGTGTCGGTGTTGCTATATGGCCACATCATTAAAAAGTACCCCCTACACTTTTTACTTATCGGCACGGACACGTCGCCAAGCAATTCCTAACACTTGACTTCCCAAGAAATTCTAAGAGAGACGTCTAACAGCACTCTACAAACTACGGCGACCAGAATACCCTTGCTAGTGCCATCTCACCTACGAACTGTAATTTCACCTCTCAGATAAGTCTGTAGCAAATGCCATCAAAATTTGCAACAATATTTTTTGTACCCTTTGTCAATATATGTGTTTAATTTCCATTGTGTTGTTTGTCTTCTTTCGTCCGAATAATTGCCTAACACTGGGAGAATAAGAGCTCCCTAAAGACCGTAATTCCTCTTAATACAACATGAAGGTTCCCGAGATTGAGAAGAAATACACAAATCCATTAGAGTAGAAAAATATAATGACTTGGCCAAGAGAACTATGTTTACGCCATGTGTCAGATATAAGAGTTGAGATAATCCAGTGCTAAGATAATCATCTGAGAGGTTGCAGGTTCGATCCTGACTACAGGCAAAAAATAACATAGAATGCTTAACATAGGTTAACATTTCTACCCGGTCATGGTTAATGAAATGAGAACTATCTACCCCAATGGACTAAAAAAAGGGGGTAGGGTTCGAAGTTCCGTGAAGGCTCCTGTTTACAACATGAATGCTTAACAGTTCGTCGAGTAGGTTCCTGAGTTCGACAAGAAACACCTGAAGAAGGTCGGAAGGTATATCGGCCGAAACATTGTCTCCCAGGTCCACTCTGACCCGGAGTGGTAGTACTTATTAGTCCAATCTATGGGTTAAATAGAAAAAACTGAGTTTAAAAAAATGTTTAATGCCTGTAAGGTTCAAAGTTATAATATCAATTATTCTTGGTTAAAACAAACAACTCCGACAAGGTTGTTCAATATAACATGGACTTTAATGAATTGGACAGCACGTGGAGAAACATTTATAACATAGAATACATGTACATGAAACAAGATACATAGTAGATAATATACGTATACAGATACATAAGAAGAGTTACATAGAAGATATGTTTAGTTATGGAGATTCCATAGACTAAAATCACTTACTAGTGGCTGTAATGGGGGCCGAAGCCCCCACACGAGAAGGTGTAGACATAAACGTCTAACCCATGTGTGTGAGTTCCCGGAGAAGAAGAGGAGAGTTTGAAACAGGCGCTTAACTCTTAACATCCTGTTGAGAATTTTCTAAGTCCAGAGCATTCCTATAAGGATATATAAAAAAATCGCTAAAAATGGCCGTTGCATCTTAAGTAACCGTTATTTCCCTTAATTCAAAGATTTCTAAGTATGTTTAATATTGCATTTAAACAAAAGCTATCATTTGGGGTGGATTAGGAAAACGAATGAAACTTCCAGCCGGGTGGAATAAGGTGGTATAGGATATTAAGAGTTAACCACAAAAAAACCCTGATGGTAAAAAACGGGAACCCAGAGGGAAGATAACTCTTCCAGGCAAAGGGCAGACAACCCAACATGCCTATCAAGAATGAATAAAACAAAACGTCCCCGGTATAAAATCAACCAACAAGGGTTGACATACCGTAAAATCCAACCAACCACTAAGAATGAATAAAACAAATGTCTTTGGCATAAAATAACACAACAAGGGTTGACATACTGTAAAATCCAAGCAGGCAACCCACCGAAACGTTGTGTATATAAACAATAACAATGAGGACAATCGTCCTAAAAAATTAAATAGTGCATATTATGAACGTTAAATGTGTCAGGGAAATGGAAGATGAGATTGTGATTTTAGTAAAATCTAGGTTATCCATTTTTTTATATTAGGTATCAATTACTGGTTACAGCTAGCGAAAGGTCAAAACCAAAATTAAATAAAAGAGATAGGTGGTTGACTTTAAAACATTTCCAAAAATACACCTTATTATAATAGAGATTCGGTGCATATCTATCTGTAACCAAAACTACTTCATTGCTTATGTCACAATACCCCCAGGAATTGCGTACGTTTATCAACGAGTATTTAATTTATAGTCAAAATCATTAATACGTTGAATAAATCTTATTTATTGACGAGGTCTCAATGAAAATTATAGTTAGATTTGCCTCAAAACAGCCCATGTTATTAGTGCGTTAAAAATCATGCAATGTGTCTTATATATAACCTAGAAATAAAGATGTACATTATATATGGTGTGGTTAATTTGCATACTGGTTTTAACAAAACCGGATTTAATAAATGATTAATTGGTGTTATTGATCTCTAATATCATTGTTTTATTCTCCAATATATTCAGATCAATCCTATGAATGGTTTTTATATAGAAACCAATTAAAATATAATCAAAATAAGTGTAATATTTTATATACGTTCTTATTTAATTTCAGTAGTCTTTCTAATTTGATACATTTCCTTACATTAAAACTTGAATACTTACGCCCGGGGGTACATATTCTTGCTAGTAATAATAACATTTTCTGAAATAAATACTTTCATCATCATCATCATCATCTTTATCATCATCATCGTCGTTATCATCATCATCATCATAATCAAGGCGTGTCGACAGCATGGTTTTCTTTGAATCTTTCTCGTACCCGTCCCTATCGGCCATCGCACTTAGTAAGTCCTCTAAATTAGGGTGTCTCAACGGGGGGGGGGCATATAGCCGCCTTGTGGGACTATGAAGTTTTGGGGAGTGGACAACAAAGCCAAATTTGAAAAATCAGGGACCGTAAGGAGTCAAGAGGTGGCGCATAAAATTTAGGACCGACAAAATTTATATATTTTGTAATAAACAATTATTATCTAAGATAAAATATCATAAAGTTATTTAGTTAAATGTTAAATAAATCCAAGTCATCTTGTTGACATAAACATTTATTTATTGTATTTTTAATCTGATCTATGCAAAGTAGTCGTTTTCAGTTTTCAATATCTCAAATTTAAAACCTAATTCATTCTTTATATCAAGGTTTCCTAATGGAAACCCGTAGCCCCTTTGGGGCCATAAGATTTGGGAGAGGGTTCAAAGAATTCGAATTGGGTTGAAGGGGGGCACCTTAAAAAAGGTTGAGAAACACTGCTGTGTTATATACTGGGGTTTTCACCGTACCAAATCTATATAATGTCGTATACCCCTTCTTACTTCTTACTCTGGTCTTATTTTCCTTCTGGCCGGCTTTGGTTCTATCTTCTAACATCTTGGTCTAGTATATCTTCTAAAGGTCTGGTCTTTCTTGTATGGGGACTTCGGGTCTGGTTTCTGTTGGGGATCACTCCTTATCAGAAGACCTGTGTAATTGTTAGTTTTTAGGTAATAAACACAAGACTTCGATTTACGTTGATGTTACTTTATTTGTAAATCCCCAAACCAGACAATCTGCGCAGATGACAGGATGCGCATAGAAATGCGACTTACACCTCGAGCTCCTACCTGCTAACTGACTGAGTTACTTAGTATCCTTAAACCGGAAGACAGGGTCTTCCATGGCTTCCGGTTCTCACGATCCATCCCCGCAAAGCAAGGTGAGAGTGAGGTCAAGCATTGTCACTCATCTTTCAAGGCCGTGGGCTGCCTAATCGCCATTATGATTTCTACACTACCTTAAAAAACTATTAGGGATCCAATAATTATGTAACAGCTGTAGACGACACTAGGTCGTGCCCATGGGCTGGCTTCTACAGGAAAACGTCGCACATGAGTTCGTTCTTGTTCTCCAGCAGTGCACAGCATGTATTGTTCGTCTTACTTTGATGGTTTGTGTGGTAAAGGGAAAGTGGCCGTACAGCTGCATTGTTGTGGAGTGTTATTTCAACGATGTGTTTAAGATTACACGCAGCATTCTTGTGCAGCTCCCATCTAGCTTATTCTCCATGTGTATCGTCAGGGTCCAAGTGGTGCAGCCATACAGTAGCACTGATACAACTACGGCTTGGAAGAATTGTTGCTTTAACTTGTACTGAGATCAGATTTCCATATGACTGATAATCTGTTTATAGCTGACCATTAACATCGCTCTCTGTGGATAAGATATTACTACCAAGGTACGTGCATTGCTGGCTTTAGAGGCTTACCTTCAAGTGTGGAGATGCCACCTTTTTTAAAAACACATTAACCCGGTTCACATAAAGGCCAATGATCCGTGTTGCTTTCTCCAGGCTATGTAGCATGGATGCTGCATGTGCAGGTGTTTTTGTAAGAAGTGACAGATCATCTGCATACTCCGCATCCGTAATAGTCTGAGCAGGGATATATATATATATATATATATATATATATATATATATATATATATATATTGAAGAAATGGGTACAATGGAAACTTACTCGAGTTTCATCGCTAGAATCATCAGGGTTAAATCCACTGAATTAATCGAGTTACCGATTAATTGCACACGTATGTTCATTGAATAAGATCACACGTATGTTCATTGAATAAGATTTTACTTTGTATTGAGCACTTTGTATTTGTTTTATCATGGACTTAACCCCTGGATCCTGTGCACCTCCAGCGATTGTGCCCATATTCACCGGTAAGCCACCCTTTATATATAAATATATATATATATATATATATATATATATATATGTGTGTGTGTGTGTGTGTGTGTGTGTGTGTGTTTTACAATTCACCATCCAGATAAGAATAAGTTTCAGTCATTTCCTTCATTTCTGACAAAACAATTACGTTTTAGTCGCAATAATTATATATTGGCAATTGGCCGTAAGTTGCCATTTTCTTAATGGGGGGAGGCAAAGACCACAGAAATCTGCTGGATAAACTGTAACGAATTAAAGACGTGGTTTTAAAATGTAAAAAAAGGGCATGTGTGAAAAACTCTCAAGTGAGAAGGAAAACGACAGATGGACAAATACCTGGACCTTGCCAGATAATTGAAAAAGCTATGGAATATGAGGGTGAAAGTGATACCAATTGTAGTTGGTGCACTTGTAACGGCCCCAAAAAGCTTGGAAAAAAGACTGGAGGATCTGGAAATCAGAGGAAGAATTTAGACCATCCAGACTGGTGTATTTTTGCAATCGGCTAGAATATTCAGAAGAGTCCTGGAGACCTGATGAGACTTGTTCTCACTCAGAGTCCAGTGAAAGACCATCAGCTAATGCTGATGTGAAAAACTCGAAAGGAGTGAAAATAATAATAATAATAATAATAATAATAATAATAATAATAATTGCCAGAGAAGTAAGAAAACTGTGGAACATGAGGGTTAAGGTCGTGCCGATTGTGATTGGGGCCCTTGGAACAATCCTCAAGGGGTTGGAAAGGAGTCTGGGTGAATTAAAAATCAGAGGAAGAATCGAGACCATCCAGACTACAGCATTATTGAGATCGGCTGGAATACTCAGAAGAGTCCTGGAAACCTGAGGAGACTTGCTGTCACTCAGCCTCCAGTGAACCACCGGCTTCTGCAGGTGTGAAAAACTCGAATAGAGTGAAATAATTGATTAATGACAATTTTCATCTAAAATAGTAATAATAACTAACAATTTCAAATGTTTTGCTGAAGACTTGAGGATTTACTTTGAATAAATTTCACAAGATTCCTTTGTTGCCTCATTGAACTTTAGTTCTCAAATTGCCAATTTCTTTGAATCCCAATTGGCTTTGATGATGGCAGCCGAATTGCCTCGAACAATATTCAGGAATAGTCACTAGCGCGGAAAAGAAAAACAATCTCGCGGGAGTCGAGCTCGATAGAATAACCGTGTTCCTATTTAAACGCGGTAAACACCTCTTAAGGGACATCATATCCGTGAATAGTTTTGCCGCGTCCCATCTACTGATATCGGCCATGAATCTACACTCTACTGCCAGCAAAACCGAGGAGGCCGAGTGTGAAAAACAATCAAGTCTCATTTATTGTTTCGTTTATAAACCAATGGTCTTTGAGAACACTGGCACCTGTGGTAACAAAGCCGGCGATCGTGTGAGTAATATGAATAATATGAGACAAACAAAAGAAGGATTTAAAAAACTGATTTAAAATGAGGGTTAAGTTTATTTTATGGTAGGAATATACGAGGAACTTGTTCTTTTTTACCAAATTTTAAAGTTTTACAAAGTTAAACAAAATTATTTAAGGATTTCAATTCCCCCCCCCCCCCCCATCAAGCAGATCAAAACATGTTATGAGGCTGGCATCTGCTGCTAATTTGGAGGGAGCGTTCGTTAATTTTTAAAAAATCGGTATTTACGTTTAATATTTAAAAATCAAAAACAACACAAAAACAAAACAAAAACAAAACAATTCCAAGTTATGTACCATTTCAAAGATTCATGCATATTCAAATAACTAAAGAAAAAATGTTTGTAGAACCCTAAATTTACATGATTCAAAGTTGTTTTATTTAAAACTTTCAATTTCCTAAGCTAAAAAATATTATGTTTTAAAAGTAAAATAAGCTTGTGGTCGTACTTTTCATCAAGATTTGTGGGCGTGTCTAAATATTTGTCCTGGCTGTATTTTTTTGTTTTCATAAAGATCTGTGGGCGTGGCTAATAGGCTGGACTCGAGCGAGTGGCAGTTGATCGTACCAAAAAAGTATTACCGGATTTAAACACATAAATATACAGGAATGTTACACTCTATAATAACTAGCTTTAACAGTGAACAAAACAATGTTTGCTTAATTTCATCTTATAATTAATATTCGGAGACAGTTGTAAGCAAAGACTTAGATATAATTTGCTAAAATTACTGCCTCGGGGAAGACAGTTTTTTTTTCGTACCAACTGCTTGATCACAAAGCTACGGAAGCTAGATGTTTTAAAAAAGAATATTTCTCTTTGAATTGATGCAAAAAAGGGGGAGGGGTCTCTGATTCAATTAGCTTAGTTTTATTCGCTTAAAAATTTAATAGTGAATTTTAAACGTCTGGAAGGTGGCATGTTGCACTCAATATTTTCACCATGAATCAAAGCTTTATTTAATCTATTATTGAGAATTCTGGGGTATGGGGGTTATCGTCCTTTGTCTGCGAGCCTATGTTTCAAACCAACCAATCACGAGCCGGCATACTTTGGCGGCAAAGCCGAATAAGCAAACTCATGCCTCTTCTGATCCAGCTTGCACTGGGGACAGACCTAAAACAGGGTCGCTCCTCTTCTTCAACACCCAGCATCAAACAGAACGTCTATCATATCCAAACTATCAGAAGGCCGTAGCAAGGGCTCCGATAATACCCTATCTCAGGACTCAGATAAGTTTATTACAAATTATATTTGTGCAGACGAACTAAAGTTTGCAATCCTTTGTTATTCTGTAATACAAGTCTTTTATTCTTATTTCTAGTTGTTTGGTTATTTCTTTAACTCTCAACCTGTCTGCCGCACTCGTGGTTAACTCCATACTTCAAACCTTGGAGTACTGTCGTTTGTGTCTAATTTCTTTATACTATCTAAAAATGTAAGTTGAAAAGGGCGCAATTTTGCGCAAGATATTTTCCGAGATTTTTATATATCTAAAAAATTATTACTAACGATTATTTTTTCGATCGCCAAATGTATTTAAAAAGTTTTCTCTCCTTATGATTCGGATAAACGAATATAATTTATAAACTTATAATTTTACCGAATGGGTTACCATAGATTTTTAATTATTTACACGCAGAAATGTATTACTTTTCTATGTCATGAATACGCATTTATCTCCCTTTAAGCATTTATTGTCCATTATAAAGAAATTAGTCACTAAACGACAGTACTCCAAGGTTTGAAGTATGGAGTTAACCACGAGTGTGGCAGACAGGTTGAGAGTTAAAGAAATAACCAAACAACTAGAAATAAGAATAAAAGACGTGTATTACATGTAACAATAAGGTTGCAAACTTTAGTTCGTCTGCACAAATATAATTTGTAATAAACTTATCTGAGTCCTGAGATAGGGTATTATCGGAGCCCTTGCTACGGCCTTCTGATAGTTCGGATATGATAGACGTTCTGTTTGATGTCCGACTCCGATTCTGGTTGTTGAGGAAGAGAAGCGACCCTATTTTAGGTCTGTCCTCAGTGCTAGCTGGATCAGAAGAGGCATGAGTTTGCTTATTCGGCTTTGCCGTCAAAGTATGCTGGCTCATGATTGGTTGGTTTGAAACAGAGGCTCGCAGACAAAGGACGATAACCCCCATACCCCAGAATTCTCAATACCATGGCTACATTTAATGTATAATAAGACACTGACTTTCTCAATGTTAACAGTCCCATCTATGGGTTAAATAGAAAAATGTATTCATAAAAAAATTGTATTATCCATTAAGAATTGATTTATTTCAAAACTTTGCCGGCATTAAATAACCCACTGAGGTTTATATGTCGTAAAGCAAAACCAAACCAAAGAAATCAATGTTAACAAGTATTTTCTTCTTTTATATTGAACTAGAAGTGGCTGAGTAGAGGGAGGGGGCAAAAAGTTAGTCTCGTAGATCCACTATAAGTGAATCGCGAGTTGGATCCTCGCAGGATGCCCCATTAAAATCCCTACATAAAAGACCTCGCGTTGATCAGGTCTGGTGGGACGTAAAAAAAGTGTACAAATACTCTGAAAAGAAAAATCAATGTCTTTTAATTCAATCATTAAATGTGAAAAAAATCCATTCTGTTTTAAAATTTATTTTTTAATTATCATCACAAATAGGAATCGACTCTTTATTATTTTTGCTCAAAAAGCAAGATCTGGTGATAGTGAATATGTATATATTTCTTTGTCGTTAATTGTTTTATTTTCGTAGTTTCATCCGGAAATACATACACACAAATAGTCCTTTATATATGCATAGATTATTAGTTTTTTTTGTTTGTTTGTTTGTTATTGTTGTTGTTGTTTTGTTTTGTTTTTGTTCTTTTAGTAACCCACTCAGATCGTCAATCTACGACAGTGAGGACAATTAAAAATTGTGTTGTTCAAATTTAGTTAATAGAGCTGATTTAAAGTAAAAACTTTGGTTTGAATTTTCCTAACTTTCTATAATAAGCACCCAAAGTTTGTTATCATATAGCGATAATGATATCATTTTTTTACATTCGAATATAATGCTACCTCCTAGTTTTGACTCGGAACTTTAAAAAAAAAATCGCATTATACACGAGTAGACAACCACTTTACGGAAGACACACACAAAAGAAAGAAAGTCAGTGTATGCGACACACTCATGTTGCAATTAGACTGTGTGTTGTAACAGTTTTGCACGATACCAAGTACAGATAACGTGAAGCTCTATTAGAACTGGGTTCCTGACCCTCATAGAAAAGGTTAAGTTTACAATCACGATCATCCTGAAACAGCGAATAAATTGGTGAGAAAATAAAGGAACTCACTTGTAGTCAGCACTTAGACTATTGTAAAATGCCACAGAGATACCGGAATGTGACTAGGGATAGTTGAGCAAACGAAATGGGTCAACTTAGAATGGGGAAAAAACTGGTTCAACTCACATCTCTTATTGTAAAGTTAATTGACAAACATTTAACCAAGAAGAAACAAGAAGAAGAATGGAGATGTAATGATAATAGAGGAGCTGCTATAATAACATATAAGTAAGTAAAGTCGACGGGGCGGCCTATCAGCCAGTCAGCGAGGGAGTCTATTTTTCAATCGCTAGACCAAGGAGATTGTTTTTTAGCATCTGAGAGCGCCACACTACCATCAGCTCCTTACTTTACCGCACAGATCCCTGTGCTACTCATACGCTGAGTTGGCGATCGAACTAGGAACCTTCTAGCCGAACGCTCTACCGACTGAGCTAACCCGGCCCAAGTAAAGTCGTCGGGGTGGCCCAAAGTCGGTATCAGCCAGACAGCGAGGCAGTATATCCCCTTTTCACTAGCGCTAGACCAAGGACATTGTTTTTAGCGTCTGAGGCGGAGCACCACACCTACCATCATCTCATCACTTTACCGCACAGATCCCTGTGCTACTCATTCGCTGAGTTGGCGAGGGCCGGTATCGAACCAACAAACCTTGCGGTTCCAAGCCGAACACTCTACTGACTGAGCTAAGCCGGCCCTATAATAGGAGTTTTAATAAAAAGAAAGGTTGGTTTGGTTTGGTGTGTTTTGTTTTACGGCATATCAACCTTAGTGGGTCATTTAATACCGACAAATTTTTGAAAATAAGATAGGTAGATATTCAACTTTTTTATAAATACATTTTTCTATTTAACCCATAGATGGGACCCTAAAGGTACTACCACTCTGGGTCAGAGTGGACCATGGAGCAATGGTGATAAAGGGCGTTCCACATTCCCCAGACCTCCAAAAATAGAACCTCACCATCAGATCGTTTAACGTCATTCCAGGACATGTAGACCCTCAGCCACGGCCTTCTAGCACCCATATGGTAAAAAGGGTTAGGGGCTTGCCATAAGGACAATAGAGTTGGGGCAATCATATAGATGCTATGGCTTGGTATGACCAGACGATTGGTCGGAGCGACCGTCTAGCCTAATAAGGGTCTAAGTGAGTGTTGCATGTCATAGATGCTCAGCCACCGGGGTTCAATCATTAAGCATCACGGGTCGCCACCCACGGCCAATAGATGGCCTCATTGGGGGAGTTTTAGCCCTCTGCAGAGGTGCAGTCGGTGTATTCTAAAGCCCTAGCCAATAGGAGCAGTAATAATAAGAAAGAGAATACAATTATAGAGGTGTTGCAATAATAAGAGAGGAGCTGTAATAATAAGAGAGGAGCAGTAATAATAAGAGAGGAGCAGTAATAATAAGAAAGAGAATACAATTATAGAGGTGTTGCAATAATAAGAGAGGAGCTGTAATAATAAGAGAGGAGCAGTAATAATAAGAGAAGGAATACAATTATAGAGGTGTTGCAATAATAAGAGAGGAGCTGTAATAATAAGAGAGGAGCAGTAATAATAAGAGAGGAGCTGTAATAATAAGAGAGGAGCATAATAATAAGAGAGGAGCTGTAATAATAAGAGAGGAGCAGTAATAATAAGAAAGAGAATACAATTATAGAGGTGTTGCAATAATAAGAGAGGAGCTGTAATAATAGAGAGGAGCAGTAATAATAAGAGAGGAGCTGTAATAATAGAGAGGAGCAGTAATAATAAGAGAGGAGCTGTAATAATAAGAGAGGAGCAGTAATAATAAGAGAGGAGCTGTAATAATAAGAAAGAGAATACAATTATAGAGGTGTTGCAATAATAAGAGAGGAGCTGTAATAATAAGAGAGGAGCTGTAATAATAAGAGAGGAGCTGTAATAATAAGAGAGGAGCAGTAATAATAACAATTAGAGAGGTATTGCAATAATAAGAGAGGAGCTGTAATAATAACAACTAGTTGAACCCACTGATATTTCACGGTTTGATTAAAAACAATAACCAAGTATCTGGGACGTTGCCAAGTTTTAAACTTAGTCAGGGGAGGCATTTAAAAAAAAAAGATACCAGGTCACGTGCCAAAAAAGTGAACTGTGTATTCTAATCATCATCATCATCATCATGTCGCGCTTTCAGCGCGGATATCCATGACAATCTCTTTCCATCCGTCCCTATCGCTCATCATTCTCGGGAGGTCCTCTGTGCAGCATCCTGTATCCGCACAGTGCTGATAAATGTACGTCTTTGCTGGTCGGCCCACACTGGCGTGCCCATGTGCTGGCTTCCACAGGAGGACGTCGCTTATGAGTTCGTCCTTGCTTCTCCAGCAGTGTCCCGCGTGTCTTGTCCGCCTTACTCGGCCTATACGTAAACTCTGATAAAACTG
>CM042163.1:11619072-11686572 GCA_023376005.1 Doryteuthis pealeii
CCAAATGAGTTTTTAAAATGTGTTTTTAAAAAATTGAGTTTTAAAAAATTTGAATACCCATCAAGAATGAATAAGACAAAACGTCGGCATAAAATAACCCAACAAGGGCTGGCATGCCGTACAAATCTAACCAACCAACGGCTCCAAATCAAAAACGTTTGAAATAGATTAGAGCTAATGGGCGCATTTTGAATATCTTAAAGCAATTTGATTCACATGCTCTGCGGGGATATTTGGGTGGTTTCGCCAACAACTATGAGATGCATTAAATCTTTAATATTCATTTTACGTATCTGATTTTCGTATTATTGGAAGAAATAAATCTAATTCTTTTTTTAATTATAAATATTTGGCCATTCCTTATAAATCTTATCAATCTATTCAAGATATGCCAAAGACTCCCAATCAATTAAGTGCCAAAACTGTTCCACGCCAAAAAATGGTGGTGCCAAAATGTGCAGGACCCAACTCGAGAACCTTCAATAAAATAAATAAATAAATAAAAACATGGCAGAATTTTCCGCTTAGAATAATTGCGTTTTTTTATTTTTTATTTTTTTGTTTTTTGATTTTTTGATTTTTTGGTGGTGGGGATTTTTGTTTTTTGTTGTTATTTTTTTGGGGGGGGGTTCTTGGGGGATTTGGGGGCGGGTTTTGGGGTTTTTTGAGCGCTAATAATTTCTATCGTTGTTTATTTAGAAAGAATATCCTATGAAAAAAAGAATTATAAATACCTAAATAATAAAAAAAGTAAGTTTCGGGGTGGCCTAAAGTCGGTATCAGCCAATCAGCGAGGGAGTCTATCCCCTTTTCACTAACGATAGACCAAGGAGATTGTTTTGTTTTTTTAGCGTCTGAGGGGGAGTGCCACACCTACCATCAGCTCCTTACTTTACCGCACAGATCCCTGTACAACTCATATTCTGAGTTGGCGAGGAGCCGGTATCGAACTAGGAACCTTGTGGTTTCTAGCCGAACGCTCTACCGACTGAGCTAACCCGGCCTTTTTTTTACCTAAATAATAATATTCCACAATAACATTGTTGATTGAGTTTAACGGCATGTTAACCCATCTAGGGTTATTTTATACCTAGAGGTTAGGGAATTCTGTTCATCTACATTTAGACTTTAGTGTAATTGTTTCTTAAGAGATTTTTGGGCGCAGTTATATAATATCAAGTATTCCTATTTAATACGAATAATTTGCACAGTTGAATGGATTCAAGTGTTCCAAATCGAATACTTATAACTATATGGTTTTGATTAATTATTTCTATTTAATAATAACCATCTGTTTGCACATAGTTATATGCAGCCCGCGCCCGGTTTCGACCGGGGGTCCGGTGAGCTTCGGCCGCTGGACCGGTTCTGTTATAATAATAGCGTCGATCCCAGGGGGCCATCCCCCCAGGCAACACCTGCCCCCTCGATTTAAAGGGGCAGGGCTGGGTTTATTGCCCAGTGCCTGAGGCGCCCCCTTGAGGGGGAATGCCGACGGGATCGACGCAATTTTTCACCTGCCACTCCATGAGCTTCGGCTTGTGGGTGGTCCCACGTTAATAGGGACTTTGTGCCTGACCCGTACAAGTGGGTACGCGGTAAATACTATGCAGGGCCGGTGCTAGGGGGTAAGCCCCCCCCCCTGAATCTATAGTACCCCCCCCCCCGAATATATTATATGGGGCTCCCACTCTACTACATATCAATTTTCATAAAGTAGTATTCATATATATATTTACCACCTCCTCCGCACGTGCAAGATACGACACAAGGTCAATTTCTTAAGCGGGTTCAACGGGTTTGAATTCAGAGTTTTCCTTCTCCTAGACTGGTTACCTGTTATAGGTGATACACCCTATAAGACTAATGGAATGCGCCGACAGGTTACTATAAATAACAGGGATAATTGTGGCTTAGCAGTAAGCCAATGCGAGTGCCAATAACTCTGTTCGTCGGACGTAATTTCCACATCTCTCTATTGTATTTGTCTATTTTCTGTTAATACATTTTCTACTTTTGTTACCCGTCGTTTTGTTCTTATTTGACCCCTTAAAAACCATTACCTATCCATGGTTAAAGAACCCAGTCTGCCCTGCTATTTACCCATAGTTGGAGGGAGAGTAGGATTCATACCTTTCCCAAGGGTATTAGCGCTAAGTGAAATGCAATTGCCACGTCCAGGATTTGGACTCGGGGCGACGAGTAGTAGTATTCATATAAGATAGATAAACCTTCTCTCAATTTTCATAAAGTGGTATTGATAGAAAATATATGAAACCCGCCCTTCCGGGTCCCTAAGCAGGCAAGGGTTTTGGGGTAGTACGCGCCGGCCCTACTTGTATGATTTCAGTTAACTAATAATAATCCTTAGTAGATAGTTATAGCTTCAAGCAACTATTCTTGATACTTTAATTTAGTTATATGGCATAAGTACTCCTATTGAATACGAATAATTTTAGATGCATCTATTTGACCCGTGTGGGAGTGGTCTGGGTGTAATGGCAATTGAAGGGGGCACTCCGCACTCCCCAGATCTTCAGAACTGGAGCCTCGCCATCAGATATAGTTTAGTTTCATACCCAGAACATGTGACATCATTGAAGATATATATTTACCAACCCCTCCGCACGAGCAGGGTGTGACACAAGGTCATTTTCTTAAGCGGGGTTCAACAGGTTTGAATTCAGAGTTTTCCTTTTCCTAGACCGGTTAAAGAGCCCAGTATGCCCATTCATACTATTTACCATAGCTGGAGGGAGAGTAGGATTCATACCTTTCCCAAGGGTATTAGCGCTAAGTGAAATGCAATTACCATATCCAGGATTTGAACTCGGGCGACGAGTCCATTTCCCATGATTTTAACCATTACACCACGCGCTTCCCACATTATTGAAGATATGTTTCTAAAATCCTACGTTTTTGTTTAACTCCGGTGGGCTCGTATTTAACCGCGTTCTCTCTGGTGCTGCCAGGAGTCAATTTGGCGAGGAGGGTCACATGCTCGTACGCATGAACAAGACCAAAAATAGCCTCAGTCTCCGCGGTCACCGTCACTCTGTACGGTTGGACCAGGGTCGCTTCGAGTTTTGCTGCGTCCAGGCCGAAAGCAAGAACAGACTATAACACGGCAATCCCAACCCGAAGGCTAGGGAAGTGGGTCACGCTTCCGAACAAATATTTTCCCTTGACAAGTCGTGTTAAGCTGTGACAAGGCAGGAAAATCAGCCTCGCACGTGAATCTGCGTGTCGCAACAGGAAATTCAGTAACTTTTGTGGCGGGAGTCGCGCGAACGTTGTGAATAATACTTACCGAATTCGTAACGGAATGTAGTGTTTGTGTTATTTCCTTTACCTGCCAAGGTTTGGGCTCAGGCAGCTAGGTGGCGCGGCAACTTTTAGTATATTAAGACAGTACCGCCAAAATCAAATTCTCTTTTTCTTTTAGACTCCCCAGCCGTCAGAGAAATACACCAGTTGTATCTACGTCCGTTAGGACTAGGGGTATTTGCCCCCGCCACAAGTTCCACGTACCTGTTACACGAGCGTTTCTTTCCTCTCCGACCTCACAGAGCTCACACACGCATCAGTTGCGTCTTTTCCGCGTACCTGTTGATTTTACCAAACAGTAAATGACGACATTTATTCTCCGTGTCCTGGATATGGTGTTAAGCTGCACCTAATGGCGAACTTCCAATTTTGGAGCCTTGGGAGTCTTCATTGCCATTACTCACAGTTCAACTCAGACCCGGGGTGTTAGGGTCCCATATGTAGTTTAAAAGAAGAAAAAATAGTTTAAAAAATATGTTTTTAAAAATTGAGTTAAAAAAATTGAATACCATCAAGAATGAATAAACTAAAGTCTTTGGCATAAAATAACCCATATAGAGGTGACGTGTTGTAAAATCTCACTAACTAACCAATCATTTATTCTCATTTACTAGCCTCAAATCTATCTACAAAGATTATTTTCCGGTAGGACATTTATTCTATTATTCTTTGTATTCTCTATCCTGTTTTGTATTGTTTCTGTTAGTGTTTTCTCCAACTATAAAGTCTTTTTGTTATCATTTTTGTCGGGATTTGTTCAATATAGATGTTTATAACACGTTTCAGGAAATAATAGATACCAACTATCATCCCACTTTAACAATAACAATGAGTTTCTTTTTTTTTTTGGGGGGGGGAGTTGTTGTTTTGTTTTTTGTTGTTTTGTTTGTTGTTGTTTTTGTTTTTTTCGAGTGACGTGTTAAATGAATCACCAATAAAAGAAGCAAACAGTAAAAAGTTGCAAAGAAGTTTGAGTTGAAACATAAATTGTCTTTATATACTAGAAGCTGCTACCCGTCGTCGCCTGGGTAGAGGGGGTGGCAAAAAGTTAGTCTTGCAAATCCATTATTACCGAATCTAAGAGTATTTTCGGGATTCAAAGGAGCTCTTATTTCTCCGTAGTTGTAGGCAAATTGTCGGACAAAGAAGGAACAAACACGAAAGTAAATGCAGACACTTGTATTAACAAAAAATTACATAAATGTTTTTGCAAATTTTATTGGTATTTGCTACGAGACTTATCTGTGAGTTAAGCAGAGTTCTTGGAGTAGTGGTGATAACAGGGGTATTCTGTTCGTCGGTAGGAAATTTGATAAGACGCTTCGTCTCGGTAGTTTCTCGTCCTTCAGTAAGTATGCTATTGTACCCGCCTTTTAACATATGCTGATACAATGCCTTAGAAGTGAGCTGGTTGTAGAGTTCTGTGATAAGTGGGCCCTGTTTTGGGCTTGGTGTTGAGAGCTTTTACTTTTACGTCTCTCCTCCAGTAACTGCTTTGCGCTAAGTGAAGAAATTTGGTTTTGGCGCCAACATACGATGTTGGCTATTCGCCCCCTAGCGGCAGGGGAAGATAATTCACTAGGGAATTTCCAATAAATCACGAGTTGGATCCTTGCAGGATGCCCCATTGAAATCCCTATGTAAAAAAGACCTTGCGTTGATCCGACCTGGCGGGTAAAAAAAAAAATATATGCACAGACACTCTGAAAAAAAAATGAATGTCTCCTATTTGAAATATTAAATGCCGCCCCCTCCCCAACAAAATTTCAGAAAAATTCAATAGGGTGGGTGACAATTTTACTTTATTTTGCATGATTTGACATGGAATTACCCTTTTAGGTGTGCTGTCAACGATGGTGTAGCTGCTACATTCTTGTCGTGGTTCTTTTACAAACTAACCGGACCATATGACCTTTAGGCACCCCTTTTTGATCTCGATTAAGAGAGGACATGTTTTTCATTTACACCATCAATATCCGGTTGTTTTAACAGACGATTTTTAGATTTTTTAAAAATTATAAAACTAACCCCTAACCCTAACCCTAACCCTAATCTAAAAAATGTCATAATATTGACATTTTTAGTAGAATTCATAATTCATGCTTTTTTGTTTTTGTTTTTGTTTTTTATTTTCTTTGTTTTTTATTAAAAATATCCCGTATAGAAACTGGTAAAAATCTTGTGATATAATTATTCAGACTCTTATCTTTATAGAAAAAAAATTTTAAAATGTTTTTTTTTTTATCGTTTCATGTTTTTTATTTTTTTCAGATTTCATAGAATAAAATAGAGGGGGAGACCTCGTAAAAACATCCCCTACTATATTTTAGGAAAAAACTATTTTAAACATAATTTCAACAATAGATGAGTAATTACAGAAATTTTCGCGAAAATTTTACGGTCAGTTGATTTTCATAGAATTTTTTAAAAGGCCGGTAGTCTTGTTTTTGTTTTTCATAAATTTTTTATTTCCGTAAGGTGAATTTTTTTTTTAGATCATCAGAAGTTGTTTTTGTTTTTTTAATTTTTAATTTTTAATTTTTTTAAATGTTTCTTCTTTTGAATGGTCCGAAAATTTTGAAGAGAATATTAACCTTTATTCAAGTTTCATTGTGTTAGATATTTGACACAGCAGACATAAACACTACTGTTCATATATATATATTATATATATATATATATATATATATATATTATATATATATGGAGATAGACTGCATTTTTGTCTGAAGCCGAAACTATATTACTACTCAAGTCACAATTCCCTTAATTATTACGTCAAATTCTCCATGATTTCATTCTTTTAAACCTTCAGTTATTAATAAAAATTGTTTACATTATTAATACTGTTGATCATATCTACGTACTAATACATGCAGTTGTATTTATATATACAAAAATAGCGATTTACAGTTTGAACGAGAAGGTTAATTTGCATATTATTTTAAAATTTTATTTTAATAAATATGTGCTTGGTATATTGATTTCTAATTGTTTGGTTTTATCTTAAGAAATATATAACAAAAATCTCGTGGATAAATCTTAAAAGAATTTATTTACAAGAAGAAATAACTGTAATATTATCCTTTACTTCCTATTTTTAACTAAATAGTTAAATAGGAAAATTTACCAATGAAAGGGGGGAGTAATGGAAAATGATAATATTAGTTTCAAAGTTGTTCTATTTTCGATTATACCCCTCTGTTGCAGATCTTTTTATCTGCATTCTTAGTCAGTTTCATTAGCCTTTCTAATTTAATATGATATTTTATTATATCAAAACTTAAATACTTGCACCCGGAGGGTGCATATATTTGCTAGTATATATATATATATATATATATATATATATATATATATATATACTTTGAAACCACTATAAATTCATCAGATTTATTTATTAAAAAGATATTTACAACAATAAAAGTCAGAGTGCGTTTTCAGTACGTTTGAATAGTCGACGGGGCGGCCTAAAGTCGGTATCAGCCAGTCAGCGAGGGAGTCTATCCCCTTTTCACTAACGATAGACCAAGGAGATTTTTTTAGCATCTGAGGTGGAGCGCCACACTTACCATCAGCTCCTTACTTTACCGCACAGATCCCTGTGCTACTCATACGCTGAGTTGGCGGGGACCGGTATCGAACTAGGAACCTTGTAGTTTCTAGCCGAACGCTCTACCAACTGAGCTAACCCGGCCCCTTGTGTTAATTACGTGTTTGTATGTTTTTAGGGCGACTTTGTATATTTTCTTATTCTTATTGGGTTTGGCTGTCAGCTTTATCCAGAAATCTCATTGTTTCGTTCCCTTTGTTTCAGTCGTCGAATTCTATTTGTACGTGCCAAAGTCTTGAGTGGCTTCAGCAGGTGCTCTATCGCGTCACTGTGTCCATTTGAAGTCTGGCCTCCATTGACCGCGTGAGGCTTCCACTTCCTCTATTTATGGCAACGAATTTGATTAAAGTAGATCAGAACGGGGTCTGCCCAACGTTTTGAAACCATAGAAAAGTGTGAAAATTATTTGGACTAAGAATAGTTGATAGAAACTATAATTGCTTATAAATCGTTATTATTAGTCTGAATTTTTTTAGATGAGGCTTGATAATTTGTATAATTGGACACATGGCGCAATGGATATACATATATTGACATTGTAATTTTGGTTTTTAACCCGGAAGCCTGCGTGGAGCCTATGCACAGAAAAATTGTTTTGTTCATTTCGTTTAAAGCTACTGTCGGGTCTACATCCATTTGATGTTACATTTCTTAATCTTAGAAGTGTTTTCTTTTTAATTTGTTTTGTTGGTGAGTATGTATATTGAGTCAGTAAAACTTTTGAATCAAGAGAGGTATCTATTTCTGTTACAACAGCATTCTGTAGATGAGATGTTACTACCTAGGTATTTGAACTAGTCTACTAATTTCAGAGTCCTGCCATATAATGAATATGAATAAATAGAAAGTTTGTTTTATCTAATGGCGCAACGGACATAAGGGTTGAGTTAATACAGTTCTAAGTGACAATCCTCTGTAGGTTAAAGGTTCAATCCTGGCCACGGGCGATAATAATATGAATACTTAACATAGCTTAACTCTTGTACTCGGTCATGGTTAGCGGAATGAGAACAGCCTACCCAGGTGGATTGAATAAAGGGTTCGGTTCGAAGTTCTCCCGTGTTCGACAAGAAGATTCTCAAGTTTGACAAGAAACCCTGAAGAAGGCCGGAAGCCACATCGGTCGAAACGTTGTGTATATAACAATAAATATGAGAACAACAGTCCGAAAATTCCAAATAATATTCATTATTATTTCTAATCTATGTGAGTTTTTCACAAAAGTTTTAAACTGGTGTTTTTTCACAGAAGTTTTATGGGAATAAGTTTTGGTTCGTTAGTCTTTTACCCTATTCCCAATAAAAGTATTTCTTCCTTCTTGTGGGCGGGTAAGCTGAAATAGAATTTAAGAAACGTAGAGGAATGAAAAGGAAAGAGACAAAGGCAAGAGGTAGTTTTATGCCCCAGGCTTTATTGAACGGGGCATAGTCGTCTGTAGCGAAGGGACGTGTCCCTTGGCTAGAAAAACAACTGCACTCAATTGCGGCCTCAGTTCGAATGACCGAGGTATCTTTTTGGGGGTAGGGAGTCAGACCTTTTTGTCGGACTTGCGCAAAGGGGTTTTTCCCGGTCAAGTTGTTTTTTATTTTATTTTAATTTTATATTTATTTTCGTATTTCTTAAATCCCCACAAGTCTGGGTGACAGTAAGTCTTCTCAGGCCTACACGACTCTTCTGGGTATTTTAGCTGTTTTTAACAGTCCTGTGGTCTGGATGGCCTTAATCTGATCTCCAGTTCCCCCAGTTTTCCAGGCATTTGTGAACCGTTTCAAGGGCTCCTATTGTTACATAATTATTAGATTCCTAATATTATGTACAGTACTGTAGAAATCAAAATGGATGTTATAAGTTCAGCCGAACTTGAAGGATAGAATGCCAAGGCTTGATCCTACTTACGGTGGATACCGTGAGAATCGGTGGAGAAGGCCCTCTTCCGGTTTAGATTAGAAAAAGAGTTTAGTTCAGCATCGGCCAAACCACGAAGATGGTAAGTCATGCTAAGCGCACGGCCGACTCAATCTGCGCAGGTAGTCTGGTGGGGATTTCGAAATAAAATACGATCTAAGTAAATCGAAGTCTTGTGTTATTATCTAAAAACTACCACTGACACAGGGCTTCTGATAAAGAGAAATCTCCAATGGAAGACCAGACACGAAGTCCCCAAGACGAAGTCCAGGCGCTAGAAGAGATGTTAGAAAAGATGCTAGAAGAATAGAAGTAAGAAAGTAAGGAAAGAGAGTATACAACACTATTACAACTAGTATCACTGTCACCTACATGTTCCACAGATATTTCAGCTCTCTGGAAAGATCTAGTTATTTGTCTATCATTTCACTTTCTTTTATTTTCACTATAAGGTTCGTTCAAATGTTAAAATCCACCAATTGACTAGTTTTTTGGTTTGTTTTTTAATCATTTTACTCCTGCAAGTTTTTAACACCAGCTTAAACTGGTGTTTTTTCACTGCAGTCTGGGTGACAGCAGGTCACCTCAGGTCACAATTCTGTGGTCTGGATGGTTTCAATTCTTCTTCTAATGTCCAGTTCATCCAGTTTCTTTTCTAGGTCCTTGGGGGCTGTTCTCTCTTTTCTAGGTCCTTGGGGGCTGTTCCCTCTTTTCTAGGTCCTTGGGGGATGTTCTCTCTTTTCTAGGTATTTGGGGGGCTGTTCTCTCTTTTCTAGGTCCTTGGGGCTGTTCCCTCTTTTCTAGGACTGTTCCAAGCACTCCATCTATGATTGGTTTGAAATATTCTTATTTTGTTCTTAAATTCTAGTTTGTATTTTTGCCATTGTTTTTAAATTTATATTTTTCTTTTTTAAATTTTGTTTTTGTGTATTCTAAATTTGGAGATGATGACAACGTCACAGAAGTATGTGAATTCGTCACATGGAAACTGAAAGGATTCGCATTTCATCCTCTCATAATAATCAAAAACACGAAAAACAACAAAAAACAAAAAAAACAAAAACAACAAAAAACAAATCAAACAAACAATCTAATCAGTTAAAATACACAACAAACAATCTAAGTTATTTAAATAACCGACAATTAATTTTAAATGCCTTTACGCTTCAAAGGCTAAAAGCCATCTAACGAAAGTTAGTTTGTGCGCATGTTCAACCGGAAATGGGGCGTCGAGCATCCTTTCCGGTTGAGCTTGGTAAATTAATTACATTGTCTGACCAACCACAATGGTTCCCACTAAAATTCGATTCGGATTCACTTTTGCCCAAGTCGTGGTTATAAATAGAGCCAATATCTAAAACCGTCTTCTCCGTAGACATTTTATGGTTAATCGATGCACTATTAAAATTCTCATGTTTGCATATATCTATATAATCGTAAACCTTGCGAAAATAGCACATCATAGCGAGATTTTTATAAGCACAATATCCGTGTAATGCTCTAACTTGGAGAATGAAGAAATTTCCAGTTCAATTTGCAACGAAATAATAATTTTGTGAAGTCAGCATTTGCACTGAAGTGTAAAAAGATATCCCTTAAAGATATACTTTAAAAAATATTAAACATATATATATATATATATATATATATATATATATATATATATATATATATATATATTATTATTATTATTATTATTATTATTATTATGGACTCTCTCGTCGATTATCGACGCATGAGGGTTCACACACACAATGAATATCCACACAGTGATTTGTTTCTAGTGGTGAAGGCTTGTGCTGGACCATCCACACTTTTGGCTGAGTCGATAGAAAAGAATTGGTGCATCAAGGGTTGCCACAAACCCAATCAACGACCGACCTCAGGAATTTTGAATTCAGAGTTATCCCTCTCCTAGACTGGTTACCTACCCAAGGCTGAAGGGCCCAGTCTGCCCTACTATTTAACCCATAGCTGGAGGGAGAATATATGGATTCATACCTTTCCCAAGGGTATTAGCGCTATGTGAAATGCCAACAGCTTCGTGTAAGAATCTAAATGCAAATCTGTTGTTTATAAGAGGCAATAAAATGTTTTTTAAAAATTTTTTTTAAGGACAAAATAATTTACCGAAACAAGCTTCACCTTTTCCTCCTTTTCTTCATCAAACAATACCGACTGAACAGTGTTCCATGAATTAAGTGCATTAAAACGAATCGAATTATGCCCAAATCTAACCGTGTTGATGATAGGGAAATTAAACAAACCAGTTTGGTCAGCACGAGTGACCTGAGCATGGGTGAAGTCAACTGCAAAGCATTCTGAACAGAAACAGGCATTTTATCGTGGAACAGTTTTGTCAAAATTTATGTTGTTAAAATTAAAATTAAAATTAAAAATATGAAGAATCTACAGAAAAGCCCATGACGTCACGGTTGCTGCTTCGTCCCAGAATTTGACCCAAGCGAGCAACCCCTACTATACTCGTTCCTTCAACACGTACGCCTTTGGGAGAAGGAAAGGACCAAGCTTACAGAGAAATATGACGTCACGGATAGGGGCAAGGGAGAATTTCGCCTTTGAAACTTCAGTGTCGCGCTGGCCATTACCCTGGGTGGAACTTCGTAGCGTTTCGCTACCACACTGGGTTAGGAAAATCAACCAAGCAGTGTCGCGCTGGCCATTACCCTGGGTGGAACTTCGTAGCGTTTCGCTACCACACTGGGTTAGGAAAATCACCCATGCTTTGAGGAATTAGAGTCTAACTCCCTCGAGAATGAAAAAAGGACAAGCCGGCACTCACTCGAAATTCAACAACCAAGAACAATAAGGAAATTTGTAGCATACGCTACCTTATTGTAACACGAATTCTACATTCAAAGAACTTTCGACCAAAGAACTACGAAATTCATCTATCTGACAACTTCGAAATTACGACAAAAATGAACACTTGTTACCGGGCTCACCCAAAGATAAGTTCCCCGCAAAACCATCGTTTTTTGCAAACCCTTACATCTAAATCTCTTTCTCTATCTATCTATTAGTTACTACGCCACCCTCTACCAATTGACAATTATTCCTTCTTCTTTCTTCTACCTATCTTTTTATTTGTTATATTAAAATTGTTAAACCTTTAGTATTTGTTATCGTGTTTTTCTTTCATACAGCATCCGATTTGAATTTGCGTATTTTCCCGCCCCCTTGAAATTATCTTCCCTTTGTACTTGAAAGGTTTATTCGCTTGTATATCGGAACTAGGATATTTTCCCCGGTATATTTACAAAGTGAATTTACCCGTACTCAGGAACTAGAAGATATCCCCCATGTTGGTATTGGTGCTTCACGGCGCTAATACCGACAGTTTATGTATGAACAAAATATTTTCACAATGGACCATATCAGAAAATTTGAGAATCTCCAAATTTGCATACAGGTTGTTGAAAGCGTGACCGTCTGCTAGTGTTGCTACAATAATAGAAGGTGATTATTTTATTTTCGGACGTGGTGCCACAAACATGGACAGCAAAGCAAAACCCCTTTCCAGTGCTTTAATTCTTGAACCATGAGAAAATGTATTTATCTATCTATACATATATAAATTGTGTGTATATGTATGTCCGAAGGAAACTTTGAAAATAAAACAATTAACGACAAAGTAAATACATGTACTAATTAAATATCACCAGGGCTTGGTTTTTGAGCAAAAATAATAGAGATTTGATTTATATTCGTGAAGATAATTAAAAAATAAAATTTAAATGATAACAACAAGGATTTTTTTTCATTTAATATTTGAGATAGTAGACATTAACCTTTCTTTTCGTAGTAGCTGAATCAATGTAAGGTCTTCTTTTTTTTTACATGGGGATTTAAATGGGGCATCCCATGAGGATTCAACTCACGATTCAGTAATAATGGATCTGCGGGACTAACTTTTAAAAAATTCCCCTCTGCCCAGGCGATGCCGGGTAGCCGCTGCTAGTTTTATTCTAATTCTGTATTCTTCTTCTATTTATCTATTCTATTTATCTTATTCTTATTTTCAGTGAATTGTTATAGTCGATCACTTATCTATTGTTAATTTCCATGGAAGATGTTCAGATGAATTCCAAATCCCGGTACCACCAATTTGGGAGCCGTCCTGTTGGCTGGGACTGTAGAATATACCACTGCACCTGTGCAAATGGGTAAGTCCCCACAAATGGGACCACCTGTTTGTTGTGGGTAGCAACCCATGATGCTCAAGGACGGAATCCTGGTTGCTGAGTTGCCAAGGAATGCAACACCCTACTTTAGCCCTTATTTGGGTTAGACGGGCGTTTGGAGAGGCCCCTCCGACCAATCGGATGGTTACGTCAAGCTCTAGCACCTATTTGATTGTTCTGACCATATTGCTCTTATGGCAAACCCTAAACCTTCATGTGCCAGAAGGTTTAAATGTTAAACTGCAAATGTTAAACGTTAAACTGTATCTAGTGGTAAGGTTCCAATTCTGGAGCTCTAGGGAGTGTGGTGTACCTCTTCATTGCCATTACTCCCAGAACAACTCTGGCCCGGAGTAGAAGTACCTGTTAGGGTCCCATCTATGGGTTAAATAGAAGAAAAGAAGTTATCAAAAATGTGTTTGTGTTGTATATTGTACAAACGAAAATAGGAATTTCTGGTTAAATTAAACAAAGAAAAGACGAAAAAAAATGACAAAGGACTTTTTTCCCGGTAAAAGCGAAAAGAAGTTAAAAAAACGGACGAGAGGGTTTCCGGTCAAGGAAGGAGGGAGAGGATAAAGAAATATATAACAAAGGTCCGTTATCAGATCAAAGGATAAAGATGCGTAGGAAGTCCAGTAGTCGGTAGTAGCTGACTACTAACATACATCGCTTTGGGTACAGCGAAAACTCCACTACTAACGTACACGACTTAGAGTAGCGAAGAAGGCGCTACATAACATATAGAATTTGATGCTAGTACGTAACATTTGTTTGTTTTGTTTTATGCCATATCAACCTCAGTGGGTCATTTAATGCCGGCAAAGTTTTGAAATAAATTCATTCTTAATGGATACTCAAAATTTTTTTAACACATTTTTTAAATTAAACCCATAGATAGGACCCTAACAAGTACTATCACTCCGGGTCAGGGTGGACCAGGAAGCAATGGTGATGAAGGGGTGCTCCACGTTCCCCAAACCTCCAGAACTGGAACCTCACTATCAGATAGAGTTTAACGTCATTCCCAGGACATGTAGACCCTCAGCCACCGCCTTAGCTTCGGCTTGTGGGTGGTCCCACGTTAAAACGGGGCCTTGTGCCCAGTCCATACGGGTGGGGTATGAGACAAATAAACTCAGCCACCGCCTTCTAGCACTCATATGATAAAAAGAGTTGGGGCTTGCCATAATGGCAATAGGGTTGGGGCAATCATATAGTTGCTAAGGCTTGACGTGACCAACCGATTGATCGGAGGGGGCCCAAAAATGTGTTAAATGAATTGATTTTAAAAAAAAGAATTTTCAATACCCATCAAGAATGAATAAAACAAAACATCTACGGCATAAAAGAACCTAAACAGGGTTGACATGCCATTACTCCCAGATCCACTTTGACCCAGAATAGTAGTACATGTTGGTGTCCCATCAGTGAGTTTTAGAGATCTGATTGTACCTGCACAAATAACAAACACACTCAACAAAAAAATGTAAAAAAAGAAAAGAAAAAGTCTTCTGCATAAAATAACCCAAGGATTGACATGCCGTAAAATCCAAACCAACCAACCAACCAACCAAAATCTGGGGATTTCCAATTGGAACTCGGTTCGTTAATCTTATCCATGCTTTTATAAATAGCTTTTGAAATTTGGAACGAGCTCCTCTCGTGGTGTTTTCCACGAAGCATCTGCTATCAAGTTCTTTAAGTCCAGGGTCAATAATTATCCTAATCATCTTTAGACGGACGAGTCACTTCCTGTCTACTCATACAATCATATCCCCCCACACACTCTCTTTAATAATTCTACTTTCTATTCATTTACCACATCTCATCGCAACCCTTTGCTGAGGAGCGACCAATTTGGCCTCTGCTTATAGCGAAGCTAAAAATACAAAAAAAAAAAAAAAAAAAAAAAAGAACTTCTACAAATTAAATTTTTTGAATTGACGTTCTTTACAATTAGATATTAAGTGTGGGGGGGAGGGGAAAAGAGAGAAAATCACTCATTCGTTAAATGACAAAATCTAGATTAAAAAGAAAGGAAAAAAAAAAGAAAGGAAAAAAAAAGAAAGGAAAGAAAAAGCATGACCTATTCTTATAAAGAATTTCCTAAATTAGTAACGAACACTATCACCTCGTCATGGATCACTTCTATACCATTTTTCGCTTCGGATTATTCAATTATTACGATAGAAATAATCTGATCAATAATTCCCTTCTTCTTCTTCTTCTTCTTCTTCTTCTTCTTCTTCTTCAAAAATAAGCAGGGATCTAAAGTGTTTAAAGAAAAATGAGTATGATTTATAAGCATGGAGTGACGAATTCATGTTTAAAATTTAACATTCTGAACTCCTGAAAAAGGTCGGAAAAACATTTTTGAAGGAATTTACGTCTTCTTCTTCTTCTTCTTCTTCTTCTTCTTCTTCTTCTTCTTCTAAAAACATCCAAGTAAAACGAACAAGACATACTGGGCACTGTTGATGAAGTAAGAACGAACGAACTCACAAGCGACGTTCTCCTATGGACTCCTACATAATGGACACGACTAGTAAAATCTTACATTGACCAGTTCTGTACGGACACTGAATGTCGTCTAGAGGACCCACCAAGAGAGAGAGAGAGAGAGAGAGAGAGAGAGAGAGAGAGAGAGAGAGAGAGAGTGTGTCATATCGGATATTATTACTCCAATTTTGAAAGATTAGCCTTACTCTTCTTCTTTTTTCGTATTATCTGCACGAGTAGGATGTGACATGGTCAATTTCTTAAACAGAGTTTAACAGGTTTGAATTGAGTTTGCCTTCTCCTAGACTGGTTGCCTAACCGAGATTAAAGAGCCCAGCCTGTCCTACTATTTACCCATAGCTGGAGGGAAAATTGGATTCATACCTCTCCCAAGGGTATTAGCGCTAAGTGAAAATGCAGGATGTGACACAAGGTTCAACAGGTTTGAATTCAGAGTTTTCCTTCTCCTAGACCGGTTGCTGGAATAAGAATTAATACCTTTCCCAAGGGTATTAGCGATATGCGAAATGCAAACAGCCTAAGCCAGGATTTGAACTCGTCTCGCCGTGTCCATTTCTTATGACGGTAACCATTACACCATGCACCTCCACATTATTGTTGGATTGGGAGTCAAGATCGGGATTGTTCAACATTTTTCGTCTGACACTCCCTTTTGGTTCCGCCCCGGGTCAAAATCAAGAGCGTCGATCCCCGGGAGCCATCCCCCCAGGCAACACCTGCCCCCTCGATTTAAGGGGGTAGGGCTGGGTTTATTGGCCAGTGCCTGAGGCGCCCCCCTCGAGGGGGAATGCCGAGGCGATAGACGCAATTTTTAACCCCGCCACCAATGAGTCTCGGCTTGTAGGTGGTCCCACGTTAATAGGGCCTTGTGCCTAACCTAGTACAAGTGGGGTACAAGGATAATACTCCCCCCCCCCTTTTGGTTATTATTTTCCAAGCAATCACCCTAACCCCCATAATTCTCAATGAAACTGTGTTCTAGATATGACGTAAAACTGTAACTAGTGGTGAGGTTCCAATTCTGGAGCTCTGGGATGTGTGGAGTATCATTTCATTGCGATTACTCTCAAGTCCACTCTGACCCGGAATGGCAGTTCTTGTTACGGTCCAATCTATAGGTTAAATAGATTTTTTTTTAAAATGAGTTTTTAAAAATGTGTTAAGAAAAAACAATTTTTAAAAATTGGATATCTAACAAGAATAATTAAAGCAAAAACGTCTTCGTCAAAAAATAAAAACAAAAATAAATAAATAAATAAAAAATGAAAAATAAATAAACAATAAAAATAAAAATATAATAATAATGATAATAATAATGATAATAATAATAATAGTCCAAGGGTTGACATTCCGTAAAATTCAACCAACCAGCACCAGCACCAGCACCAGCATCTAAATGAAACTAGAATGATATTCTACTTTTATTAAGAATTTTACTTTGCTTATTCGTTTTGACCCTTCTATTTGATGCGTTGTGAGTAGGTTGTCAATTTGTGTTGATATTTTTTTAGTTTAACTACTGTCTCCTTTTCTCCATGTTGATATACGAGACAGAGCTAAAAAAAAAGTTTTCGACTCGTCCATTAAAGGAATGGCCTAGAATAATGGTTCCCAAACTTATTTTGTTAGATGTCCCCGATATAATTTTTCAAAAGTTGCGAAACCCATAAGTGTATTTTTTTCGGACAACCCATGCCAAATTGATTATAATAAAACATTAAATGGAGTAAAATTATTTGGAAAAAAAATAAAAATAAAAACTTATTAAAAAAAGAAAGATTAACGTAATAATTGAAGAATTGAAATAAAAAGCAACTTTTTTTTCTTATTATAAATTTGTAATTGCTGTTGAAAAAAATTATTGAAATCATAATTTTTTTATAAAAGATGAAAAAAATATTAAAATAATATTTTTTTTTTAAAATAAGAAGAATATTAGCAGATTTTATCTTCAAGTTGAAATTTTCTTTTTCTGAGATAGGATTAAAATTCAATTTTGAAAAAAAAAATCTAAAATAGTGTATTTTTTTTAATAAGGTATTATTTTTTTTCATTAAATCTTTATTAAAAGACACCGTACTTCGAAGAACCCCAGGGTTTTTTGTTTGTTTGTTTGTTTTTTCATGGAACCCTGGGGGAACCTACTTTGAGAAACACTGACCTCAATAATAACATACATAAATTCCACGTATTCATCCCGCAGTTTAACACACTTTGCACATCGTTTCTCAAGTTTCTTTATCTGTCTCCCTCAAAAAAACAAAAAACAAAAAAACATTCTAAAGGACCATTCTCTTATTTTCAGCACATCTTTTAGAAACAGTAAATAATATGTAATATTTTATTACCAATATTCATGGACTCGAAAAGTTCAGTGAGGAAAAATATTTTAAAACGAAAACAAGATTAATTAAAACATAATTTGTAATTAAATTCATCAAGTAGGAAAACCTTTTCCTTATTTTCTAACTTCATCGACATAGTTTCTAAGTGGGGTATATAGCCCCACCCCAGTTCAACTTTCACCCCGAGAGGTGAGCTACATACCGCTCCCATTGAGAAAACCAGGCCTTTATTATTTATTTATTTATTTATTTCTACTTTTTTTTGGTCTGCTAAAAGTGTAGTAAAAAAACTGAACTACTTTGATTTATTTTGCAATAACAATTTCATTTATTCACTTTATCTTCAATAAATTATTTTATTCGTCTACAATATTTTAAAACCCCCAAATGTAATTTTTCTTTTTATTATAAGAGAAGTATACTTAAAGAGAGGAGCCTCACACGGCATCAGATTTTCGCCAGTAGATGGCGCTTCCGTAATGCCAGCAGCAGCAGCAGCTCCCTGATGCTCATCATCATCATCATCATAAAGATCATCATAATTATTATTATTAACATCATCATCGTCATAATCAATACAGCAACTGCTGCTGCTAATGCTTTTGGCTCGGAACATACATGATGCGAACATGCAGCATCGTGGCTCTCTATAGTAGCACGCAAGTTTAAATTAACATGTTTTGATTAAATACTCTTTATTCATCATAAGGTAAGATTCATTGACATCTCTTTTGTTGTTGTAATATCTTCGGGATTGGTGAAATTGTTATTTTATGTAGCAGAGACTCTTTAGTTTGTGTGTGCGACTTGCCTCTTCTTCTTCGATTCATCGTGTTTCTTCGACATGGACATAATCGCCTGACTGTAGTTGTAGTGTTAATAGTTGTGGATTTGTTTAAATTTTATATAAATAGATTAACATCATGATGTGTTTTCATTTCAAATTAGACTTCATTCTAATCGTTTATGGTTCATAAATGAATAACTGTCATTTTATTGTGTTATCACATGATCGGGTCGTAATGAGAGATTCCTGTTTTTTCCACTGTTCATGCCTAAATGTGTGAAAATTCCATTTCTTTTCGTTCAAGATGATTTAAGATTATTTTTTTGGATTGATCTTCCGATTTTATAATCCATGGGAATTTAAGTCCAAGAAGAAGAAACGAATTCATAATTTTCAAAGGATTTCAAATGTTTATCTAAAAGTCTCTCTTGTTCCAGCTTTTCCATTTTTACGTTAACACAAAGCAAACTTCGGAATAAATAACACCAGTTTTTTTTTCTTCCTTTTTTTTTTGTATTTTTTAAATAAATTCTTCTGTATAAAATGGTTTTAAAATGCATATATATCTTTTCAACACAGCCTTATTAATTAATTTATTTATTAGATGAATTAATATAATCATAGTATTTTAAAGATTATTTTTTAACGTGATTGTCAGTAAGATTAACACCGATTTATCAAGTGTTTACATTTTAAACCGCTTTTTACCGTCGTTTCTACATTGTTTTTCCTTTTCTTTTTTATTATTAATTTATTATTATTAATATTATTTCAGTGTTAATTCTTTATACATCTAATTCAATCTGAAATAAGTTTTTATTAACAATAATGAACTCTTATATTTTTAATTTATCGCCCGTCTGTTGAATTTAGAGACAAAATTAGTCGGCACCCAAAATTAGTCACTTAGTCCATATTTCATAAATTCAATTTAATTTATTCTGTTTTTAGTTGATTTTTTTAAAACTATAATTTAATTACTTATATTTCTGTTATAAGAAGTGAAAATATACGGAGGAAGCTTTTAGGTTTTTACTTATATTTTTATTGTCAATCTTGGGAATATGTGACGAGTCTTTAAATCTCACTCTTTTTTTTTTTTTTTTTTTTTATTGAAAATTTAATTAAAAAATGTTATTTTGTTGTAGGTATTAATAATTTTAGTCTTCTAAAGGAAAGTAAATTTAGATTAGCTTGTAAGTTTATCTTAGAAGTACTTAAAGGCTTTAAAAATCTCTTACGACTGTTAAGTGTCAAAAAGTTGCTTCTCGCCGTTTACTCGAACAACAAGTCTTCAGTTTTTTTTTTAGTTAAATAATAGGAGACCTTCCCTTAAAAATAAAAACAAAAAGTTACCAAATTCATTAATAGAATTATATCAACATTTCTATCTACATAAATCTAAAAGTGAGGTGGTATATAAATTTATATATACGTAGTTGGTGAGACGATTTATGTTGTCCGCCCTCGTTTCTTTTTAAATTTTATTTATAAGCTTTTTTCCCCACCCCTAAGAAAATGTTGCCTCTGGCCGGACCGCATTTCATACGCATTTTTAAAAAATATTTCAATGTTGTACGTTGACGCTAGATAAACTGAAATTAAAGAAAAGAAAATGGAATAGAAATTAAAACAGTTTTCAAATTTGAATTGTTTTACTACAAATCGTCACGTCCTATTTAAAAAAGAAAAAAGAAAACAAACTTTCCAACGCAGAAAAATAAATGAAATTTTATTTCCTTATTATATACTCATTGCTGTGAAACCATCTGTTACGACTGACCTACACTATTTTACTTATTCTCTATACTTGTTACCTTTGTGGATCCCGATAGAAATACAGAAGACGTCAGATTTATTTTAACAATTTCTTGTTTTAATATTTTACACCCTAAATAAATAAAATTGAAATAGCACTAAGTAGGCCTGAGCCTATTCTAGTAGTGACCACCCCAAGCTGAGATTTAAGAGGTTTGAATTCAGAGTTTTCCTTCTCGTAGACTGGTTGCCTAACCAAGGCTGCCCAGCCTGTCCTATTTATCCATAGCTGGAGAGAAGGTAGTTGGATTCATACCTTTCCCAAGAGTATTAGCGCTATGTGAACTGTGGCTTCGTCGAGTCCATTTCCTACGACTCTAACCAGTACACCACCTCTTATATATAAACTGAAAAGTTTTGACAGTTATAACTAATTCAATTATTCAAACTAGGGGAACAATCATGCCATTTAAAAACAAAACATAAAATAGGTTTTATTCTTAACTAGTTGAAATACTCACCGACGCCGGGTAAGAGAAGTCAACACTCACGGTGGGATTAACATCAGACAAAAATATCTTAAAATCCTACTTCATTTTCTTTATTTGTCTTAAATAATGTCTGTTTTACAATTTTTTAAAAATTTGTCAAATAGTAATTTATACCTAACTGTAATTCTTACTAAAAACTAACATGTACTACAGTAAAATATTTTTTAATATCTTATTATTATTATTATTTCACACAAGCATCAGCTGATGGTATTTCCCTGGAGTCTGAGTGACAACAAGTCTCCTCAGGTCTCCAGGACTCTTCTGGGTATTCTGGCCGATTGCAACAGTGCAGTATTCTGGATGGTCTCAATTCTTCCTCTGATTTATTATTATTATTGTCATCGGAAAACTTCGATTTTTGTAAATATTAAAAACATTTTTTTAATGTTTAACAGAGACTTATTGATTTAAACATTTTTATTTTTTGTCCTAATTGTTAGTCCTACTAAGAAGCAGTGATTGTAATTACACGTCTGACTTCAGCAACTGCACATAATGAGTAAAATTTATTAATTTCTTTTGAAGTTTGGACATTTTCAATTTTGTGCGATTATTTGCAGCAACATGGCTTCACTTGAGGATTATTGTTTATCGTTATAGACCCACCATCAATGAGAGCTATTCTTTCCGAAGAGGAACAATTTTTTAATGTTAAAATCCTCATCTTTGTTCATTGATAATATGGTAGCTGTCTACATCAAACTGTTTTGGTGGTCTATAGAAGACTGGAAATACACTATTCACAATTTTGTAGTTTGTGCCCTTGGAACGGTTCCCAAAAGTCTGGAAAAGAGACTGGCGGAACTGGAGATCAAATAAAGAATCAAGACCACAGCACTGTTAAAAATTGGCTAGAATACAAAGTTCTGAGACCTGAGTAGACTTGCTGTCACTTGGACTTCAGTTAAAAACTGGCGTGAAAAAACTCACAAGGAATAGAATGATGAATAACTGTCTTGACTTTTCTTTCTCTTACAAAATGTCTTGGAATAAATGTAGTTAAAAAGAAAAATGACTAGTAAAATCTAAAAAAAAAAAAAAAAAAAAGAAACTGCTAGCTTTGTCTTTTGAAAGAACCTCAGAGCAGTGGTTCTCAACCTGAGGCCATATACCCCCGGGAACATATAACATTTTTTTGAGGGGTCCAGCACGGCCTACTTATTATTATAATAATAAGTATGCCGTGGGTCCAAGCAAGCCAAAAATATTTAATTATAAAAATACAATTGGGTTTTTAAAAACGAATGGCTGGGGGGGGGGGTCCACTAGGGTAAAATAGGAATCAAAGGTTTAAAAAAAAAAAAAAAGATCGAGAACCACTGCCTTAGAGTACATTTATTTATGTCATCAGCTGTATTCGTTTTGGGACCCACAAAGTAAACAAGTACGTATTTATTCTCTCTGTCAATCTTCAAACTATTATTATCGTTATTTAATTTTTTTTTTTTTTTCGTTTACAATATGATTGTTATCAATTAATTACCATTTAATTTCACAAGACACATTGCTCATCATCTCAATTTAGAAAATAGTCCCAACATTTTTATGTAAGTAGCAACACTATAATTTGTGAAATGACCAGGAACTAAATTTAAAATGTATAGGCTGCAATCAACAGGTGCTTAACATGACCGAGGGGGACCTTTTTTTTTATTGTTATTGTTTTTTATCACTTATCAAAAAATATAAATCTATATTAATAATTGAGAAAAGTTAGTTTGTCTGTCCTCTATAGATGCACAAATGATTTGATGTAGTATTACCAAATTTGGTATGCACACTCAGAGATGCTGATAGGTTCACATCCTGCATCACTGATGCACAAAAATCTAAAAGGACGCTGTAAAATCATATCCATGCATCCCAGTGGGTTTTTTTTTTCCTGACTATTTCAAGCTAACTGTAAATACATTTCAATAATTTCTTAGAAACGAATTACACAGGATAGGTTACAAGGTAGGAATTAGATGGCTTTAGTTGGGATGCATAAATTTTCCCGGGGACTCATTCAAAGCAAATATGTGCGTCCCAGTACTCACTAAATTAAAAAAGCTATCAGCATCACTGACACTTATTTGCATTTACCAACCCCTCCGCACGAGCAGGATGCGACACAAGGTCAATTTCTTAAGCAGAGTTCAACAGGTTTGAATTCAGAGTTTTCCTTCTCCTAACCGGTTGCCTAACCAAGGTTAAAGAGCCCAGTCTGCCCTACTATTTACCCATAGCTGGAGGGAGAGTAGGATTCATACTAAAGTTTTGCTTCCTCAAGAGGAAAAGGGATCTCTCATCGAGTGGTTGTCTCTAACAGTGAGCAATTATCAAAAAAATCAATTATTTGCCAAATGCCATCAAAACATCTACAAATGAGGATTATTGCAGAATATATATTTGGAGGGATTTTCGCTGCTGACTAAGCTTAAAGGCACTGCTCTCCTATAAAAACGGATGGCGCACTCTCTGGCAACCTTTACATATATACATATCTATGTATTTATCAGTTAAAATCCTTGTCCCAGTCTGTAGGTGCTGATGACCGAGTGGTTAAGAAGCCTGTCTGATGAAAAATCGATTGGGTTTCTATCCCGGCTAGAGGTAGCCTGCTAATGTCTAGCCACACTGAAGAGAGATGATACGTTGAAACACAGTATCTGTAGATTACTAATATATATATATATATATATATATATATATATAAAAGGCAATTTCACATGACTTTACTTTTGTGGAAACAACTTACCAGTTCACTATCAGTACTCGGGGAATCATTTTACTGTAATTATAACCTACTTTGATCTAAGTCTTGCCCTTTAACCTATGTGTACTTTAGTTATATATATATATATATATATATATATATATATATATATATATATATATAGTCATATTCTTGCCCTGGTGAGCTACTAAGCGAAACTATTAGTAGGTTTATCTGACTCTTTAGGTTTAACTTTATCATATATATATATATATACACATACACGCACACATAAAGTTGCTGATATTCCTGAATTAAAATGGAAGAAAAAAACAAAACAAATGCTATTCTTGGATATGAAGAAAAAAGCTATGAAAATAGTAGGTTTTTTTTAAACACTATTTGATTACTCAGTTTTGTTGGTGTGATGATAGGAAAATAATCATGGGAAATGAACTTTACAATCTGGGTTCAAATCCTAGACAAGGCAGTTTGAGTTTTACTTTGCACAAATCCCCTTAAGAAACCAATCTCTTCCCTGCTTCAGCTATGAGAAAATATAACTCAAAGATGCTGATAGGTACACGTCCTGCCTCCCTGACACACAAAAATCTAAAGGGACGCAGTAAAATCATATTCATGCATCCTAGTGTTTTTCTTTTTTCTTCCTTCACCATTTCAAGCTAACTGTAAATACATTTCAATAGTTTCTTAGAAACGAATTACACAAGATAGGTTACAAGGTAGGGGTTAGACAGCTTTAGTAGGGACCCATAAATTTTCCCAGGGACTCATTCAAAGCAAATATGTGTGTCCAGGACGCACTAAATCAAAAACCTATAAGCATCACTGATATATATACAATCATCTCTAATCTTTTCTGTTATAAAGATTTAAGAGGAAATAGATTTTATGCAATCAGATTCAATGTAACTTATTTATTCATTTTGCCTCCTTGGGCCTCTTGCCTTTTTTCTATCTTCTCACATAAACCATAGAAAAAAATATAAAAATTTAATATAATTTAAACTTTATAATTTAAATATAATTTAATTATTTGTAAATTTAATAATTTAATATAATTTAAACTTTATAATTATTTGTAATAATTTAAAATAATAAATATTTAAAATAATAATTTAAACTTTATAATTATTTGTAATAATTTAAATAATAAATATTTAAAAATATAATTTAAACTTTATAATTATTTGTAATTTTAAATAATAAATATTTAAAATAATAATTTAAACTTTATAATTATTTGTAATAATTTAAATAATAAATATTTAAAATAATAATTTAAACTTTATAATTATTTAATTATTTGTAATAATTTAAACTTTATAATTATTTGTAATAATTTAATATGATTTAAACTTTATAATTTAAACAATAGAAAAAAAATCTAAAAAAAAAACTTTGCACAGAACATATACACTATTAATACAATATCCATCTACACAGATCAAATTAGTAAGTAGTTTATCCAATAGTTCCCAAAAATGCCCTCTTAAACTTTTTTCATACCATTATTTTTGAAATCTTCCAAATCAATCTTTTTTATTTATTTATTTAACATAATTGCTGTTTTTTATCTGATTAGGCAATTTGTTCCAAAAATATATTTCTATATTAGCAAAAAATCCAATTGGTCAATAGAATTAGTTTTTTGCAATCTGCCTTGACTGTAAATTTCCAGTTCAAGGAGAAATATTTAAAAGAAATGTCTACCTTAAGATTCAATTAGATCACTTCTCACCTTATTATTTAAATATATTTTCATATTTTCTAATGAGATCTTCCATTATATTTTCAACCTAATTTTGTAAATAACACAGACAATTAATATTACACTATTACTAAATTTCTGAACTATATATAAATAATATTAATAATTGGGAAGAGTTTGTTTGTCTCTCCTTTATAGAAAGATGAACTGTTTGGTGTAGAGTCACCAAATTTGGTATGCATATTCATTGGACCTGGAAAGTTTTAGCATACCATACAAAAATGTTTCGGTTCCACCTGGGAGCAACTAACTTACTAAAATAATTAGTTAGACTAGCAAATACATGCAAGTATTTAAGTTTTAATGCAATCAAATATTATATTAAATTATAAAGGCTAATGAAACTAAATAAGAATGCAGATAAAAAGATTTGAAAAATAGAACAACTGAATTGCTAAATTTTCCTAATTTAATTACTTTGTTAAAATCCTTTACTTACTAGTAAAGAATAAAATGACAGTTATTTCTTCTTGTTAATGGATTGCTTTTAAGATTTATCCCTGAGATTTTTGCTCATATTCATTAAGATAAAACCAAGCAATTAAAAATCAATAATACTAAGCACATATTTATTAAAATCAAATTTTTAATATCAATATACAAATTAACCTTCCCGTTCACATTGTAAATTGCTATTCTGTTGTATATATAAATACAATTGTATGTTATTAGTATGTAGATAAGACCAACAATAAGACAATTTTATTAATTATTGAGTTTAAATAAAAAATAAAATCATCGAGAATGGGACATAAATAACTAAGGGAATTGTGACTTGAGTAGTGATATAGTTTCCGTTACTGACAGACACACACAGAATCTCTATTATAATAATATTACTAATTCTTCAAGCTGGAGATTAAAGATGAGTAATATTGAATTAGTTGAAAATAGAATGTTTGGTAATGAAGGACTATTTGCTCGTAAATTCCTACCATAAAATAAACTGAACCCCCATTTTATGTCCGTGTTTTTGCAATAAATGTTTTATTTTTCTTGCACCCGTTATGTTACAATACTAAATATATTTCCTTTATTTATTTTAATATTCACTTCAATGTGTAAGCTTTTATTTTGTGAGAATGCTTAGTTTTAAAGTGGGGGTTCGTTTTTACACTTCAACTTTTTACTCGTAAATTCCTACCATAAAATGCCCAAGCCTAATTTTATGGCAGGAATTTACGAGTAAAAAGTTGAATATTACTTTTTGTTGTTATTTCTTTTCTTTTTGGCCTTGCTACTCTAAAATAAAAACGTCAGATTTTAATCACCGTCGACGAAAAAACAAAATTACGGTCATAAAAGGAGGATCCAATTTATGCCTAAATTGTAAAACGAACCCCCACTTTAAAACTAAACATTCTCAAAAAATAAAAATTTTTTAGAATATGCACATTGAAATGAATATTAAAATAAATAAAGAAGGTATATTTTGTATTGTAAAATAATGGGTGCAAGAAAAATAAAACATTTAATACAAAAACACGGACATAAAATGGGGGTTCAGTTTATTTTATGGTAGGAATTTACGAGCAAATAGTCCTTCATTACTGAATGTTTTTTCAGATGTCATCAGGATATCTACGAACAATGATTTCTTATAAAAAGAAAAAAAATTCTGAGTGTTCAGGACTTGTATACAACAATATACATCCTGCTGCTTCGTATAACTCTGACGGAAACCACTCATCACTAAGGAATTGTTTTGCTGTTATTATAAACAGCTGAGATCCAAATCTTGACCTTTCCTTCCATCTAAACGGGTACTTCAATTTATAAAGTTATAATTTTTGTCATCAAAAGAAAAATAAGTCACATGATAAATTAAGAAAATATCGAGCATGGAAGTAAATATACAGTGGCACTTTGACTTACGAGGGTCCTGAATTACGAACTGTTACTCAGTCGATTTTTATAGCATATGATTCATTCATTACATCCTATTTTGTTGTTTTTATACAATCCTACAGTCTTGTTTTTCTTATTAAAAAAAAACAAAAAAAAAACGCAGCAACAACAAAAAAAAAAAATAGTACTTTTGGGGGAGGGGGAGGAACGGATTAATGGCCTTTCAGTTTATTTCAATGATGAAAATTGATTTGAGTTACGAGGAATTTGAGTTACGAGTTGAGTTACGAGCTGTTACTCTGAGTTTTTGGTTTGTGTTGCGAGCTAAAATCTGAGGTACTAGTTAGCTTCAGATAAGCTCACTAAAGACATTTAAGTTTCCAAATCTATTCTACCAAGGAAAAATATTATTAAAAAAAACATTACAAGCACCTAATTCATTACATTCTATTTTATTATGATTTTATACAATACAATGTTATTTTTCTTATACAATACAGTGTTATTTTTCTTATTTTAAAAATGTAACAAAAATGGGGTGTTTGGAGAGAGGGGTGGAACGGATGATTTCAGTTTATTTGAATTCAAAAATAGATTTGATATATGAGGAAATTGAGTTACCAGTGGTATAATTAAAAATTGTAAGTTAAGGTACCAATGGGTGTATGTATTTATGTGTGTATATATATATACATACATACACAATATATATATATATTAACATAAAGATACACGGTATTAACCTACTCTAGTTTCACCATAAGGATCTATACACACACACACACACAGATGTTGATAGGTGTGCGTCCTAGTGTTTTCTTTTTTCTTTCTTCACCGTTTCAAGCTGTCAATATATTTCAATAGTTTATTAAAAACTAATTACACAGGATAGGTTACAAGGTAGGAGTTAGACAGCTTTAGTTATTTCCCCAGATCATAAATAAAAGACCTAATATCTATTAAGAAACTTTAGTTGGGTCCCATAAATTTTCCAGGGGACTCATTCAATGCAAATATGTGCTATTAAAAAGCTATCATCACTATCTATCTATCTATTATATATACTAGCAAATATATGCACCCTCCGGGTGCAAGTATTTTAGTTAAATTCATAATAAAATATGATATTAAATTAGAAAGGCTAATGAAACTGAATAAGAATGTAGATAAAAAGATTTGGAACAGAGGGGGTATGATTGAAAAATAGAACAACTTTGAAACTAACTCTTCCATCATTTTCCGTTACTCCCGTCTTTCATTGGTAAATTTTCCTAATTAAACTGTTTAGTTAAAATAGGAAATAAAGAATAATATTAGTTATTTCTTCTTGTTAAGGGATTTCTTTTAAGATTTATTGAAGAGATTTTTGCTCATATTCATTAAGATAAAACCAAACAATTAGAAATCAATAATACTAAGCATATATTTATCAAAATCAATTTTTTAAGATCAATATGAAAATTAGCCTTCCCATTCATACTGTAAACCTCTATTTTGTTGTATATATAAATACAATTGCATGTTATTAGTATGTAGATATGGTCAACAGTCTTAATGATGTAAAACAATTTTATTAATAATTGAGGTTTAAATAAAAATAAATTCATGGAGAATATGATGTAAATAACTAAAGGAATTGTGACTTGTATAGTAATATAGTTTCGGTTACAGACAGACAAACCCACAATCTCCATTATAATAAGATATATATATATATATATATATATATGAACATTTCTGAAATTGGTAGCCAGTAGTCAATTTTTTCCTTCTTTTTTTATATGATCATTCACCTTATAAAAATTCAAGTATCTCAAAGAAAATTGATAGAAATTTGTGTTGTATGTTTTTGTTAAGAAGATCAATAGAGAAGCAGGTAAACAAAACAAAATTTAAAACTTCACCTAAGTGTTTGACAAATAGGTAGCTTTTCTACTATTGATTAAATAATTTGTTTGTTGCTAAATAAGAACTCACTATGTTATTTATTTAGTATGATTTACTATAATCCTTTACCAGATCAATTTTGTCAGTCTAGTTATCCCCCTTAACTCCTTACCAGATCAATTCGTTTACTATTATAACTAAGACGAGGACACTAGTTTGACTATATCAGTGTATAATAAACCACTGTACTATATTATCTAATTCAAAATCATCATTTTAAGGGAAATTTTTAAATTAGTATACTTTTAATATCCCATCTATGGGTTAAATAGAAAAACATGAGTTGATAAACAAAATTGTATTATCCATTAAGAATTGATTTATTTCAAAACTTTGTCAGCATTAAAAATTGTAAGTTAAGGTACCAATGGGTGTATGTATGTATGTATGTGTGTATGTATATATATATACATACATACATACACCCATATATATATATTAACATAAAGGTACACGGTATTAACCTACTCGAGTTTCACCATAAGGATCTATACACACACACACACACACATGTTGATAGGTGTGCATCCTAGTGTTTTCTTTTTTCTTTCTTCACCGTTTCAAGCTGTCAATATATTTCAATAGTTTATTAAAAACTAATTACACAGCAATAGTCCTAATTTACGAGCAAATAGTCCTTCATTACCGAATGTTTTTTCAGATGTCATCAGGATATCTACGAACAATGATTTCTTATAAAAAGAAAAAAAATTCTGAGTGTTCAGGACTTGTATACAACAATATACATCCTGCGAGGTTGATATGCTGTAAATCAAACCAAACCAATACTTTTAATATTTACTTGGTTTCACACTAGGAGGTGAGTAAGATTATTAGCCCAGTTTTATGGAGGACACCCAGGCAGCCCCCGCCCTGTCAGTGGGGCGTTAGAATGCACCGACTGCACCTCTGCATAGGGGTAAGACTCCCCCAATGGGGCTACCTGTTGGCCGTGGGTGGCGACCCGTGATGCTTAAGGATAGAGCCCAGGTGGATGAGCAGTCCATGACTTGCAATACTCCACTTATCTTGGGCTAGACGGGCGGTCGGAGAGGCCCCCTCCGATCAATCGGCTGGTCATGTCAAGCCCTAGCACCTATAATTTTCCCAACCCTATTGCAAGCCCCAACCCCTTTTTATCATATGGGTGCTAGAATGTTGTGACTGAGGGTCTACATGTCCTGGGAATGACGTTAAACTCTATCTGATGGTGAGGTTCCAATTTTGGAGGTTTGGGGAATGTGGAGCACCCCTTCTCACCATTGCTCCCTGGTCCACTCTGACCCGGAATGGTAGTACCTGTTAGGGTCCCATCTATGGGTTAAATAGAAAAACATGAGTTAATAAACAAAATTGTATTATCCACTAAGAATTGATTTTTTTCAAAACTTTATCGGCATTAAATAACCCACTGAGGTTGATTTCCCGTAAAACAAAACAAACCAGGCAGCACCCTTCATCTCAAAGGATTACTGTTGGGTTTATTGCTCTGTGTCCCTGAAGGGGAATGCTGACAGAACTAAACAATTTTTGCTCCTACCTCTCGTATTTCAATTCCTGTGGGGTATCCCTGATACTAAACTGATCTGGAATCAATGAAGGGCCGGTTTAGCTCAGTCGTAGAGCGCCAGCCAAGGAACCACAAGGATCCTGGTTCGATACCGGCCCTCACCAACTCAGCGTATGAGTAGCACAGGGATCTGTGCGGTAAAGTAAGGAGCTGATGGTAGGTGTGGCTCTGTCTCAGACGCTAAAAATAACAATCTCCTTGGTCTAGCGCTAGTGAAAAGGGGATAGACTCCCTCGCTGCCTGGCTGATAGTGACTTTAGGTCACAATTCCTGTGGAGTATCCCTGATACTAAACTGTGTTGAGAGCTAAAATTTGAGGTACAAGCGAGCTTCAGATATGCTTATGTTAATAAGTTCTTTAAAACATTTAAGTTTCAAAATTTATTAGCCAAAGAAAAATATAAAAAAACATATTAGAATCATAATTCTATTTTAGTATGTTTTATACAATACTGCTTTTTCCTTTCTTATTAAAAAAGCGTATCAAAGAATAAGGGTTTTTATTTTCTTGGGGGTGGTGTGGGACAGATTAATGGCATTTCAGTTTATTTCAAATGTGAACATAGATTTGATATACGAGGAAATTCAAGGTACCACTGTATAACCAAATTTGGTTGTAAGATATCTCACTGTTTGTCCATCTATAGAGGACAAGCAAACAAACTCTTATCAATTATTATATTCTATTATTAGTTCTCATTCCGGTTAGGAAATAAGGCTTTAACAGTTCATCATCATTCACCATGCTCTTTAGCTACTCTTTCTACTTTTAGAGGCGCTCGTTGTCTAATGGTTATTGTCATGGGAAATGGACACGGTAAACCAAGTTCTAATCCTGGACTAGGCTGTTTGCATTTCACATAGCGCTAATAACTTTGGGAAAGGTATGAATCCAAATATTCTCTGTCAAGCTATGGGTAATATACAAGGGGTGAGTGGGCTCTTTAACCATGGTATGGCAACCAGTCGAGGAGAAGGAAAGCTCTGAATTAAAACCTGTTAAATTCCGCTTAAGAAATTGACATAGTGTCACATCCTGTCTCCCCCCCCCTCCCAAAAAAAAAGAATTAGGGTGTTCAAGGAGTTGGCCAATGAGGAAAATTGATTTGATATACGAGGAAATTGAGTTATGAGTAGAATGAATTAAACTCATAAGTCAAAGTACCACTGTGTGTATGTGTGTGTGTGTGTGTGTGTGTGTGTGTGTGTGAAGAAAGGAAGTGAATCCTACGGTATGTAGTATATTAGGAAAAATGAAAAAACACAGGTTTTAAATGGGTTAAGTGGTGAGTTTATTGGCCGGCGCTGCAGTGTTTCGATCTATTAATTAGATCATCTTCAGGGCATTTGTTGGTATATGGAAGGTGATAAGAAATTATTTATCACAGAATAATGAGAAAAGCGAGTGGTAGTTATTGTTATTCAGTCTGTTTAAAAAAATTTGAGGTTTGAAAAAAGGGAAGGGTTTTGAAATATGACGTCAAATATTCTATTTTACTGCGTGGGTATGGGACGGTGTATGTGTGTATCGAAAGGAAATATTGTGCATTTTTTAGGTGTGTGGTTGTGTGTGTGTGTGTGTGTGTGTGTGTGTGTGTGTATAAAATTTTTTGAGATGAACGACAGCGGAAATAAACCTTAAGGTTGTGTGTGTGTGTGTGTGTATTGGTAGATGTTGGTGGAAGAGAGGTGTCATGGGCGTCAGGAGAATTTTTATTTTTATATTAAGAGAAGAAAGAATTCTGGGTGTGTGGGGGAGGGGGGAATATATATATATATATATATATATATATATATATATATATACTACACAAAACGTGACCTATTGGGTCAGCCATTGGGCTTAAAGAAAAGTGAGTTTGCAAAGTGAATTAAATTTTTTTTAAATTAATAAATATGGCCTAAAAATTAAAAAAAAACCATTAAAATCATTATGTAAGATTTCTAAGAAAGAACGTTTGACCTAATCTAAATTTATACTTATAAAACTTAACATACAAATACATTTTGCCCTCTCTAGCTACTCTCTTTTCAATCACAGAGAAACTAATATATATAATGAGTAGGTAATCAAGATATACATAGAGAGGGGAAAGTGACAGGCTGAAGGTTAATTAAGAGAAGGGTCAATTTTTGACTTAATTGCAAATTACAACTAATTAGAACCAATTAAAGTGGACTTTTTCCAGACATAACTCAATCCTAGAATTAAGGAATATTTTGATATGAATTTTGTTTCATTAAACTAAATAGGAAAAAGGCCTTTAGATTACAAACATTGATTCGCTCAGCTTTAGTATAACAATAGATATGTAGTATAATAAAAAATTGAAAAAACACAGATTTAAATGAGTTAAGTGGTGAGTTTATTGGCTGACGCTACAGTGTTTCGATCTATTAATTAGATCATCTTCAGGGCTTTTGTTGGTATGTGGAAGGTGATAAAAATTTTTTTAATCTCAGAATAAGGAGAAAGGCGAGTAATAGTCCTTGTTTATCGGTCTGTTTAAAATTTGTGTGTGTATAAATCTTTTGCAATAAATGGAATTGAAACAAACCTCAAGGTTGTGTGTGTGTGTGTATAATAGATATATACATACATACAAGAATAAATAAAACAAAAATGTCTTTGGCATGAAATAACCCGAGAGTTGACAATGCCATAAAAACCAACCAACCAACCATCTTATTGTTTGTTGCACTTGTAACACTGTCCAACTCCATTCTGAGTATGTGATCTAGCCATTTGAGCTGTCAGCATTTTATTTCAGCAACAACACTATAGTTCTCTGGTACTATTCCCCATTTGACACTTTGTTAGGCCAGAAGAAACAGCTGATTTCTCCAGGCCTTGCATCTATGTTTACCCCCCCCCCCAGCATACTGAACCATAAACTTCAGGACAGATCAATAGTATATAATTCCAAATGAATATCAGATTAAATTTTGATGAACTCAATCATTATCTTTCTGTGTTAATGGGAAATTCAAGTTTAATATCTTACCATCTGTCAGTTGCTCTACAACAATAGGCATAATTTATTTTATGCTGGTTTTACATATACTTTTTCATGGCATACATACCGTATATACTTGGGTTTCAGAGTTGGAAGTTATAAGGTCCAACTCCGACTATTCCTAGGATGCTGATGCCGACTCCGACTCCTAAGATTCCTATAATCCTGACCCCTTAACATAATAAGAATTAAGTTAGGCTGTCAACAAAGGTAAAGTAGTTAAGTACAATAATCGGACCATATGACCTTAAGGCACCCCTTTTTAATCTCGATTAAGAAAGGACATGTTTTTCATTTACACCGTCAATACCGGTTGTTTAACAGACGATTTTTAGATTTTTTAAAAAATTATAAAACTAACCCTAACCCCTAACAAATAACTGGATATTGACGGTGTAAATGAAAAACATGTCCTTTCTTAGTCGAGATTAAAAAGGGGTGCCTTAAGATCATATGGTCCCAATAATCTTACAAAAAGAAAAAAAAAATTATCATTGTTATTTGACACATGCTCTACACTATGACATAAACCTGGATCTATTTCTGGCCATGTAGAAAGTGCACTATGTTTTATAAGATGTATTTGTAAAATTGTATATCTGTAAATCTCTAAAAAAAAATAAAAATAAATGCCAGATGTTTAATGCAAGTATAAAAAAAAGTAGTAATAAAATCTTAGTTCACAATAAAATTATTCGGTTAAACTTGCAAATCGTAGTCAAAATTTGGTGGTGGTGATCCATGACAGTTTAACTACTGTGTATGAATGAACTTTTTTACGAATTTGGTTACGGTTTAGGGTTTGGTGATTAAGGTTGTTTTTAATTACGTATTGCTTTTTAAAAAAAAACCAAATTACTATACATTTAATTAACCATTGAAATTAATTATTGAATCCAACAGTAGACACATTAGTCTCAGTTTGTGTTAGTATTGCAATATATAATTTCAATTAAACTTGGTTTTAAAAAATTATTTTTCAACATTAAATGTATAGTAATTTGGTTGTTTTGTTTTACGGCATATCAACCTCAGTGGGTCATTTAATGCCGATTAAAGTTTTGAAATAAATCAATTCTTAATGGATAATACAATTTTTTTATAAATACATTTTTCTATTTAACCCATAGATGGGACCCTAAAGGGTACTACCACTCCGGGTCAGAGTGGACCAGGGAGCAATGGTGATGAAGGGGTGCTCCACATTCCCCAAACCTCCAAAACTGGAGCCTCACCATCAGATAGAGTTTAACGTCATTCCCAGGACATATAGACCCGCAGCCACCGCCTTCTAGCACCCATATGATAAAAAGGGGTTGGGGCTTGCCATAAGGGCAACAGGGTTGGGAAAATCATATAGGTGCTAGGGCTTGACGTGACCAGCCGATTGATCGGAGGGGGCCTCTCTGCCCGCCCGTCTAGCCCAAGATAGGGCCAAAGTGGAGTATTGCATGTCATGAACTGCTCATCCACCTGGGCTCTATCAGTAATTTGGTTTTTTTTGTTGTTTTTTAAGCAATACGTAATTAAAAACAACCTTAATCCCCAAACCCCTAAACCATAACCCAATTCTCAAAAAAGTTAATTCATACACTAGTTAAACTGTCATTGATCACCCACCACCAAATAAGTTTCCGTACAAGTTTAATTAATTATTCATAGTAAAGAACCAGGTTGTAGATTCAGAAGGTATAAGATATAAGGTTCGACTCTTGGGATGCTGACTGATTATCCAAAACCTCTGACTCTGAAACCCTGGTATATACTAGTGTAGGGGCGTCCCATTAGTCTCATAAATCCATTACTACTAAATATTAGTTCATCCTCCTGGATGCCCCATACTTGCAACCTTGTGTCACATCCTTCCCTAGCGAATGGGTTGGGTAAATACCTACCACTCGTGTAATGAACGATTTCTTAAGGCCCATTTTCACCCCCAAAACACAAGGGGTCATTCATTGCAGGGATATGTTTTTAAAACTTAGTACTTTAAGTATTTTTAAGCCTAACCTTGCCATAACTTCCCTGTATGACCAATACCTAAACAACGACTATTAAAAGATAATAACATTTTTACTTGACATTGTTAATTATTTATCAAACCTGTACATATAATTTGTACAAATATTATAAATAGTAAACAAAATTATGTAAACACTATTATTTTAACTAAAAGCTTTTATTAAGCCATTACCTAAGGGTTTTGAAATATTCAAGTAAACATGGTAGGCTACATCAAGGTCTAGACTACATTGTTTATTTCTGGTATTGCATTGATTTTTATTGTATTATAGTTATTTTGAGAGCATAAATGTTTGAATGTTTTCTCTTTAAGTCATTTGATGTTGTAGAAGAGGCCTTTGATAAAAACACCTTTTTGTTGATAAAAATTAGGGGTTGTTCATTACACTAAGTTGGTAGCTACATCTCCGGGGGGGGGGACCAGTGTGTCAGGACACATATTTTAGATATCTCTGAAATAGACTGGTAGGATTTTTTCTCAATGCCTTATTAAAAAGATTTTTTTTTAAGTCTGTTCCCAGAAAACTGATTCCTTTTCAGAAGCTTTTTACTAATTATAGATGACACAATACTTCTTTTTTTTTTTTTTCAATTTGATACCAACTATCAGAGATACCAAAATGAGATCTCTTTACTCTCTCTCTCTCTCTCTCTCTCTCTCTCTCTCTCTCTCTTCTTTTTTCTTTTTTTTTTTTAGGTTAAATTTCCTTTCATTAGAAGTTAGCATATCACCAGGTCTTATACTTGTCTCTCTTGCTTATTATTATTATTATTAGTTGTATTATTATTATTATTATTATTATTACTAGACCCAAATCTACAAGAATCTGTCTACTGAGCTGCTACTTAGTCTGACTTCACTGCTCTCCACACTCCAAAGATATGATAACATTTTTCATCTACTTAAAATGCTTAAGAAACTTGAGAACCTATAGATAATATGGTTAAAAGTATTTAAAAAAATTTTTTTTATCATTTTGCAAACACAGACTTATCATTGTATATATATATATATATATATATATATATATATATATATATATGTTTTTGTGTGTGTGTTTTGGTGTGTTGATTTTTACTTGCTTTTATTTTAAAATTGTAAATTAAAAAGCAAAATGATATCTTTATTGTTTACACTATGTTAGAAAATGTTTATTTGTTCTTGTTCTCGGGCAGAAAGTATTATTTCCCAATTGTTTATGCCTAAAGTAAATGGAAAAACCTACTTTTCTTTTTAAAACTTTGCTTTTGTGACCTGGGTAATGATTTTTCTTTTATAAATTTTCTAGAGCATTCAGTGCTGAGTAGCTAGTAAAGAATTTTCTAGAACTCACTAAATATTTTTGTTCGTTTTTGTATCAAGTTGTGTTGACAGCACGGATTTCCATAATTTTCCCGCGCCACCCGTCCCTATTGGTCATCACTGGCAAGTCCTCCACACAACATCCAGTATCTGTAAAGAGCTGATCAATTTAAGTTTTTGCTGGTCGGCATACACTGGTGTGTCCATGTTTAGGTGTCCACAGGAGAACATCACTTATAAGTTCGTCCTTACTTCTCCAGCAGTGTCCAGCATATCTTGTTCATATAACTAGTCTAAATTTATTTAAATTTTGATTCATGTCTTTTATTCAGACTTTATATAAACTGTTACATTTACAAATCCCAGACACAAAAGCAAAGTTTGGAGGGAATAATGGCCATTTTCTATAATTTTATAACAAACATTTAAGAAATAACATATATTATCCAGGAATAAAATTTGTGTTATATACTGAGGAGGCACATGTCGTGTAATGGTTACTGTCATAGGAAATGGTTGGTTGTTGTTTTTTTTGTTTGTTTAAGGTAATTTAATACCGAATCCAGTCATTTTGATAACCCCGGTTGCTTACAGTACCTGATGTTGCTTAAATGGTCACCCATCTAAGTATTGAACAGGCTCTTCCCTGCTTAACTTCGGTGATCTAGCAGGAACCGATGTTTTCAATGTGACTTGACTGTAAGCACGGCAAGACAAGTTCAAATCCTGTACAAGGCTGTTTGCATTTCAATTAGCATTAATACCCTTGGGAAAGGTGTGAATCCAACTATTCACCCAGCTATGGGTAAATAGTAGGGCAGACTGGGCTCTTTAAACTTGATTAGGCAACCAGTCTAGGAGAAGGAATTCCACTCAAGAAATTATAACTTTGTATCACATCCTGCCCATGCGGAGGGGTTGGTAAATATATAGAGTATTATAAGGGCCGGTATAACTCAGTCGTAGAACGTAGGACTAGGAACCACAAGGTACTGAGTTCGATACCGGCCCTCGCCCACTCAGCGTATGAGTAGCACAGGGTTCTGTTCAGTAAAGTGAGGAGCTGATGGTAGGTGTGGCGCTCCACCTCAGATGCCAAAACACTATCCTTGACCTAGCGCTAGTGAAAATGGGATAGACTCCCTCACTGTCTGGCTGATACCGACTATGGGCCACCCTGATGACCTTACTTTTTTTTTTTACTTATTATTATTAATTTTCTTTCATCTTAACTTTTAGTAATTGCTTTTCTTCTACACTTAGTTCTGTCCGTCTATAACAGTTAAGCAAATCGTATATGGATTGGAAATAACAATAAGTTCTTTTTGTGAGCCTAGCCAAATTCTCTTTTCTCTTCGGATGGCCTAGTTATCTGTACCAGCTGCTCGCTATCCTCTACAAGAACTACAGTGGCTAAAAGGACAGGTTTAAAAGATTAGATTTGATTTTCCACTACCTGTCAGAGTTCTCATAGCTGAGACTGGAGAGCAGCTGGTGTGGATAACCAGGCCTCACCCCCCCCCCCCACTCCAAAATGGAGAGCTTACCTTTTATTATTTCCATTACATGTTTTTTGCTCATTGCCCTAGACTGACAGCCCAATTAATTTGGGAAGAAAAACAATTGAATGTTAGTAAAACACTAATAGTGATAATAATGTAAATGTATTCACTAATTAGTATAATTACTATCATAGGATTTACCCCCAACCACACCCGGTAGTGTCGAGATGTGACATAAGGTTGGTTTAATCTAAAAGACTTTCCCAGGTGTCTATCATAGTACTAGTAAAAAATGAGTGAATGCAGCAAACTAGCTGAAAATGAATACAGAACAGGCATGTCTGAGTGGGTAAGATGATCCACTAGGAATTGTGCAAGAGACTGAAGTTTGACCATACTGACAAATGATATATATATATATATCAAAATAAAATTTTACTCTGATGAAGGTCAAATCTTCTCTGTGTGCGGAATATTTTCACATTTTTCTATTATTATTATTTCATTTCATTTGTTTATTTAATGATAATAATAGTTTGAACCGTGTACACAGAGATGAACTGACCGAAACACATGTGTAAGTGATATTGATAAAATTCATTTTTTATTATCCATTCTGTTCTTTCTTTTCTTTATTCATTCTTCCTCATATTGTCGGATTCATTTCCAATTCCATTTATATATATATATATATGAAAGTAAGTAAACAAACAATGTGTTTATTTTTTATATGGCCTTTTTAGCCAACAATTTATGGAGGATATATGCTTAATTGAAGTCATACCTAATTTTGAAAATTAATTAGTTAATAATTAATGAATTTAGGCAGGCATATATGTTCAAATGTAAGGCTAAACAAATCAAGAAAATGTCAATCCTTGTATGTACATTTCGACCTATTAGGTCTCCTCAGCAAGGTTATAGACATGGGAGACTGCTCCGTGTGTGACTCGAAACCTCGACTGCCAAGCTGACAGGCGGGGATTCTACACTACATATAATAAATAAGTAAATATATACACACCAATCCTTCTGCATGAGTAGGATGTAACAGAAGGTCAATTTCTTAAGCAGAGTTTAAGAAGTTTGAATTCAGAGTTTTCCTTCTCTTAGACTGGGCTCTTTAACCTTGGAAACCAAGGTTAAAGAGCCCAATCTGCCCGACTATTTACTCATAGCCGGAGGGAGAATAGTTGGATTCATACTTTTCCAAAGGTTATTAGTACTATGTGAAATGCAAACAGCCTGGTCCAGGATTTGAACTTGGATCGGCGTGTCCATTTCCTATGATGGTAACCATTACAATGGGCCCCTCTACTGAGAAATGGTATATGCACAAACCAGAATCTGTTCTAGAAAATGAAATGTAACATTCATTCCCTGGGACTTTGAGATGCAAACAATTAATCTAATGCAGCCCAGAAGACTAGACCTAAGAAGGAGAATCAAAAATTATCTGCACTTTCGCGATAACATATCTTTATTATTGTTGAACTGCATTCTGGGCATTAGTTTTTAATTGTTGGCACTAGTTTGAGCCTTCTCGCACCATTTTGCTTGCTGTCTTTACAGTGTAAACCTGGCTGCTCGACTAGCAGTATGCATCAAGGTAGTGACCCAATTTCTCTGGTCAGAAGGGTTTAAATTCATCAGAGGACTTTAGCACAATATGTGGACATTGCATTACCACATAGAAGTGTGTATGAATGGATAGAGAAGTTTAAAAGTGGCCGGGCAAACGGGACAGATGAAGAGGGAGCAGAATGCCTGTCAACCTCCACCACTGATGAGAAGATTCAACAAACCTGAGAGATGGTACTGGCGAACTGGCGAGTAGCTTGTTCCCTGCAGATTAGTCATGGTTCTGTTTATCAAATCATCCACGATGAGCTCAACTTCCATAAAACAAGAGTGCGGATAATTTTTGAATCTCCATTGTTGTTTTAATTAAAAATGAAAGAACTTGTAATCTAGTGGATTTTGTTATTGTTGTGGCAACATTCACCCAGGGTGGGTTGAGCCGGTTTTATCTATTGAATTTACTGAGTCCCTCACAAAGGCTGATCTGATGTGAACAAATGGGTGATCTCCAGCCAGTTGCTGTTCCAGTGGCCCAATCCGTAGGCACAAGGGCCCATATTTCATTCAAGATCAGCCCTTACCATTGTAAGATTCAAAGTTAATATTGAACATACAACTCCGACACATTTCTGAGACAAAACATTTTATATAACACAGCACATGAATAAACAAGATACATAAACAATAGAAGATAGAATAAGATAGTGTACATAAACATACATACATAAAAGGACTGGAGCGTCCGTACATATAAATCACTTACTAGGAGGGGGGGGACGAAGCCCCACCGAGAAAGGGGTAGACAGTAGTCTAACCCATGTGCTCGTACCGGAGATTTAGCTAAAAGAGGAAGAGAAGTTCGAATAAGGCGCTTATATACCAAAGCCCCTGGTGGCCGGCAAATTAACCCAGTGGGAGATAACTCTTCCAGGCAAAGGGAAGATAATCCCCACACCATCATTAGCCATGTTTTTTGTTGACCTTCATGATGCCACTTCCAGTCTGGAGAGTGGTCTGGTGTTTGTAAATAGTCAAAGATGGAGTGTCAGGGGAATAAGAATTACACAAACGGCCCCCAAGACCCCACATGCAGACACTCTTGTTTGCCGTGCATTATCCCGCAGATGCAGGGACGAGAGGACCAAGAGTAACCACCAGTATCCAGTGCAAACACCTCCTTGGAATTTTCACCAGAGCCCCTTTGGCTGGGTTGTTGCCTTAATACCATTAGGTATTTTGCCATTCTAGCAGACCACCGAGTGAAAATTAAAGATGAAAATTCACTTGACTAGAGTATATTTGAATTCTGACTGATCAAAGTGTAGTATCTGTGTACTATGAAAAGAAAAAAATACACATTGCATTTTATATTTGTGAATTATTTATTTATTTTATCTATTTATTATTATTACTAGCAAATATATGCACCCTCCGGTTGCAAGTATTAATGTCTAAAGAAACTAAATAAGAATGCAGATAAAATGATTTGAAACAGAGAGGGGTATAATCGAAAAATAGAACAGCTGTAGCTTCCTCTTCCATCACGCCCGTCTTTCCTTGCTAAACTTTTCTAATTTAACTATTTAGTTAAATTAGGAAGTAACGAATAAAATTACAGTTATTTCATTTTGTTAATTGATTTCTTTTAAGATTTATCTCCGAGATTTTTGCTCATATTCATTAAGATAAAATCAAATAATTAGAAATCAACAATACCAAGCACATATTTATTAAAATCAAATTTTAAATATCAATATGCAAATTAGGCTTGCCGTTCACACTCTAAACTGCTATTTGTTGTACATATAAATACAATTGCATGTTATTAGTACGTAGATATGGCCAGCATTATTAATAATGAAAAAGAATTTTATTAATAATTGAGGCTTAAATAAAAATGATTCATGGAGAGTGTGATGTATAATAACTAAATGGATAGTGACTTGAGTAGTGATATAGTTTCGGTTACAGACAAATAAACACATAATCTCCATTATAATAAGATTATTATTATTTTTTATTATTTATTAATTTATTTTTTTTTTAAATTTTTTTAGGAATTTGCTGAAATCAAAGTGGAATCTTCCAAAATGCTTAAACTGAATTTGCTGATATGTCGTTCTAATATCAAGAGGAGTTGTTTTTGGTAAGTTGAGATTCTCTATTAATGTTTCTTGAAATTTATGGGATCTTTTGGCTGGGGACAAAGTTTAGACTTTTCTGCAGATAATTCAACTTCAGGTGATCATTACTTTTAGACAATTACTTACCATCTGATTTTTTTTATTAATAGTATCCTCTTAAGGTTGACAATGGATGTAACAGCTTTCTGCTCCTGTTACCAAGATAGTTATGGAAAACTGGTTTACCCTGATGCTCATTCCTTTCTATCAACTATTGTGGCATGCCAGTGACGGTACAGTTGCCATTATGTCTTGATAGGACAATGCAAGAAGTTGATTCATACCTTAACAAAGAAAATGGTTTGACTTTTTTAATTTTTGTGACTGCCATGTCCCTCTGCAGTTTATATAAAATGTGAGAAAAATGGAAAGGAATCCAACAGATATGTTGAAAAATGATTGGAAAAAATATATCTTATTATAATGGAGATTGTGTATTTGTTTGTCTGTAACCGAAACTAAATCACTACTCAAGTCACAATTCCCTTAGTTATTGATGTCACATTCACCATGAATTTATTTTTATTTAAACCTCTATTATTGATAAAATCATTATAGCTTATTAATACTGTTGGATTAATCTACGTTCTAATAACATAAAAGTATATTTATATATTCAAGAAAATAGCGATTTACAGTGTGAACTAGAAGGCTAATTTGCATATTGATATTAAGAATTTGATTTTAATAAATATATGCTTAGTATTATTGATTTCTAAATGTTTGGTTTTCTCTTAATGAATCTGAGCAAAAACCTCGGGGATAAATCTTAAAAGAAATCCATTAAAAAGGCGAAAGAACTGTAATTTTATTAAATACTTCATAATCTAACTAAATAGATAAATTATGAAAAATGAAAGAGGGAGTGATGGAAAATGATGGAAGAGTTAGATTTAAAGCTGTTCTATTTTTCGATTACACCCCCTCAGTTTATTATTTTCTCAATAGTTTATAATTTGCTACAATATTTTATTACATCAAAACCTAAATACTTGCACCCGGAGGGTGCATATATTTGCTAGTATATATAAAGTATATATTATAATTTATATTTTTGCTTGAAGGCAATTACAATGCGTATAATTTAATAATTATAGAAAATAACCGGAGGCAATTACAATGCGTATAATTTGATAATTATAGAAAAAACGGGATTTAACTACTTAAATGTAAGGCTAAACAAATCGAGAAAAATCAATCTCTGAATGTACATTTCGACCTATTAGGTCTCATCAGCAGAGCTATAGATACGAAGATTATATATATATATATATATAAGATTTTTGGATGTTTGTTTTTAGAAGCATTGTTGGACAAAGTATATATTTTATTTATATATTTACATATTCTCCCAAATATATATATATATATATATATATAAAATAAAAATAAAAATTTATTAAGTCTCATTGAAACCTGTAGTCCAGCAGGCAAAGTCACAGACTTCGCCTGCTGGACTACAGATTTCGATTTCTGTCGGAGGGAAATCGTTAGTATACATCGCTGATGAGACTTAATAAAGTTGAAACAGACTGTACGATTTTCTAGCATCGCATAATCGTTTGCCAAATTCACTTGTCATGGTTATTTTCTATAATTATCGAATTTTATACGATATACGCATTGTGATTGCCTTCAAGCAAAATACTTTATTCAACAATGCTTCTAAAAACAAACATCCAAAAATCTCATATATAGCTATGATAATTTCACATATATATATATATATATATATATATATATATATATATATATATATATAAATATTAGGATAAAACCAAAATATCAGGCATGAAACTGAGATCTTCTACAGGACACAGGGTTTGAATTTGAAGAAAAAAACTACTAGTAATACAAGAAAAACATTCAAAATTGATCAATTTATCAATTTCAATTGTTTTTCTCTTATTTTTTCCCTTCATGGTAATTGCCCTTAGAAAAAGGCATGAATACATCTGTTATCCTTTCCTAGCCATGAATAAATAGTAGGCCAGACTGGGTTCTTTAGCCATGGTACAGAAACTGCAAAATAGACGTGTCATATCCGGCCAATGGTTGGTTGGTTGTTTTACGGCATATCAACACTTTTCGGGTCATTTAATACTGAATCAAGTCATTTTTGATAAACAAAGGACTCATTTGCTTACAGTACCTGCTGTTGCTTAAGTGGTCACCCAATTAAATATTGAACATAACTTTGGTGTTCTAGCAGAAACCGGTGCTTTCAGCGTGACTTGACTGTAATCCTGCCAATGTTGGAAGGGTTGGGTAAATACATACCCAGAGATGCTGATCGGTATGTGTACTGTGTCCCTGATGCACAAAAATCTAAAAAGATGCAGTAAAAACATATCCATGCATCCCAATGTTTTACTTTTTTTTTCCCTCACCAACCATTTCAAGCTAACTGTTAATACATTTCCATAGTTTCTTAGAATTACACAGGCCAGGTCACATGGTAGGAGTTTTAGTTGGGACCCATAAATTTTCCTAGGGACTCATTCAAAGCAAATATGGGAGTCCCACGATGCACTAAATCAAAATGTTATCAGCATCACTGCCCCTCTCAGGTGGAGGCAGTGTGTTGTAATGGTTATTGTATTAAAAAATGGACACAAGCCAAGTTTTAGATATTGAATATAACTTTGGTGATCTACTGGAACCGGAGCTTTCAGCATTACTTGACTGTAATCCTGCCAATGTTGGAGGGGTTGGGTAAATACATACCCTCAGGACTTCTGGTAGTGAATTTTCTGTGGGTCTGAGAATTTTAAAAGTTTTTGACATTACTTGGGTCATTTTTCCAATTCATCTGAATCCGTGTATGTGGGACTAAAACCTGATGAGTGTGTTGTCTAAGATAAGATCCAGTAATGAAAGATGTGAAATTTACTGGCAGAAAATTAGAGAAACAGGAAGTGTCTGAGACAATGACTCATGAAAATAATCTGAACAGACCCATAAATATTGTTGTTGAATGATCTTAAAAATCGGTGCGTGTTTTTTAACTGACTCATAGAGATGGTTTTCGGCCAATAAAAATTATTATCTTTTGTGGCTTTCAATTTATGCATTCGGCTAAACACGAAGAAAAGAATTAGTCATGGCCAGAATGCTTTCTACTAATAAAGTTGCTGAGTTAGATAATAATGTAAAAAAAACAACAAAAAAAAAAAAAACAAAACAAACAAACAAACAAACAATAAAGAAACAATCACTTTGAATGTCTGGGAAAATAAGAAACAATTAAGATAGAAGTTGAAAAGAAGTTAGTGTGACATTCCCAGTAAAGAAGCGTGTTTCTACTGTAATGGTGTGATAAGTTATGGGGCAGTGATTATGTTATTTTGGCTGAATGTAAATCTAAAGCAGGCTCTCAACTGCTAACTCGCCCTGTCGGCTGGGGCGTTAGAATGCATGACTGCACCTCTGCAGAGGGGTAAGACTCCCCCAATGGGGCCACCTGTTGGCCATGGGTGGCGACCTGTGATGCTTAAGGATAGAGCCCAGGTGGACGAGCAGTTCATGACATGCAATACTCCACTTTGGCCCTATCTAGAGGCCCCCTCCAATCAATCGGCTGGTCACGTCAAGCCCTAGCACCTATATGATTGCCCCAACCCTATTGCCCTTATGGCAAGCCCCAACCCCTCTTTATCATATGGGTGCTAGAAGGCGGTGGCTGCGGGTCTACATGTCCTGGGAATGACGTTAAACTCTATCTGATGGTGAGGTTCCAGTTTTGGAGGTTTGGGGAATGTGGAGCACCCCTTCATCACCATTGCTCCCTGGTCCACTCTGGCCCGGGGTGGTAGTACTTGTTAGAGTCCCATCTATGGGTTAAATAGAAAAATGTATTTATAAAAAATTGTATTATCCATTAAGAATGAATTTATTTCAAAACTTTATCGGCATTAAATAACCATTGAGGTTGATATGCCGTAAAACAAAACAAACAAAAACAAAAAAAACAAATGACTAATATTTTCCTAAAACTTGGTAATTTGTCCCTTGCCCCTGGCCACGTTTCTCCCCGGGGGAAGGGTAGAGTGCTTTCACTTCAAGATCAAAAGCTGGAAGTTGGAATAATTCAATTTTATACCTTATCATAATGGATATTGTGTGTTTTTCTGTCTATAACCGAAACTATATTACTACTCAAGTCACAATTCCCTTAGTTATTTATGTCACATTCTCCATGATTTCATTTTCATTTAAACCTCAATTATTAATAAAATTTTTTACATTATCAATACTGTTGGCCTTATCTACGTACTAATGACATACAATTGTATTTATATATACAACAAAATAGCAGTTTAAAGTGTGAATGGGAAGGTTAATTTGCATATTGATTAAAATTGATTTTAATAAATATGTGCTTAGTATTATTGATTTCTAATTGTTTGGTTTTATCTTAATGAGTATGAGCAAAAATCTTGCAGATAAATCTTAAAAGAAATCCATTAACAAGAAGAAATAAATGTAATTTTATTCTTCACTTCCTATTTTAACTAAATAGTTAAATTATGAAAATTTAGCGATAAAAGATGGGAGTAAAGAAAGAATAAGTTTCAGTTGCTCTATTTTTCGATTATACCCCCCTCTGTTTCAAATCTTTTTATTTGTATTCTTATTTAGTTTCATTAATCTTTTTAATTTAATATAATATTTTATTACATTATATAAACTAGTACAAAATAAAAAAAACGTGCTCCGGGCGATGTAGAAATAAATTTTTGAAACATATTGCCTGAGGGGTGGGAGTAAAAGATTTAATGTCAGCGAGTTTGTACCCTAAGTAAGTAAAATCATCAAATTCTAATGAATTTGATGATTTTACTTACTTAGGGTACAAACTCGCTGATATTGAATTTTTTACTCCCCAAGGATTAAAAAATAAAACAATTTGAAATGTAAACTTTAAATATGTATTAAAATAAAACAAACTATATATAGATATATAATACCAGTCATGTATTTATTAAAACTTGTTTTAAAAAACAATGAGGACTGCCTAATGTTGCATGTTCAAATTTTGAGTGTATTTATTCTGTGTTATGATGATTTTGGGTAATGTGACGTAAGCAGTGATGTAATTTTTGTTACAGACACCCCCCCCCCCCCGGAAGCTAATCTCCATTATTAATAGAATATATATTAATATAATATTTTATTACATTAAAACTTAAATAGTTGCACCCGGAGGGTGCATATATTAGCTAGTACTTTTAAAAAATGTTCTTAAGAACATCTGTGAAACGTACATTGGTTTGTTTCAAAGTTGTGGTGGAGGGGTGATAGATATTACAGAAACCCAGCTATGGGTTAAATAATACCTCTGCTGTTCTTCTACACAATGGCTTTAGCATGAAATAACCCAAGAATGTTGATATGCCATTAAACAAACAAACAAAAAACAAATCAAAGCAAGATAATAGAAAATTATCTCAAACAACAGAATATGAGGAATTTTGTTTGTTTGTTTCATAACTGAGAAAGGGAAGATTTAATAACTCCTATTAGTATGGAGGGGTGTACTTGAGATGACAGACAGTACGCACAACTGAACATGAGGAATTTTCTTTGTTTCATAACGTGAGAAGGAGTAGCTTTGAAGGTAATTTTCAGATGCTGTCATCCCATCCTCCTGCCCTAAAATATGCTAGGCGGTGTCTGGTGAAAAAGTGACCCGTGCTAGTTATGAACCGTATAGCAGTTTGAAGGCGTTTTTATTGACAAATTAATGCGATAAGAAAGTGATATTTTAGACCCAGTAGTAAATGTAAATATTTTTAACCCACCCTTTAATATATATAATTCTTTTTTTTTTCTTTTTTTCTTTTTTCTTTTTAAGGCGTTTTTATCGACAAATTAATGCAATATTTTAAGTGGGGAGGTCAAATATTTACATTTACTTGTCGATTAAAAACGGGGGGGGGCTATGAAATATCGCTTTCTTATTACATTAATTTGTCGATAAAAACGCCTTCAAACCGCTATAAGGTTTATAGCTAGCACAGATCACTTTTTCAACAGGCGCCGCCTAGCGTATTTTAGAGTAAGAGGCCAGGACGACAGCATCCGAAAATTACCGATTTGACAATTTATATTGGCATTAAGGTTGTCCTTGAGATGACAGACAACATGCACAACTGAATTAAGGAACATTTGTTCCCCTACATTTTGTGCTAATTCCCATATCCCACTTACTAAAAAAAGAAATAGCAGCCTATCAGTTATATTCCAGATTAGCTTTGTAACTTGTGGAAATAATGACCCCCCCCCCCTTATCTGACATTTGACCTACTGTTCCACTTCCCCAAGAGGTAATGGCTCTTTTGAGTCCTTCAGTTTGAGACCCTTGATATAAAGGGGAGAACAAATTTTTTTTGCTGATAGACTTTGTTTGAATTACTCCTTAGGAAATTCTACACTGCTGATAAACTGTCAGATGGGCGGGGGGGGGGGTATGTCTGGGTCGGGGGGTGAGGGGGGTAGACAAGAGACATCACATTTCATGAAGTGATTTGGTACATTAAAAAAAAATATATATATAAACAGTGTTATCTTGACTTACAAGTGCCCCCACCCCCAAACTTAAGTCATTCCAGTTACAAGCTGTCACTCTGTTGATTTTTTTGCTTTGTGTTGAGAGCTAAAGTTTGACATATGAATGAGCTTCAGATATGCTTATGTTCATAAGTTCACTAAAAATCATTTAAGTTTCCAAATTTATTATGACAAAAAAAAATTATTTATAAAGAAAAAAATAAACATTAAAACATATTACAGCACATAATTCATTACATTCTATTTTACTATGTTTTTATACTGCTGTTTTTTTTGGGTTTTTTTTAAAAAACATTTAAAAAATGGGTGGTGTTTTTTTTTGGGGGGGGGTATGGCATTTCAGTTTATTTTCAGTGGGAATATTGATTTGATATATGAGGAAATTCAGTTACTATCGAAAGGAATTAAACTCTTAAGTCAAGGTACCACTGTATTTCTTTCTTTCACTTATTAAAAGAAAAATATATTTAAATTTAAATATTGTAAATAACAAGATCTATTGTTATCTTTGCTTGTAAAAGTTTCCAGTACTGTTTTTAATTTGTTTTTTTTTCTGGATCTCTGACCCGCCGTGGTAGTACATGCTAAAAATTATTACTGTTGGATAGGAATACCTAGAACCATATAACTATGCAAACACATAATTATTAAATAGGAATAGTTACTTTATGTATAAATTATTGGTGTTAGATACGAACACTAGTGCCTATACAGCAGTGTGCAAATTAATTGTTCTAGATAGGAATACTTGATATCATATAGTAATAAGTAAAGTCAGCAGGGTGGCCTATTGTCAGTATCAGCTGGATAGTAAGGGAGTCTTTACCCTGTTCGTTAGCGCTAAACCAGGGAGATTGTTTTACTGAGGTGGGACACCACACCTACTCTCAGTGTTGTATATTCTCTTTACTTCTATTATTCTTCTGCTCATCTTTGGTATCTTACGTTCTTCTTCTAGTGTCTGGACTTCGTCTTTTTGTGTCTGGTCTTCCATTGGGTATTTCTCTTTATCATAAGCCCTGTGTCATTGGTAGTTTTTAGATAATAAATAACCCAAGACTTCGATTTGCTTAGATCATATTTTATTCCGAAATCCCCACCAGACTACCTGCGCAGATTGAGTCGTCCGTGCGCTTAACACAACTTACCACCGTTGTGGTTTGGCCGATACTGATACTAAACTCCCTTTTAATCTAAACCGGAAGAGGGTCTTCTCCACTGATTCTCACGGTATCCACCGGAAGGAGGGTCAGGATGAGGTCAAGCTGAGTCACTCAATCCTTCAAGGCCATTTTGGTTTCTACACTACTGTAAATAAGTGTTAGGGTACTAGCAATTATGTAACATCAGTTTCCCATTTTACTGCGCTGATCAGATTACCCAAGCTGTACTACTCATGCACTGAGTTGGTAAGGACCGATATCAAACCTGGAACCTTGTGATTCTTAAGTGAATGCTCTACTGACTGAGCTAAACCGCCCATGTGTGTAAACAAGTGCAATGGAGCATTTAAAATTACAATCAAACATTTAGGAATGAATCAAATTTCAGCATTAAATAACCCATAAGGAGTTGATATGACGTTAAACAAATGAACTCTAACCTCCCCTGGTGTCAAGACCCTGCTTAATTTTCAACTGAAAATGGAATTTCTTATTCTTATCATTGTTGGAATCATCCGTGTCAGCCATCACTGTGAATTTGAAGAATTTCTTCTAGCTCAGTCAGTAGATCATCCAGTTAGGAACTACAAGGTTCTGGGTTCAATACCGGTTCTTTCTAACTCAGCACATGAGTAACACACCTTGGATCTGTGTGATAAAATGGGGAGCTGATGGTAGGTGTGGCACCCCACCTCAGATGCAAAAACAATCTCCTTGGTCTAGCGCTAGTGAAAAATTGTTTGGCTGATACCAACATTAGGCTGCCCCGACGACTTTACTTATATATTATGACAAGGTTTTGTTGTATCTTGTGGGTCTCTTTTTCTATAACAAAAAAGAATACAAACAAAAAAAGAGAAAGCAACCATCACAAGACATTGGTAGGTATGGTGCTCCACCTCAAATGCAATAACAATCTCCTTGGTCTAGCGCTAGTGAAAAAGTGATAGACTCCCTCACTATCCGGCTGATACCGACAATAGGCCACTCCAACTTTACTTATTGATTAGGCTTACGGTCAAGTCACATTGAAAGCACTGGTTCCTGCTAGATCACCAAATTTAAGCAGTGATGACCCTGTTCAAATTTAATTAAGTTAATTAAAAGGATTTTATAATTTGCTTGAAGCATTGTGTTTATATTGGTTTGTTGGTTGGTTTTGAAGGCTATCACAATGCAAGTGTAAAGAAAAAAGAAGGTAACTATGGTGTTGTTTGTTAACCTGTGATTTATTCTTAATATTTCAGGAAAAAATCCCTTCTACAGAAGATCACCAGAACTGAATTGTTGCTAGTGGCTATTCATTTGTTCTGTCTCAGTTCTGGTGATCATCTGTAGAAGGGATTTTTATCCCGAAATATTAAGAATAAATCACAGGTTAACAAACAACACATAGTTACCTTCTTTTTTCTTTACACTTGCATTGTGATAGCCTTCAAAACCAACCAACAAACCTAAAATAATTAAATTCAAATTATTGAAATAGATCACTAATTAGGACTGAGCCTATTCTAGTAGTGATCACTCCAAGCAGAGTTTAACAGGTTTGAATTCAGAGTTTTCCTTCTCCTAGACTGGTTGCCTAACCAAGGTTTAAAAAAAAAAGCCTAGTCTATTCTACTATTTACCCTCAGCTGGAGGGAGAGTAGTTGGATTCATACCTTTCCCGAGTGTATTAACGCTATGTGAACTCTAGCTTCATCCAGGATTTGAACTCAGGTCGACGAATCTATTTTCCTACGACACTAACCATTACACCACGCACCTCAATACTTAATTGGGTGAGCACTTAAGCAATAGCAGGTGCTGTAAGAAAACAAATATAAAAAGTAACTTGATTCGGCATTAAATGACCTGAAAAGGGTTGATATGCCATAAAACAAAACAACCAACTAATTATTGATTAGTCATGTCACTGCTGTTCTTTTGTTTATTTGGTTTTTTAAATTATTTATTTATTTAGGGGTTCTGCAAATGCTGATTGATTTTTATACTGATATGGTTTGCTGATAGGATCAACTAAACACACCGTTTTGATTCTGTTATAGAATGTGTCCTACCTCAGTAAGAGTATATTTATAGATATAAGTAGTAGGCAATTTATTAAAACTAATTATTTTTCACATATATTCAATTTCAAGAAATGCAATTCAGCCATAAGCTGTATATAGTAATTAAGAATAGTCAAAAAAAGAATTTATCCATAATTTACATGAATCAGAGATCTATTTAATTCTAAAATATTCTAAAATTCTGAAATAGGTTTAGCAGTTATTATAACCTTATAATATGCTTTTTATGGTAGGAGACATGATTTCGTAGGCCACATTCAAAAGGTAGGCCACATAGTATAATGGTACCAAACACTATATGTGTGACTTTCCCTAAGCATCTGACTCCGCCAAGTGATGCGGACCTTATTCTTGGACTTTTTAAAATCAGACTGGTTCTCCTTGGGCATCTCCCCATTTTTTTCTATTTTCTCACATCAATCTTTAACAAAAAAAAACATCTTTGCACAGAACATATCTATATGTTAATATGCTTGTTCCTTAATCTTCCGACTGTTATCATCTTGCAACACCCTCTGGTTAAAAATGAGACAGTCCAAATCATCCAAGATGAAACACAAAAATGTAATCGTATTGCTTATCTGATGAATTCTTATTTCTTATGAGTGTCATCACCTCAGCTAAATAATGGACCATTCCGTTTTTATTATAAAGAAAAGGAAGAAAAAGGACATTCTACACAGAAAAAATATAATAAAAAAGATAGAGAGAGGGGGTTGCTGTTTCAATCAAACATTATGAAAAAAAATGAAGGGGGGTAAGAGAGAGAATTAAATCAAGATTATTATACTTTTTTACATATTGAATTATTGCAATAGATCTTAGTTAGCCCAGTCGGTAGAGCATTCGGCTAGAAACCACAAGGTTCCTAGTTCGATACCGGCCCTCGCAAACTCAGCGTATGAATATCACAGGGAATTTCTGCGGTAAAGTAAGGAGCTGATGGTAGGTGTGGCGCTCCACCACAGATGCTAAAAATAATCTCCTTGGTCTAGCGCTAGTGAAAAGGGGATAGACTCCCTTGCTGTCAGGCTGACATAAGGCCGCCCCGACAACTTTACTTTTTTTTATATATGTACACTATTAATATAAATCTATATACAGATAAAATTTGAAGTCATTCATCCAATAGTTTTCAAAAATGCCCTCTTAAATTCTTTTTTTTTTTTTTTTTTTTCCAGAAATCATTCAAATTAATCTTAATTTTAAAAAAAATTATTGCTGTTTTTGATCTGATTGGACAATTTGTTAAAAAAAAGATACATTACTCTATTAGCAAAGGGGAAAAAATGCAGTTGTTGGTCGATAGACTGTTGTTTGGGGGGGGGGGGGTAATCTGCCTTGACTGTAAATTTCCAGTTAATTAATTAATGAGAAATATTTTTAAAAAATGTCTACCATAATTAGAAATTGCATTTATTATTTTGAAAGTTTGAATTGAATCACCTCTCATTCTTCTTTCTAATAAAGTAGTTAATCCTAATTTCTCTAATCTCTCCCTGTAACTTTTACTTTTTTTATTAGTTTTGTTACTCTTCTTTGTATGCCCTCTAATCTCAATATTACACTGCAGTTTCCATGTCTAGACATTGGAGCCCAGGCTTGAGTACAATATTCTATTTGAGGTTTTATTAGGGTTTTTATTGAATTGGATCTAGTAGTAAGTCAAGTCGTCGGGGAGGCCTAGAGTCAGTATCAGTCATACAGCAAAGGAGTCTATTTTTTAGTGTCTGAGACGGAGCACCACACCTACTGTCAGCTCCTTACTTTACCATACAAATCTCTGTGCTACTCATACACTGAGTTTGCAAGGGCCGGTATCGAATCAGGAACCTTGAGGTTTCCAGTCGAACCCTCTACCGACTGAGTTAAACCGGCCCTAACCTTGAATTGTTTGGTATTAAAATTGCTGAATAAAATTTTTATGAAAATTTTGTGTTGGGAAAACTTGTTAGAATCTTTAAAAAAAATTTTTTACCAAAATGAGTAAAATCTTTGAAGGTTGACTTGGAAATGTAAGTAAATGATTTCATAGAAAAACAATTGATTTTATTTTTCACTTTGGCTCTGCACACACCCACACCCACATTTTTTCTATTTAACTCTTTTAGTCCTAATAAGGGCTAACTTCTGAAGACGGTCGGAAAGTTTTTTGGTGGTCCCCAATGACAGTTTAACTACAGTCTATGAATTAACATTTTGCGAATTGTGTTACGGTTTTAGGAGATTAAGGTTGTTTTTAATTACATATTGCTTAAAAAAAATAAACAACAAAAAACCCAAATTACTATACATTTAATTAACCATTGAAATTAATTATTGAATCTATTATTGAGATAGTTGTTTGTGTTAGTATTGCAATGTATAATTTCAATTAAACTTAGTTTAAAAAAATATTTTTCAACATTAAATTGAGTATCCATTAAGAATGAATTTATTTCAAAGCTTTGTCAGCATTAAATGATTCACTGTGGTTGATATGCCGTAAAACAAACCAAATCAAACCAAACCTGTGGTATATCCACAGGTCCCGCTAGTCTATATATATCATTACACTTGTACCTCTGTGTGTTATGCCCTGTCGTTACCTTACATAAATAATGGACTATTCCATTTTAATTGTGAAGTAAGAAAGGGAAGAAAAAGAACATGCTACACATCAGAAAGAAAATATTTTTAAAAAAGAGAAAAGGGAGAAAGAGGGTAAAAGGATAGAGAGTGAAGGAGATGGAGAGAGCAAAAAGTGTTAATCAGATGCATTTAGTCTGTTTCAATGGGATGGAAAGATGGGAGGAAGGAGAAAAATGAAACCTAGAAATATTTAAATCAAGATTACTATACTTTTTACATATTGAACTATTTTGCAATAATAACTATAGCAAAATAGTCTATATTAAGTATACACTAGCAAAAAAAGAAACAAACTCCAGGTGGTATAAAAATAAATTTTTGAAAGATATTGCCTGAGGGAGTGGGAAAATTAAATAAATAAAATAAAACGTTTAATATTTTTTTTAATTACTTACTTAAAAAGCATCATATTCACTCCACTCCACTGAGATATTTGTTTTGTTTTACGACAGTAGAAACCTCCAAAACGTTTCTAAAAATTTCTGATTAAATCATTCAGACTCTTTAGAGAAAAATTTTAAAATCATACGGGTAAAATATATTTTGTTCGGATTTCATAAAGTTTAAATAAGGGGGTGGGTTGACCTAGTAAAAAAATGATTTCCCCTAATATATTTTTGGAAAATTTTAAACATAAGTTCATCCAAAGGTGAACAAGTATTGAAATTTTCATGAAAATTTGACAGTTTATTTTTCATAGAATTTTAATATTTTTATGTGGTAATGATACTGACTATAAATGAAATGCTCATTGATAAACTTAGCTAATTCTTGAAATGACTGACGTAAGCAGTGACATAGTTTTGGTTACAGACAAATAGACCAATTCTCTATTATTAATACATATCAAAAATTGTAAGAGCTACATTATCATTAGTATTATCTGCGTTATTCGGACTATCGTCCCCATCTTCATTGTTATTTGTACAACGTTTCGGCCGATATGCCCTCCGGCTTTCTTCAGGTATTTCGGACTTGGGGAAATTCAAGAAATACCTGAAGAAGGCCGGAGGCATATCGGCCGAAACGTTGTACCAATAACAATGAAGATGGGGACAATAGTCTGAATAATGCAGATAATACTAATCATTAAGCCTCATCTCAAACATTCAGAGAAATAGTGTAGATAACAATAAAGATGAGGACAATAGTCCGAATAATGCAGATAATACTAATCATCAAGCCTCATCTCAAACATTCAGAGAAATAGTGTAGATAACAATGAAGATGAGGACAATAGTCCGAATAACGCAGATAATACTAATCATCAAGCCTCATCTCAAACATTTAGAGAAATAGTGTAGATAACAATGAAGATGAGGACAATAGTCCGAATAACGCAGATAATACTAATCATCAAGCCTCATCTCAAACATTTAGAGAAATAGTGTAGATAACAATGAAGATGAGGACAATAGTCCGAATAACGCAGATAATACTAATCTTCAAGCCTCATCTCAAACATTCAGAGAAATACTACATTATCATACTGTGTTATATTCACGGTCTGTTAGTATTGAATGAAAACAGTAGTGCTTATTGAAAGACCCATAAATATTCAAGTATATCAATAGTATTTTCTTTTTCCTTTTTTTTTTTTTTCTAATCAACTAAGAGTTTTTTTAGAAATCTCTTGAGAGCTTCTGTATATATATTAAGCTTGTATAATGCTTTACACGGGGTTCTTTCATTGATTCTATCTATTCTGGAAGTTTTCCAGTGTTGATTGTTGGTTCTACCCTATTCTTTGTTTAAAAAGATAAATCAACAAAAATATGGTTGTCCATTTATGGGTTTTATTTCAAGGAACAACCATCTTTAAAATGACTAGTACAAAATAAAAAAACACCCTCCGGGTGATGTAAAAATAGATTTTTGAAACATATTGCCTGAGGGGTGGGAGTAAAAAAATTCATTGTCAGCAAGTTTGTACCCTAAGTAAGTAAAATCATCAAATTCATTAAAGAATTAAAAAATAAAACAATTTGAATTGTAAACTTTAAATATATATTAAAATAAAACAAATTATATATAGATATATAATACCAGTCATGTATTTATTAAAACTTGTTTAATGTTGCATGTTCAAATTTTGAGTGTATCTATTCTGTGTTATGAATTTGAGTGTATCTATTCTGTGTTATGACGATTTTGGGTACAGTGATGTAATTTTTGTTACAGACAAAAACCGGAAGCGAATCTCCATTATTAATAGAAGATATGACCGGATCTTTCATTTCCTTTCACTTTTGAATTCTGTGAGAAGTTTTAAGAGTTTTTGAGGCCCAGATTAAAATAACACCTCAAAATAGCCAGAACTGATACTGACTGTATCCCCTATGAGTCAAATAGATCTGTTTAAAAAATATTCATATTTGATAGGAATACTTGATGCAATATAACTAAATTATTTGTATTAAGTATAGATACTTGGTTTAGCTCAGTCGGTAGAGCGTTCGGCTAGGAATCCCAAGGCTTCTGGCCCTCGCCAACTCAGCATATGAGTAGCACAAGGATCTGTCCGGTAAAGTGAGGAGCTGATGGTAGGTGTGGCGCCCCACCTCAGATGCTAAAATAATCTCCTTGGTCTAGCGCTATTGAAAAGGGGATATTCCCTCGCTGATTGGCTGATACTGACATTAGGCCGCCCCGACGACTTACTTTACTTGAAGCTATAATTGTTTAACTCTTAACGTCTTATACCGCCTCATTCCACCCGGCCAGAAGTCACATTCATTTTTCTAATCTACCCCAAATGATAACCTTTGTTCAAATGTAATATTAAACATATTTAGAAGTCTTTTGATTTAAGGGAAATAACAGGTAACTTTAAATGAAAAGGCCATTTTTTGATAAATCCTTATAGGAATGGGGCTCTGGACTTAGAAAATTCTCAACAGGATGTTAAGAGTTAAAATGATTATTCCTAGTTACTTGAAACTATCTGTGTGCAAACAAATGACTATTATTAAATAGAAATGATTATTTGAAACCATATAATTATTAGGAATACTTGAACCACACAATTGTGTGTAAATTATTTATATTAGATAGGAATACTATATCATATAACTGTGCAAATTATTTATATTAGATAGGAATAATATATATCATATAACTGTGCAAATTATTTATATTAGATAGGAATACTTGATATCATATAACTGTGCAAATTATTTATATTAGATAGGAATACTTGATATCATAGGAAATTATTTAGGAATACTTGATATCATATAACTGTGTAAATTACTTGATATCATAACTGTGTAAATTATTTAGATATCATATAACTGTAAATTATTTAGGAATACTTGATATCATATAACTGTGTAAATTATTTAGGAATACTTGATATCATATAACTGTGTAAATTATTTAATATGTGTAAATTATTTAGGAATACTTGATATCATATAACTGTAAATTATTTATATGAGATAGGAATACTTGATATCATATAACTGTGTAAATTATTTATATTAGATAGGAATACTTGATATCATATAACTGTGCAAATTATTTATATTAGATAGGAATACTTGAATCTTGATATCATATAACTGTAAATTATTTAGATATCATATAACTTGATATCATACTGTAAATTATTTAGGATACTTGGGTAAATTATTTAGGAATACTTAATATCATATAACTGTGTAAATTATTTAGGAATACTTGATATCATATAACTGTGTAAACTTGATATCATATAACTGTGTAAATTATTTAGGAATACTTGATATCATATAACTGTAATATTTAGGAATACTTGATATCATATAACTGTGCAAATTATTTAGGAATACTTGATATCATATAACTGTGTAAATTATTTAGGAATACTTGATATCATATAACTGTGTAAATTATTTAGGAATACTTGATATCATATAACTGTGTAAATTATTTAGGAATACTTGATAGATATCATATAACTGTATAAATTATTTGGAATACTTGATATCATATAACTGTACAAAAAAGACTCTTAAGAAAACAACTGCACAAAAATAAATGTATAATGTATGCAATTCCCTAACTTCTTAGCATAGAATAACCCTAGATGGGTTGACATGCTGTTTAAATCAATATAAAATAGCTTAAAGCAAAAAGTACAACTGGATAATATTCGTGTGTGTTAATGATATTATAGTGTAGTCATGTTCTTTGATGTGTAAGAAGTCTGTTCAAAAAGTATAGAGACTGAAGTTGTATTTTCCAAAACAGAAATGAACAATGAATGAGATGTTAATATTCTTCAACACGTTTCCATTGGCCAAACACTTTATAAACCCCTCAATTGATATATTGTAAATCTGCACCATTTTATTTTCTTTACTGTCCCCCACATACTCAAATCCTACCTTTTTTAAGATGGATTTTTAATTGAAAAAGAAAGAGAAAAAAAAGTCACTAGGAGGTCTGGTGAGTATGGAGAATACCGCACTTGCACAATCCTGTGTTTTACTATAATAATGCTGTACAAAAAGCATTGAGACTAGCCCACCCACCCCCCTAAAAAAAAAAAAAGAAAAGAAAATTGACACTGACTCGTCCAGACAGCAGTCTAGATATACAGACATGATTATTTTATTATACATTACTGAGTTGTGCAGATATCATCCTCTAGATTTTAGAATTGAAAGATTTAATCTTGATACTTCAATTGAATACGAGATTCTTCAACTTTTGTCTTCTTTGAATTAGTTTAAAAACAAAATATTTACCTACAAACTATTCCCTTACAAATCAAAAAAATTTAAAAAAAAAGGTTTTGGCATTAAATAACCCACAGGGTTGATATGCCATTAAACAACCAAACCAAACAAGATTCCATATTGATACTTTGAACACAAGGTTCAATCTTGATAATTTAGTTGAACAGAACTTGAAGTAAAATTCTGTAAAATTGTAAATACATCTGAAGTGCCCTTATATGTAAAAAAGAATAAACAATACTAAATAATTGTTTGTGCCAAAGTCAGATTGAAAGGGTTAAACATTAAACCATTGCAATACAGATAAAAAATCTTTGTTGACCAATTCCGCATGATGGAAGTGGAAATTATTTACCAGTTATTTATTTCTTTTCTTCTCCTTCTGTATTTGCAGAAATTCCTTTTTCAATCCAACAAGATTTATGGATTAGTTATAATGCCACGCCCTCACAGCTTATCCGAAAGTGTAACAAGTGTTTCAAAAGAAGGATGTTCAAACATCCAAAAAGCCGCTGTAGCCCATGAAACCAAAAGTAACCACAATGGACAAGGTAAGAACTAAATGGAAATATTCTACTGTCTCTTCAATGAGGTTTTTATCATGTTATAAAAGTTTTTTTAAAAACTTACAAGTTTATAATTATTTTTGATATATCTATCAAATTGCCAAAATGTTGGACCAAAGATTAATAATAATACAACAAAAACCAAATAGAAGATATATATAATAAGAAATAAGATTTTCCTAGTTTTATTATCTGTAGTCCAAATTCTGTAACTCCTGAAGCTGAGAATGAAGCTTTTTGCAATGTATTAACAACCAAGTCCCATTACTGAGTAATGGGGAAATCAGTTACAATAACATAGTTATAAACTATATTCAAAAAGTACTGAGAGACGAACTGCATTCACCAAGACAGAAACAAACAATGAATGAAATATTAATTTTCTTTTAAAAATAGTCTCTTTGCCATTCAATGCACTTATTCCATTGAGCTTCCCATTGGTCAAAGCACCTTTAAAATTCCTCTTTTCCTATGGTGTGAAACTGTACCATCATATATTTTTTTTTAATGTCCTCTGCATCCTCAAAACTTACCTTTGAGATGAATTCACAGAAGAATGATTTCAAAGAAAAAAAAATTGCACGGATCTCAATCTGGTGAATTTGTAGCGTGTTGCACTTGCACAATTCTGAGCTTTTCACCAAAAACATTTTGTCAAATAACAATTTTTTGTTAAATTGGTACTGACTTATCTAGACATCACTTTATTATTTATATTTTATGGAATGTTGTCCTCATCTTTGTTATTTTCACAATGTTTTGGCCAATGTGCCCTCTGGCCTTCTTCAGAACGTAGTATATGGTGTTGTGGACTAGCCTAGCTTACCTTTCATAGAGAGTGAATGGACTGGTCCAAGACTATTTATACACTGCTGTTTAAGAACATTGTGGTCATTACTGAGACTGCGAAGATTACGGAACAATTATGTAAACCGTCTACCTCGATGTTTTAGCACTCTGTTGTGAGTTAATATATATATATATAAAGAAATAACAAAAGACTTAGAGATTTTGCATTATAGCCTATTTTGGGGAGCTTAGACAAAGTGTCTAATTCTCCCAGCTCATCTGATGATGTGGGAGAATTAGACACTTTGTCTAAGCTCCCCAAAATAGGCTATAATGCAAAATCTCTAAGTCTTTTGTTATTTCTTTACTTATAAATTAGCTCTGTGACTCTAATAATAAGAGCACACATTGAGCTCTCAAACTGCGACAGGTTGTTTAAAAAAACTCCTATGTCATAAGGAAGATTTCTTCTCTGGACTTTTGGACTATATATATATTTATGTTTATTTACCAACCCCTCTGCACGAGCAGGATGTGACACAAGGTCAATTTATTAAGCGGAGTTCAACAGGTTTGAATTCAGAGTTTTCCTTCTCCTAGACCAGTTGCCTAACCAAGGTTAAAGAGCCCGGTCTGCCCTGCTATTTACCCATAACTGGAGGGAGAATTGGATTCATACCTTTCCCAAGGGTATTAGCACTAAGTGAAAATGCAGGATGTGACACAAGGTCAATTTATTATCGGAGTTCAACAGGTTTGAATTGAGAGTTTTCCTTCTCCTAGACCGGTTGCCTAACCAAGGTTAAAGAGCCCGGTCTGCCCTGCTATTTACCCATAACTGGAGGGAGAATTGGATTCATACCTTTCCCAAGGGTATTAGCGCTACGTGAGTTACTATATGGTTGGCGCAAACTGTAATAGAATGTACTAGTATACTGAATATTGTATGATCCAGTATACAACATATGGTGAGTCCTGCATGGATGTCAAAAACGATGGTGTTGGGATTTTGCAACAGCAACAAGGTTCAGTGCTTCTCAACGACATGGTGATGAGCTGGTATGACATGGGCAACGGATCTTAGCGTTGATTTGATACAGTTCTAAGTGACAATCATCTGTAGGTTGCAGATTCAATCTTGACCACAGGTGAAAATAACACAGAATACTTAACATAACTTAACACTTGTACCTGGTCATGGTTAATGGAAAGAGAACAACCTACTCTAGTGGATTAAATATATGTTCAGTTTGAAGTTCCATGAAGGCTCACAATTACGACATGAAGACTTCCAAGTTGGACAAGAAACACCTGAAGTAGGCTGGAGGGCACTTTGGTCAAAACTTTGTGTATATAATAATAAAGATATGGACAACAATTAAAGAAATCTCAATAATACAAATTATCAAGCCTCATCTCAAAAATTCAGAAAAATAGTGTAGATAAGAATAAAGATGAGAACAATAGTCCAAATAATACAAATTATCAAGCCTCATCTCAAAAATTCAAGAAATAGTGTAGATAAGAATAAAGATGAGGACAATAGTCCAAATAATACAAATTATCAAGCCTTATCTCAAAAATTCAGAGAAATAGTGTAGATAAGAATAAAGATGAGGACAATAGTCCAAATAATACAAATTATCAAGCCTCATCTCAAAAATTCAGACAGATACTATAACTTTATTATATAATTTGTTTGCCTGTGTACATATCTCAATTTAAATTCTACAAATTGTAATTGCCTTCAAGCAAAAATATAATATATACTTTTCCAACAATGCTTCTAAAAAAACAAACATCCAAAAATCTTATTCACTTCGCCGAAGAGCATAAGCCTGGTTTGTTGTTATTATTCACTCAACATCCCCTTACCTATTATGGTAGAGGCGTGTAAGTATAATTGACAAGGTTAATTTCGCAGGGATTGTTCGCTGTGTACTGTGGCCGAGGCAATATGGTCTTTGACTATGCCTGCTGAGGTCCCGGTTTCGATTTCTGTCGGAGGGAAGTCGTTAGTATACATCGCTGATGAGACTAATAAAGTCAAAACAGTCTGTACGATGTTCTACACACTAGCGATCCTTTGCCGGGATAACACTTGTCAAGTTCATTTTTATTAAAAAAAAAAAAAGTATCAATTTTATGCAATACATGCATTGTAATTGCCTTCAAGCAAAAATATAATATATACTTTTTGATAACATTTTATATGTTTATGTTGAATAATGCCTTGTGTTATTATTTCAGCTGGATATCTCATTCCCTTGTAGTAAGGCTATGGTGCTTGATTGATAAATACAAGGGTAATCCCAAAACTAAGGTTTCAAAAGTGCTGGGGGTGCAGGGAAACTGTTCTTGCAGCTATTGGCAACACTGCTTAGTCTTAGCTTGGCAGTTATTTCTGATGGAGCTCCCAATTGACATTACTGCCATCAGATAATGACTATGGGGTTAAATCGAACTTAACGGATCTAAATTCCACCATCATATGTCACCCCGCTGAAAGAAAAAAAATACAAAAAATCAGGAAATTTACCAAATTTAATGAAATTTTCAGTGTTGATATATTAATGAATAAAAGATATAATGCACCAGTTATTTTATTTAAAACCTTTACATTTTTTTCAGGTCAGTTAATTTGAACCACATATCTTTGAGAATCTGTGTTATGCCTCAAAGATACGTGGTTCAAAGTTAACTGACCTGAAAAAATGCAAAAGGTTAACAGACTATGGGATTAGACGTGGTTTGGGGACCAAAGCATCATTACCACTAACTCAGAGCACCCCCAGCAGTATCTTACAATGCTACCAGACTTGTGACAATTACTGTCGTAACAAATGGACACTGCGAAATGAGTTCAAATCCTGAACAGTTGCTGTTTACATTTCACATAGTCTAATACCCTTGGGAAAGGTATAAATCCAATTACTCTCACTCTAGCTATGAGTAAATAGTAGGACAAACTGGGTTCTTTAACCTTGGTATGGCAACCGGTCTAGGAGAAGGAAAACACTGAATTTCAAACCTGTAAAACTCTGCTTAAGAAATTGACCTTGTGTCACATCCGTCCTGTCGGCTGGGGCGTTAGAATGCACCGACTGCACCTCTGCAGAGGGGTAAGACTCCCCCAATGGGGCCACCTGTTGGCCGTGGGTGGCGACCCATGATGCTTAAGGATAGAGCCCAGGTGGATGAGCAGTTCATGACATGCAATACTCCACTTTGGCCCTATCTTGGGCTAGACGGGCGGTCGGGGCTGGTCACGTCTAGCCCTAGCACCTATATGATGCCCTTATGGCAAGCCCCAACCCCTTTTTATCATATGGGTGCTAGAAGGCGGTGGCTGAGGGTCTACATGTCCTGGGAATGACGTTAAACTCTATCTGATGGTGAGGTTCCAGTTTTGGAGGTTTGGGGAATGTGGAGCACCCCTTCATCACCATTGCTCCCTGGTCCACTCTGACCCGGAGTGGTAGTACCTGTTAGGGTCCCATCTATGGGTTAAATAGAAAAACATGAGTTGATAAACAAAATTGTATTATCCATTAAGAATTGGTTTATTTCAAAACTTTATTGGCATTAAATAACCCACTGAGGTTGATATGCCGTAAAACAAAACAAACCAAACTTGTGTCACATTCTGCTCATGTGGAAGTGTTGGGTAAATACATTCCAGATTTTGTGGGTGGGAATGTTAAATCATGATTCAGTCTCTTTGTTGTAATCCTTTCTTATATTCACAACTTTCCAACTGGAAAGTGTTAATTCAATGATGTAAGATTTGAATTAATTGACAAAATGACACTGACGTTTAATGAGAATAGAAATTCTGTGAAATTCACATGCAAAGTCAATGTACAAGATCTCCATAATGAATTGTTAATTCAGTGATGTTAAATTGAAATTATTATACAGTGGTACCTTGTCTTACAAGTGTACCGACTTACAAGTGGTACCTTGACCTTGACTTATGAGTGCACCAACTTATAAGTGGTACCTTGACTTATGAGTGTACCAACTTACAAGTGGTACCTTGACTTATGAGTGTACCAACTTACAAGTGGTACCTTGACTTATGAGTGTACCAACTTACAAGTGGTACCTTGACTTATGAGTGTACCAACTTACAAGTGGTACCTTGACTTATGGGTATTTGCCTCATACCCCACTTGTATGGGCTGGGCACAAGGCCTCGTTTTAACGTGGGCCCACCCACAAGCCGAAGCTCATGGGTGGGAAAGAACAAAAATTGCGTCGATCCCTTTGGCATTCCCCCACAAAGGGGTGCCTCAATCGCTGGGTAATAAACCCAGCCCTGTCCCCAAGGGGGCAGGTATTGCCTGGGGGATAGCCCTCTGGGACAAACAATTAATTGAACACACCGGTCTAGTGGCCGAAGCACACTGGACCCCAGCCCCGAAGGTCGGGTTGTGAATGTGGTACCTTGACTTATGGAGTGGTACCTTAACTTATGAGTGTGCCAACTTATGAGTTTTCTGAGTTACAAGCTGTTACTCAGTTGAACTTTTGTTTTGTGTTTAGAGCTAAAATTTGAGGTACGAGTGAGCTTCAGATATACTTAAGTTAATAAGTTCACTAAAAATATTTAAGTTTTCAAATTTACTACACCAAAGAAAAATATTATTTGTAAAAAAAAAATATAAACATTAAAGCATATTACAGCAGTTAATTAATTACATTCTATTTTATTATGTTTTTATACAATAGTTAGTTAAAAAAAATGTGTAACAAAAACAATTATGGTGTTTGGGAGGTGGCTGGAACAGATTAATGGCATTTCATTTTATTTCAATGGGAAAAATTGATTTGATAGATGAAGAAATTGAATTACGAGCAGAAAAAATTATATATAGAACCATTCACAATTTAAAGGTTCTTTTTAATACAATATTCATAAAATTTATCACACATTTATAAATAACCCATGAGGGTTGATATGCCATTAAACAAAGAAACCAAACCAAACTGTAATAAAACCTTAACCAGCTTGCAGAACACCCTGCTGACAGTCTGGATCCATAGTCTTGGGTCTCTCCACACACGAAATCAAACATCTGCCCGGGAGAGCTGGAAGTATGATTGGAAAATTGAGTAGATATCCTATCATGATTTGATGCTGAGATTGTTTTGTTGCTATAATACAAATTTTAATTGTTTTATTGATTCTTTGTGTTGTAATAGGGGATTCTTGCATTTTATTTCAGGTGTCCTTGATGAAGAGCAGGAAGGAAGTAATGAAGCCTTATCTCAGAGTCAAAGAGCAAAAGTGAGTTTTTTTATTCCTTTCCTTAAAGAGAGAGAGAGAGAGAGAGATTTATCATTTGGATTCTTTTTAATAAATCTGTTATATGATTGAATATTTCCTGCTACTTTTTTTTATTTTTTTATATTTTTTTTTTATTACTAATCCAGAGGAAAATCCGCCCTATCAGCTGCGGCTGTAGAATACACCTACTGCACTTTTGCAGAGTGTTAACATCCCCCCCTCTCCATGGGGCCACCTATTGATCGTGAGTGACAACCCATAATACTTGAGGACAGGATTTTGGTGGTTGAGTGATCTTATGACCCATGTATTAAGTGGTCCCATGATATACAACACTCCACTTTGGCTCTTGGACTGGTTTGGGTGGTTTGAGAGGTCCCATCTGATTAATCAGCTGTTCACCTCTGATTGTCCTCATTGTATTCTTCAAATTATGGCAAACACCCACCCCTTTTTATCATATAGGTGCATGAAGGCAGTGACTGAAGGTCAACCACCAGTATTTATCAATACATATGAAGTTAATGAAAATTATTTCTTAAACAAATCAAATATATAAAACGAACAATATTTGGCATTAAATAACCCACAACCCATTAAATCAAATTTAAATAACCCAACAACCCATTAAATCAAATTTAAATAACCCCAACAACCCATTAAATCAAATTTAAATAACCCCAACAACCCATTAAATCAAATTTAAAAAACCCAAAAACCCATTAAATCAAATTTTAATAACACACAACCCATTAAATCAAATTTTAATAACACACAACAACCCATTAAATCAAATTTAAATAACACACAACAACCCATTAAATCAAACCAATCAACCAACCAGAGGAAAATGAAAAGTGAATTTTGTATATACTAAGGTGAGCCAAAAGTTTTGCAATATTTTGCTAATGTAAGAATTCTGCAGATGCTTTTTTTTTTTGAGGTTGTGAACATGATTAACCACACTAGAGTATGAGATGCTGATCTCAGCTGATACTCTCCTTGTGCTTTTGGCAAACTCTCAACCCTTTTTATCATATATGTGCTAGAAGATAGTGGCCTTAATATCCTATCTAATGGTGAAGTTCCAATCCTAGAGCTCTGGGGAATGTGGAGTACCCCTTCATTGTCATTATTCCCAGCTCCATTCTGACCCAGAGTGGTAATAACCTGTTAGGGTCCCATCTATGGGTTATACAGAAAAAACAT
>CM042163.1:11694072-11716572 GCA_023376005.1 Doryteuthis pealeii
ATTTCAATGAAGACACTGGAAATTGATGGTAGACTAAGTATTTATCTATAACTTGTGGATAGCACCTCATATATAATGACTTACAGACAAGTCACGCTGAAAGCATCAGTTCCTGCTAGATCACTGAAGTTAAGCAACAATGAGCCTGTTCAATGCTTAATTGGGTGACCACTTAAGCAACAGCAAGTACTGTAAGCAACTTTGTTTTATAAAAAAATGACTTGATTCTGTATTAGATTATCTGAAAAGGGTTGATATGCTATCGAATAAAAATAACCAAACAACCAACAATAAGATATAATATGTAAGTAAAAGTAAAGTCGTCGAGGCGGCCTAATGTCGGTATTAGCCAGACAGCGAGGGAGTCTATCCCCTTTTTACAAGCGCTAGACCAAGGAGATTATTTTAGAGTCTGAGGTGGAGCGCCACACCTACCATCAGCTCCTTACTTTACTGCACAGATCCCTGTGCTACTCATATGCTGAGTTGGCAAGAGTAGGTATCGAACTAGGAACCTTGTGGTTTCTAGCCGAACGCTCTACCGACTGAGTTAATCCAGCCCTTTATGTAGAAACATACAAATATGCAAAGAGCTCTGTAGTATTGATATACATATTTACCAAATCTTCTGCACAAGTTGGGTCTGACACAAGGTCAATTTCTTAAGCGAGGTTTGCCTTTGGTTTGAATTCAGAGTCTTCCTATAGATATTCATACCCAATGTAGGTAGATTATCACCCATAAATAAGTACACCCCCTAAAAAGTTATTTCTTATAAACCAAAGATATTTTATTATTTTATTATTATTAGGTGGTCGGAGAATCTCCCTCCGATCAACCGGCTGGTCAGATCAAGTTCTAGCACCTATATGATATTCATGACCCTATTGCGCTTATAAAAAAAACCAAGACCTTTTATCATATATATGCTAGAAGGCGGTGCCTGAGGGTCTTAGTGTCCTCGGCATGACACTAAAGTGCATCTAGTGATGAGGTTTCTAGTAGACAGCTGGGAAATATGGAGTACCCCTTTCATCGACATTACTCCCATGTCCATAGTGATAGTAGCGCTTAGGGTCTCATCAAAGGGTTAAATTTTATTATTTTTAGTGGAACTTTGTACAATCAAAATGGATATTATTAAGTATTATTTATTACTGAACTCTACAGCAGGGGTCTCAAACATGTGCCTGCAAACTACATTTCTATGACATGTGGTAGAACATTTTTCCTGACTAATATTTTCCTGAAACGTGGTAATTTGTCCCTCACCCCTGATCATGTTTCTCCCTGGAGAAGGGTAGAGTATACTTTGATATTTCAGTCGCTTTTATATCAAGATCCAAAGCTGAACTTTAAATAATCCATTGTTATATATACTTAAAGAATATTCTTAATAAAAACAGTTAAATTTATATTTATATATGAGGGCTCGTTTTACAATTTAGTCATAAATTGGATCCTCCTTTTATGACCGTAATTTTGTTTTTGTTGACGATGATTAAAATCTGACGTTTTTATTTAGAGTACCAAAGCCAAAAAGAAAAGAAATAACAACAACAAAAAGTAATATTCAGCTTTTTACTCATAAATTCCTGCCATAAAATTAGGCTTGGGCATTTTATGGTAGGAATTTACGAGTAAAAAGTTGAAGTGTAAAAACGAACCCCCACTTTAAAACTAAGCATTCTCACAAAATAAAAGCTTTTAGAATATACATTAAAGTGAATATTAAAATAAATAAAGGAAATATATTTAGTATTGTAACATAACGGGTGCAAGAAAAATAAAACATTTATTGCAAAAACACGGACATAAAATGGGGGTTCAGTTTATTTTATGGTAGGAATTTACGAGCAAATAGTCCTTTATTACCCAAATGTTATAATAATTACCATACCACGGGTCTTGCTAGTAATATTTATAGTACAATTAATTTAGCACTAAAAAAGGGGAATTGTTTTCCTGGGGTGGAGCACTTTCCCTACCGTCAACTCCCCTCTTTTCTGCACAGATCCTATTACCCAAGCTGTGCTGCTCATGCACTGATTAGCAAAGGCCGGTATTGAACTTGGAACCTTGCGATTCTTAGGGAAATGCTCTACTTGACTTAGCTAAACCAGTTCCTCGAAATTAGCATTAGAAATGGTGGAAATCACTCCCCTCCCCTGCACATACTTTGGGATCACTGTGCCTCTCTCTCAAAAGATATTTTGCTTTTTTTAGTTCTTGAGTTTGAAACCTCTACTCTACAGTATTGAAATTCTTTAATCAAAGATATGAATATGTTGCTGTCCAAAAATAAGTACACCCTTTATATATAAGTAATATATAAGTAAAAAAAAAAGTAAAGTTGGGAGTTATCTATTCTTGGTATCAGCTGAAAAGCAAGAGAATCTATCCCATTTTTGCTAGCGCTAGACCAAGGATATTTTTTTTCCCCAAGGTTGAAGTCCAGAACTACCATCAGCTCCCCTACTAATGTCCAAGTTTTTAGCATATTATCTTCTTTTTTAATTCTTAAACTTTTAAAGTTTATCTTTTTGCTTACCCTAGCACCTATATGATTTTCCCAACCCTATTGCCCTTATGGCAAGCCCCAACCCTTTTTATCATATGGGTGCTAGAAGCGATGGACTGAGGGTCTACATGTCCTGGGAATGACGTTAAACTCTATCTGATGGTGAGGTTCCAGTTTTGGAGGTTTGGGGAATGTGGAGCACCCCTTCATCACCATTGCTCCCTGGTCCACTCTGACCCGGAGTGGTAGTACCTGTTAGGGTCCCATCTATGGGTTAAATAGAAAAACATGAGTTTATAAACAAAATTGTATTATCCATTAAAAATAAAATTATTTCAAAACTTTGTCGGCATTAAACATTTTTGAATACCAAATTACCAACAGAAGTATTCGGCATAAAATAACCCAAGGGGTTGACATGCCGTAAAACCCAACCAACCATCAGATTACCCAAGTTGTGCTACTCATGCGCTGAGTTGGCACGGACCAGTATCAAACCAGAACCTTATTATTCCTATGTAGGTGCTCTACCGACTGAGCTAAACCAGACCCTGAATATATAATTTATACAGTTTTATGTTTGGTTACAGTTTCAATGCTGTATATTATGTATGCTTACAGAGATAGGCTGACAAGCTTTGTATGGGATGGGTGAGTGCAGAAGATTTTTATAACTGGTTCTCTCTCTCCCAGGTCTCTTTTTTTTTTTTTTTTTTTTTTTTTTTCAGTTTTATTCAGAAATGCATCAATAGATTTTGTCTGCAAGAGATTTGATCAATTATATAATGCAGACAAAATCTATCGATGCAATTTCTGAAGAATGTGTGAATATTTTTGGACAAAGATGTAAAAGCTTTTCTTTTTTAAATTGAACTTTACTCTTTATGTATTATTGAGTCAAAAATCTAAATTTTATTCATACTTTTTTTTATTTTTTTATTTTAAGTCTGAGAGTAAGTTATACAGTCCGCTTGGAGAAAAGGTTCATTCTGGATCGAAATTGTCAAAGAGAGAATCGCTCAAGGTGAGATTCTTTGATTCCATTTTCTCTATTCACTCAATTTTTACTTTGTTATAAATTCCTTGGTTTTTAGAATTGTAAAAAAGATTTATTGTTACATAAATGTGTTCATTTTTAAATTTTTTTTTTTAGTGTATTTTTTTTCAAATGTCTGAATGTATGCCGTCTTTCAAGTCTTCTAGAAAAGCAGATATTGTTGTCTTTAAAGAAAAAAAGTCAATAAAAATATTTATTTGTAATTCTTTCTTGACTTTTTAGAAATTATTATCTCTTCTATACATTAGCTCAGTGTATGATTAACACTATCTCACTTGATGAGTTTGTGGTTTACCAATATATGCAGTATTATTAGGAGAGTGCTCAATATCTGTGATAGACCAATTATAATAATGATAAATAAATGTATATTAGTTTTTGTATATATATTTAATAAGCATCTATGTAATTAAATATATATACAAAAACTAATGTATATTTATTTATTTATATATATATATATATATATATATATATATATATAGCAACTTACTCGTTCTTATTAATATCAAATGAGATTTAATACACTTAACATATGCAAAATTAGAATTGTATTTTCAAATGCATTTATTTGATATAAAAATCACAAAAGAAATAAAAACATTAATATTCTAAGATATTTGATGAGATTTTTAAATCTGATTTGATATTAATAAGAACAAGTAAATTGCTATATATATAAAAGATTAATTTATAATTTTCAATTACTCTGGATATTCTGACTGGCTTCAGATGAAAAATTCAGGGTTTTTTTGGGGGGGGGGTTGTCTTTTGATTTTAAAATTTAATTTTTACATTTTAAATATAATTTTTACATTTTAAAATATAATTTTTATATTTTAAATATGATTTTTAAAATATTTTATATAATTTTTATATTTTAAATATAATTTTTACATTTTCTTTACCAGATGCAGAAAAAAAATTATCGCAGTCAAAAGAAACAAGTTGCTCGAGAATTATTAAGCACACTCAGTGATCCGACTGTCATCATCTTGGCTGATTGGTTAAAAATCCGAGGCTCACTAAAAAGTTGGACTAAATTGTGGTGTGTCCTGAAACCAGGATTACTAATTCTTTATAAAAGCCAAAAACAAAAAGTAAGTCATCTTGTTTAAAAAAAAATAAGATCAAATTTATATATTTTTTAATATGATAATATTGGTGGCACTGGAGACACAGGTGGTGTAATGGTTATCATAGAAAATTAACTTGTTGAGCTAATTTTTAATGGGTTCACCTGTTGGCCGTGGGTGGACAGAATCTTGGTGGTTGAGCAGTCCATGACATGCAATAGTCCACTTTCCTCCCCTCCCTCTCTCTCTCTCTCTCTCTCTCTCTCTCTCTCTCTCTCTCTCTCTCTCTCTCTCTCTCTCTCTCTCTCTCTCTCTCTCTCTCTCTCTCTCTCTTCTCTCTCTCTCTCTCTCTCTTCTTTTTTCTCTCTCTCTTCTCTCTTCTTTTTTCTCTCTCTCTCTCTTCTTTTTTTTCTTCCTTCTCTCTCTCTTCTTCTTTTTTCTCTCTCTCTCTCTCTCTTTTTTTTTCTCCTCTCCTCTCTCTTCTCTCTTCTTTTCTTCTCTCTCTCTCTCTCTCTCTCTTTTTTTCTTCTCTCTCTCTTCTTCTCTCTCTCTTCTCTCTTTTCTCTCTCTCTCTCTCTTCTCTCTCTTCTTCTCTTTTTTTTCTCTCTCTCTCTCTCTCTTCTTTTTTTTTTTCTCTCTCTCTCTCTCTCTTTCTCTCATCTCTCTCTCTATCTTCTTTTCCTTCTCTCTCTCCTTTTCCTTGTTCCTTTCTCTCCTCTCTCTCTCTCTCTCTTGTCTCTTCTCCTTTCTTTCTTTTCCTCTCTCTCTCTCTTCTTTCTTTTTCCTTGTCTCTCTCTCTCTCTCTCTTCTCTCTCTCTCCTTTTTCCTTGTCTCTCTCTTCTTCTCTCTTTTTCCTTGTCTCTCTCTCTCTCTCTTCTCTCTTGCACTTTTTCCTTGTCTCTTCTCTCTCTCTTGCACTTTTTCCTCTCTCTCTTCTCTCTCTCTCTCTCTCTCTCTCTTGCACTTTTTCCTTCTCTCTCTCTCTCTCTTCTCTCTGCTCTCTTCTCTTGCACTTTTGTCCCTCTCTTTCTCTCTCTTACTTTAGTCTTTTTCCTTATCTTCTGCATTTCTCTCTTTATCAATTTCTTAGCCTTTCTTCGTCCTATGCTTTCTGTTTACTTGTGTGATTTGTAAGGATTTCAGTTGACAAATGCTCCTGCATTCTCAACAGTGTTGATCCATACATAAATAATCTTATCATTTATGATCTAATTTTGCTAGTAGAGTGCACAGATACTACACTCTGATCCTATGCAGATGTGCTGATTCTTAAATAATTTATGCTAGGAACTATGATATTAATGATAATCTTGAGAGTTTGTATTTTGTCTGCCATTATAATCAGTAAATCACCATTTTGTTTGTTGATCTCATAAAAAGAGAAAGTGAAAAAAGAATGGATTTGGTTTCATTTAATAGGTTTTCTTTGCGTCATTTCAACTGTTTATTTTTCATTTATCTGATTGTGACATTTAAGACATTTCAATAAATCAAAGACAACATGTCCTTTTGTTTTCCTAAAACATCTGCCAGAAAGATAAGACTGTTTAATTATCTAGAAAATGTTTGAAAAAAATCTTTAGTTACATTAATTTTTCTATAAAAAAAAACTATATTGTGGGTGTTATAAGGGCAATCTGTAAATATATATATATATATATATATATGAAAGTAAGTAAACAAACAATGTGTTTATTTTTTATATGGCCTTTTTAGCTGACAATATTTGGAGGATATGTGCTTAATTGAAGTCATACCTAATTTTGAAAATTAATTAGTTAATAATTAATGAATTTAGGCGGGCATATATGTTCAAATGTAAGGCTAAACAAATCGAGAAAATGTCAATCCCTGTATGTACATTTTGTCCTATTAGGTCTCATCAGCAAGGTTATAGACATGGGAGACTGCTCCTTGTGTGACTCAAAACCTTGACTGCCAAGAATCCCCGCCTGTCAGCTTGGCAGTCGAGGTTTCGAGTCACACACAGAGCAGTCTCAATTATTTCTTTAAGAGCTGTATTTATTTATTTATTTAAGTCACCAATACAAAGTTCGTCTTACCATGGTTTCAGATGTTTATCCGTCATCAGAGACATCTCTGATAATAATATATATATATATATATATATATATATATATATATATATATATATATATATATTATATATATATAATCTCCAATAGACCAGATGAGTTGGTGGTGGTAATGATTATGTCAGTTCCCTTCTTTTCTTCCATGCATTATAAATGCTGTTAAAGCCAAATGCTAAATTTGCAAGCCAGGCCTCATGGCCACCTTCTTTATTTACTTTAATCAGGCCAGGCAAAACAAAGTTACAGGTGTTATATTTCTCTCACAAGACAAGAAAGTTATAGACTAGCAATGAAATGGAGACCAGAAAAGATTGATTTTTCAAAAAATGTGACTTAGGTTCTAAGTCACATTTTTAGGTACTACTAAAAACAACAGTCACAGGGAGACACTAGTATACAGGTCACAGGGAGACACAGTATACAGGTCGGGAAGACACTAGTATACAGTCACGGGAAGACACTAATATACAGGTCACAGGGAGACACAAGTATACAGGTCACAGTTTGCATGTTGTTGTCTATGAACTGACCAAAAACACAAGCAATCTTTTAAGGAATACTAGCCAACCAGTAAGACAAGAAGTCATTACTACCCAAACACAGATAACAAAATGGAACATTTACTGGAATAAAACAAACTGGACATCTGGAATCATCAGGTCGTCCAGGACTCTCTCACCAACTATCCCTGGGAAATACCCTGCACAACATCCAGAATACGCACAGAGTTGATTGATGTAGGTTTTTGAGTAATCCTTCACTTGTTCCTTGTAAATTCCTACCATAAAATAAACTGAACTCTCATTTTATGTCCGTGTTTTTGCAATAGATGTTTTAATTTTTCTTGCACCCATTATTTTACAATACTAAATGTATTTTATTTATTTATTTTAATATTCACTTCAATGTGTATATTCTAAAAGCTTTTATTTTGTGAGAATGGTTAGTTTTAAAATGGGGGCTCGTTTTACAATTTAGGCATAGATCCTCCTTTTGTTGTTATTTCTTTTCTTTTTCGGCTTTGGTACTTTAAAATAAAAACGTCAGATTTTAATCATCGTCGATGAAAAAACAAAATTACGGTCATAAAAGGAGGATCCACTTTAAAACTAACCATTCTCACAAAATAAAAACTTTTAGAATATACACATCGAAGTGAATATTAAAATAAATAAAGAAAATATATTTAGTATTGTAAAATAATGGGTGCAAGAAAAATAAACCATTTATTGCAAAAACACAGACATAAAATGAGAGTTTATTTTATGGTAGGAATTTACAAGGAACAAGTGAAGGATTACCGTTTTTTGCTGGTGGATCTACACTGGTATGTCCATGTGTAGGTGTCCACAAAAGAACTTCACTTATGAGTTCGTCTTTGCTTTGCCAGAGCAGTGATCAGCATGTTTTGTTTGTCTTACTTGGATGATTTGTGAGATAGGAGGTAAGTGGTCATACAGCTGCTTTCTTGTGGTGTGATGCTTCAACGATTTTTTTAAGATAACACGCAGCATCCATGTGTAGCTTTTTCTCTAAGCATTTTCTTAGTCCAAATGGTGTAGCTGTACAATAGCACTTTTTGCTCTATCTTATCAAGGAGATCAGAGGACCTTATGACCTTTAGGCACCCCTTTTTGATCTCAATTAAGAAAGGACATGTTTTTCATTTACACTGTCAATATCCGGTTGTTTTAACAGACGATTTTTAGATTTTTTATTTTTTTTAAATTATAAAACTAACCCCTAACAAAACAACCGGATATTGACGGTGTAAATGAAAAACATGTCCTTTCTTAATCGAGATCAAAAAGAGGTGCCTAAGGTAATATGGTCCAGATCAGATTTCCATATGATCAATAATCTGTCTATAGCAGTTCATGCCTTTCCTATGCGTACATTGATATTGCTTTCTGTAGATGAGATATTATTACCTAGGTATGTGAAGTGGTCTACTAATTTCAGAGGCTTACCATCCAGTGTGGGGATGTCTCCATCTTGTTTTAAACATACAAAACTCAGTTTTTTCTGAGTTGACATAAAGGCCAATCCCTTTTGCCACCTTCTGTAAACACAACTTTAGCTGTGTCAGTGCTACTCTATGGCTGCACCATTTTGACTCTAATGAAATGCTTAGAGAAAGAAGCTAGATGGGAAATGTACAAAGATGCAGCTGTATGGCCACTTGCCTCCTATCACACAAACCATCAATGATGAATAGGACGTGCTGGAGAAATAAGGACAAACTCGTGACGTTCTTCCATGGACATACCAGTGTAGGCTGACCAGCAAAAATCTACATCAATCAGCTCTATGCAGATCCTGGATGCTGTGCAGAGTACTCCCCAGGGGTAATGACCGATAGGGACAGTTGGTGAGAGAGAGAGAGAGAGACATAAGTGACATTCTCCTGGGAATAAGTACACATGGACACACCAGTTTAGGCTGACCAGCAAAGACCCACATTAACTAGCTCTGTATAGATACTGCATATCATGAGAGGACCTGCTGTTACATAATTATTAGATTCCTAACACTTATGTACCATTAGTGTAGAAACCAAAATGGCTGTTATAATTTGCAGCCAGCGGACTTGAAGGATTGAGTGACTCGGCTTGACCTCAGTCTGATCCTCCTTCTGGGGGATACCGTAAGAATCGGTAGAGAAGACCCTCTTCCGGGTTTAGATTAGAAAGAGTTTAGTATCAGTATCGGCCAAACCACGAAAGTGGTAAGTCGTGTTAAGCGCACGGCCGACTCAATCTGCGCAGGTAGTCTGGTGGGGATTTCGGAATAAAATATGATCTAAAGCAGATCGAAGTCTTGGGTTATTATCTAAAAACTACCAATGACACAGGGCTTCTGATAAAGAGAAATCCCCAATGGAAGACCAGATCAAGATGAAGTCCAGACACTAGAAGATGAGCAGAAGAATAATAGAAGTAAAGAGAGTATACAACACTGCTAGGGGCAATAACCAATAGGGACAGGATGAGAGAGAGAGTAATGGTAATATGTGCTGTTGGTGCATGATGATGATGATGATGATGATGAAAGTAGATGTGTGTTATTTGGCAATTCGGTTCAAAGATCAAGTGGACAATAAGTCAGCATTATAAATGAATGTCCACTTAAATTTACTGTTTGGGACAGCTGAAGTGTGGATGACCAAAAATTATCACACCTGATATTAACCTCAATGGCAAAAGCGTATTCCCTAGGATGAGCAAACACTCTAGCCAAGAAATAAATGAACCTTCCTGTCCGTTAGAAAAGTGATATTCAAATATTTATCAGTTGTTATAACATCAAAAGGAAACAAAGTAATGAAACCCTTTTGTGAATTTGTTTATTTATCAATGGTCTCGAATTCCATGAACTGATTCACCTGTTATTGTAGAAGTGAATTGAGAAAATTCACCTGTTATAAGAGGACACTTCCAATGAGATAATGTTGCTCTTTGTTTAACTGTTTACCATAAAAGTACTACCAACTGTCCCATATATAACACATCTATCTTCTTACTTATCTGTTACTGATAAGCAAAAAAGAAAGAAAAGAAAAAAGAATAACATAGATTGTTTTTTAGCCAATCCCTCTTGACACCTTCTCTAAGCACAGCTGTAGCTGTGTCAGTTCTACTCTATGGCTGCACCACTTTGACTCTAATGACATGCTTAGAATAGCATTCCCAGTTGATTTTTTTTTTTTTTTTTTTTTTTGAGGTTATTGTTATTTAATCATATTAGTTATATAGAACTGTGTAAATGGAGTTCAGAACTGTTTGAATTTTGCAAATATCCCCAGTGGTTCAAACGTTATGAGAACTTAAAGCCCCGAAATTGGGGGTACAAAAGTGGACATGATTTTGTTAAAAAAATATTTCAAATCACGGACCAAACAAGAAATTTAGTAATTTCCTCACCATTTCTTTATTTTTGGAACAATTTTGATAAAACTTTGCATTCTTATGTAAAATTGTATGTTCTTTCTGATTCTGCACTTAAATTTTATGTATCTCCATGCTAGAACCCATTATTTGGGGAATAAGAAGTAGGGATATCAAGATTTTTATTTTTTTTATTAAAGTTTACCACAAGATTATTCAACATTTTCATTTTAATACGGCAAGAAAGCAGCTGTATGGCCACTTGCCTCCTATCACACAAATCCTCCAAGTAAGATGAACAAAACATACTGAACACTACTGGAGAAATAAGGACAAACAAAATAAAGGGATTTTGCACAAAAAAATATAGAGATTGATTTTTAGCAGAAATTAAAGAAGGTTCTTACAGTAACAACTACTAAACTACACATGAACAAGCCCCTAATTTTTAGCCACAAAAAGGAGTTTTTTATCATATATTGCATGTAATGAATGACTGCTAACTTTTGGGTGTCCTGGATATGATGTTAAACTGCATCAAGTGATGCTGATAGCTTTTTGATTTAGTGCATCCTGGGACACACATATTTGCTTTGAATGAGTCCCCGGGAAAATTTATGGGTCCCAACTAAAGTTTGTAGGGTTTTTATTTATAATCTGAAAAAAGAAAAACACTGGTATGCATGAATATGATTTTACTGTGTCCTTTTAGATTTTTGTGAATCAGCCAGGGACACAGGACACAGACCTATCAGCATCTCCTGAATCTAATGTTGAAGTTCCAAGTGTGGAGTACCCCTTCATTGCCATTACTCCCAGGTTCACTCTGACCTGAAGTTGTAATACCTGTTGGAGTCCCATCTATGAGTTAATTAGAAATAAATGAGTAAAAAGGTTAAGTTTTAAAAAGAATTTTGAATAAATATTTTTATAAATGAATAAAACAAAACGTCTTTGGCATAAAATAACCCAACAAGTGTTGACATGCTGTAAAATCCAACCAACCAACCAACCTAACTTTTGGCTATTCTAGCGTACAAAAATATTTCTTCAAAATCCAATTACATAAAGAGAAGACATTCAAACACTTATCGCTTTCTATAGATGAGATATTACTACCTAGGTAGGTGAACTAGTCTACTAATTTCAGAGGTTTACCATCCAGTGTGGAGATGTCTTCATCATTTTAAACTCATGAGCTCAGTTTTATCTGAGTTCACATTGAGGCCTAGGCCTCTTGCCACCTTCTCTAAACACAGCTGTAGCTGTGCAGTGCTACTGTATGACTGCACCACTTGGACTCTAACGAAACGCTTAGAGAAAAATGTATCCTTTCAAATCTACTATAATACAATCAAAATCAATGCAATACTGTAAATAAACAATGTAGTCTCAACCTTGATGTAGCCTACCGTGTTTACTTGGATATTGCAAAACTACTAAACCCCCACTGCTGGTATACAATGCATACAATCCTACATTCGGATTTGATAAAAAAATTTAATATAATAAGCAATTTATTATAAAATTAAGTCGTTTATTAATAATTTCATTAAAATCAGACAATTTCCTGATTTTTGGTAGTTGTTTTAAAATTAAGAAATTAAAAAAAAACTTTACCTCTCTTGGTTATTATTGCACATACCTATATATATATCATCATCATCTCCGGGAGGTCCTCTGCACAACATCCAGTATCCGTACAGAGCTGGTCATTGTAGGTCCTTGCTGGAATTTTACCTCCCTTGGTTATCATTGCACATACCTATATATATCATCATCATCTCCGGGAGGTCCTCTGCACAACATCCAGTATCCATACAGAGCTGGTCCTTGTAGGTCCTTGCTGGGCGGCCCATTTTAGCATGTCCATGTGCTGGTTTCCACAGGAGAATGTCGCTTATGATTTCTCCTTGCTTCTCCAGCATGTCTTGGTCTCACTTGGATGGTTTGTGAGATAGGGGGCAAGTGGCCATACAGCTAGTATTAAAACCAAAAATAATGCAAGTTATATATATATATATATACCAACTTCTCCGCACAAGCAGGATACGACACAAGGTCAATTTCTTAAGCGGAGTTCAACAGGTTTGAATTCAGAGTTTTCCTTCTCCTAGACTGGTTACCTAGCCATGGTTAAAGAACCCAGTCTGCCCTGCTATTTACCCATAGCTGGGGGAAGAGTAGGATTCATACCTTTCACAAGGGTATTATCGCTAAGTGAAAATGCAATTACCACATCCAGGATTTGAACTCGGGGCGACGAGTCCATTTCCCATGACTTTGACCATTACACCATGCTTAAAGATATATATAGGGAGTGACAGGACATTCATCCAGTATAATTCCCTCACTTGGACTTGAAACCTGTGTGAAAAAATAAAACAAATTGATGAAACTTACACACACACACACACACACACACGTAAGTAAGTAAGTAAGTAAGTAAAGGTCAATCTATGTTTCTAAGTTGTACTTAGAAATAGTTTAATGTTACCTTATTCCTGTGGTGAAATGAATACTACTTGTCAATTTTGTAGGACAAAACATTTTTTTTTTTTTTTATCTGGGAAACCTACAGCTGTATGTACTAAGTTGGTTTTATGTTAAAAGGATTTGTAAATTGCTTTCTACTTTGTGACAACAGACTTTTAAAATAAAATATGCAAATATTAAAAATTAGTTTAATTAAAACTGTTTTAAATGTCAATATCTGAATAATTTTTGCAGTTGTACCTTTAAAAAAAAAAATTCTTTCATTTTTTTTTTTTTTCTTTCAAAATAAATCTTTAAGATGCATTGGATGCATCATCAGTGATGTTCTTTAGTTCATTGGGGCTCATACCCCCCTGGATAAAGGGGCCAGGCTGAGATTGATCACATGTCAACCTGCTTCTAACATCTATATATATAAAAGAAAGTTTAACTTCGAAAAGAGAAGTCACTCAGATTCGAAATCTTGCATACACATTAATATTGTTCTAACTAAGAAACACACCAAATTTGGTTATTGTTTTTTTTTTTTTTTTTACTAATTAATTAATTTAACCGATTTGCGAAACTGGACGTATACCAGCTGCTGCTGCTGCTGCTGATAAAATATTACTCGCTACCTGCTTTAGTGATACCAGCAGTTTAGTTTAATTTTAGTAAACAAAATCGCATTCTAAGCAGTTCAGCTCGAAATTTCTTGCATCAATCTTTGAAATATTTATTTGGTTCGAAAGAAAAGAAAATAATCTTTCAAAATATGTAATTTGTATGTGTTCTTATCCATTGAATTATTTTTTTTACAGCGAATTAAAAAACAAAATAACAAGTTAAACAAAAACATTTAACGATAACTTAACTTTTTTTTACTTTTTTTTTTTTTTTTTAGTCCGGTCATGGACCGGGTACTTTTGCTAGTAATCTTATTATAATGGAGATTGTGTGTTTGTTTGTCTGTAACCGAAACTATATCACTACTCAAGTCACTATCCATTTAGTTATTATACATCACATTCTCCATGAATCATTTTTATGTAAGCCTCAATTATCAATAAAATTGTTTTTCATTATTAATCCTGCTGGTCATATCTACGTACTAATAAAATGCAATGGTATTCATATGTACAGCAAATAGCTGTTACAGTGTGAATGGCAAGCCTAATTTGCATATTGATATTTAAAATTTGATTTTAATAAATATCTGCTTAGTATTGTTGATTTCTAATTATTTGATTTTATCTGAATGAATATGAGAAAAAATCTCGGAGATAAATCTTAAAAGAAATTAATTAACAAAAAAGAAATAACTGTAATTTTATTCTTTACTTCCTAATTTAACTAAATAGTTAAATTAGAAAAGTTTAGCAAGAAAAAACAGGGGTGATGGAAGAGGAAGCTTCAGCTGTTAAATATTCGATTATACCACTCTCTGTTTCAAATCATTTTATTTGCATTCTTATTTAGTTTCTTTAGACTTTCTAATTTAATATGATATTATGTTTTATGACATTAATACTTGCACCCGGAGGGTGCATATATTTGCTAGTATATATAAAAAATTCTGTTCTGCATTTTCTTGGTTAATACTTTTAGAATATGAATTTAAAGGCAAAATAAATTAAAAATTGAAATAATAATACTTTAAAAAGTAAAAGCAAAGTCATTGGGGTGACCCAAAGACAGTATCAGCCTGACAGTGAGGGAGTCTATTTCCTTTTCACTAGCGCTAGACCAAGGAGATTGTTTTTTTGCATCTGAGGTGGAGCACCACATCTACCTTATGTTTACTCCTTACTTTACCACATAGATCTCTGTGCTACTCATACGCTGGGTTGGCGAGGGCCAGTATCGAACCAGGAACCTTGTGGTTCATTAGCTGACGCTCTACTGACCGAGCTAAGCTGGCTCTATAATACTCTAATACACTGTAAATCATAGGCATTAGCATTTTTGTCGTCTGCTAGGAAATTAAAAAGCGAATTAAAAATAATTAAATCTATTATTTAAGGTCAAACTTTGTCTAAATCGATAAGTAGTAACATAATAACCATCATTAAAAAAAGAAAAATATCATTACATATGCAGTTTATTTTTAAAATATTTAAAACCATTTGTTTTGGTCAATTTCAACGCGATCCGCCATTCAGCCTCTTTTTCGATGGTTTTAAGTGCTTGTTTACAATTTTACTGTAACATTCGCGATTGCAAAAAAAAATTTACCAAAAATCAGGTAATTATCTGATTTTAATGAAATTTTCAGTATTGATTTAACAATTAATGAATTTTATAATGCATCAGTTATTTTATTTCAAAACTTTAATTTAGTATTTTTGCTATGAAAAATGAATATATAAAATTCATTTAAAATATGAAAATCCTAATGTTAAGTTTAAAATGTTCTATTTTTAGATTCTAAAAATAAATATCTACTTAATGCAAACCTTATTTTAGGTGCCAAAAGTAATAAGTTTTGAAGAAAAACTCTATTGAAAATGTACCCCCCTCCCCTTTTTAAGCAGAAAAAACATCGATGTATAATTTTTTCTTTTATAAAACAATAGCCAATTAAATAATTATCGAAATGAGTAAAAAAGAAATCTCCAAAAAATAAAATTATTATTTTTTTACATTTTATTTTTCGATTTTCGGTACTTATTTTCTCATAGAAGCGCAACCGTAAAAAATTTTTTTTTGTTTCTATTCATAAGTTCGGTCTTTTATCTCATTATTTATTCTTTAATTAGTACAATATATGACCAACTTGCAAAACATTTTACGCCCCCAATATAAGGGGGGTCAAAATTAAGCGAACTGAAAAAAATGAGAAAGTTTTGAAATAAAATAAATAATGCATTATAAAGATCATTCATTGATACATAAACACTGAAAATTTCATTAAAATCCGATAATTTCCTGATTTTTGGTAAATTATTTTCTGTAGGGGGCTAAAGTCATTTGGTCAAAAACGCATTTTAAGCTCATTTTGCCAGTCCCTAATATATACACACACAGCGATGCTGATAGCTTTTTGATTTAGTGCGTCCTGGGACACACACTTTTTTTTTTTTTTTTTTTTTTCAGAAACTAAAAAAAAATAATATTTTATTTTCCAAGATTAGGATAACAATTTGATATAAATTATCAACTATGTAAGAAAAAAAAAATTGGCATGTTTAAAGTTGCTGTTGGATAGCGTTTTGATGGGAAGTCTTGTGGATTCTCTGTAAACCTTTCCGGGGAGTGGGGGTACTGACTTTCATGAGAACTATCCCAGAATCATCTCAGCTGTATTTAACCAACCCTCCTACACCTCAGGTGGGACAGTGCCAAAAATAGCACCAGTTCCATTGGCATTCCTCCTTAAGGAGTGCCTTAGGTGCCTGGCAATCAACCCAGCCCTCCACTCCTCTTTTAGGGGAGTGGGTAGGTGCTGCTTGGGGCAAAGATCCCCAAGAACTGAGCTGATATATCTTTGAATCTCTTGAACAAATAGGTGGCTCAAAAAGAGATCCTAACAGTTGACTCAGCACCCCCCACCATCTCTAAGTTTATTGCCCTCCTAACCATCCGTAGTGACTCTTGCTAGAACAGTTCATTGAATGAGTGGAAGGGGGGATACCCAACAGTTACTATGAAAATACATTTTCTCATTACTCAATTCATATCTTTGTAATGGAATATTCTGGGGATGTAGAAAACTGTCATATATATATATATATATATATATATATATATATATATATGAAGCTCTAGCTTCGAAATCGATAAGACATATAAAACATCTTTTTGTCTTTATTTTTTATACGCATTGTATTGCCTTCGAATTTTATTATTTTATAACATACTTAACAATGCTTCAAGCAAATTACCAATTACTTTTATATATATATATATATGTATAGGACCAGGTTTTCTCAGTCGGTAGAGAGTTTGGTTAGGAACCACAAGGTTCCTAGTTTGATACCGGTCCTCACCAACTCAGCGGATGAGTAGCACAGGGATCTGTGCGGTAAAGTAAGGAGCTGATGGTAGGTGTGGCGCTCCACCTCAGACGCCAAAAACCAATCTCCTTGGTCTAGCGCTATTGAAAAGGGGATAGACTCCCTCGCTGTCTGGTTGATATCGACTTTAGGCTGCCCCGACGACTTTTTACTTTTATATATATATATACAATGATGCTGATAGCTTTTTGATTTAGTGCGTCCTGGGACACACATATTTGCTTTGAATGAGTCCCCAGGAAAACTTATGGGTCCCAACTAAAGCCGTCTAACTCCTACCTTGTAACCTCTCCTGTGTAATTAATTTCTAAGAAACTATTGAAATGTATTTACAGTTAGCTTGAAATAGCAGGGAAGATAAAAGAAAATTTTTAGATTTTTGTGCATCTGGGTGGCAGGGCAGGACAAGTACTTATCATCTCTGTTATATATATTAGAACTTAATGAGAAAATATAAAGTAAAACTTACTGTTGCCTAGCAGTCTTTTCCATAGCAGGGCTCAATATTCAACATTGAGTTATGTATATATTAAATATCAAAAGACAAATATGTTCATTGAAACTGTCAGTTTCAAGTTTTCAGATTACCTGGTGACAAAAGTTTTCTATTTCAAACTAAATTAGTTTGAAATAAAAAAAAATAAATAAATAAACTTTCATTGGATAATGGAATAATCTTGATAATATGAAACTGATAGTTTAGGTTAACATGTTTGTATTTTAGTGTTTAATAGGTGGTGTGTGTATGTAAATGTGTATGTGTATGTGTAAGTATATATATATATATATATATATATATATATATATATATATACCCAGTGACAATAAAAATCCACTAAGTAAATAAGTATACAAGCTTATTTACTTTGGGATTTTTTCACTAAAAGCTATTAAAAAGTGCTCAATATAAAAAGCTAAATAGACGATTAAAATCGAATGGTTTAAAATACACCAACTCTAGTTTCTTGCAATAGAGCAGATCTTCTTTGCACTATTGTGAAAACACAAGTTGATATATTTTAAACGATCCATATTTTAAACCATTCGATTTTAATCGTCTTTTATATATATATATATATATATATTATATATATATATATATATAAAGACAAGTAAAGAAATAACAAAAGACTTAGAGATTTAGCATTATAGTCTATTTCAGGGAGCTTAGACAAATAGTCTAACTCTCCCGACGCATCTGATGAGTCGGGAGAGTTAGACACTTTGTCTAAGCTCCCTGAAATAGACTATAACGCTAAATCTCTAAGTCTTTTGTTATTTCTTTACTTATATATTTGCTTTGTGACTCTATCATTAAGAGCACACATTGAGCTCTCAAACTGCGACAGGTTTTTTAAATAAAACTCACTTGTGTCGTAAGGAAGATTTCTTCTCTGGACTTTTGGATTATATATATATATATATATATATATATATATATATATATATATATATATATGAAAAAGGTGGAATGAAAACATCACACAATGCTGTTAAAGAAGAAAACAATTTATAATATAATCATAGCTGATACTGATCAATATTTCGATTTTACAAAAATCATCATCAGAGCTCATTCACTCCGTAGTTGTTTGAGCTCTGATGATGATGATTTTTGTAAAATCGATATATTGATCAGTATCAGCTATTATTATATTATAAATTGTTTTCTTCTTTAACAGCATTGTGTGATGTTTTCATTCCACCTTTTCATACTCATATTGTCGGATTCATTTCCTTTCTTTTAACATATATATATAAACAAGATTTGACATTAAATAACCCACAAGGGTTTATGTCATTAAACACCAACCAACCAACCATAAATTTTTAAAAAATAATTTTAAAATTATTTCTAAACTGAATTTGTTCTTTCTTTTTTCTTTACAGAGTAGCCACTGGATAGGAACAATTTTGCTGAACACTTGTCGTCTGATTGAAAGACCTTCCAAAAAAGATGGCTTCTGTTTCAAGCTTTTCCACCCATTGGATCAATCAATTTGGGCCACAAAGGTAATATCAATTATAATTAATTAGGATTAATTAATTTTATTATAACAGGTCTTTGATTTTCAGTTTTAATTTACTTGAACTTTTCACATCCTATTATTTTGATTTTTCAGACTGTTGTCCTTATCTTTATTGTGAAAAATACATACACCACATTTTGACCAATGTACTCTCCCACTCTGGCCTGGAGTGGTCGTACCTGTTAAGGTCCCGTCAATGTAGAAAAAATGTCATTGTAAATTATGATGTCCTTAATTCTTTGTATTTATTATTCATTGATTGGTGACTTTGTAAATGTATTATGGAGTTAAATTCCAACCCAGAATCCTCGGGTGTGGCACTTATATGTCATCATTTTACTTGAGTGCTTCATTGATTTGTTATCACAGAGTGTGGCACTCATGTGTGGGCGGCACACTGCTCGAGTGAGACACTGACGTGTCTGCACCACACTGCTCGAGTGCGGCACTGACGTGTCGGCAGCACTACACTGCTCGAGTGCGGCACTCATGTGTAGGCAGCACACTGCTCGAGTGAGACACTGACGTGTCGGCTGCAGCACACTGCCCGAATGAGACACTGACGTGTCTGCAGCACACTGCTCGATTGCGGCACTCGTGTGTCGGCAGCACTACACTGCTCGAGTGCGGCACTGACGCGTCGGCAGCACCACACTGTTCGAGTGTCATGTACTCATGTGATAGCACCTCACTGCTCGAGTGTGGCACTCATGTGTTACCAAAATACTCAAATGTGACACTCATGTGTCACCGATCTGCTTGACATTGATGTGTCCTTGATATCAACACTTAAAAGTGTCATTCAGCTGATCTTTATGTCCATTCTTCTCTCTCTTAACTCTGGACTTGTTGTCTCCTAATTACACTCTGCATTAGTCAATCAATGAATAGCATATTTCAATCTAAGATTAATGGTGTCATTAATTAAAATACTGTGTTCTTTTGTTACTAAGAATATTTGAAAGTAGCCATCCTGATTTTTTTCATCAACAAATGATAAGATTTTCTGGTTATTTCCTATAAGTCTAACATTATCAAAGGGGAACCACTCTTAACTGATAAATTATTTATTTATTTATTCATCTACTAGGAAAAAAGAAGACTGGTTAGGGTTTAAGGTTAGTTTAATGGGAAAATAAATAATTTATCAGTCAAGAGTGGTTCCCTTTGATCATGTTAGACTTATAGGAAATAACCAATTGTCTTTCTTTTATTAACTGAATTCCAACCCTTTGAACCCGTAAGCTGAATATTTCAGCCTGAGCATTATATATACTATAAAAAAAAGTAAAGTTGGTATCAGCCAGACAGAGAGGGAGTCTATCCCCTTTTTCACTAGCAAGAAGATTGATTTTTAGTGTCTGAGGTGGAGTACCACACCTACCATCAGCTCCTCACTTTACCGCACAGATCCCCGTGCTGCTCATACGCTGAGTTCGCGAAGGCCTGCATCAAATCAGGAACCTTGCGGTTCCCAGGCGAATGCTCTACCGACTGAGCTCAACTGGCATTTTAGGGCGATCACATCAGATATCAATGATAAGAGGCTTAACATAGCGACCATTCACAAGCTTTCTTTTGATGGAATAAGCTTTAAAGAAAGATGTTTGTGCAAACAAAGCTTGAATCTTTGTTGGGTGTTTCTTTGTCGATTTTGTCCTACAAGTTCTCTGAGTGGTTAAAGATTCAAAGAGTTAATCCAAAATACAATGTCACATCAAAAATCTATTGTAACTTTGGCTGGCCAAAGTAAAAGAATGACTATAGAGTTATTTATAACTTTTGGTGTCAGAATATATATTTCTGGATATTGGCCAGCATTGCAACTAGGATTGTCAAAATCTAGGCAAAAAACCTTCATTGATAACTGTAAAAATATATTTTCATATTATGTCTTTATTAAAGGCAGAAAATCAATGAAGTAGTTTAATATATATATATATATATATATAATATATATATATATATATATACATAATATACCAAATTATTGGTAAATCCTCGCGGTGAGAAAAAAACTAGCAAATAGTTTGATTGTAAAAATATACTACCAAACATCAACCAGGGAGAAAAAAAAAATTTTGGAAAAAAGAAAAGACCAAGATAATCGTACCAACAAAAAATAATCTATTGGTACAATATTTTGGCCAAAAGAAAAAACAATTTATATGCATATATATATATATATATATATTCATACAAAACCGCCAGGAGACTAAAGCTAATAAGTAAAAAGTGCTCAATACCTAAGTAGAGCAAATAATAAAGATAAATCTAATGAGTCAGACGAACCTACTAAAAGTTTCGCTTAATGCTCTTCAGGGCTAAGATCTGACTTAGTCAGATCTTAGCCCTGAAGAGCATTAAGTGAAACTTTTAGTAGGTTCGTCTGACTCATTAGATTTATCTTTATATATATGTGTGTGTGTGTGTGTGTTGTATTTGGGCGCATTTTTTCATTTATGCATGTTGAATTAAACAAAAGACACATCTCCTGTTTAACAATTTTATTTTTCAAGTTTTCTGGCCAACTTTTTAATATTTGGGTGGAATTCGTGGATTAGTCCACCAAAGTTCAGGTCCCGAGTACTTGCGGCACTTCGAAGTGCCATTATCAGGGGTGATGTGTTCCAGTTTTTTTAAATTATATTAATGTATGTGGAGGCTGGGAGAAAAGATCACAAATAAAATTGTTAAACAGAAGATGTGTCTTTTGTTTAATTCAACATATATATATATGTATGTATAATGTCTGCTATATTTATAAGTAAATAGTGCTCAATATCATACAGCATTTATATCTAATTTAGTGTTAACCTGTATTTCATTCTTGAATTTTCGAGATAAAATCTCTTTTTCAAAAGATCACTGGAACTGAAGTCGTCTTGTTATGGCATTTAACAAGACGACTTCAGTGCCAGTGATCTTTTGAAAAAGAGATTTTATCTTGAAAATTCAAGAATAAAATACAGGTTAATACACAACACCATTGTTACCTTATTCTTTACACCTGCATTGTGATAGCCTTCAAAATCAACCTCCAGACCAATATATACACAATGCTTCAAGCAAATTATAAAACTCTCTTATATATATATATATATATATATATATATATATATATATATCCTGGAAAAGTATAGTTGGGGAATTTTAACCTAACAGCCATCTACAATAAACTTTTGGTATTTGTTGAAGGATTCAAAATGTAGAAAAAAAAACTTTGCATATAATTTTGATATATTTTATTAACTTGGAAAAAAACCGTTGCTTTTTTGCTGAGATATATAATTGACCCATTTTTGAAACGACTGATATAATTATCTCTATTCAATTTTCTAT
>CM042163.1:11719072-11804072 GCA_023376005.1 Doryteuthis pealeii
TAAATAAGAGTGCAGTTAAAAAGATTTGAAACGGAGGGGGATATAATCGAAAAATAGAACAACTGAAATTTACTCTTCCATCACTCTCGTCTTTCATTGCTAAATTTTCCTAATTTAACTATTTAGTTAAAATAGGAGAACATCCACCTAGGAACCACAAGTTTCTGGGTTCGATACTGGCTCTCACCAACTCAGCACATGAGTAGAACAGCTTGGATCTGTGTAGTAAAATGGGGAGCTGATAGTAGGTGTGGCACTCCACCTTAGTTGCAAAAACAATATCCTTGGTCGAGCACTAGTGAAAAGGGGGATAGGCTCTGTTGGTGTTTATATTGTTTATTAGCATTTCTTCGAAACGGATCTGTCAGCAATTACATAACAAACATATGTTTTTTCAAAATATTAAATTTCATATATATAAAATGTTGTTCTGGTTCCAACGGGAGGAAATTTAATATTTTATAAAAAAAGAAGGTCCGCAAAATGTATTATGTTCTCAGAAAAAATGTTTTATTTTTTTTATCTTACATACGCGACACATGTTTCTGATCTGTTGTCTTCTTCAGGCATTGAGTTATTATTTTGGCAGAATATGTCCAATATTTGATAGGTTGTGTGTGTTTCTGCAATTTTTCTGTTATGGCTGAATTATATATTTACATATATATATATGTAAATTTTTATGATTATGGCACTTCTTGTGTTGCTTCTCAGATTGATGGGCATGCAAAAACAATGACATCATTATTTGAATGAGAACTTCATAAATTCTTTAATGTCTTGTTTGCTCAATAGTCAAACTGTTCAAAATGATTGCTATGCTCAGATAGACAAGGAACACCTGAAGAAGGCCGAAGGGTACAATGGCTGAAACGTGTTTTTATATACCACAATAAAGATGAGGACAACAGCAACAAAAAAAAAAATAATAATACATAACCTCCTCTCAAAAATTCAGACAAATATTATTGACGTGTGTTAAATTTAGTAAAATTAAATTCACAAAATGAAAGAGTGAGAGCAGTCGTATATGTAGATACATTTTATGAACCACCTGTTGTTGAACACACAGATAGAAATTGAAGGTGTGACAAATCTAAAATGTGATGGTTAATTTTAGTTCGTGTTTATTCATAAAAATTTGTCAATGGAATACGAAAATGTGACTTTGATATGAAAATGTTGTTTGTTGATGTAAAATAGTTTTTTAATTTCATTTAAAACTTTAATTTAACAAAGAAGACATGTTTTTTAAAATGGTTTTTGTTTGAAAGTCTATTTAGTGTTTTGATTATTTTTTTATTTTTTTTTTAATTTAAAAAAATATTTTTAGGGACCAAAAGGAGAAACTATTGGTGCTTTGGTTCAACCTTTGCCATATTCTCATTTGATATTTCGGGCTCCATCAGAATCAGCAGGTAAGGGTTGTTTTTGTTTTTTTCTTTACATACGTACATTGATTGTGTGTAACAATTATTCCTTCTCAGATTAATGCTCTGAAAAGGATCTACATTTATAACAAACTAACACACACACACACACACACATATATATATATATATATATATATATATATATATATTATAAAATAATAAAATTCGAAGGCGATACAATGCGTAAAAAATAAAGACAAGATGTTTTTTTGTCTTTATTTTTTACGCATTGTATTGCATTTGAATTTTATTATTTTATAACATACTTAACAATGCTTCAAGCAAATTACCAATTACTTTTATATATATATATATATATATATATATATATATATATATACCATGGTTTCATCAGGACCCTATGCTATGGTTAACTAAGTGAATGTAATTCCATAGTTAAACTCAGATATATATCTTCTGAAGTATATTTAAGACTTTAACTAAGGAATTACATCGAATTAGTTAATCATAGTGTAGGGTACTGATGAAATCATTTTGATTGAAACCATGGTAAACCCTTAATTTTTCCTCAACTAATATTAATATTATTTCTCTGAATGCTATGGTTAGCGGAATGAGAACAGGATACCCCCGTGGACTAAATAAAGGGTTAGATTCAAAGTTCCGTGATGGCTCCCGATTACGACAAGAAAGTTCCCGAGTTCAAAAAGAAATACCTGAAGGTCGGAGGGCATATCAGCCAAGACGTTGTACAAATAACAATGAAGATGGGGACAATAGTCCGAATAACGCAGATAATACTAATATTAATATTATTATTATTACTGCTCTATGTTTTTAATATACTGAGCACTTTTGGATTATTTACTGATGCCACTGCAAAGGAAAAGTTAAAGCAGAAATTGGATACTATATATATATATATATATATATATATATATATATATATATAGGAAAAGTAAAATGGATATGAATCCAACAGTATGTGTAGAAAGTTTGTTTTGATAAAGACCGCTTTATATGGTCGAATAAGATTCTCTCAGCAAAACTTTTAACATCTTGTTTTTTCTACAAACTTATATATATATATATATATATATATATATGTGTGTGTGTACATGTCCAGTTTTAAGCTGTTAGACAGATTTGATAAAAATGGGCAATGTGCACATGTGAAAGAAGTCTTTGAAAACTAAAGCTGATTAAAACATCTACAGTCAACAATTTCACAAGAGACTAAGTATTTTGCCGATGCTATCTATAGAAAAAGACATGACAAAAACCATTGCTTTTGAAATGGTCTTGTAGGGTAGGGGGGCCTCACTAACAGTTTTCTAGTCCTGCACATCCTAGCACTGGGCGTGTGTGTTGTGTACATATATGTGTGTATTATGTCCGTGTGCATGTGTGTGCGTGTATATATATATGTGTGTGTGTGCGTGTATATATATGTGTGTGTGTGCGTGCGCATGTGTGTGTGTGTGTGCGTGCGCATGTATGTGTGTGTGTGTGTGTGCGCATGTATATGTGTGTGTATGTATATATGTATGTATGTGTATGCATGCGTGCGTGTATATATACTATATATATGTGTGTGTGTGTATGTGCATGCTGTTAGATTTTTTCCCAATCTGTTCTTTTCTTCATATATGTATGTGCGTATGTATATATCTGTGTGTGTGTGTATGTATATGTGTATATATATATATATAATAATATATATATATATGTGTGTGTGTGCACCGTTTCGGGGCCTTCCTCTCAACGGTTTTATTACGGGGGGGGGGGCATGTGCAGTTAAAATATATATATATATATATGTAACTGTGTTTTTATATGTGTGTGTATATATATTATATATTTTTATATATATATATATATATAAGCATGTATATACATTTATACACACATGCATTAACATAAGCATGTTATATATATATATATATATATATATATATATATATATATGCACTTGAATGCAGAACTCTTATAAAAATGTTATAATATTCTGAACACTGATGTTTTCTTTTGTTACTGATGTTTTTAATGCTGTAAAAATTCACAATCAATATTTACTACTGAATTAAATGTAAACAAGCAAATTGCTTCTTTTTCAGTTTGTTTAAGGCTGACCATGTTATAACTTATACTTCCCCCACCTCCTACTCAAGCAAACACACACTTGTAACTGTCTGGTATATTGTTGCTTCATTGGATTTCTCTCAAATATATTAGCTTAGAATTAAGCTAGTTCATGTGGAAGGGTTTTTGATTCTGCCTTCAGCCCAACAATGACGCTTCCTGCATTGAGTACATATTAAATCTTATTGAACTTGTAAAATATTTTTCAAACAATTAAGTTTTAATATTTAAGATTACTTTTCCAAAAGTTCAACGATAATTCTTCTTCCACTTGATTTGAAGACTTGATTTTATATATATATATATATATATATATATATATATATATATATATATATATATAACTTAACCAAGGTTAAAGAGCTGTATATAATCAGACAGTGCTCAGATTCTGGCCAATAGAGCAGGCTAATATATATATATATATATTAAGAAATTTGAAAAAACAAATGTTCCAAAAATAAGATGAATTTATTTATTGACGCTTAAACGTTTCGGTTTCTTTAAACCTTCATCAGGATGTATTATGGGGTGAAGAAATTGATGGATGTTTTATAGATGACAGGAGATAAAAAATTTTTATAAAAACGTTTAAGCGTCAATAGATAAATTCATCTTATTTTTGGAACACTTGTTTTTTCAAATTTCTTAATATTGTCAGATTTATTTCCATATTTACTCCCATATATATATATATATATATATATATATATATATATATATATATATATAGGTCCTTACTTTCTGTACAAACAATTATTCCTATTTCATGAATGACTTTCGCTGGATTTTCAATTAATTTTGATTATTCCCAAATTTATTTCCAAGTTATAAAAATTGTTGTCATACAAAGAAATTTGCCACAAAAAATCATAAAAAACAATTAAAACTTCAGTATTGCAGGTCCTGATTCACACCAGAATGTTTTTAATTTGCTCATAGAGTCTGCCCGATTCCAAAATCGTATGATATGTTGGTCTATGGCCTCTGGGAGTAAAAGTATTAAAAAAAATGTTACACAGATATTAGCATTTGTTATTATATCATTGAATGTGAAAATTTTAACAATGACTTGATAAATTAAGATTCTTAATAAATATTTGAACAGAGCCTCAATTCTCATTTTTTGTAAATTCCAGGTGATGTTAAGCCGTATCCTATCTGCAGCTATTATTACCTTTTTGCCATTTAAGATAACTTTCTGAAAATCCACCTATAGGCAAGATTTTATACTAGTTCCCACTGAAGGCTCAAATGAGACCCCGCCCTGTTGGCTTGGCGTTAGAATGCACCTCTGCAGAGGGGTAAGACTCCCCCAATGGGGCCACCTGTTGGCCGTGGGTGGCAACACGTGATGCTTAAGGACGGAGTCTTGGTGGATGAGCAGTTCATGACATGCAATATTCCATTTTGGCCCTACCTTTGGCTAGACGGGCGGTCAGAGAGGCACCCTCCAATCAATCGGTTGGTTACGTCAAGCCCTAGCACCTATATGATTTTCCCAACCCTATTGCTCTTATGGCAAGCCCCAACCCATTTTTATCATGGGTGCTAGAAGGCGGTGGCTGAGGGTCTAGATATCCTGGGAATGACGTTAAACTCTATTTGATGGTGAGGTTCCAGTTTTGGAGGTTTGGGGAATGTGGAACACCCCTTCATCACCATTGCTCCCTGGTCCACTCTGACCCGGAGTGGTAGTACCTGTTAGGGTCCCATCTATGGGTTAAATAGAAAACATGAGTTTATAAACAAAATTGTATTATCCATTAAAAATGAAATTATTTCAAAACTTTGTTAGCATTAAACATTTTTTTTACCAATAGAAGTATTTGGCATAAAATAACCCAAGGGGCTGACATGCCGTAAAACCCAATCAACCAAACCAATCAAATGAGACCTTGGCATTAATAAGCAATCGTGGATTTGAAATATGTATTTATTGAATCATACTTAATTTGAAAATTATTACCAAGACAATGTCTTGGGATCACATTGGATTTAAATATCTATGAAGATCTCACAAAAGAATTTTGAGCATCCAAAGTTTTGAGAAATTTAAATACTTTTATTAGATTTTTAATTTGAAATTGGGTAATTTAAAAATCTAAGTACTTCAACATTTTGTGAGTCCATCTCACTGTGGGAATCATTTTATATTCAGGAGAGAACTTGTAAATAGACATCATATTATGAGAATATAGGTTATTTCCTATAAGTTTAACATAAACAAAGGGGAACCACTCTTGACTGATAAATTATTTATTTTCCCATTAAACTAACCCTAACCCTAAACCCGTCTTCTTTTTTCCTAGTAAGTCAATAAATAAATAAATAATTTATCAGTCAAGATTGGTTCCCCTTTGTTTATGTTAGAGTTATAGGAAATAACCAGAATATATTAGCTTAAAGGCAACCAAAAGCAGCCATTAAGCTTAAGCTTATTTATAATATTTATATCATAATTAGTTGCAAAAATATAATGGCAAGTATTCTATAATTAGCATTTAATAGTTTTCTTCCTTGAGAAATTATAATGATATGGGTGAGTGTGAATGCTGATTGCACATAATCATTATCAAGTTGCAAATTGGATTGGAAATTGCTTTATTCTCTGAGCTAGAATAATTTTTTTTTTTTTTTTTTTTTCACGGCAAAATTTGTTACAAAGATTTTGGTCTTCTACCCCCCTCACTCTCTCTCTTCTTTCTCTTTCTCTCACTCTCTCTCCTCTCTCTCTCTTTCCCTCTCTCTCTCTTCCCTCTCTCTCTCTCCTCTCCCTCTCTCTCTCACGACTCTAAAGATTTAATTTAGCTAATCCTATAGACACAAAATAAGATTCCAGTTTATGCCTACAATGTGCAGTGAATGCCTTGCTAAGAACTTTGAATTTAAAAAAAAAAAAAAAAAAAAAAAAAAAAGTAATATTCTCCTGTGACCCATTAGAAAGAGAAAATTTGCTGCTCTTAACTCTTAGTGATTGTTGAGTTATGAGGTGACAAACAGACAGACAAAAAGACATTTAGTGAATTAGTGTAAGATAATTATTGTATTGTCAGTGTTGTCCCAGTTTTAACACTACAGTAAGTATTCAACTAACAACATATCACTTTCTTTTCATAACTTCTTTTTTTAACTTACTTACTCAATGCTTATTTGTTTATACAAAATAAATTAGAACATTCCAGACCATCTCCTTACAATTTTCTTTATTAAGCCACTACTTTATCCCCCGCCATTTTGAAATGATTTAACATATAAACCACAGAATGCTGATGTTTTCATTCAGAATTTACAATTTCTCAACAAAAAAAAATCTTGGGATTAAAATTTGCCTATTCAATTGATATTATAATAATAATAATGAAATTTATTGTGTACAGTGCTCAGGTGCACTACAACTCATCAAAGTCTCATGTCAAGTACACAGAATAATGTATTAGTGTCAGGAACATGAACAGTTTACAGTAGTAATATGCATGTATGTATGTGCGTGTGTGTGCATATGTATGTGGAGAGATTAATCCAACTTCTCCGAATTTTTTTAGATATTAATCTGTTTACAGATTTGTCTAGATTTATTAAAGTGAAAAAAAAAACCTGTTGTTTGATTTTACAGTATATCTGTGCGAAATAAACCTATTATTTTGAAATATAGGTGTGAAGTGATGACTGAAAGTAACCACGGTAATCACTGTCATTAATAAAAGTGCAAATGTTCACTGGTCTCCAGTTTGATGCAAATGCTCACTGGTGTCTAGTCCAACGCAGACGTTCCCTGGTCTCCAGTCCAATGCACGTTTCTGTTTTGGTTAGGAAAATGAACAAAACTGCCCAGTGATGTGGAAAGGTAGGCCTTAAAAAATAATTGACAGACCACTGCACTCACCAGGTTCTTACATCCGGGCTGATTAAGCTTAGCGCTGCCCAACCTATGCAAAATTTCCATACACTCCAACACAATCTCGAAGCTTGGGAGTATGTTTTCCTTAAATTATGAGTCACCCTCACGATCAGGAGGTTACAAGTTCAGTCTCTGTAGTCACTACTTTCAGGTTATTTAATGCTGAATTAAGTCATTTTGATAAACCAAGGACTAATACTCTTGGGAAAGGCATGAACACCCTCATCCCCCTAGCTATGGGTTAAATAGTACCTCTACTATTCTTCTACAAGGATGGATTTGGCATTGAATACCCATAAAGGTTGATATCTCATTAAATAAAGAAACCAAACCAGAAATTTATTAGTTTTGTAAAATATTAATTTAAAAAAAAGCTTTTGGAGATTGCTTAAGGACAGAATCCTGGTGGCTGAGTCCATGACATGCAACACTCCACTTTGGCCCTTACTCAGGTTAGATGGGCAGTCAGAGAGGCACCCCTCTATCAATCAGCTGGTCACGTCAAGCCCTAGCACCTATATGATTGACCCAACTTTATTGCCCTTATGCCCCCCTTCCAACCCTTTTTATCATATATGTGCTAGAAGAGGTGTCTGAGGGTCTTAGTGTCCTGAGTATCACATTATACTGAAACTAGTGGTGAAGTTTCAATTCTGGAACCCTGGGGATATGGAGCACCTCTTTATAGCCATTACTCCCTGGTCCACCCTAACCCTGGGTTAAATGTATTTAAAAAATGAGTATTAAAAAATGTGTTTGAAAAAAAAATTAAATACTCAACAAGAGTGAATAAAACAAAATGTCATCGGGATAAAATAAGCCAACAAGGCTTGGCATGCCGTAAAATTCAACCCACCCACCATCTAAATTATACATACCATCTTCTTTTTTCTCATACCATTGAATTTCAATCCAAGCTTTACCCAACTATATTTGTGAAATGGGTAATTCCGTGTCAAATCATCCAGGCCATGTCACCCACCTGCCTTAAGGGTAATTCCATGTCAAATCATCCAGGCCATGTCACCCACCCTGCCTTAAGGGTAATTCCATGTCAAATCATCCAGGCCATGTCACCCACCCTGCCTTAAGGGTAATTCCATGTCAAATCATCCAGGCCATGTCACCTATGCCTTTCAATTTTTCTGAAATTTTGTCCAAGTATGGATTATGCTTCATTTCTGTACAAAAATCAAACTATCTTTTTGGTACAAATAATGCTCAATATATGTGAAATAACAATAGAAAAAAATTGTCATAGATGCACTGCCAAATCGGGATATTGATCTTGCTAAGGAAAAAATCAGAAATCATCAATAACTTAAAATTAGTTGATTTTAAGACATTTTTGATAACATTTTTGGATTCCTTGGGCCAAAATGCTTTTATAAATCAATTTTTAGTAGTAGGGAAGCACTAGAACTCATTTTACAGACAAAAATAGATTACAAAATGTTGCCATTTTTTCACGAACCCCACCAAATTTGGAGAGCTAAAAGTCAACATAACTCCGTCAATTTTTAGAATTGGAAGCTCAAATTTTGGGGATTGTCTAACTTCAACATAGTCCACGCCTGGAAACAATTTCAGAAAAATTGAAAGGGGGTGGGTGACAATTTTACTTTTTTTTCTGGGTGATTTCAAATGGAATTACCCAAATGTCAATATTTTTAATATTTTCATGCCCATGATTGTTTGTTTTTAAAAATTCATAACTTTTTTTTATTTAGTATTATCTGCGTTATTATAATACTAATCTTCAAGCCTCATCTCAAACTTTTTTTATTTATTTATTTTTTTAGGTAAATGTTGGATGGATGGTTTAGAGTTGGCCTTACGCTGTACCAGCCTGTTAATGAAATCAATGGTAAAGGATCCGGATGTGAGTACATCTGCTGCCAATCCTGAGGGATCCGAATCTTATCTGGATTCCTCATTTCAAACAGAAAATAATGACCAATTGGATGATAGTGACTGTGAAAAGCATTTTGCTAATCAAGGTAAATAACGTATATCTTCATTTCTTTTTTTTTCTTTTTTTTTTTTTCGTTTTTGTCAATCCCATTTTTTAAATTATTTACTAGGGACTGGCAAACTGAGCCTAAAATGCATTTTTGACCAAATGACTTTAAATAATTTACCAAAAATCAGGAAATTATCGGATTTTAATGAAATTTTCAGTGTTTATGTATTAATGAATGATCTTTATAATGCATTATTTATTTTATTTCAAAACTTTGTAATTTTTTTCAGGTCACTTAATTTTGACCCCCCTTATGTTGGGGGCATAAAATTGTTTCATATGTTATACTAATTACAGTATAAATAAAGAGATAAAAGACCGAAGTTATGAATAGAAACAAAAAAAAATTTTTTACGGTTGCGCTTCTATGAGAAAATAAGTACCAAAAATCAAAAAATAAAATGTAAAAAAATAATAAATAATTAATTTTTTGGAGATTTCTTTTTTACTCATTTCGATAATTATTTAATTGGCTATTATTTTATAAAAGAAAAAAATATACATCAATGTTTTTTCTGCTTAAAAGAGGAAGGGGGTACATTTTCAATAAAATTTTTTTTCAAAACTTATTACTTTTGGAACCTAAAATAAGGTTTGCATTGAATAGATATTTATTTTTAGAATCTAAAAATATAACATTTTAAACTTAATATCAGGATTTTCATATTTTAAATGAATTTTATATATTAATTTTTCATAGCAAAAATACTAAATTAAAGTTTTGAAATAAAATAACTGATGCATTATAAAATTCATTAATTGTTAAAACAATTTCATTAAAATCGGATAATTACCTGATTTTTGGTAAAAAATTTTGCAATCGCGAATGTTACAGGCGGATTGCATTGAAATTGACCAAAACAAATGGTTTTAAATCTTTTAAAAATAAACTGCATATGTAATTATATTTTTCTTTTTTTAATGATGGTTATTATGCTACTACTTATCGATTTAGACAAAGTTTAACCTTAAATAATATATTTAATTATTCTTAATTCACTTTTAAAACTCGTAGTATCCGATTTTTTCTGCCAGTCCCTATTATTTACAAAGCTGAAATATTTCCACTAATTCTCTTTAAAAGAAAGTTTATTAATATAAGATTGAAACGAAAGTCTTGTCCGATACAAAGTAACATTTATTTAACCAATAAAGACAATATGTAAATTGATAAATATATAAACAAAACATCATTTGTCAGTGTCTCTGAAATGTTTAAATGTTTAATTTATATATTTCAAGACCTATAGAATTCTATGCAAACAGCATAAAACAAATTCCAGAATGTTCGCAAAGATGTGTGGACCATAATGAGAGACTATTTTCAACATTTTAGAGACGCTATATTGGACAAGACTTTCATCCCAATCCTATAGATACATTCAGTCAAAGACTACGTGATAATTATAGAAAATTTTATTAAGTTTCAATAGTTATTTAAATTTCAGTAGATTTTTAAAACGAGGGCTTATCAGGAATCAGATTCTGATTTTTATTGGAAAGTTTTTAAGAAATGACAAAAATGTTCAAACTATCATTAATGTTTCTACTTGATACCCACGAGGCACTCTTAGCATTACGATTATTGTCATAGGAAATAGGATTGTCTGCCTGATTTCAAATCTTGAAGGATATTAATTGTTACACTTCATGTTAGGAAAGGTGTAAATCTATCATTTCTCCCCACAGCTATGGGTAAATTGTTGGAATTCATTCAAAAATACATATATGAACAAATTTTTAGTACAAGAAAACTTATTGAGTACCAAAAGTAAAGGAATCATATGTATGTTGTGAGATCATACAAGTTACGGGATGGTAGAATAAAACAATATTTTATTATGAATATGAAATATGGGGGGTATGAAAATATGAAGGCCTTTTCGTCCGGTTCTTTTTCAAGTATATTCACCGGCGACAATTAAAAGTCAGATTGTATAAGAAATATTTTTGGAGCGAATGGGGGTGAGCCAGAGGGGGACGAAAAAAAAAAGTGAGGGGAATATGTATATAAACTCCTCAGGTCATACCAGGATTGGAAATGTCTCCCAACAAGTAGAGGGAGTGTTTGGGTTTTTGTCTGCACAAGGTGGGACGAAGGAATAAGATATAAACAGCTTCAAGAATGTTTAGGTGTTGCTTAGACCTAGCTCTGTGCAAGACGGAGAAACACTCATCAGTGTAGTTGGCCCTACAAGAATTTATAGATAGTAAATGTTTGCCTATGGCTGAATCATGTGCTTGTGAATGCCCGAATGTAGTAGCAATGGCATTGCGTAGTGTGCGAGGAACATGTTTTATTCTAATATCCAGTCTTTGAGATGTATGGCCTATGTATACCGAATTGCATCAGCATTTAAATTTATAAATGAGGTTACTGTGAGTAATTCTAGGGAGTACATCTTTATGGAAAGACCGGAATACAGGTCGGATGGTGATTATAGTACGCACCTTCACCGCATTATAGCAACGCATGACCGAGGAGGAGATCTTATCAGTGATTGTAGAATACACTGACTACATGTGTGTAGCAGTGTGTGTGTATATATATGTATATGTATATGTATATACTGCTACACACATGCAGTCAGTGTATTCTACAGCCCCACCGATAGGGCAGGTCAAAGTTGAGGCTAGCTATATTGGCAAGTATAGAATGATAGCATTTTTGTTGTAAAATAATAAATATATTGTAATTTTATTTTATTTGAACTCTTACTAAATAAGCTTATACCCAAAATGGGTTTTGAGACCCAAATGCTGCTCCATCCAATCAGCTGTGCCAAACTGAATCAAATCCTTTGATTTCATAATGTCAATTTCATTTTTTTTTTTTTTTTTTTTTTTTTTTTCCAGGTCTAGATGAAGATTATAAAACTGATCGTGATGAAGCCAAGAGTGAAATTGAAAGTGAATTTAGTCAGTCAGATGAAGATGAGTATCGACACTTCAATGAAGACTCTGAACCTGTTGAAACGCCGTATGTGGAAAATGAACATGAAGAACTTGGTTTGGTAATTAAAAATAATTTCTTCCTGCATGATTTTTAGAAATATCAGGAGTTTCATTAAAATATTTCTATTTGATAAAACAAATTAGTAAATACAACAATGTTTCAACTATTGTAGCTGTAAGGTTCAAAGTCATAATTGAACATACAACTCCTACACGTTTGTGAGACAAAACATTTTATATAATACAGCACATGAATAAACAAGATACATAAACAATAGAAGTGTACATAAACATACATACATAAAAGGATTGGAGCGTCCGTACATAGAAATCACTTACTAACTTGGTCCCCTCGTGGGGCCTAGTCACTAAATGACTAACCCATGTGGTTCATGCCGAGATGTAGCTAAAAGAGGAAGAGAAGTTTAAATTAGGTGCTTATATACCAGACTTCCTGGTGGCTGGGACGTAAACCCAGTGGGAAGATAACTCTTCCAGGCAAAGGGAAGATAATCCCCACATTATTTCATAATAAATCCTAGCTATGGCCAGAGGCAATAACAGTTAAAACATTGTGACCTTAATAACCAAAATGAAAACACTAACCTGAGTGCATCAATTTTTATATGAAATTCTTATATAAATGCTTTTAAGAGAAAATATTAAAAAAATAAATTGTTTAAAATAATCATTCAAAAATTCCTACAACAATTTTTGTAGTGAGAGAGGAGACCTGCCTCGTGCAACACGGTGTGACGGAGAGGGTGGCGGGCGTGAAGACTTGCCGTATTCTCGAAGGAAGCGGGCTAGGCTTTGCCTGGCGTGTAGGATTGACCTAGAGTCGAACCCGCTTCCTTCAGAATGTGAGAGCTGTGGACGATTGGTGAAGTAGGAAATGGCATAGTGGCCCGGATGTGGGTGGTCGTGCCATGCTGGCGAGTGTCGCACGTGCTGCACGGACAATTATGAGTGAGAAGCCTGTATGTGGTGAAATTGGGGTGTATTTAAAGGATTATTCTCACAGACTAGGCAGAATGACTTGCAGTAGTGTTTTGTTGTCGAGACGAGTGGGACAAACAAAACAATAGTTTTGGATATTGGATTTTGGAGCGAGATACAGTTGGGAGTGGTTGGACTGTCGATTGGAGCCTTGAGTCAGACTTGACTGTGCCCCCCCCACACACACACACACACACTGATTAGAATTTTTTATTAAAGAATTTATTGTACTTAACTCTTTGCCTACCAAATTTTCTTGGTATTTTTCTTCAACTTGTTCCCTATTGCAAAAGTCTGTTGGGATCGGGTTTGCTCAGTGTTTGTGTTCGGTTGAAGAAGATCCAAGTTTTGATCCCCACAATTTAAATGTATAAGACTACGGAAATGTAGTTTCCGTAAAAACAAAAGACAAAATTGATAAAGGAAACAAACTTTATATACATTAATTTACAATTGGTATATTCAATTTTTCTTTCAGCGGTTTTGCAGACTGTATGTGTCTGTATGTAGTTGTGTTTGTAAAGTGCTTATGTATTGTTTATATTTGTGTGATTGGATATGTCAAATTGTAGCAAATGCTGTGATTGAAACTTGTGTCGTATTGAGTAGGAGAGAGAAAATATGAAATGAAAAAATAGACGACCTGTGAGTCGTATTTTATGTTTTCGGACAGCGTCTTCTCCCCATTGTGTTGAGTTGGGAAGAGCGTCCATTTCCACTGTCGAGTTAGGAGCATCAGCTCCAACTCTGTCGAGTTGGGGAGAGCGTAAGCCCCAACTGTAGTTTTTCAGCTCTATGGGCCTTTTTATAATTTTCTTTTGTCATTGTCTACGTGATCATTAAGTTAAATTTGATATTGGAATTTTCAAATATCAGCTGTTTTCTAATGACGTAAATATCGGATGATTTTTTAACATTCCGATGGCGTACATATTTTCAATGGAATTTAAACCATTGTTTATATTCTTGCTAAAATATTTCTAAACTAATATTTGTCCGATTATCTTTTGTTTACCTAATTCTAAACTCATGACATACAATTGTAAAATTAGTTGTTTAAGATAACTTAATTATTTTAATGTATTCAATTCCACATGGGGGGCCAAATTCCCCATAAGTCTCAGGGTTGGTTCACAGACTAAACAAAAGATGGCAGGGGTGTTCACTTAGTGATTTTCATTGTAAACAAGTGACATGTGAGAAAGCTGCTGCCAGCGGTTTACGGTAGGATTGCAGAGGTGGGAGAGTCGCTGTGAGCGGTTTAAAGTAGGCAAAGAGTTAAAAAAAAAAAAAAAAAGAATGATTTGGTATTAATAACCCACAATTAACCAACCAACCACCCATTTATCAAGTGGGATATTCTGGACAAATCCCAAATTTTCTATAGATTCTTTGAAATTTTCATTTTTAAGAAATTCAGAAAATAAAAAATTTAAAAATAAAAATTTAATTTAAAAATAGGAAAATAAACATTTTTTTTTTTGTTTAAGAAAAAAAGATATCAAAAAAAAAAAAAAGTTCCTGCTTAACATAAAGATTAAAATTTGTGTTTTCAAATTTATAATCAATTTCTTTGTTCTTGTAAAGCCTTGTAGATGTCCTGGTGGTTATGAGTTCAATCCCTGAATCATGTAGTGAAAACTATAAACTCTGTGTTTAGTAGGAACAGGCAATGTTATAACAGGATGAAAATAGCATAAGAAACAATTAAAAAAAACATATTTCTCTGGCATGAACAGCCAAAATTAAGAACAATATTCAACCAAAGACGGTCATAAAGTACATGGCTGAAATGTTGTCTATAAACATAAAAATGAGAACAATAGTTCAAATAAATAATTGTAGGATGAGAATTTTTGGTACTTACCCAGAATAACTCACTAAAGAAATGTCTGCAGTAATATACAAAAAAAAATTATATAGAAATGTAATACTTACATTCACCATCTAGATCAGCGGTTCTCAACAGGGGGCCCATTTGGACCACCAGGACTATATAACATTTTTTTTATAACAAGGCCAGCAAAAAATATTTAATTATAAACATACGATAGGATTGTTAAACATTGAATGACTATGGAGGTGGGGAAGAGTCTACCTGAGAAAAATAGGAATCAGAGGGTTCCATAGGTAAAAGAAAAAAAGAATAGTATTATCTGCGTTATTCGGACTATTGTCCCTATCTTCATTGTTATTTGTACAATGTTTCGGACAATATGCCCTCCGGCCTTCTTCAGGTATTTCTTGTCGGACTCGGGAACCTTCTTTCCGAACTCGGGAACCTTCTTTTCGTAATCGGGAGCCATCACGGAACTTTAAGAAAAAATGAAGTTGAGAACCACTAACCTAGATAAAAGTTAAGTTTCAGTTCTTAATGTTTTTTTACTGAACAGTTAAATTCTAATCTCAAAAATTATGTATTGGCAATTGACTGTAAAAAAAAAAAATGAAGGAAATGACTTAAAACTTGCTCTGCCCTGTCGGCTGGCGCGTTAGAATGCACTGACTGCACCTCTGCAGAGGGGTAAGACTCCCCCAATGGGGCCACCTGTTGGCCGTGGGTGGCGACCCATGATGCTTAAGGATAGAGCCCAGGTGGATGAGCAGTTCATGACATGCAATACTCCACTTTGGCCCTATATTGGGCTAGACAGACAGGCGGTCGGAGAGGCCCCCTCCGATCAATCGGCTGGTCACGTCAAGCCCTAGCACCTATATGATTGCCCCAACGGCAAGCCCCAACCCCTTTTTATCATATGGGTGCTAGAGGGCGGTGGCTGCGGGTCTACATGTCCTGGGAATGACGTTAAACTCTATCTGATGGTGAGGTTCCAGTTTTGGAGGTTTGGGGAATGTGGAGAACCCGTTCATCACCATTGCTCCCTGGTCCACTCTGACCTGGAGTGGTAGTACCTGTTAGGGTCCCATCTATGGGTTAAATAGAAAAATGTATTTATAAAAAAATTGTATTATCCATTAAGAATTGATTTATTTCAAAACTTTATTGGCATTAAATGACCCACTGAGGTTGATATGCCGTAAAACAAAACAAACCAATTAAAACTTGTTCTTATCTGGATGGTGAATCTATTACATTTCCTATATATTTTTTTATGTGAAGAATATACTGGAAAAGTGAATGACAAAACACAAACAATCGATTCAATTAATATTTCATCTATTTCCAGCAAGGCGATGAATCTCAAACTGAAGAGGTAAATGAAGAAGATAAAAGCCTTATTTGGGCATTACTAAAACAGGTAAGTTTTGTAAAGCAAGTGATTTATTAATAATTTAATTTTTAAAAAAAGAATGATAAAAACATGAAAGTCTGATAAAAGTATTGCGATTTTGCCAAGATTTAATTTTAACGAAATATTCGATAATTAACATATTTCATGTTATAAATGAGGGGATTATTTATGTATGTATCAGCAATTCTGTTTATGGATCTAAGATGGTGATATCAGTCAGGTTGGTATTTTGAGAGTGTAGGAGCATTGGTCAACTGAAGTCCTTTTGAAATTGTTATAGTAAACAAAAGAAAGAAAACAGTGGAAGAAGAATACCAAGAGAGAATAAATTGAAAGAGAAATTGAAAAAGAGAGAAAAAAACATGAAGTTGGGCCAAGAAGGAACAAGAAATTTATAGTAAGAAAACAATATTGGACCATATGACCTTTAGGCACCCCTTTTTGATCTTGATTCAGAAGGACATGTTTTTCATTTACACCATCAATATCCGGTTGTTTGTTAACAGTCAATTTTTAGTTTTTTTTTTTTTTTTTAATTACAAAACTAACCCCTAACCCTAACCCCTAGCAAACAACCGGATATTGACAGTGTAAATAAAAAACATGTCCTTCTGAATGAAGATCAAAAAGGGGTGCCTAAAGGTCATATGGTCCGGAATATTCAATATTATTTTTGTGTGGGATATTATATAACTATACGATTTTGTTCTCAACAAATTGTTGGAACAATTTATCTTCAGTCATCTTTATTTTCATTTCTGTGAATCATGAAATAGTCTATTTCACATGGTTTTCATTCTTCCACAGGATAATTGATCATTTCCTCTGTTCCACAGGTTAAAAAAAAAAGTCTAGTTAAATAACTAATGAAAATGAATACACTGATTGTATCTCCTGCAGAGGAGTAAGACCACCCTCAAAAGGGATGTCCTGGGTTTAACAATAATGGTGAGGCTTCAGTTCTAGGAACTGTTGAGTATCCCCTGGGGTGGTAGTACCTGTTAGGGTCCCATCTATGAGTCAAATAGATATGTTTAAAAATTATTTGTATTTGATAGAACTGTGTAAAAAAAAAACTAAATAAACCTCTTAATTCTTTGGCTACCAAATTTCCCTGGTATTTTTTACCTGTATGATGAGATATTTCAAAGTTCACTACCTGTTCACCTCTAAACTCATTCTATTCAAATAAAGTCCCATTATTATTGTAATCTGAATCCTTCTTCTTGACACATGTGAGAGCCGCTGCCAGCGGTTTACAGTAGAATCGCAATGGTTGGAAAGCCGCTGTACGCGGTTTAAAGTAAGCAAAAAGTTAAGAAACAATTACAGTAAAAATGTAAATACGAACACACAATGAACATGATTCCCTAACCTCTAGGCATAAAATAACTCTAGATGGGTTGACATGCTGTTAAAATCATTCTGCTATGTCAGATCTCCTGTCTGTCACTCTGAAAAGACAGTTGCTCAATTTACGCCGAAGATGGCCGTTAGCCTTACCAGAGGGTTCATCTACCCTTTGACAAGTGTTATTTTCATCCTTCTGAGTTTCTAGTCACTTTCCTCATCATCTATGTGACAGGTCGTACTAGGTTACAGGGTACAAGTAGTACTCTTAGCGGGACTTGACATTAAAATACATTAAAAGTCCAATGGCTTATATACTGTTATGGGCCAATTAGTTTGATAAATATCACTGTATGTATATGTGTGTGTGTGTGTATATATATATATATATATATATATATACACACACAGCTGGTGTAGTGGTTAGAATCTCTGCCTGTCAGCTTGGCAGTCAAGGTTTCGAGTCACACACAGAGCAGTCTCTCATGTCTATAACCTTGCTGATGAGACCTAATAGGTCGAAATGTACATTCAGGGATTGACATTTTCTCGATTTGTTTAGCCTTACATTTGAACATATATGCCCGCCTAAATTCATTAATTATTAACTAATTAATTTTCAAAAATTAGGTATGACTTCAATTAAGCACATATCCTCCAAAAATTGTCGGCTAAAAGCCATATCAAATAAACACAGTGTTTATTTACGTACTCTCATATATATATATATATATTTGCTTTTCAGTAATTTGTGTCTAATTTTGATAGGAACTTAAAATATGTTTTACTGTTTTTTAAAGCCTCTTTTTCTTGATATTCTTCTTAACTGACTGCTACTTCTTTTTTTTTTTTCTTTAAAGGTTCGTCCTGGAATGGATCTTTCTAAAGTTGTATTACCAACATTTATTCTTGAGCCTCGGTCATTCTTGGATAAGTTATCTGACTATTATTATCATGCGGATCTTCTTTCCGAGTAAGTTTTTTTTCTTCTTTTTCTGTTACATATAGCACCTTTTCATAACTGTCTACAGAAATATAGCACCTTTTCATAACTGTCTACAGAATATAGCACCTTTTCATAACACTGTCTATGAAATATAGCACCTTTTCATAACTGTCTATGAAATATAGCCCCTTTTCGTACTGTCTACAGAATATAGCCCCTTTTCATAACTGTCTACAGAATATAGCCCTTTTTATAACTGTCTACAGAATATAGCCCCTTTTTATAACTGTCTACAGAATATAGCCCCTTTTTCATAACTGTCTATGAAATATAGCCCTTTTCGTAACTGTCTACAGAATATAGCCCCTTTTCATAACTGTCTACAGAATATAGCACCTTTTCGTAACTGTCTACAGAATATAGCCCCTTTTCGTAACTGTCTACAGAATATAGCCCCCTTTTTATAACTGTCTACAGAATATAGCCCCTTTTCATAACTGTCTACAGAATATAGCCCCTTTTCATAACTGTCTATGAAATATAGCCCCTTTTCGTAACTGTCTACAGAATATAGCCCCTTTTCATAACTGTCTACAGAATATAGCACCTTTTCGTAACTGTCTACAGAATATAGCACCTTTTCGTAACTGTCTACAGAATATAGCACCTTTTCATAACTGTCTATATAATATATCACCTTTTCATAACTGTCTATAGAATATAGCACCTTTTCATAACTGTCTACAGAATATAGCCCCTTTCCATAACTGTCTATAGAATATAGCACCTTTCCATAACTGTCTATATAATATAGCACCTTTTCATAACTGTCTACAGAATATAGCACCCGTTCATAACTGTCTACAGAATATAGCACCCGTTCGTAACTGTCTACAGAATATAGCACCTTTTCGTAACTGTCTACAGAATATAGCACCTTTTCATAACTGTCTACAGAATATAGCCCCTTTTCGTAACTGTCTACAGAATATAGCCCCTTTTCATAACTGTTACAGAATATAGCCCCTTTTCATAACTGTCTACAGAATATAGCCCTTTTCATAACTGTCTACAGATATAGCCCCTTTTCATAAACTGTCTACAGAATATAGCACGTTCATAACTGTCTATAGAATATAGCACCCGTTCATAACTGTCTACAGAATAGATGGGCTCCACAGTTGCCATCAACAACAGACTCAATGCAGAGTATGATCTCCAAATTTCAAATGCTTCCAAAGCATTTGGCCGTCTGAAGAGGTGAGTCTGGTTCAATAGAGAAATCTCCTTGAGAACTAAATGTGCAGTATGTGGTGCCATAGTTCTCTCGCAACCCTTTTGTATGTTGCGGAAGCCTGGACGGTATACAAAGCGAATGCCCACAGACTATATGTCTACTACATGCATCACTTGCACAGTATATTAAATGTCAAGTGGTGGCAGCATGTTTCAAACAAGACCATACTGGAGAGAACTGAACTCCCTGGCATGCACGACATACATGTCCAGCACAACCTGAGATGGGCTGGCCACTTAAACAGACTTGGGGATGACAAACTGACAAAGCAGATTCTGTACTCTCAACCGAGAAAGGGATAAGGTGGAATCACTACCATTATTGATTTTGATGAATGAGACTATTTGATGGTCTTTCCTTCATCAGAAGGGATGAGACCAAAAGATGATGGGGAACAATACAACATAAATATTAGTTTATTTGGTGAAGAGATTAAAAAGATTTTTCAGGTGAAAAAAATCCCAGATAAAGAGTTGAAAATACAAGTTTAAGACAAGTGTTTATTTAAATGAATGAAATAAATGTTGCTTTTGTTTTGTTAGGGTTTTTTTGGGGTTTTTTTTTTTTTTTTTTTTTATTTTTTTAAAATTTTATTGTTATTAATATAATGATTATAATTAATTTCTGATTTTATAGTGCTGTTCTAAAAGAAGATCCTTACACCAGAATGAAATGTGTGGTACAGTGGTATTTATCTGGATTTTATAAAAAACCTAAGGTAACTCTCTTTTCTTTTCTTTTTACTTTCATTCTCTTATTTGTGTGAATTTTTTAGATGAGGTTTTGATAATTTGTATTATTTAGATCTTTTAGACTGTTGTCCTCATCTTTGTGAAATACACATACACAAGTTGAATCATTACTTTACTCGGATAAACAAAATCTATAACCAGAGAGATTATTTGTCTGACTTTTTTTTTTTTTTTTTTTAGATGAGGCTTGATAATTTGTATTATTAAGATTTTTCGGGCTATTGTCCTCATACTCATTAAGAATAAGAATAAGAAATTTATTAATCAATAGTAGTACAATTATTAAAAAAATATAAGTAAAAGAAAAACTTTATTGGTTTAAACTACTATTGAAGGGAGGCCATGCCTAATAGCATGAAGCTAATCCCATGGACATGACCACCCTTGGACGCTCACAGGAAACAATACATGAAACACACAACGTAAACATATACATATATATCATGAGACAAATTAGCCATGTGAGAATCTAAATGCAAATCTGTTGTTTATAAGAGGCAATAAAATGATTTTTCAAAAGTGTTTTAAGGACAAAATAATTAACTGAAACAAGCTTCATCTTTTCTTTATCAAAAAATAACGACTGAACAGTATTCCAAGAATTAATTGCATTAAAACGAATCGAATTAAGTACGCACCATTTTGGTCTATGTGCCCTCCTACCTTCAAGTGTTTTTTCTTGAATTCAGAAGCCTTCATGATACTTTGAACCAAACTCTTTATTTAATTCAATGAGTTAGATTGTTCTCATCTGTTAACCATGACCAGGTACAAGTGTTAAGCTATGTTACATATACTATGTTATTTTCACCTGTAGCCAGGATTGAACCTGCAACCTCCTCATGATTGTTACTTAGAACTGTATTAACTTAACCTTTATATCCATTGCACCATCTTTCCTGTTATCTTTTCAAGAAATATCTATTTATATTTTATAAAAATATTTTCATCATGAACAGTTTTTGCTCAAAAACTTTATCTGTTTATTTTTTCCAACAAAGTGAAAAACATTTTTTATTTTTTTCTTAACTATTTTTATAGAATAAAAAAAAGAGAAGGGAATTATTAAATGTTTAATTTTAGGCTTGTGTCCACAACTTTTGTCCTCAAAGAAAACAATATTTTAAAAAATCACATTTATTGCTTTACTTATAGATATGGGTAAAATAGTCAGTCAGTCTGGGCTCTTTAACCTTGGCATTGCAACCCGTCTAGAAGGAAAACTCTAAATTCAAACCTGTTAAACTCCACTTAAAAATTGACCTGGTTCCCTATCTTGGTTAATACTTACAGCTTAAGGAAATTTGTCTCTTTGGTTGGTTAATACTTACAGCTTAAGGAAATTTGTCTTACACTTAAGGAATTTGTCTCTTTGGTTGGTTAATAATTACAGCTTAAGGAAATTTGTCTCTTTGGTTGTTTAATACTTACAGCTTAAGGAAATTTGTCTCTTTGGTTGGTTAATACTTAAGCTTAAGGAAATTTGTCTCTTTGGTTGGTTAATAATTACAGCTTAAGGAAATTTGTCTCTTTGGTTGGTTAATAATTACAGCTTAAGGAAATTTGTCTCTTTGGTTGGTTAATACTTACAGCTTAAGGAAATTTGTCTCTTTCAAAATATTCTACTCTGTTGTTGATAAAACCATTCCTTGCATTTTTTCTTCTTAGTGTTGGGTTGCATTCTGGCAGTAGTTTGAGGAGTTGTGTGTAGATCTCATAGCACAGTTTCTTTTATCTTTTCTATCATCTAAAATTGACCATATTTCAGAATGGATTTCAATTTTCTAACAAAATTCTGAAAAGTAGGACAGCTGTAAGTAAAGTAGGCAGAGTGGCCTGTCAGTATCACCCAAACAACAAGGGAGTCTATCCCCTTTTCACTAGCGCTAGACTGGGGAGATTGTTTTTGTGTCTGAAGTGGAGCACTGCATTTACTATCAGCTCCCCATTTTACTGCACAGATCCAAACTGCTGTTCATGCGCTGATTTTGCAAAAGCCAGTATTGAACCCAGAACCTTTTGGTTCCGAGGCCGATGCTCTACCAACTGAGCTAAACCATCCCAACCCAAAAACCCACTCATGCTGATTGGTACTTGTACAAACATGCACATTCAGCTGTAATAATTCAAAATTTTTGAGATATTTTAATTGAATGTGTTGAAATAAAAATTAAGATAGACAAGATATTCGCAAGTGCTTAGAAATGGATCAGGTTGGTTGCTTGGTTGGCTGGTTGTTTTGTTTTACAACATATCAACCATTTTCAGTTCATTTAATGCCAAATCAAATCATTGTGATAAACAAAGGACTTGGATTGCTTATTGTACAGGAAAGATTGGACAGCTATAGTAATTAGAAATTTTAATATCCAGTTTATCAGTATTACATTTAATTTTTTAAAATCTTGAGTGTGTGTGTAACTGGTGGTGAAGTGTGGGTAGCCTAACAGCTTGTCAAAACTGTAGAAGCCTTGAGTCAAAATTAAAAAGGAAAACAGATTTAATAAAAATGAAACAAACTCTAGAATATACAATCATATGGCCATCTTTATAGTGGGGTTGGAGTTGGAAGCAATTAAGAGGTCACTGGAGTCAGAGTCGGAGTCTGTAAAACTATACAGACTCCGACTCTAGCTGAATTTACACTTTATATGGCCCTAGTTTAGTCTGTAAAGTTATACAGTGCACACTCTTTATAAATAGATCATGGTTTTATATTTATTATGAATTGTGATCATTTGATTATATAAAGAGGAGTCGGAGTTCATGGTGCAAAAAAATTGGAGTCAGAGGTTTTGTGTTCCAACTTCACAGCCCTGCTTTATTGACTTCCTCCTCTTCAAAAACAATCTTGGGGATGGTGTGTAAGACACTTGGTTATTCAGCTTAAGCCAACTTCACATCTGTAGAGGGATTAAGCCACCCCACCCACACCTGAGACCAGTTGTTGGGTGTAGGTGGAAACTCATGACGTCTGAGGACTGGATCCTAGTGGCTGAGGACTGGATCCTAGTGGCTGAGAGGCCCTAGCAACTATATGATAATCCCAGCATATTCTTGAAATTGCTCTTGTGGCAAACACCCACTCCTTTTATCATAAAGGTATTAGAAGTCCGTGGCTGAAAGTCAACTACCAGTATTTATTAATACCCATGAAGTTAAACAAATCATATATATTATTTCTCTGAATGTTTGAGATGAGGCTTGAAGATTAGTATCATTAGTGTTATTTGTGTTCCCGGGTCCGACAAGAAATACCTGAAGAAGGCCGGAGGGTATATCGGCCGAAACGTTGTACAAATAACAATGAAGATGGGGACAATAGTCCGAATAACACTAATAATACAAATCATATATATGTATTTAAAAAAAAAAAGATTTGGCATTAAATAACCCACAAGGGTTGATGTTATTAAACACCAACCAACCAACCTTAATTATCATGATATGGACTTTGGACAAAGCTTGTGTGCTGGTCAGTTCTCTATCCCATTTTTTGTCTTTGAGGTATAGAAGTACCATTCCATGCAAAAGAAAAAGCATTTAAACATTAAACATAGAATTTTGTGTTATTTTTACACATGCTGTTAAAATTTGAGATCATTTGAATGAGAATTTCTCTCTCAAGATATTAGATTATGAACTTGTAGAATAATCATACTAAGTCCAATTACCGTCGAATTGGCAAGACAAGACAGCAAGCAGTCGTAACCCAATACGATTCTGGTATGCTGTAAAGACCACTGCAAAGTGGCAGGATTTATGAAGCCTCAGAACATCATAGAAACCAGGCAGCCAATCAGGACTCGGCGAATGGAATCACCCAAATGCATGAGTGGACTGTTCTGAATTTCCATAAGTTTACATGTGTTTTTTTTATTTTCAATTTTTTCCCACCCCCTCCATCGCCAATCATCAATATTGGGAAATTTTTAAGTAGGATACGTGCATAGAGCGAATGAGGTATTTTGGTGAAGGGGCTGCGCAAGGAGAGAATGCAAGAATTTTATTTTTATTTTTGAATGAATCGGTCGGTGAGTGAGCCTTGCTAGATAGATCCGTGTAGTGATATGACCAGTTTTATCACCTCTCCCCCAAAACCAAACTTCCGGCTACATGCCGAGTTGTGTGCACATGCGCTGTACCTCATTTCCAAATAAATAAAAAGTTTGTTTGGAGTGAGTGCACGTATGTGCTCACTTCAAATAATCTGGTTCAGTTGTGCTTGGCCAGTCACATTGTTCAAACCAATTGTTGACTGACTGACTGACTTCAATAGAAATGATATCAATTTTTCTGAAACACGTATATTTTTCTACATAATTATTTTATTGTCTTTCTCAAATGATGTATAATTTTAAATTTTCAGGGTCTCAAAAAGCCGTACAATCCAATAATTGGTGAAACGTTCAGATGTTACTGGCGTCATCCAAAGACAAACACAAGAACATTTTATCTTGCTGAACAAGTAAGTTTTATTTACTATATTTCTTTGTTTACAAGGAACCTCGTATTTTTGTAGGAATAGGTTTTATTTTTTATGTACAATACAATCTCCAGTTCATTTTGCATAGAAGGTGTGAAATGATTAATTTTCTGAATGCATCGTCTTATCACAATTTTAGAAACCACAGTATAAATCTAAGATTTTGGTACTTTTGACCCTCTTTAAAAGAGGACAAATACAAGGGTTTCTCTCATGACTTGGCCTCTTCAGTCTCCAGATCTTTCACCAATTGAATTAGTCTGAGAGGAAATTGATTGGAAAGCTCAAAGTGAACTGCAACAGTTGTTTACACATTTACACACTGATTGGGTATCACTTCCACTAACATATTTTTACAAGTTACTAGATAGGATACCAAGAATTTGCTCTGCAATAATAAATTCTTGTGGTAGATTCTTTGAACAAAAGAAAATATAAATTTGCTTTAATTTAAATCATAATCATTTTATATTCATTTTGATTTAAATTATTGCATAATTGCATGCAAACATAGAAAAATAAATTTCTTTCTTTAAATACATGAAATTTGGTTCATTTTTTATGCTTAGAGCTTAACTAAGGAATTACATTGACTTAGTTAAGCGTAGGGTTGGGTCTTGATGAAATCATTTGGATTGAAACCATGGTAGATCCCTAACTCTTTTCCTCTACTAATATTATTATTATCACTGCTCTGTTTTTAATATATTGGGCACTTTTGGATTATTTACTGATGCTACTGCAACAGAAAGGTTAAAGCGGCAATTGGATACTATATATATATATATATATATATATATATATATAGTAAAAAGTCGTCGGGGCGGCTTAAAGTCGGTCAGCCAATCAGCGAGGGAGTCTATCCCCTTTTCACTTGCGCTAGACCAAGGAGATTATTTTAGCGTCTGAGGTGGAGCGCCACACTACCATCAGCTCCTTACTTTACCGCACAGATCCCTGTGCTACTCATACGCTGAGTTGGCGAGGACCGGTATCGAACTAGGAACCTTGTGGTTTCTAGCCGAACGCTCTACCGACTGAGCTAACCCGGCCCATATATATATTGTCACAAGCCAGACGTCTGCCAGAACCAGCAAATATGTCTGTTACATAAAACCAATGAACACTGTGTAATGGAAAATTACAGGAAAAAAATCATGTGAGTCATCCATTCTGACCAATATTGTATGTGAGTCACATTGAGTAGGTAACTCATTTTTTTTTTTTTTTTTTTTTTTCCCCAGATCTCCCATCATCCGCCTATATCAGCCTTCTATGTGACTAACCGTCAAGATGGATTCAGTTTAAGTGGGAGCATATTAGCCAAATCAAAATTTTACGGTAAGTCAACATCTTTTTTTTTTGCTTATTACTTTGGGGGTTCTATTTCTTCTTTTAAAAATTATATAGTCAATAAAATGACTATATAATTTTTATTATATCATTTAGCATATTGTTGTTTTGTGTTTTTTTTTTTTAAGGTGATAAACAAAATAAACCCAATTATTACAACTAGCAATACTTAACCATATTACATATAACTATGTGTGTGTCAAAAAATAAACTCTTAAGAAACAACTACATAAAAGATGTAAATATACAATGAGCGCAATTCCCTAACCTCTAGGCATAAAATAACCCTGAGAGATTGATATGCCCTTAAAATCAATCAGACAGTAATTTATTTTGTTATTCTTTTAACACAATAAGAATATATTTTTTTTATTTCCATTCCATACAGTTTAAAAAATTTTGTCTACTGCCTCTATCCTAGAATTGGATGATTGACCCTAAGACCAATTCCCCCCCTCCCCATATTACCACCTTTTCATATATTACACAATCAAGGCTCTTATACTTTAAATTGCCATTATATTTTTGGCCACCTTTGTGTACTATTTAATGGAAATTAAGGGTTCCCACCGTGATGTTAAAGTTAGACAATCCCCCAAATTCGAGCTTACTATTCCAAAAATTGACGGAGTTATGTCGATTTTTAGCTCTCCAAATTTAGTGGGTTTGTGAAAAATGGCAACAATTTGTAATCTATTTTTGTCTGTAAAATGAGTTCTAAAATTGGATTATAAAAGCATTTTTGCCCAAGGAATCCAAAAAGGCTATAAAAAAATCTTAAAGTCAACCAATTTTAAGTTATTTATGATTTTTCATAGCAAGATCTATATGGCACTGCATCTATGACAAAAAAATATTTCTATTATTATTTCACATATATTGAACATTATTTGTACCAGAAAGAATTGGAAGCTCAGATTTTAGGGATTGTCTAACTTTAACATAATCCACACTTGAACAAAATTTCAGAAAAATTGAAGAGGGTGACATGGCCTGGATGATTTGACATGGAATTACCCAAATGTAACAATTATTATGTGACAAAGGTAGTTTATTTAAAATTCTAGTTTTAGATTTTTATTTGATCATGTATTGATAATTGTTAATTCACAATGATTTTTATCTTTTTGTTTTTTTCCCAGGTAACTCATTGTCTGCTTTACTGGATGGGACAGCTAAGTTAACATTCCTTAGCCGTGGAGAAGACTATTTTATCACAATGCCATATGCTCATTGCAAAGGTAGGAAAAACAAAAACTTTCTATTTGTTTCTTAACATTGTAACGTAATTAAATTTCAATTGAAAAGAAAACGGTAATCAAATTTCTGGGAGAAGAAAAAAAAGTTTTTAGTGGACTAAGATTCTAAAAGCATTTAACTTATGTCAGTCAGTCAGTCACCAGTGAATGACCCCAGTACTATATTTAAAAAAAAAAAAAAAAACAAAAAAAAAAACAAAAAAAACAAAGTCCCAAATTTTCTACAGAAGAGCAGAAATGGATATGTCCTTTTCCCCACTCTGAGACCACAAGCAGAAGTAAGGGGACTCATTCTTTTCAGCTGGGGGTGTCAGAGGAAACGGACGTCTGTTTTGTGTGCTATCATGTTTGTATGTTGTCTTTTTTTTTTTAATCCACTACTTATGTTGAATGCTGCTGGTGTCCTGTTAGCTGCTCAGTCTACCACAATACTACATGTTAGTTAAAACTAACCATTCTCACAAAATAAAAACTTTTAGAATATACACATTGAAGTGAATATTAAAATAAATAAAGAAAATATATTCATTATTGTAAAATAACGGGTGCAAGAAAAATAAAACATTTATTGCAAAAACACGGACATAAAATGAGGGTTCAGTTTATTTTATGGTAGGAATTTACGAGGAACAAATTAAGGATTACCCCGAGGACCTCCCAGGGGTGATGACCAATTGGGATGGCTGTAAGTAAAGAAATAACAAAAGACTTAGAGATTTTGCATTATAGTCTATTTCAGAAAAAAAAAAATCTGTTTTCAAATGCCTTTAAAGTAATAAAGAATTCATCATTCGCATCTGATGAGTCGGGAGAGTTAGACACTTTGTCTAAGCTCCCTGAAATAGACTATAATGCTAAATCTCTAAGTCTTTTGTTATTTCTTTACTTATAAATTTGCTCTGTGACTCTAACATTAAGAGCACACATTGAGCTCTCAAACTGTGACAGGTTTTTTAAAAAAAAACTCTTGTGTCGTAAGGAAGATTTCTTCTCTGGACTTTTGGATTATATATATATATATATATAAGCAATCTGATAGGGAGGGCTATCGAAAGAGAGTCAAAGGAATCTGTGCTATCAGTGCAAACTGATGATGATGATGAAACTGTTTTTTTTTTTCTGATGTCAAATCAACAATATTATACTCTTATTCCTTAATCTTCCACCCGTTATCATCTTGCAACACCCTCTGGTTAAAAATGAGACCGTTTAAAGATGAAATGCAAAAATGAAGGTCCTGATTATCTGGTGTTTCTTATCTGATGGTTTCTCATTATGAGTGTCGTCACCTCAGCTAAATAATGGACCATTCTGTTTTTATTATAAAGAAAGAAAGGGAATAAAAAGGAATGCTACACAGAAAAAAGTATAATTAAGAAAGGAAGAAATGGAGTAAGGGAAAGATAGAGAGAGGGTGTGCATGTGGAGGCAATAACGCTAATCTGTTTCAATCAAGAAATGAAGAGAAGGAAAGGAAGAAAAAAGAGTGGGAGAGCGTTAAATCGAGATTATTATACTTTTACATATTGAACTATTGAACAATAGCTCTTAAGTAAACATATCAAACGTTGTTTTAATTAGATTATCACACTGTGGTATATCCACAGGTCCTGCTAGTTCATTTATCAATATTCAGGTAAATTTAAAGATCATTAAAAAAAAAATTTTTTTAAAGAAATAAAAAAATATATATATATATTCTTGCTTAAATATATTGCCATCAGCAGCAGCCATTAATTTGGGTGATTAGTCACATGTTATTTATAGAAATTATATAATTGATTGCAAATAAATAATTACTCTAAAATTAGCATTTAATAATTATCCTCAAATTATGATAGGATTGAGTGCAGACACAGACCCCACACTATTATTAACTTGCAAATTGTATTTGAAGTAGCTTTACTGTTCATGAGCATTTTAATGTGCTCACAAAAGTTTTTGTGCTAATGTTTGACATATAAAAATCCTATCTATATAATGATACTCGTGTTCCATAATTATATAACCATTATCATCTTGAAACACCCTCTGGTTAAAAATGAGACCACCCAAGATGAAATGCAAAAATGTAAATCCTAGTAATCTGGTGTTGCTTATCCAACGAATTCTTTTTTTTTTATGACTGTCATCAGCTCAGCTAAATAATGGACCATTCTGTTTTTTATTATAAAGAAAGAAAGGAAAAAGAAAAAGCAAGGGAAAGATAGAGAGGGGGGTGAGAGCGTGGAATCAATAATGCTAATCTTTTTCAATCAAACAAAAAAGAAGGAAAGAAAGAAAAATGTGAGAGTTAAATCAACATTATTATATATTATATATTATATTATATTATTATATTATATTATATTATATATATTATTATTATATTAAAGCCATATAAAAATAAACACATTTGTTTGTTTACTTAACCTCATACTGTCGTGTAAGAAGTCAATAAAAAGTGGAATATAAATAAGTTTCAAAACGAACGAAGAATGTGGAATTGGCAAGCTAGTGTAACGGTTAGAGACTTCGCCTGTCAGCTTGGCAGTCAAGGTTTCGAGTCACACATGGAGCAGTTTCCCATGTCTATAACCTTGCTGATGAGACCTAATAGGTCGAAATGTACATTCAGGGATTGACATTTTCTTGATTCGTTAGCCTTACATTTGAACATATATGCCCGCCTAAAATTCATTAATTATTAACTAATTAATTTTCAAAATTAGGTATGACTTCAATTAAGCACATATCCTCCAAAAATAGCTCTTAAGTAAACATATCAAATGTTGTCATACTATGGTATATCCACAGGTCCTGCTAGTCTAAATAAAAGTGATTGTGTTTATTGATATTGCTTTTTTGATGTCTGAATAATCTTTCAAATTACTGCTCTGTTAGCTGGGGCTATAGAATACACTGACTACACCTCTGCAGAGGGGTAAGTCCCCCCCACACACACACACACACACCATGGGACTACCTGTTGGCCTTAAGTGGAAACCCATGATGCTTAGGGACAGAATCCTGGTGGCTGAGCAGTCCATGACCTGCAACACTTTGGCCCTTACTTAGGCTAGATGGCCAATCAAAGCCCCCACCTCTGATCAGTCAGCTGGTTACATCAAGTTCTAGCGCCTATATAATTGTCCCAACCATATTACTCTTATGGCAAAACCCTCAAACCCCTTTTTATTATATATATATACTAGAAGGCAGTGGGCGAGAGTATGGCGTTAAACTGCGTTTAGTAGTGAGGATTCAGTGTGGCATACCCCTTTATTGCCATTACTCCCAGGTCCACTCTGACCCGAAGTGGTAGTACCTGTTAGCATTCCATCTATGGATTTTAGATTAAAAAATGAGTTCTACAAAAATACACCTGTAAAACAAAATTGATTACCAGCTGTTGTCTTTCACTCTAACAATTTGTTTAAAAACAAAATATTTACCTACAAACCATATACAAAAAAAAAAATTGGCATTAAATAACCCACAAGGTTTAATATGCCATTAAACAAAACAAAAAACAAAACCATCTTCCAAATTATATTTGCTACTAATATATTTTCTATATTCTCACTGTGTATTCATTTTTTAAAGTTATTCCTTCTTCTTTGTAGGCATTTTGATTGGAACACTTACAATGGAAATGGGAGGAAAAGTATCAATAAACTGTCCAAAAACAACGTATCGATGTGAATTAGAATTTAAACTAAAGGTAAGTTTTAATTTTCATATTTGTTTTATAGAACAACTAGTGTAGCTGTACTGTCAAAAAAAGACAGTATACATTGATGCTGATAGCTTTTTAATTTAGTGCATAATGGGGCACACAGATTTGATTTGAATGAGTCCCCAGGAAATTTGATCGGTCCTAACTAAAGTTTCTTAATAAACTGTAGAGTTTTTATCTATGAACAACTAAAGCCGTCTAACCCCCCCTACCTTGTACCCCATGGCGTGTAATTCATTTCCAAGAAAATATTGAAATGTTTTTGGTAGTTAGCTTGAAATGATGGGGGAAGAAAAAAAACACTAGGACGCATGGATACAATTTTACTCTGTCCTTTTAGATTTTTATGCATCAGTGACACAGGACGTGTACTTATCAGCATCTCTGCAGTATATATGAAATTTATATTTTGTATAAAGTATCGAGAATCAATCTTTAAATCTTAAGATTTAAAATTCAAATGAAGATATGTACACAGCTGAATAATTTATATTAAAAAAAAAGGTGATGATGACTTGTTGAGTCAGTTCCCTTTTCTTTCTTTTTCTTTTTTATCCCCCCCTCTCCCGATACAAACGAGCCATGATCATAAGTGATCCTGTTTGAAAAAAACATTAGTAAGACATTAGCTAGATGGAGCTACCATTACCACTTGCCTAGGTTTACTTGCACCACACAGGTGACAGTTGTGGGGTTTATCTTTGCTGCACCCTGTACAAGGTGTGTTAAAAAAGTATTGAGATTAAAGTTGTATTTAACAAGATGTTTTTAGTAAAAAAAAATAAAGATTTTTTGGACTGTTGTCCTCCATTTTTATTATTATATACAAAACGTTTTGACCGATGTGCTGTTTAGCCTTCTTCAGGTGTTTCTTGTCAAACTCAGGAACCTTCTCATTGTAATTTGGGGCTATAGAAGGGGGGGAAATAGATATTCAAATCAAGAACTTCCTGCTGAGGGGGGACCAAAAACAAGCGAGTTCACCGTCTTCTCACAAGCCAGACTTTCTTTTGGTCAACACATTCTTAGTCTTTGTCTAGCAGCTGGAAAATAATCGAAATAATCTTTAACAGTTCAAAATTGCAATTCCTATTTAGTTTTGTTTCTGTTGGACTAAAATCCATTTCTTTACTGGGTCGTTCACATAGCGCTTCGTAGTCATCATCGACTGCTTCTGCTGCTGCTGACTCCCAGCGCTCGACCCACTTGTAATTTATGGACATATTTACCCAAACATCCGGGCACATTAGTCGAACCTCGTGTCCGTCCAGTGCCCAAATCGCATTTGTTTTTGCATGCGGGAGGACGCGAGTTCGATCCCGGTAGGCAAGACAATATCTTGCTCTTTTTCCTTTCTCGTTCTCCATCACAGGAGGCTTCGTGGAATTTCTAACCAAATCCTTTATTTAATGTATTAGATTATTCTCATTCCATTAATCTGACCAGATACAAGTGTTCAGCTATATTAAGTATTCTAATTTTTCGTCCATAGTCAAGATTGAACCTGCAACCTACAGATGATTGTCACTTTGAACTGTATTAACTCAGCCCTTATATCCATTGCACCATGTCTCTGATGTGTATATAAGAATAAAGATAAGGACAACAGTCTGAAAAATCTAAATAATATAAAATATCAAGCTTCATCTCAAAAATTCAGACAATGTTTTGGATTATTTGGATTATTCGGACTATTGTCCTCGTCTTTATTGTTTCTTGTTGGACTTGTAACACTTCTACCTGGTCATGTTTAATGGAATGAGAACCGTCTACCCCCATGTGTAAAGGGTTCGGTTCAAAGTTCCGTGAAGGTTCCCAATTACGACATGAAGGCTCCTGAATCTGGAAAGGTTACCAAGTTCGACAAGAAACACCTGAAGAAGGCCAGAGGGCACATCAGCTAAAATGATGTATTGATAACAATAAAGATGAGGACAATAGTCCGAATAATACAAATTATCAAGCCTCATCTCATAAATTCTGAGAAATAGCAAATCATGTTTTGTAATGGTTATTAAGCTAGGCTAGCAAATTATTGCTAGTGAGTTCGATTTTCACTGAGTGCCCCATATTTCTGGCCTTGTGCCAAGCTAAACTTAATAAAAAGACTATAAATTATACATCCACAAGTACTGAGTTGAATAATCAAGGATTTAATCAATCTGTAAACTAAATTACTCATAAGTAACTTTTTTTTTCTTTTCTTTTCTTTTTTCCTTTTTTTTTTCTTTTTCCTTTTTTTTCTTTTTTTCTTTTTCTTTTTTTTTTTTTTTTTTTTTTCTTTTTTTCTTTTTTTTTTTTTTTTTTCTTTTTTTTTTTTTCTTTTTTCTTTTCTTTTTTCTTTTTTGTCTGTTACTTTCTCAGGTCTTTAGCAATATTGAATTCTTTATTTTTCTTTTTTTTTACACAGCCTTTTCTTGGGAGTGGAGAGGCTTCAAATCGGATTGTGGGTCGTATTAAAATGGGATCAGATACTTTGGCTGTGATAGAAGGACACTGGGACCAAGATGTATATATCAAAGACAAACGTTCTGAGGTTTGTACAATATTTTTTCATACTTATTAATTGTTACCAAAATTCCATTTTGTTAAGCGATCCTGTATGTTTTTTGAGGTTTATGTAATGTTCAACATATCTAGTATCCGAAAGAAATAATGCAGACAGGTCAAGGGGAACAACTCTGTCATTTGCCATTGACAGATCTAGAGTTGTCTCCCTTGAATAGAGCTTCTTTTTTTTATTATGTATATTTATAATTGATGATACCATTGAAGTATACTTTGTGTTTTACTGAGTAACTTTTTAGTGCTAGTTTAAACCCATTAGATCGTTGAATAGAGCTCATTGAAATTTTTCTTTTGAACATGAAATTTATTTTTATTTTCCCATAACATTAAAGCATTGTTTTAAAAAAAATGGACTCTGTAGCATTATTGACTGTTAATTAAAAGTTACTCAAAAACTAGGGTAATCTGAACATTAGCTACATAAATGAGAGTAACCTCCCCTTGTATGAAAGTTACATTTTGATTTTTGGCAGATAAATGTTTTCATCTTCTTTGAATAATGCAAGAATTTTGTTGTTGTTGTTTTTAGGAAATTCAAATGTTCTGGAATTCTTCCCAAGAAGTAAAAAATCAAAGGTTAAAGCGATATACTGTCCCAATTGAAAGTCAGATGGAAATGGAATCGGAAAAGTAAGTTTAATTTTCAATAATTTTTCTTTCTTTCTTTCTTTCTTTCTACCATTCTACCAATCGAAGAAATTCTCATTTAGTTAAAAACATCTCTCTGGTGACTTTGCAAGTAACCCAGTACTAACTGTTTCATAGTTGGATTATCAGCAACTAAACCAGTAAACCGCCCTGTCGGCTGGGGTGTTAGAATGCACCGACTGCACCTCTGCAGAGGGTAAGACACCCCCACCCCAATGGGGCCACCTGTTTGCCATGGGTGGTGACCCGGGATGCTTAAGGACGGAGTCTTGGTGGATAAGCAGTCCATGACACGCAACACTCCACTTAGAACCTTACTTAGACGGGCAATCGGAGAGGCACCCTCCGGTCAATTGGCTGGCCACGTCAAGCCCTAGCACCAATATGATTTTCCCAATCTTATTGCCCTTATGGCAAACCCCAATCCCTTTTTATCATATGGGTGCTAGAAGGTGGTGGCTGCGGGTCTACATGTCCTGGGAATGACGTTAAACTCTATCTGATGGTGAGGTTCCAGTTTTGGAGGTTTGGGGAATGTGGAGCACCCCTTCATCACCATTGCTCCCTGGTCCACTCTGACCCGGAGTGGTAGTACCTGTTAGGGTCCCAACTATGGGTTAAATAGAAAAACATGAGTTGATAAACAAAATTTGTTATCCATTAAGAATGAATTTATTTCAAAACTTTGTTGGCATTAAATGACCCACTGAGGTTGATATGCCGTAAAACAAAATAAATCAAACCATTCGACATGGGTAGGATGTTGCAAGGATCAAACTTGCAAATCGATAGTAATGGATCTGCAAGATTAACTTGCTGACCATTACACCATGACAGGACGCCCTTTATACCTAACCCATTCACAATGAGTAGGATGTGACACAAGGTCTCTAGTATGGGGCATCCGGCTAGGATCAAACTCGCTATTCAATAGTAATGGATCTGCGAGAGTAGCTTGCTAACCATTACACCCTGATGAGACATCCTAATCTGTTTGAATATGTTATAATCTATATATAATGGAGATAGATTGCATTTCTGTCTGAAGCCGAAACTACGTCACAGCTTCCACAATAATCTAAAGCATTTATATTTTTGTTTACATCTTTTACGCTGGAAAAGATAAATTTTGTTTAAAAACTGTATTTTTATTATTCAGTGTAGTGTATTATCTATTTAATAAATAAAACACTGAATAATAATGAAAAAAAACACCCTTCCTTTTATTTTAATAAATTTTATTACGATAAAAAGGAAGAGTGTTTTTTTTTTTTTTATTATCATTCAGTGTTTTATTTATCAAAATAAAATATTTTTTTATCATCTTCTCTCTACAGATTTATCTATTAAAATAAAAGGAAGAATTTTTTAAAAAATATTTTGGCATTCTTGTTTTTTATTACTCTAATTAATTTATTAATTTTACTTGGATACTACCCCTCTAACATTGAATTTTAACTCCCACTCCCCTCAGGCTATATTTTTCAAAAGTTTATTTTTACATCGCCCGAAGGGCAGTTTTGTTTTACTAGTATTTATAATGATGTATTTCTCTATTTGTTACATTATTCTTTTTTCTTTTTTAGATTATGGAAAAAAGTGAGTGATGCAATTGTAAAAGGAGATATAAACTCTGCAACACAAGAAAAATATGTTTTGGAAGAGAAACAAAGACAAAACGCTAAAGAACGTAAAGTGATGTTGGAAGAATGGTTACCTAACCTTTTTGAAAGGGATCCTCTAACATCGGACTGGATATACAAACATGCAGAGTATGTATTCAAATGCAATTTGGTTAATCTCAAATTCAATCTCAAACATTTTTTAAAACAATTTTGTTGATGTATTGCTCATATCAAGTGTATTATTATTATTATTATTATTATTGTTTTCATTTTTTTAATACTAGGTTTAGACAAAAGGTTTGTAATATTTTTGTAATGTGAGACACAATTAACTCTTAACATCCTGTTGAGAATTTTCTAAGTCCAGAGCCCCATTCCTATAAGGATTTATCAAAAAATGGCTAAAAATGGCCTTTTCATTTAAAGTTACCAGTTATTTCCCATAAATCAAAGACTTCTAAATATGTTTAATATTACATTTAAACAAAGGTTAATGTTTGGGGCGTATTAGTAAAACGAATGTGACTTCCGGACAGGTGGAATGAGGTGGTATAGGACATTAAGAGTTAAGCAACTCTGGAAGCTTTTGCTGAGGTCGTAAAGGTGACAAACTACACTGGGCTGTAAGGTACCAAGCTCACCTGATATTCTCCAAGTGTTACTTGCTAGATTTTCCTTTATGGCTTGGAGCACAACCTCAGAATCTACAGTTTTAGCACCTGACCTGACTTTACCTGATTGTTGAAGTTCTTGCAACCCAAGCAAAATGTCTTGAACCATCTGCTTACTGTACTCTGATCAACTGTGCCTTCATCTTTTGCCGCCCTGTCGGCTGGGGCGTTAGAATGCACCTCTGCAGAGGGGTAAGACTCCCCCAATGGGGCCACCTGTTGGCCGTGGGTGGCGACCCGTGATGCTTAAGGATAGAGCCCAGGTGGATGAGCAGTTCATGACCTGCAATACTCCACTTTGGCCCTATCTTGGGCTAGATGGGCGGTCGGAGAGGCCCCCTCCTATCAATCGGCTGGTCACGTCAAGCCCTAGCACCTATATGATTTTCCCAACCCTATTGCCCTCATGGCAAGCCCCAAACCCTTTTTATCATATGGGTGCTAGAAGGAGGTGACTGAGGGTTTTCATGTCCTGGGAATGACGTTAAACTCTATCTGATGGTGAGGTTCCAGTTTTGGAGGTTTGGGGAATGTGGAGCACCCCTTCATCACCATCACTCCCTGGTCCACTCTGACTCGGAGTGGTAGTACCTGTTAGGGTCCCATCTATGGGTTAAATAGAAAAATGTATTCATAAAAAAATTGCATTATCCATTAAGAATTGATTTATTTCAAAACTTTATCGGCATTAAATGACCCATTGAGGTTGATATGCCGTAAAACAAAACAAACCAAACCTTCATCTTTTGCACAACAAATGTTTTTGGTTGCTTCTGCGGTGTTGTGGTCCAATTCAGATAAGCCTAAGTTCCCAAATTAGACTATGGAGCGTATTTATCTGTGCAGCTTTCAAGTCATATATCAAGTAAAGCAATGCACAACATGTTAGCACACCAACTACCATCATACTACCAACCACAAAGAGTACCTTCCATGACTTGAACTGCTTCAGTCACATGATATACATGCTACAAACTCGTATGTATCAAAATATTGTAAAACCTTTGATTCACCCTAGTAATAATCATAGTTGCTCATGCCTACTATGTACTAATATATTTTCTATCTATGTATATATATATATATATATATATATATATATACACACACACACCAACCCTTGCGCACGAGCAGGATGCGACACAAGGTCAATTTCTTAAGCGGAGTTTAACAGGTTTGAATTCAGAGTTTTCCTTTTCCTAGATCGGTTGCCTAACCAATGTTAAAGAGCCTAGTCTGCCCTACTATTTACCCATAGCTGGGGGAGAGTAGGATTCATACCTTTCCCAAGAGTATTAGCACTAAGTGAAATGCAATTACTACATCCAGGATTTGAATTTGGGGCGACGAGTCCATTTCCCATTGTAATATATTGTCGGATCAGTGCACCCAAGGACCAGGCTGAATAGGAAGTGCATGGGGGTCAGGTGCAGCCTGGAAACGAAAGCAGGGTGTGGCCCTGACCTGACCTTTTGCACCTGGAAATGCAGGTGAATATTTGACATGATTTCGGTGCAGAAATCTGTAGGTGTAGTCCATAGAAAATATAAACAGCCTGCGTTGGCGAAGAGCTGTACACAACTGGAGAAAATAAACATCTCATCTTACATTTTCCTAAATACAAGTGTTTGTGTTCTTTGATGGGTCCAGTATGTAACATACACGACTTTAACCATTACACCACGAGCTTCCTACTTTCTATCTATGTATAAGTAATATGATATCCCCTTGTGTGTTATCTGAAAGGACTGGTCCGCCCTTGGGAGAATGGGCATAAATAAAGAGCCGAGAGACGGCCATTGGCAATCAGTCGACCGACGTTTAAACTACTGACCAAGTCTTACGTACTTTATAATCTATTACTGAAGTACGAGTAGTTTTACTGATGTATTTTTTAGTGAATTACTTATGAGCTTTTTTTTTTTTAAACTTTTTGCCTACTTAAAGTCACTTACAGCAACTCTTTCACCACTGCGATCCTAATGTAAGCCATTGGCAGCTGCTCTTGCACGTGTCACTTGTTTACACTGAAAAACCACTGTGTGAACATAATAATAAAACTTTATTTGAATAGAATGAATTCTGAGGTAAATAGATAATGAACTTTGAAATATCCCATCATATCAATTGTTATCATACAGGTAAAAGAATTTTAAATATATTACTATGAATATATTACAATGCGTCAGAAACGGATGGATAACGGATGTATTTCCCATTGAGGTTGGATGTCGAGGGTTTATTGCCAACTCAACCTCGGCATTTTTGTCTAAACTTGGACTTTCTCTACCAGACAAGAGGAAATACTTAAAAAAGATTCAGGAGAAAGCTCTAACCGCATCAGCGTGGATATGGCAGTCCTATATTGTGACATCAAACCGATAAAGTCTGGTGGTATCGTGAGATACTGCTGGGGCGCTCTGGGTTAGTGTTAATGATGCTTCGGCCCCGAAACCATGCCTGAACCCAAAGTCATCATCTGATGAAGGCTTTGTTGGTTGCAATGCTACTGTGTAAATAGCAGTCATTGTATGAAGATTATATATTATGAATACTAGCAAATTTATGCACCCTCCGGGTGCAAGTTTTTAAGTTTTATTATAATAAAATATCATGTTAAATTAGAAAGGCTAATAAAACTGACTAAGAATGCAGATAAAAAGATTTGGAACAGAGGGGGTATAATCGAAAAATAGAACAACTTTGAAACTAACTATTCCATCATTTTCCATTACTCCCCTCTTTCATTGGTAAATTTTCCTAATTTAACTATTTAGTTAAAATAGGAAGTAAAGGATAATATTACAGTTATTTCTTCTTGTAAATAAATTTCTTTTAAGATTTATCCACGAGATTTTCGTTTATATTTCTTAAGATAAAACCAAACAATTAGAAATCAATAATACCAAGCACATATTTATTAAAATAAAATTTTAAATATCAATATGCAAATTAGCCTTCTCGTTCAAACTGTAAACCGTTATTTTTTGTATATATATTGCATGTTATTAGTACATAGATATGGTCAACAGTATTAATAATGTAAAACATTTTTTATTAATAACTGAAGGTTTAAAAGAATGAAATCATGGAGAATTTGACGTAAATAATTAAGGGAATTGTGACTTGAGTAGTAATATAGTTTCGGTCACAGACAGAAAAACACACAATCTCCATTATAATAAGATATAAAAAAGTATGAAACTGTTTAACTATTATGATTATTGTATAATAAGAATTAAATAAATAATTTTTTTTTAATTTTTAAATTGTTATCTGTATGATAACAATTTTTTTTTTTTTAAATTTAATTTTTTTTTTTTTTAAATTTTAAATATATTACTATGAATATATTAATATATGATAGTAAAATATGAATATATTCATATTTTACTATGTTCATTATTAACCTATATTGATGTTATCATACAGGTAAAAAATACTAAAATAATTTGGTACAGCCATTGGGGAAATTTGCTAGGCAAAGAGTTAAAATTCCTCATTCATATGTAATAATCATACTTAATATTGTTTTTGAAAGTAGGTATTCACGCAACCCATTCGTCATGGGTAGGATGTAATACAATGTCAAAAGTATGGGGCATCCAGCAAGGATTGAACTCGCTATTCAGTAGTAATGGATCTGCGAGATTATCTTGCTAATCATTACACGATGATGGGAATTTTTTTGTTGCTCTTCCAATATGTGATCTACCGAAGGTTTGTGATCTACTATTGTGACGGAGAACGAAAAAGAGCAAGACTTTGTCTTGCCTGCTGGGATCGAACCCACGTCCTCCCGCATGCGAAAACAGATGCGATGTAGGAACTGGATGTAGGAACTGGAAGAACGCGAGGTTTGACTGATGTGCCCGGATGTTTGGCTAATATACCCATAAAATAACAAGTGAGTCAAGCGCTGGGCAGTCAGCAGAGGCAGTCGACGACAAAGCGCTTTTCAGTAAGGAAATGTGATTCTGAACTGCTAAATATTATTTCGACTGTGACGACGGATTTTTTTAGCTGCTAGACGAAGAATGTGTTGACCAACAGAGGGTCTGACTTGTGAGAAGACTGAGAACTCGCTTGTTTTTGGTTCCCCCTTGGTGGGAGCTTGTTGATTCGGAGGTCTATTTTGCCCCATATATTTCCCCCCTTCTATTCATGGCATGTGATCTACTAGGAAAAAGAAGACAGGGTTAGGGTTTAGGGTTAGTTTAATGGGGAAAATAATGGGTAGTTAATGGGTAGATCACATATTGGAATGTAAACAACTCGGTAGATCACATGGATTAGAAACCATTCGGTAGATCACATATTGGAAGAACACCTTTTTCTTTTTTTTTCTTTTTTTTTTAATCATTTTTTAAAAGTAATTTTCTTTTCTTTTCAGCATGAGACCCTGGGACCAGTGTAATGATCTTGTGCAATATGAAACTGGTTATGTGATAAAGGCAAGAACTCGTCATAGAACCCCAATGGTCCGAGCAAGAAGTTTGTCAAGTTTAGACAAGAAAGATGACTGCAAAGCGTATAATAAGAATAAATTGTGTTCATCTCGTATTAAGCGTCCATCCTTAAATCATCGTCATATAGGTGATGAAAGCGGTAGTTCTACTCCGGATTTAGAAATTAACAGACAAGACAGCGACTCATCAGGCTCAGCTGGTAAGTTTGGATTTTTATTTTGTCAATCTCTGTTGGGATCAAGTAAAAGCCGTCCAGGCACTAAAATATAACCCCCACACACATACACACCATGTAAGGGGGTTGACTTCTGATTTAGGTCGGAAAATTAAAACGGAAAGTTTTTTGGTGATCCCCATGACAGTTTAACTACAGTCTATAAATTAACTTTTTGCGAATTGGGTTACAGTTTTAAAGGGATTAAGGTTGTTTTTAATTACATATTGCTTTAAAAAAATAAACAACAAAAAACCCCAAATTACTATACATTTAATGTTGAAAAATATTTTTTAAAACTAAGTTTAGTTGAAATTATTCATTGCCAATACTAACACAAACAACTGTCTCAATAATAGATTCAATGGTAATTTATGAGGAAGTGCGTCCCAGTCCCCTGCCTCCGAAATTGCTGACCGGTGAATTTTAAAATAACGACCCCAGCTATCTCGTTTCGGCGGTGTTACTTGAAAGAAAACAAGCAACTTAGGGTGCTAAATGTATTGGGGGGGGGGCTCTTTTTTGTTTTAATTCTCGTTTAATTATAGAAATTTGTCATAATTTGTGTTTATTTATGGTTATTTTTCCTAATTCTGGTTTATTTATCGTAATTTGTCATAATTATTGAATTACCGATTCAATAATTAATTTCAATGGTTAATTAGATGTATAGTAATTTGGGTTTTTTGTTGTTTATTTTTTTTAAGCAGTACGTAATTAAACAACCTTAATCCCCTAAAAACCATAACCCAATTCGCAAAAAGTTCATTTATAGACTAGTTAAACTGTCATGGGGGATCACCAAAAAACTTTCCGTTTTAATTTTCCGACCTAAATCAGAAGTCAGCCTTTAAGGGCACTAAAATATACACCTCCCAATGTCAGGGCACTAAAATATACACCTCCCAATGTCAGGGCACTAAAATATACACCTCCCAATGTCGGGGCACTAAAATGTAAACAACTTGTCAGATTTTAAAAATATTGAATTTCTTTTATTTTAGACAGGTGTGGGGAGGTCCTATTTACAATATAAATAAAATGTTGAAATGATCTCTGATATTCCAACATACACACGAGTTATCTTTCCCTTATTTTTTCTTATTTTCTTAGGAGGAAAGGGAAGAAAAATCCCTAATAGTAGGAGGGGGAGATAACTATTAGGATCCAAGTTTCAAAGGGGTGTGAAGCAAGTATCTCGACCACTAAAAATCTACACTGTCACTAATGTAATGTGACTGCTGCAGCTCTATACATTACAAGTTTACTGGATCAGCACATCTTATTATGAATGACCAAATATCCTTTGGTGTTCTGGGTATAAAATTAAACTGTATCTAGTGGCGAGGTTCCAATTCTGGAACTCTTGTGAGGGTGGAATACCCCTTTATTGTCATTACTCTCAGGTCAACTCTCACCTAAAAGTCAAACAATAAGAACACATATATCATAAACAATGTTGTCTAAGTTTTTACACAATGAAAATATTTTTGATATCAGATTTTGAAATTTCATGTTAGGCATGAATAAATGAAAACAATTTTACTAAAAGATACTCTGCCCTGTCGGCTGGGGCGTTAGAATGCATCGACTGCACCTCTGCAGAGGGGTAAGACTCCCCCAATGGAGCCACCTGTTGGCTTGGGTGGCGACCCGTGATGCTTAAGGATAGAGCCCAGGTGGATGAGCAGTTCATGACATGCAATACTCCACTTTGGCCCTATCTTGGGCTAGACGGGCGGTCGGAGAGGCCCCCTCCAATCAATCAGCTGGTCATGTCAAGCCCTAGCACCTATATGATTTTCCCAACCCTATTGCCCTTATGGCAAGCCCCAAGCGCTTTTTATCATATGGGTGCTAGAAGGCGGTGGCGGCGGGTCTACATGTCCTGGGAATGACGTTAAACTCTATCTGATGGTGAGGTTCCAGTTTTGGAGGTTTGGGGAATGTGGAGAATCCTTCATCACCATTGTTCCCTGGTCTACTCTGACCCGGAGTGGTAGTACCTGTTAGGGTCCCATCTATGGGTTAAATAGAAAAATGTATTTATAAAAATTGTATTATCCATTAAGAATTGATTTATTTCAAAACTTTATCGGCATTAAATGACCCACTGAGGTTGATATGCCGTAAAACAAAACAAACATAAAAAATACTTTATGGCCATCTTAAAACTTGTATTTAATATAGGTAAGTATTGCTTGTTCTAATTTGCTATTTTTTAATCAACATCAAAGGCCGACTGCATGGATTCCCATGACTATTTCTTGACACCTGTCCCTATCAGTCATCACTCTGGCAAGTCCTCAGAACAGCATTCAGTATCCACACAGAGCTGATTGGGAAAACATATCTGCTCCCAGAGTCATAACTTATAGAAGAAGAAAAATTGGTTTCATGTTTGAAGTAAATCTTGCCAGATGAACTTGTGACGTGTAAAGATTTTGTATCCTTCTGCTATTCCATAAAAGAGCAGATTTACCTTTTTCTTTTTTTCTTTTTTTCTTTGTATGACATACTTAATTTAATGAATTGGGTATCTCAGTACATCAATACAAATTCTATTTTAAATATAATTTATAAAAAAAAAAACTGGTCTTGTGTTCGAACCAAATCTCACGAGTTGAACTTGTGACATGTGCAGATTTTGGCTCCTCCTGCTATTCCATAAAAATCAGATTACCAAAGGAAGAACATTGGTGTTTTTGTGTATTCTTACCACGGATTCAGCACATGAGTATTGATTGTATTGAGAGAGAGAGAAAAGAATGATACAAAGTGTAGGATAATACTAAGTCCAATTATTGTCGAATTGGCAAGACAAGACAGCAAGCAGTCGTAACTGAAATACGATTCTGGTTTGCTGTAAAGACCACTGCAAAGTAGCAGGATTTATGAAGCCTCAGAACTTCATACAAATCAAGCAGCCAATCAGGAATCAGGGAATGGAATCACCCAAATGCATGAGTGGACTGTTCTGAATTCCCATAAGTACCAGTAGTCTTGACCGGTCACATTGTTCAAACCAATAGTAATTATCTCCATAGAACCACTACTTTCAAGTCTGAAATCCAAAATAACCTTTTTGGCATTAAATGACCCACAGAGGTTGATATGCCGTTAAACAAAACTCAAACTCAAACCAATAGTAGACTGACTGACTTCAATACGAAGGTTATTTCCTATAAGTCTAACATGATCAAAGGGGAGACACTTTTGACTGATTATTTATTTATTGATCTATTAGGAAAAAAGAAGATGGGTTTAGGGTTAGTTTAATGGGAAAATAAATAAATTATTTATCAGTCAAGAGTGGTTCCCCTTTGATCATGTTAGACATAGAAAATAACCGATACAAAAGCTGGGAGGGTGTTAAAAAGTTTTAAAATTTTATTTTATTTTTTTTAATACAGTATTGAAATTTTTTTCTTTGTTCTCTTTTTCAGATATGAGGATCCGAAAAGCTATGAGTTCTAACAAGGCTTCCAATTTATCCGACGAGACAGTAATGCGAACACTTGAAACCCTGTCTCAATTGTTAAGGGAAACCCAACAAACTGTCCATTCATTCCAAGAACAATTGGTGACAGCACAGAGAGAACAACAACGGTTGACGAGTGAACGTGGTTTCATGATGTATAACCGTGATTGGATTGTTCTTAGTATCATTCTAGTGTTTCAAGCCATCGTACAATGGATTTTCAAATGAAAATCAACAACAAGAAACCCCTCACCCATACCCACCCAAATCCCCTACCCCCTAAGTACAAGTTTATTTTGTACGCTATGGACTACGAACTTGTGATAGATATTTTTGTGCACGTATCAGGTGATTTTTTTTTTTTTTTTCCCTTTGTCTGATATAGATTCACAAATTGTTCTAGTCTGAGGGAAAAACGTCTTGTTTGGTTCAAGAATCGTAGCTACGGGGTCAACTGCCTTATCACTCTCCATAACTTACACTGCTGCTGCTGCCGCTGCTCTTGCTAACTGCTGCATACGTCTTTCTTTTTTCTTTTCCCCCCCCCCCTTTTTTTTTTTTTCCTCCCTTTTTTATGATTTATTATTATATCATTTGCATGACAAATATATTTTATTAAAAAAAAAAAAGATCAGCTAGAAGCATAAGACTAATCTAAAATACAAGGACGAGTCTAAAAGGTAATGCCATTTTGTTTAGGACAGGTATAATTACCAACACAGGAACATGTATTATACATCAAAATGAAGCTGGTTCTCTGTGGATCACATCCCTACTTCACCACATAGTCACCATTTCTCTCAATAGCAATGTTCCACCATCGAATGAGAGCGTGTATCCCTACCTTGTAAAATTCTGTTGACTGTTCTTTGAGCCACTAGATTTCACTTCCTCACTTCTTCACGACAGATTTCATTTCTTCGTCACTAGAATAATGTTCTCTTCGGCCCCTTGAAAGAGGGTTTGAGAGGCAAACATTATTTCAGTGATGAGGAACTGAAATCTGTAGTGAAGAAGTGGCTCAAAGAACAGTCAACAGAATTTTACAGGGCAAGAATACATGCTCTCATTCGAAGGTGGAACATTGCTATTGAGAGAAACGGTGACTATGTGGTGAAGTAGGGATGTTGTCCACAGAGGACCAGCTTCATATTGATGTATGATACATGTTCCTGTGTTGATAATTATACCTGTCCTAAACAAAAAGGCATTACTTTTTGACTTACCCTCGTACTTAAATTGTCTGTCATATTCAGTACATCCTTCATTAAACATTATGTTGAAAAACTTAGATATTCATGACAATTGTATTACACTGGGCAAAAATACAAAGAAAAAAAAAAAGAAAGAACAAAGAAATAAAAAAGAAAAAAAACAATATTTTTTTTGTCTGCCACCCAGACAAATGCTGTACTAGACTAACTCAAATATGATGATTTCCAGTTTGTACACAGAATTGTCCTAACAAGTTTTTGAAATGTGCGTATAATTTTATATTTATAGTATACTAAAAAAAAAAAAAAAAAAAAATCTTTGAACGCATTCAGTTCCTGTTGAAAGAGCATTTCCTGATATTGATGTTTCTATTTAGAAAGGAGTAAAGAATTCTAATTAGCATTGTATAGTTATTTTGGATGATTTTTTTTTTTTTTTTTTTTAAATATGGTATTCAGCGTGGACACAGACCCCACAAAATATCATTCTGTAGCAAATTAGACCTGAAATTGCTTTATTTTCAAAGAGCATTTGAAGTGTATTGCTCTAATAAAAATTTTGCTCTGATGTACTGTTTTTTGTTAGGGTCTGTTTTGTTATATATTTACATATTAATATATTGATATATATTAAACATTAAAATTTTTAGAAATATACAGATAGTGTATTAGTATTATTGCAGGCAATGGGCAAGTTGTGACCCATTAGGACTTTTTTGCATGATATACTTAATTTCATGAATTGGGCATCACATTGTGGTATAATGGTTAGCAAGTTAGTCTTACTATTGAATAATGAGTTTGATCCTTGCTGGATGCCCCATACTTGTGACCTTGTGTCACCCTAGCCATGATGAACAGGTTGGGTAAATACCTGGGGGTTCTATTGTGGTGTAATGGTTAGCAAGTTCATCTTGCAGATCCATTAATATTGAATAGCAAGTTTGATCATCGCTTGATGACCCATACTTGTGTTACATCCTGTCTGTGGTGAACGGGTTGGGTAAGTGTCTATTTAAATTCTTGAATATTTAAAATGCTCTTGTTGGAAAAGTAAGGAGGAAAAAAAGAACTGCAAATGAAAATATTTAAAGCTCAATGTATCAACAAAAACTTCATGATTAATCTTTATTATAGTTTCATGTAATTATTCCTATCTCAAAAAACGGTGTTTCTTCAATAGAAAATAGGACACCATGTTTGAATTACAATGTAAATATAATGCTAAACTGGACCTTACTCCATGTTGACTCCTTAACTGATTTTTTTTCTTCTCAACAGTATATAGTAGACATCTAGCTGTAAATTATCTAGCAGAAACCAAAGTTTCTATGACTATTTCTGATCACAGAAAACATTAACCTCTCCACAACGTTTATCAATTCATAAGTCCTCACAAAAAAAAAATATTATCATTATAAACACAGTGTTATGCCTGTGTTTATAGCTATGATAATTAGATGAATAAAATTCTGATCAATGCCGTGTCAAGAATAAATTGTCAATTTCACTAACATCCGTTTCAATAAATCCATAGTACAAATCCATGCCCCCCCCCCGACCTCTTTTTGCAGGAATCGGATTAAAATCCTGCCTGTGGGGTGGGTTTTCAGCTAGTTGTAGGAAATCCTGACGTGCTAGAACTGTTCTGGGTACAGATTTAGAATCGGCATGCTTGGTCTAGTCTAAAACACGCAGTTTTTTACCCTAGTAACAGAAAAACCTTTTTTTTTTGTTGCCCAGTGTTATTTACCCATAAGCCAAATTTAATTGCTTTTTTTGAGAAGAAATGGAGAATTCATCAAAATGGTCAGAAAAAAAAAACAAAACCTTCAAAAAGATGAGTGTGATTATTCATACTAAAGATGATTGTATAGAAAAGAAATTCCTTAATTTTCTATGCACTTTTGTTGGATCTTTATAATAAAAAGATTTTAAAAAATAATAATTAAAAACTCAACTTCTGGGGAAATTTCAAAAACAAAAAATAAAAGTTCCTATACATTTCCTATAAATCATTTTTCTATTTTTTATCCATTATGACTCAATATACTCAACTAATTTAGACATAAGCTTCTGTGTCCCTATAATTTAAGTACTTATAAAAAGGAAATAAACTAAACTTCTTTTCTTTTTTTTTTAACATGCCATCCTTTTTATAAATGTTAAAGCTGATTGCATTGTCTAATTCTAATCTACTGTCCATTTATATTTAAATTGCAAAAGTTATTGTCTATAAGACAATCTATTTTATTAAACTAAGATCATTAATATGAAAATCAAATTGTAAAGGAAGGAAACAGGGTAATCTGAACATTAGCTACATAAATGAGAATAATCTCCCTCGTTTCTTTCATTTTGAGAAAGTTCATTTCAAATAACATGCAAGCATAATTAAGAACACATTTTATGATATTTTTGTGTTAAAACATGCAGTTGCATTGATTCGAACAAATTCATATTTTCAGTGTAGATTCACAGTGAAATCAAAATGACAACCCGAAACAAGGCTTCCTCAAAGTGAAATAAACAAGGAGAGGTTACTCTCATTTATGTAGCTAATTACCAGAATCAGTTTATTATTTTTGGAATTTTTGCTGAGAATTTCATCAAATATCCAAATTAGTTTTATTATTAGGAACATTTATACAATGAGGGATTATTTTTATGCTAAAGAAGAAGAAAAAACTTTTCTGTTTTTTTTTTTTTTTTTTTTTTTTTTTTTTTTTTTTTTAACCAAACATTCAAATTTATTGTGCCTCATTTTTATGCAGCTTTGCTAATGGGAGCAGTATGATATTATATATTACTGATAATCCCTATCTCTTAGCAATATGTATATATATATGTGTGTGTGTGTATGTGTGTATTTAGCCAACCCATTCACCACAGGTAGGATGTGACACAAGATCGCAAGTATGGGGCATCCAGCAAGGATCGAATATATATGTGTATATATGTAAATGTATGTATATATATGTAAATATGTGTATATATTTAGATATATGTGTACATATGTAAATATATATATAGTCGCATGTGTGTTTGTATTTGAATATATGTGTGTATATATATGTATAATCATGTTTATAATTGTATGTATATGCTTTGTATGTATAATCACGTGTGTGTGTATATATATATATATATGTATATATATGAATTTAACATTTTTTGAAAAAACAAATGATGTTAATAGTTTGCTGACAGAATCTGTTTCGACCATTTTAATAGAGTGGTCTTCATCAAGATTATATATATTTTTTACATCAAACTCTTTTTAGTTTTTATTATGGATTATAATGCTTTTGATTTTTTTTAAATAAAATTTATTTTATTTTTAAATAAAATTTATTTTATTTTTAAAAACTGAATACGCATTTTTTTTTTAAATTCCAGCATCGAACACTAATGTTCGTTTGTACCTCCTATTCTAACGGTTATTCATTCCGTCTTTCATTCATATGTTGCTCTTGATGAAGACCACTCTATTAAATCGGTCGAAACAGATTCTGTCAGCAAACTATTAACATCATTTGTTTTTTCTAAAAAATGTTAAATTCATACTGTCGGATTAACTTCCATTTACTTCATATATATATATATATGTGTGTGTGTGTGTGTGTGTATGTATGATTGTGTACGTATATATGTGGATAATTATGTTTATGTATATAATTTGTATGTATGATTTCATATTCTATATGATATATACATATGTGTAATTTCTTATATATGTTGTGTGTGTGTGTGTATATATATATATATATATATATATATATATATAGGATGCTCCAAAATTATAATTGTGTGTGTGTGTGTGTAATTATGTTTATGCATATATGTATGTATAATTATGTATATATGTATGTATAATTTCGTATTCTACATAATATATACATATGTGTAATTTCCTATACACATTGTGTGTGTGTGTGTGTGTGTGTGTGTGTATATATTAGTCTGGGATGGTCACTGTTTCAGCTTTTGCTGGAATGGCATACCAAAGGCAAAACATCTTCACCTGATGATTGCCTCGCATGAATCCAATATGGTCGTGAATGTTCCTTTGTCACCTTATAAATAGATATGTAAAACCTTTATATATTTATTTTATTATATATATGAGTGCTTCAAAATTATAATTGTGTGTGTGTATGATTATGTATATATGTATGAATAATTTCATATTCCATATAGTATATACATATGAGTGATTTCTTACATACATTGTGTGTGTATACAGTATGCTTGAAAAATAATGCCTCCTAATTATTTTAATGGAAACTAACAAATACTAGTAAAACAATAACATCAATTGATAGAGCATCTAGTCACCCCCATCAGCTATGCGTTTTTGCCAGCAATGAAAATGACGTTTGACACTTGTAAAATAAAATCTGCAGGACTCCACCAACCATTGTGTTGATTCCAGCCGTTAGTGGGGGACAAGATATCTCTTCACCAGTGATGGTGCGGTTAGAAGGAACTGTGACGTACAGCCTTACAGAAATGTTGTCAGCAGGTCGTGAGAGACTTACATTCGGTGGTTTTTCTATTCTTGTTTGAGAATCAGTGGGACTCGCCTGACACGAACCATGCCGGGCGAGTCGCTGTGGTGTAGTGGCTAACGTGCTGGACTGTGTTATCATAGTAAACGAGTTCAAACTCCAGTCATGAAAGTATCACTGAAGCTGTATTTACCAAAAGGAACTTTTTTTTTTTTCTTTCTTTTTTTCTTTTTTTTTTTCTTTTTTCTTTTTTTTCTTTTTTTTTTTACGTCCTCCATGTCCTCAGATCTTACCCATGAAATTAATTTTCAGTTTAGGAAAAAAAAAGTCACACAGTGCTAGATCTGGTGAGTGCAGAGGGTGTTGCACTTGCACAATGCTGTGTTTCTCCTAAAACATTTAATTCAAAAAGTATGTGGGGGATGTGGTATCGTGGCTAACATAACGAGTTCAAACTCCTGTCATGCTATTATTTTTCAGACTAATACACTTGGGAAAGGTATGAACTCTCCTGATCCTCCCCAGTTATGGGTTAAATAGTACCACTAATGCTCTTCTACAAGAAGAGCTTTTGCATTGAATAACCCATGAATGTTGATATGCCATTAAGCAAACAAACCAAACCTTGCACAGTTCTCTGATCGTAATCTGCACACCTGTATGGATGAGCTGATCAAGGTGTTCATTTCATGCATCGACAACCATGCAGGGCTGCCTAAACATGGCTTGTCACTGACATTGCAATGTTCGGTCCCATAAACATTCAGCAAGTGTTGATGAATCTCAATTTTTTTTTTTTTTTTTCCACATGAAGAGATTTAATGACACACGAGTGCTTTGTATACACTTTTATGTCAGACATTATTTTGCCAGACTGCTGCTCAGCTGCTTTCTATAACAAGATAAGAAGTTATGAGTTATTGGCAAGACAGTTCAACCTCTACTTTCATACCACCAACATGGCACAGGCTATCATGATAAAATAGGAGGCATTACTTTCAATTCATCCTTCCTGTGTGTCTGTGCAGTCTTACCTATAAATAGGTTCACCCCAACCAATTTTTCATAAAAAGGTAAATTTCTTTTAAACCAAAGATACCAGAATTCTATCATTTCTAGCATAACATTATGCAAAAACAGTCAAAAATAATTATACGTCATATATATCGATGCAATTTTATTTTTGTTTAGAAAATTGTTGTAATTTTATTTCTGCTTACTGTTTCAGTGCTGTAGAGTTTGGTAATAAATAATACCTAATAATATCCATTTTGATTGCATAATGTTACACTAGACATTATTTTTAAAAATCCTGGTGCCTTTTGGTTTAGAAAAAAAAATTTTTTTAAAATTGTTTGGGATTATTTATTTCTGGAGATACTATAAATGTATATGTAATGTATACTTGGGTGTATATATATGTATCTATATCTGTCTCTGTATGGTTTTATGTATGTGTGTGTGTATGTGCGATGTGTGTGTATATGTATCTGTGTCTGTTTTTATGTATATATCTCTGTGTGTGTGTATGTATATATATGTATATATATATATATTGCTATTTTATTTATTCAATGGACAGACTTATTAAATATAAACATTTGCCAATTAGATATTGGCATTTTTAAAAACTTTATAAGTAACTTAAATTCTAGCAATAATCAGATACTAATGTCACTTTATGGAAAAATATTAACGATGAATCCTTTCTTTCAGTTCATATCCTCTTATCATATGCACCCATTGATAAAACAAAAACAAAAAACTGTTTTGAAAAAAAAAAGAAAAAAAGTTGTACAATGTCAAACTATAAACCAAATTAGATGATATTTGTCCCTTTTTACTGATTTTAGTCATAGATGTATTCATGATAATATCTCAAGTTGTTAATATAAATGTTTGTCTGTCCGACAGTTCAATTCTGACCCGAGAGAAACCCACTTGTCACACACTGACCATAAATAAATAGATTTTTTCCAAATGAATATTTTTACTTCCATAAAAGAAAAATATTTCGCCGTAATTGTATAAATTGTCTTCGATGTGTGATGATAAAAAGGTTTCTTTCGATTTACACAAAAGATTAAAGTCATTAAATGCCTAACATGTCACTTTGGGAGCCTGATGTATAAAAACTGATTCTACCGTTCCTAGTTTTACCATTATGTAAATGAATTGCATCTAAATGAAACCTCTTAGACATATTATCCTATTTGTCCTCGAAGAAATGAATTCTTCCTGATGGATTCAATGGTTTAAGAAAATTGTGTATGTTCATTTTGCTCTGAGATCATTGTCTGTCGAAAATGACAATAGAGATAGTAAGACTTGTAGTGCAGCTGAGCACTGTACGCAATAATTTCATTATTATTTTCACTCCTTTTGAGTTTTTCACATCGGCGTTAGCTGATGATATTTCACTGGAGTCTGAGTGACAAGTCTCCTCAGGACTCTACTGAGTATTCTAGCCGATTGCAGCAATGCAGTAGTCTGGATGGTCTCAATTCTTCCTTTGATTTCCAGGTCCTCCAAACTTTTTTCCAAGTTTTTTGGGACCGTTCCAAGTGCACCAACTACAATTGGTATCACTTTCACCCTCATATTCCACAGCTTATTATTACTATTATTATTATTATTAAACCATAAATATTTGATTTGTCTGATTACAAAATTAATACATAATACCGTATTTCCCCGAAAATATGACCTAATTGTAAAATAAGACCTACCATGATTTTTCAAGATGATTTTAATATAAGCCCTCTCCTTAAAATGAGCCCTAGTTGAGAGCGGCAGACAGACAAAAGAAAATGACAAAGGATTGTAGTGCAGCTGAGCACTATGCAATAATTTCATTATTATTATTATTATTATTAAACTGTAAATATTTGAATTGCTGTTAATTACAAAATTAATATATAATACTGTTTCCCCAAAATTAAGACCTACCTGCAAAATAAGACTTAACACGATTTTTCAAGATGATTTTAATATAGATATTTACTAAGCTTAGAAGCATGGGGCGCCCAATGAGAATCGAACTCACTAACAATGGTCTGCAAATCTAGCTTGCTAACCATTACATCACATGAGGTGCCCATGATTACCATTATATAAACAAAAACTTGCTTTCATATAGTTATTTACTAAGCTTAGCTTAGGTGTGGCACAAGACCAGAAGTATGGGGCACCCAATGAGAATCGAACTCACTTACAATGGTCTGCAAATCTAACTTGCTAACCATTACACCATGTGAGGTGCCCAGATGATTTAGATGAGCCCTCTCCTTAAAATGAGCCCTAGTTGAGAGTGGCAGACAGACAAAAGAAATAAGCATTCTTCGCAATCACTTCATGTGATGCAAACACTCAACATCCCCTGAAAATAAGCCCTAGTGTTATATTTTGGAGTGGAAAATTGATATAAGCCCTGTATTATTTTCGGGGAAATATGGTACATATAATCTTTAAAAAAAGGAAAAAGGAGTCATTGAAAATTGAACCTAATGGTAAAATTAAAAGTTCCCAATAAAGAAGTGACAATATTATTAGTGTGTATCAAAAGTATTTTATTTTTTAGTCAACCTCTTGGAGGTTCCTGAAGAATTGAACAAGATCCTACTGGCAGACAAATATGTATAAAATATACATTGGACGTGTATCAATTTTTTTTTTTTTTTTTTTTTTTTTTTAAAGCATAATGCTCTATGGATGGTCTCTTTCAATGATCCTAGCTCCCCCCTCCTCCTCCTCCCCCCTGCCAAAAAAAAAAAAAAAAGTGTTCACACCTGGTGGTTGAATTCTCCCCCTACCTAAATCACCAGAATCAACAATTATTGGTCATCCACTGGACTTTATTTCAAGTTACAAAATCACCACCATGAAAATGCTGGAACCAGTTTTTTGATTAGGATGACCAGATAATGTTTCATTTCCTGCCGCTTCCTGAATGCTGTGAGTAATATCAGCAGCTTTGAGGCCGAGTTTAAGATAATGCCTCAGAATTGCTGGATTTTCAATACTTGTATCTACCATTATTTCAAGCATCTGAAATAAAAAAAGGCACAGCCGAATAGTATCGATAAATGATATGATACAACATATATATATATATATATGTATATATGTATGTATGTATATGTATATATATCTCACCAAAATTATCAGCCTTTTTCTCAGTCCAATGCAAGACTCAGGCTTTCTCCAGGGTCTGTTAGACTTGGGGAGTAATGAGCCTTATACTTCCCTGCTAGTGCATGATGTGTTGGCAGGGAATAAATAACTAATATATATAAGTACAATGCGACTCCATTCTCTATATAGATAGATATATATATATATATATGTATATATATATATATGTATATATATATATATATATATATATATATATGTATATATATATATGTATATATATGTATGTATATGTATGTAATATATCTATATGTATGTATATATGTATATATATATATGTATATATATATATATATATATATGTATATATATATATGTATATATATATATATATATATATATATATATATATATATATATATCATATATATAGGGAATGGAGACACTTGTACTTAACTAATGTGTTATATATATATATATATATATATATATATATATATATATATATGAAGAAAATTTGAAAAAACAAGTGTTCCAAAAATAGGATGAATTTATTATCGACTTTAAACATTTCGGTTTCTTTAAACCTTCATCAGGATGTATCTTGGGGTGAAGAAAATGATGGATGTTTTTATATGTGACAGGAGATGAAATCTTTTTAATTATGAAAATGAATTTTTAAAAAAAAAGATTTTTCATTTTCAAGTCATCTATAAAAACATCCATTATTTTCTTCACCCCAAGACACATCCTGATGAAGGTTTAATGAAACCGAAATGTTTAAACATCGATAATTAAATTCATCATATTTTCAGAACACTTGTTTTTTCAAATTTTCTTCATATTGTCGGATTTATTTTCCATATTTACTCCCATATATATATATATATATATATATATATATATATATAGTTAAGTACAATACATCTCCATTCCCTATGTATATATATTATATACATAGAGAATGGATATGCATTGTAGTTATATATGTATGTATATATCTATATCTATATATATATATATATATATATATATATATATATATATATATATATATATAAAAATAAATAAATAAAGTACAGTGTGTCTCCATTCCCTATATATGTATATGTGTATATATATATATGTATATATATATATATATATATATAACATTTTATGTGTGGATTATTATATAACATGGATATGCCACATTTTTGGGTTCATTCTTCATTGCATCTTTTGTGGTGTATTGATTTTTTGAAAAGAATTGTTTTGAAAAAAAAAATTTTTTTGAAATTATTACGTTCTCCTGACGATGACTTCAGGTCGAAACTAGTTGAGAAAAATTAAAAAGTAAGTAATTATAAAAGAAACATTCCTGTTTGTCTTATTTTTCTTCATCTTCATCTTCAGACATTTTTCTGCATCCTCAGGATATTCCATTACAAAGTGATGTGCAAAATGATTCATGTGAAAATACATTGTTCTGGTAGCACAAATATTACTCAAAATGAACATACATTCTTTAGCAGCAACAACAACAACAACAAAAAGTACTAATTAAAGAACTATTAGTCCAAGTTAAAAGCGCAGTGAGGGTAACCAAACACTTTTAGACCTTATGTTCCCAATGCAGGTATCATTGGGGAACGGAAATTTATCCAATGTTGATGATATTACAATATTGATGATGATGATGATGATGATGATAAATAAAATCCACAACTGTCCGATAATAAGAATTAAATTGGTAATTTATGAGGAAGTGCATCCCGGTCTCCTGCCTCAAAAATTGCTACCCGGTGACTATCAAAATAACGTTGTCGTAATTCTTGTTTATTTATTGTAATCTTGTTTAGATATGAAGATGGATATATAGTTTTGAATAGACTGAGATAGATAAACAAACAAAATAATATAGATAGATATGAACAAATGGAGATAGATATTTTCGACAAGTAAATGTATTGGGGGGGGGTCGCTTCTTTTTTTTTGTCGTAATTCTTGTTTATTTAAACTAAAAACAAGACATTAAACAAACATGAATAAAAAAAAAATCTTAGTATTTAAAGTAATATAAATAAATATGAACAAATTGAGATAGATAGATAGAAGATGGATAGTTTTGAATAGACTGAGCTGGGTCGTTATTTTAATAGTCACCGGGTAGCAATTTTTGAGGCAGGAGACCGGGACACACTTCCTCATAAATTACCATTAAATTTAGTGTAAAATTTATATGTAGATGTACGTGTCAAGTTATAACTCAGAAAATAGAGGTCATTGAACATTAAAATCCTGCATACACTTTAATATCTATTAATAATAGAGATTCGCTTCCAGTTTTTGTCTGTAACAAAAATTACGTCACTGCTTATGTCATATTACCCAAAATCGTCATAACAGAATAAATACACTCAAAATTTGAACATGCAACATTAGACCCTCATTGGTTTTTTAAAACAAGTTTTAATAAATACATGACTGGTATTATACATCTATATATAATTTGTTTTATTTTAATACATATTTAAAGTTTACATTTTAAATTGTTTTATTTTTTAATCCTTTAATGAATTTGATAATTTTACTTACTTAGGGTACAAACTCGCTGACATTGAATTTTTTAGTCCCACCCCTCAGGCAATATGTTTCAAAAATCTATTTTTACATCGCCCGGATAGAAGGCGATGGCTGGGTCTACATGTCCTGGGAATGACGTTAAACTCTATCTGATGGTGAGGTTCCAGTTTTGGAGGTTTGGGGAATGTGGAGCCCCCTTCATCACCATTGCTCCCTGGTCCACTCTGACCGGAGTGGTAGTACCTGTTAGGGTCCCATCTATGGGTTAAATAGAAAAATGTATTTATAAAAAAATTGTATTATCCATTAAGAATTGATTTATTTCAAAACTATCAGCATTAAATGACCCACTGAGGTTGATATGCCGTAAAACAAAACAAACCAAATACATCGCCCGGAGGGTGTTTTTTATTTTGTACTAGTGTTTATAATAAGGAAAAGTACAAAATTAAGTTTTTGATTTTTACTGATTAAATGATATAATTCAATGATTAAGTGGAACTCTTCACAGTTCTTTATAAGTAAGTACAAAAAGCACGTGCAACTCTTCAGTTCTTCATAAGACCTGTCATGTTTAAATATTACATATTCTATAGATGAAATTTGAACTTAATACTTTTTGAAAATTATTGTTTCGTAATTTAGTACTAATTGTAAAGATTCACTGTTTACCAAAACTTTTCTTCTTCTCCATTGATACTATAAGGATGGTGCAAAGTTATTGGATACTTTGCATACAAATAACTCTGACGAAGGTTAACGGACAAAACATTTAATATATACAGCACATGGATATGAAGATACAAAGTACATAGTACAAGAGTTACATATATAAAGAGGTACACAAATAAAGATAAAGACACATTCATGAATGGTATATTCTAACATATAAAAGTACAGACATGAGACTAGGAATAGTCCATGCTGTGAAGAACTTACAGTAATGTAAGGGGGGGGCCCCAACGAGAGGGGTTAGATAAAATCTACCCCATGTGGCTCGTAGTTGCCGAAACAGGAAAAAGAGAGCGAAAGGTTTTGAACCCGGCGCTTAAATACTATGGTGCCCTAGCGGGCACCAACGAACTAAAAGGGGCAGACAACTCCACCAGGCGAATACAAACTAACGCTACAATACCATTACTGTTAAATCACACTGAAAGCAGTTTTTTGCTAAGTTTTTAAGAATTTAAAATAATTAATAACAATAATAAAATAATTAATCAAAATAATTTAAGTTTTTTGCTAAGTTAAGCAGTGATGAGCTTTTCAATACTTAATTGGGTGACTATGTAAGCTATAGCAGGTACTGTAATCAACCAGTCTTTTGTCTATGAAAAATGACTTGATTTTACATTAAATCACTTGAAAAATTTGATATGCCTTAAAACAACCAACCAACCAACCAACCAACCAATGATACCTGCATCGGAAAAATAATATCTAAAGATGTTCGGTTTCAAATTACCCTTACTACACTTTTAACTTGGATGATAAAGTAAATATATGTATATGCATGTAGATATTATTTAGTTGTCTTTTTTTATTTATTTTTTTTTTTTTATGAATAAAAAAAAAAGAAGCATGTGAAAGATATTCAAACATAATTGTGAATAATTTTACACTAAATAACTAGTATGGTTTGTTATTACTAAAGAACTGATATATCCGGGTTAAGGGATATATTATGAAGTTGGTATTTGGTATATTATCGCAGTAGTAGTTGGTGCGTCGAATAGCAGACGTCTTCCGAGCAGTCGTGGTGTAGTCTGGCGAGTAAGCTTAGGCTTAGGTGCCTCTACCAACACAGTGTCGAATATTTATACATGACACTGTCCAATCAGATTCTAGTGAGGGGGTACCAAGGTATTTATATATTCATTACATCAAGAACAAAAAGAATGTGCAATTTTGTAGGTGTGGCGCTCCACCTCAGCAAAAATAATCTCCTTGGTCTAGCACTAGTGAAAAGGGGATAGACTCCCTTGCTGTTCAGCTGATACCGACAATAGGCCACTTTGTAGACTACTTATGTTAATAACTGAGTTGAATTAGTTGAGTCTTTGGATGTTAGCATGAAATAGTTTGTTTTTTTAAATGAAAATATTTTTCTACTTCCTAATATTTAAAAAAAAAAAAGAAAACAACTTTTGAATGCAATAATACAAATAGATTGTTTTTTAAGTAGAGCTGTGGAGTTGGAACACAAAACCTCCAACTCCGACTCCTCTATTTTTGACACGTCTGACTCCAACTCTTCTTTATTTAATAAGTGACTAGCAAAATAAAAAAACGCCCTCTGGGCGATGTAAAATAAATATTGCCTGAGGGGATGGGAGTTGAAAATTTAATATCAGAGAGTTTGTATCATAAGTAAAGTAAAATCATCAAATTTATTAAAGGAGTAAAAAATGAAATAAATTTATTAAAGGAGTAAAAAAAATATTTAAAAATTTAAATGGAAACTTAGTTCTGATAACTTTAAATATATATTAAAATAAAACAAACTATATATAGATAGATAATACCAGGTATGTATTTATTAAAACTTGTTTAAAAAAACAATGTGGACTGTCTAACATTGCATGCTCAAATTTTGAATGTATTTGTTCTACGTTATGACGTTTTAGGTAGTGTGACGTAATCAGTGACGTCGTTTTTGTTACAGACAAAAACCGGAAGCGAATCTCCATTATTAATAGATTATGGCCCACAAATATAAAACCATGATATTTAAAAAAAAAATTTATTCATAAGAAGTGTGCACTGTATAACTTTACAGACTAAACTAGGGCCATATAAAGTGTAAATTCATATGGAGTCGAAATCTGTATAGTTTTACCAACTCCAACTCCTCTATTTTGGCATCTCCAACTCTGACTCCTCTTTATGTAATTAAGTGATTATGGCCTACAAATAAATATAAAACCATGATTTTTTTTTATAATCTATTCATAAGGAGTGTGCACTGTATAACTTTACAGACTAAACTAGGGCCATATAAAGTGTAAGTTCAACTGGAGTCGGAATTGATATAGTTTTACCAACTCCAACTATAGTTACCCTTTAATTGCTCTACAGCCGTGTCTTTAAGTGATTTTATTTCAGCTGAACAATTTTTACATGTAGATGAATATTATTAATAATACTAGCAGGACCTGTGTATATACCACAGTTTGATATGTTTACTTAAGAGCTATGCAATATAGTTCAATATGTAAAAAGTATAATAATCTCTTTTTTTTTTTTCTTTCCTTCTTTTCATATTTTCATTGTTTGATTTTAAGCTATTGGTTAAATAGTATCTCTACTGTTCTTCTACAAGCATGGTTTTGGCTTTAAATAACCCACAAAGTTTGTTATGCCATTAAATGTAGAAACCAAACCAATTTTTAAGTTGGTTAGTCAGTTTTATGACATGCCAACCCTTGTTGGTTTATTTAATGCCAGGATTAGCCCTTTTTTATTTTCAAACATGTATAGGTTTCAATTAACTGATAATAATTTAACATAGCTACAAGCAACTATTCTTATTACAAATAATTTGCATACAGTTATATGGTTTCAAGTATTCTTATCTAATACTAATAACAGATCTATTTGATCTATGAATAGGACTCTGACAGGTGCTACCACTCCTAGTCAGAGTGTACAGGTAAGTATGGATAATAAAGGGGTGACTGCACACTCTCCTGGAGCCTCTTCACTGTAAAGTGGAGATCCTTTGTGTTAAGCAGAGACTGGTCCTTAGTGAAGAAACCTTTGATTGTTCCTCGGTGTCCCTTAGTGTTGGGTAGAATCATTTGGTTGAGCAGAGTCCTTGGTGGCAGATCCGTTTGTCTATTTTGAATATGTAGAAATGAACAGCTTTCAAGATCAGCGATTAAATAGTTAACTAACCACATATTCGAGTGTGTTGATTGGCTGGCTTTAATCCACATGCACACGCAGTCTATAAGTTTAAGTGGTGGACTTTAGCACACCTAATATCGAGTAGGGTGGGTGGGTGCAGGAAATGCAGTAGGTGTATTCTAAGCGACACCAACAGAGTAAACGGATATTTTGGGTTGAGTGCTATTTTACTATACACTATGAGCCCAATATTTTTAGCTCGGGGAAATGATTGAAGGTTTAATATAATGACCCTTTTACCTTTTCATTTAATGGAATGGACAGTGGTGGGTAGCTGTGATGCTTCTGCCATAGAGCAAATTTTGAGTGTGTCTGTGTTTTTTTTTTGTGTTTTTTATTTTATTTAAGAGTCAATGAGATTAGCTAAATATTTCCAGTAGTTTTTTTTATTGGATGATAATGTTGCAGGCGCGGAAAAATAATGACATGAAACTTCCTTTTTTATCAGAATTATCCATCAGGTCAATATGCAGATGATGATGATGACGAGAGTTCAATATTGAAATAGATTTAAATTTAGACGATTGGTTTCTCAAGCTGAAAACAAATATTGGAAAGTCACAATTATTTTAATCAATCATATTAATTTGATTACTAAGCATTAACCATTTTGCCATATTCCTCACATTACAATCATTATGCTAATTTCAACTCTGTGTGTGTATGTTTTATATATATATATATATATATATATAATTTAATATACCAAGCGTGTTGGTAAATCCTCGCAGTGAGAAAAAAACCAGCAAATAGTTTGATTGTAAAAATATACTACCAAACATCAACCGGGGAGAAAAAAAATTTTGGAAAAAAGACAAGATAGTCGTACCAACAAAAATAATCTATTGGTACAGTATTTGGCCAAAAGAAAAAACAATTTATATGTATATAGATATATATATATATTCATATAACTGCTAGGAGAATAGCTAATAAGTAAAAAGTGCTCAATACCTAACTAGAGCAAATAATAAAGATTATCTTTATTTTTATTTATAATATATATATATATCTAATGAGTCAGATAAACCTACTAAAAGTTTCGCTTAATGCTCTTCAGGGCTAAGATCCGACTAAAGAGACTTGGAGCAAACGCATTAATATATAGGTACTATATATTAATGCGTTTGCTCCAAGTTTCTTTACTCTGATCTTAGCCCTGAAGAGCATTAAGCGAAACTTTTAGTAGGTTTATCTGACTCATTAGATTTATCTTTATTATTTGCTCTACTTAGGTATTGAGCACTTTTTACTTATTAGCTTTAGTTTCCTGGCGGTTTTGTATGAATATATATATCTTATATATATATATACATATAAATTGTTTTTTCTTTTGGCCAAATATTGTACCAATAGATTATTTTTGGTTGGTACGATTATCTTGGTCTTTTCTTTTTTTCAAAAAATTTTTTTTTTCTCCTGGGTGATGTTTGGTAGTATATTTTTACAATCAAACTATTTGCTGTTTTTTTTCTCACTGCGAGGATTTACCAACAAGTTTGGTATATTAAATTATATATATATATATATATATATATATATATATATATATATAACTTTACCGCAGAGAGCCGTATTGAACCTAGCGATTCCTTGGTAGTTGTTCTGTCAGCTGAACTAAACCAGCCTGACATATATACAATTTAATTCTTAACATCCTGTTGAGAATTTTCTAAATCCAGAATCCCATTCCTCTAAAGATTTATCAAAAAATTATCATTCCTCTAAAGATTTATCAAAAAAAAAAAAAAGCCTAAAAATGGCCTTTTCATTTAAAGTTACCTGTTATTTCCCATAAATCAAAGACTTCTAAATATGTTTAATATTACATTTAAACAAGGGCTATCATTTGGGGAAGATTAGGAAAATGAATGTGTCTTCCATTCTAGCCGGTGGAATAAGGCGGTATAGGACATTAAGAGTTAAATTAAGGACATTAACTTTTATATATTAACCCTAACTTTAATCCTAATATATTTGCCAAATTACCTTTACCTTATAGGTGTCTTTTTTTCTTTTCTTTTTTTTTTTTTTTTCATTTGCTGGTGCCATAACCTGGTTTTGTCATAAGGGCACAACTCATCTAGGGTGTCTTGAGCAGTTTTATTTTACCTGTTTCAATGATGAGAATTAAATATTTCTGGTATTCATTTAACAAAAGAAAAGAAAAACAAAAAGAAAGACCCTATTGGATCCATGTTGAAAAAATATTTGCATTATTTATATTTATAAGTTTTTATCTTTTTATTGTTTTTTTTTATATTTTTAGTTGTGGTGAAAAATGTTATTTAAAGGAAGCACATATTTATATTTGTTATCTCCCTTTAACTGTTTGGTTTATAGTTCACATTTACAAATCGTTCTTTTTAAACTTTACAAAGAACGATATTTTAAAAAAATATATAAAGTTTTAAAGATATTTTTAGAACCTTTTTTTTTTTTTTATATCTCATTTAGTCCAGGTTAAAAGTTTAGGCTGAACTTGCACAAAGGTGTCAAAATTAGGGTGACCCAGAAAAAACAGAACCCAAATTATTTATTTATTTTCACATTAAACTAACCTTAAACCCCAACCCCAACCTTAAACCCTAACCCCTAACCATAACACTAAACCTCCCTAGTTAAAATTAACAGTTTTATTACAAAATTTGTGGGTTGTGTTTTTTCTGGGTCACCGGTATACAGGGTGACCCAGAAAAAACAGAACCCAAATTATTTATTCATTTTCCCATTAAACTAACCTTAAACCCCAACTCTAACCCTAAACCCTAACCCTAGACCCCCATAGTTAAAATAAACAGTTTTATTACAACATGTGTGGGTTCTGTTTTTTCTGGGTCACCCTAATTTTGACACCTTTGTGCAAGTTCAGCCAAAGTTTATCAAAACTTTTCTCTTTCCCTAATGATATCTGCATCGGAAAAATAAGTCTACAATAAAAAGAAATAATAAATTGTCTACCTACAAAATTTGGCTTCGGGTTACCCTTAACACACTCTTAACTTGGGACAACTAATTTTCTTATTTTATTTATTGAATTGAAGAAAATAAAAAGAAATATTAAATTGAATTGTAAAATAAACGATGAAAGGGAGAATGACAACAGGGTAATTAATAAATAGAAACAAAATTTGTATCAGGGAAAAATTGAAAAGTAACAAGAATAGAATTTAGAAATTGGATTGCAAGAAAAGGGGTAGAGAGAGGGGGGGTTCAGACGATCCATTTGGCATTCTGACTGTCAAGCATGTGTGATTTTTAGCTCTAATAATAAAACAAAAGATACCAGCAATTATTATTCTGTGTAAAATGATATTTTAATATATAAACATATACATATACAGGGTCAGGCAAAATGATCTGACACATTTGTAGGTTAAATAAAAGGCAAATAAAGTAAAGAAACAAAAAAGTGTTTTTATTTTCGAAAAGTACATATAATGCCATTTTTAATGCTGACTCTCTATAATGAAAGACAAACTTGAGTAAGTTTCCTACTGATTATTATTAAGTCTCTCTTGTTCTACGTAGACACTTTTTATTTTCATAAATGTTTTAAAAATGTCTGTTACATAAACAAGCCCTAGCACCTATATGATTTTCCCAACCCTATTGCCCGTATGGCAAGCCCCAACCCCTTTTTATCATATGGGTGCTAAAAGGCGGTGGCTGCAGGTCTACATGTCCTGGGAATAACGTTAAACTCTATCTGATGGTGAGGTTCCAGTTTTGACTTTTATTTCCAGGTTCACAGCTATCTCTAAAGTAAAATTGGAGAGGAATTTTCTTCCCGAGCCAGTAATAGCTGTGTTTACAGTCAAGGTTCTAGAGAGATCTGCCTTGAGTTTCTTTTTTTGTCACCAGGAAGCCCCTCTTTTCCGAGTATGCCAAGATTGGTCTTCCTGTCAGAAGCCTGCTGGGAGATTTTTTTTTTTTTTGTATTTTTTTTATTTTATTTTATTTTATTGGATTTTATTATTATTATTATTCAATCCCCTCACACTAACACTGAATATTCAGTAAGGAAATTATTTACTAAAAATTATTACTAGTTACTTGAAACCATACAATTGTGCACAAATTATTTGTATTAGATAGGAATACTTGATATATTATAACTATGTACAAAGAAACTCTTTAGAAACAACTACACAAAAAATTGTAAATATGAATGCAATGAACACAATTCTCTAACCCCTAGGCATAAAATAACCCTAGATGGTTGACAAGCCATTTAAATCAATCATAAAACAAATATTGTTTTGGTTTTTTTTATTCTAAGAAGAAGTTGATGAACATACCAGAAATTTTTAAGGTAACTGACCTTGTTGTTATTAACACTATTTCAGCCAATCCATTCTCCAATCCTCATCAGGTGGTCCAAGGGAAAAAAACAAACCTCTTCTTCTTTATAAAAAAAAAAAAAGCGGGCAACAAAAAAATGGTCCCAGATATAACAATCATATCAAATTCTAAAATGAATAGAAAAAAGAAATAATCGTATAAATCAAATATATATTAACTCTTAACTTCCCAGAAGCAAATTTTAAAATAATAGCGTCGATCTCAGGGGGCTATCACCTCAGGCAACACCTGACCCCTTGATTTAAAGAGGCAGGGCTGGGTTTATTGCCCAGCGCCTGAGGTGTCCCCCTTGAGGGTGAATGCTGAAGGGATCGACGCAATTTTTGTTCTTTCCCACCCATCAGCTTCGGTTTGTTGGTGGGCCCACATTAAAACGAGGCCTTGTGCCCAGCCATACAAGTGGGGTATGAGGCAAATACACCTCTGTTCCCATAAGGATTTGGTAAAAAATAGCTAAAAATGGGTCTGTACATTCAAAAGCTCATAGTATCGTTATTTGTGAACAGATTGTTGTGAAAATAGGCAGACTTGCAGAAAACAATTTCTTCCTCAATGTTACAAAAGTTGTTTGCACTGAAAATGATTTTGCACACGCGTAGTTATTGAACAATTACCTAATGATAGATAAAAAAAAACAGGTATACTCAATAAAGATGCTGAAAAAAACATTTTAAAACACTTTAATAGGAATACTTTACATGCAGTTAGTTACAGAAATGACCGTACAAACATCACTGACCTCAGTGCATCTCCATTGTGAAGCAATCAACAGGTAAAAAGACAGGTGTCTGAGGTATTTTTTCATATTAAAAAGAGAAATTTTCACTATATATCCAATGATTCTGCACTAAATAAGGTTCAGCAATATTACAGTTCATATTTTCTACATCTACATATTATTAGAATAGAAAAAAAAGCTATTACATTCTACTCAGGTGAGTTCTCGAGTAATGGTCCTATTTTTTTTATGGTATTAGCTGTAGTAGAGGCCAGTACATACTACCTCTAACCCTCCCATCTGAGTGGAGAGTCAAGTCTGCTTGAGGGCCCAGAAAGGGCAGGTTTCATATTTCTATGAATACTACTTTGCAAAAATTGACTCAAATTTCAGAATTGAATGACCCATAAAGAGTTGGTGTGCCGTTAAACAAATAAACCAAACCAGATCTATGATTACAATCAAACAATTTTGGCATTAAATAACCCATAAGGAGTTGATATGCCATTAAACAAATAAACGAAACTAAACCTATAAATAGTTATGATTACAATCAAACATTTAGAAATGAATCAAATTTTGGCATTAAATAACCCATAAGGAGTTGATATGCCGTTAAACAAATAAACCAAACCAAACCTATGAATAGTTATGATTACAATCAAACATTTAGAATAAAATCAAATTTTGGCATTAAATAACCCATAAGGAGTTGATATGCCATTAAACAAATGAACCAAACCAGACCTATAATAGTTATGATTACAATCAAACATTTAGAAATGAATCAAATTTTGGCATTAAATAACCTATAAGGAGTTGATATGCCATTAAAAATAAACCCAATCATCATCACAGGTGACAAGTTTCTACAGTTTCTGCCTCCTTGAGATATTAAGTGCAGCTCTAAGGAGACTTGTATTGGCATCATACCATATTTACCCATCATAAAACACATTTTCATACATTAAAGTTCATGATAATGGAGATTGGATGTATTTCTGTCTGTAACAATAACTACGTCACAGCTTACATCACAATATTCTTTTGTTATATAGACTCAAAATTTAAGTAAGCAATTTTAAACATTGTTTTTGACTCTCGACATTTTTTTCTGTAACAAGGACTTAACTAAAAAGTTTACAAATAAATAAATACCTACGATTTTGTGTAAAATTTATGTGCAAAATATTCAAAATAATTATTTGATTAATAATTGATAAATGTACGCAACATTTTATTTGAGGAGAACAGGACTAAGTTTCCATTTCAAATTGTTTTGAATTTTTAACTCTCATCCCCTTAGTCAATATCTTTCCAAAAATAATTTTACACCTCCCGGAAGGTGTTTTTTTGTTGCTAGTAATAAATAATAATTATTATTACTAGCAAATATATGCACCCTCCGGGTGCAAGTATTTAAGTTTTAATGTAATAAAATATTATATTAAATTAGAAAGGCTAATAAAACTAAATAAGAATGCAGATAAAAAGATTTGAAACAGAGAGGGGTATAATCGAAAAATAGAACAACTGAAACTTACTCTTCCATCACTCTCATCTTTCATTGTTATTTTTCTAATTTAAGTATTTAGTTAAAATAGGAAGTAGAGAATAAAATGATAGTTATTTTTCTTGTTAATGAATTTCATTTAAGATTCATTTAAGAGATTTTTGCTTATATTCATTAAAATAAAACCAAACAATTAGAAATCAATAATACTAAGCACATATTTATTGAATTCAATTTTTTAATATCAATATGCAAATTAGCCTTCACACTGTAAACTGCTATTTTGTTGTATATATAAATATAATTGCATGTTGTTAGAATGTAGATTTGGTCTACAGTGGTTCTGGACCATTGATACAGGCGTCGATTCCCCCAGGCAACACTGCCCCTCGATTTAAAGGGGCAGGGCTGGGTTTATTGCCCAGTGCCTGAGGCGCCCCCTTGAGGGGAATGCCGACGGGATCGACGCAATTTTTGCACCTGCCACTCCATGAGCTTTAATAGGGACTTTGTGCCTGACCCGTACAAGTTACGCGGTAAATATCATGTAGATTTGGTCTACAGTACCATTGATACAATTAACGGCGTCGATCAGGGGCCATCCCCAGGCAACACCTGCCCCCTCGATTTAAAGGGCAGGGCTGGGTTTATTGCCCAGTGCCTGAGGCGCCCCCCTTGAGGGGGAATGCCGACGGGATCGACGCAATTTTTCACCTGCCACTCCACGAGCTTCGGCCGTGGGTGGTCCCACGTTAATAGGGACTTTGTGCCTGACCCGTACATGTGGGGTACGCGGTAAATAAAAGATATGGTTAACAGTGGCTTCGGCCTCTGGACCATTGATATAATTAACGGCGTCGATCCAGGGGGCCATCCCCAGGTGCCCCCTTGATTTAAAGGGGCAGGGCTGGGTTTATTGCCAGCGCCTGAGGCGCCCCCCTTGAGGGGGAATGCTGACGGGATCGACGCAATTTTTCACCTGCCACTCCATGAGCTTCGGCTTGTGGGTGGTCCCACGTTAATAGGGACTTTGTGCCTGACCCGTACAAGTGGGGTACGCGGTAAATATCATGTAGATATGGTTAACAGTATTAATAATGTAAAACAATTTTATTAATAATTGAGATTTAAATAAAAATAAAATCATTGAGAATGTGATGTCAATAACTAAGGGAATTGTGATTTGAGTAGTGATATAGTTTCGGTTACAGACAGAAAAACACACAATCTCCATTATAATAAGATTATTGATAGTTAATCATTAACCAACTTTTTCTTTTTTAGAAAAAAATTAGTCTTTCTTTTTTAATATATAAGTCTTTATTATTATTATTAATAATCATCATTTTCATATAGATATATTTACCAACCCCTCTGCACAAGCAGGATGTGACACAAGGTCAATTTCTTAAGCGGAGTTTAACAGGTTTGAATTCAGAGTTTTCCTTCTCCTAGACTGGTTACCTAGCCATGGTTAAAGAGTCCAGTCTACCCTGCTATTTACCCATGGCTGGAGGGAGAATTGAATTCATACTTTTCCCAAAAGTATTAGCGCTATGTGAAATGCAAACAGTTTCATCCAGGGATTGAACTCTGGTCGATAAGTCCATTTCCTACAACTCTAACCATTAGACCATGCACCTCCATATTTTCTTATAATTATACATTAAAAGCACATTTTCCCCATCATAAATCATAAGATGCCTATTTAGCATTAAAATAATTCCATACCAATATCACATGTTATCGCATTCATTTGTATTATGACTATAAGGTTATTTACTTAAGTTTAAAATCTTATTAATAATGAAGATTCACTCTCTTTTTGTCTGTAACAAAAACTGCGTCACTGCTTACGTCACATTACCCAACACATAATCCAACGTCATAACATAAAATAAATATACTCAAAATGTGAGCATGCAACAGACAATCCTCATTGTTTCAATAAATAGATGCCCAGCGTTATATATTTATATATAGACTGTTTTATTCTAATATATACCGCCCTGTCGGCTGGGTGTTAGAATGCACCTCTGCAGAAGGGTAAGACTCCCCCAATGGGGCCACCTGTTGGCCGTGGGTGGCGACCCGTGATGCTTAAGGATAGAGCCTAGGTGGATGAGCAGTTCATGACATGCAATACTCCACTTTGGCCCTATCTTGGGCTAGACGGGCGGTCGGAGAGGCCCCCTCCGATCAATCAGCTGGTCACGTCAAGCCCTAGGACCTATATGATTTTCCCAACCCTATTGCCCTTATGGCAAGCCCCAACCCCTTTTTATCATATGGGTGCTAAAAGGCGGTGGCTGCGGGTCTACATGTCCTGGGAATGACGTTAAACTCTATCTGATGGTGAGGTTCCAGTTTTGGAGGTTTGGGGAATGTGGAGCACCCCTTCATCACCATTGCTCCCTGGTCCACTCTGACCCAGAGTGGTAGTACCTGTTAGGGTCCCATCTATGGTTAAATAGAAAAAAGTATTTATAAAAAAATTGTATTATCCATTAAGAATTGATTTATTTCAAAACTTTATCAGCATTAAATGACCCACTGAGGTTGATATGCCGTAAAACAAAACAAACAAACCAATCTAATATATAATATTTAAAGTTATCGGAACTGTTTCAATTTCCAAACTGTCTTTCTTTATTTCTTTTTTTTTACTCCTTTAATAAATTTGACGTTTTTACATACTTATGGTACACACTCTATGACATTGAATTTTCAGCTCCCATCCCCTCAGGCAATATCTTTCAAAAAATTATTTTTACATCGCCCGGAGGGTGTCTTTTTATTTTGCTAGTCAATAGTTATGGAGCTTGGAAAGGTTCCAGTGAGCTGTAGTCCTCCAAATACTTTTGTAAACTGTGTGTCTTATATGTATTTACCCAACCCATCCGCCATTGGCAGGATATGACACAAGGTCAACTTTTAACTCTTTGCCTACTAAATTCATATTAGCACCTAATGTGATTATCCTGACCCTATAACTCTTAACCCCCAACCTTTTTTTATACTATATATGCTAGAAGGCGATGACTGAGGGTCTTAATGTCCTGGGTATGACGTTAAACTCTATCTGATGGTGAGGTTCCAGTTCTAGAGCTCTGGGAAATGTAGAGTACCCATTCATCACCATTACTCCCAGGTCCACTCTGACCAGGAGTGGTAGTACCTGTTAGGGTATCTTCTATGGGTTAAATAGAAAAAAAAAGAGTTTTTAAAAAATTGAGTATTAATTCATTAATTATTCATTAAGAATGAATAAAACAAAATGTCTTCAGCATAAAATAACCCAACAAGGGTTGACATGCTGTAAACTCCAACCAACCAATCTTGCAGATGTATAACTACTGAATTATGAGTTTGATCCTAGCTGAATGCCCATAATTGTGACCTTGTGTCACATCCTACTCGTGGCGAACGGGTTAGGTAAAAATACCTACATTGTTGAATTTAGAACAAGCAACCCATGCCTTTGTAACGCAGACTTCCATATTCTTCTTGTTATTTTTTAATCATATGTAAATACATATAAATATTTTTAAACAATATTCTATTTATATGGAGCACTGTCAATCATTGTTATTAATTTTAACGAGTGATATCTTTCTTTATTTTAATTCTTAAGTCACTTTTTATTGTAACTTATATGTTATTTTGTTAATTTTCTAAAAATAGATAATTTCCTAGACATTCAACTTTTGGCCTACTCATATATATATATATATATATATTTTTATAGAAATTAGAAGGCAATCGACAATGCAATGGAATAGGTGATGAAAAATGGGATTTTATCCGGAAAATATTTAGGAAACAGGTAAATAAACATCATCTACATCACCTATTCCATTGCATTGTCAATTGCCTTCTAATTTCTATTTTAAACACATACGTACAATGCTTCAAGCAAACTATAAAACCCTTATGTATATATATATATATATATATATAATATATATATATATATATCATAAAGGTACACGGTAATAACCTACTCTTGATAAACCGTTTATCGCGAAAAAATACACACGTGAAATCGACTGCAATTAATCAATATCTTGATTAATCCAGTGGATTTAACCCTGAAGATTCTTATGGTGAAACTCGAGTAGGTTATTACCGTGTACCTTTATGATAATGAATTTGCTCTACTAACGTATTGAGCACTTTATATTTGTTATATCGCTGTCTTATCATTGTGAAACTTGCATCAACTAACCATTGTGACCATTTTCACCGGTAAGTCACCTTTTTCCACAAATACTATATATATATATATATATATATATATAGTATAAAGTTTTGTTGAACTGTACAGACAATTCTTGTCGGACGAGTTTTTGGTTGATCCTTTCTAATTTTCAGGCCATCTTTTTGGTGTAACAGTCCACCAAAGGTTTCGATACGAGTGCTTTCGGCAATACAGTTTGCCATCATCAGGTAGGAAACGAAGGTGTGTTTCGTGTCTCATTATTAAGGAGAATGAGTAGTACCACCCAGACACCAAAAAGATGGCCCGAAAATTAGAAAGGATCAACCAAAAACTTGTCCGACAAGTATTGTCTGTACAGTTCAACAAAACTTGTATAAAAGAAAAATGCTGCCAAAATACACTTATATATATAAGTTGAAAAATGGAAATGAATCCAACAATATGTTGAAAGGATAAATAAATAAAGCAAAGAAAATGTTGAATGGATAAAATTGATTAAATGAATTACCAACACGTGTTTCAGCCGGGGTTTGTTCATGTAATAATATGTTTGTTCATGTTTTATCAATAATAATAGAAATACAATGTGTCACATGAATACTCCTGGCCAAAATACAGTGTTGGTAATTCATTAAATCAATTTTAACATTCAACATTTTCTTTCCTTTATTTATTTATCCTTTCAACTATATATATATATTGGAGGTAACTGCGAATGTCTGCCACACTAAGAGACGTGATATGTCCAAACACTGTGTCTATGGATGTACTATATATATATGTTTATTTTCCTCAGTGTATGGTTGACACTACCTCACTTGGTGAGTTAGTCATGTGCCAATATATGCAGTATTATTTAGGAAAGGGCTCAATATCTGTGATAGACAATTATAATAATAATAAATAAATGTATATTAGTTCTTGTGTATATATATATATATTACATTAGTTTTTTTTATATATATTTGATTACATGGATCCAAGAATTAATAATATATAAAAAAAAAATAATAAATAATATATAATGTGTGTTTGTATTGGGCACACTTCTTTCATTTATACATGTAGAATTACAAAAGACACATCTCTGTTTAACAATTTTATTTTTGATCTTTTCGAGTTTTCTGGCCAACTTTTCAATATTTGGGTGGAATTCGTGGATAAGTCCACCAAAGTTCAGGTTCCGAGTACTTTTGGCACTTCGAAGTGCCATCATCAGGGGTGATGTATTCCAGTTTTTTTTTTTTAATTATATTAATGTGGAGGCTGGAAGAGGAAAGAATTAATGAGAAAGGTGTTATAGGCATTTTAAAATGTGTGTACTGCATTGGAAATAATTTTGTTTAAGGATAGTTTGTATTGTTTTATGTATAGAGCTTCTAGTATTTGGAGTTTTTGTTTATTTTTTTCTCTTGTGCAGAATGTGTGTTTTTCCTGTAGAATATTTCTTGTGGTAATTAGAGTGGGGGCATGAATGTAAATTTTAGGTGTTGTGAAATGGAGCTATTATCTGTTTAATGGAGGGTTAGACAACGTTATCCACGAATTCCACCCAAATATTAAAAAGTTGGCCAGAAAACTCGAAAAGATCAAAAATAAAATTGTTAAACAGGAGATGGTCTTTTTTGTTTAATTCTACATATATATATATATATATATATATATAATATAATGGAGATTCGCTTCCGGTTTTTGTCTGTAACAAAAATTACGTCACTGCTTACGTCACATTACCCAAAATGTGTCATAACATAGAATAAATACACTCAAAATTTGAACATGCAACATTAGACAGTCCTCATTGATTTTTAAACAAGTTTTAAAAATACATGACTGTATTATATATCCATATATAGTTTGTTTTATTTTAATACATATTTAAAGTTTACATTTCAAATTGTTTTATTTTTTAATCTTTAATGAATTTGATGATTTTACTTACTTAGGGTACAAACTCGCTGACATTGATATTTTTAACTCCCACCCCCTAGGCAATATGTTTCAAAAAATTATTTTTACATCGCCCGGAGTGCGTTTTTTATTTTGTACTAGTATAATATAATATGCATACAGTGTTACCTTGACTTATAAGTGGCCCAACTTACACGTTTTCTGAATTTACAAGCTGTCACTTGGTCGATTCTTTACTTTTTGTGTGTTGTGAGCTGAAATATTGAGATACAATTGATCTTCTATGTTAATAAAACCACTAAAAAAACATTTAAGTTTCCAAATTTATTATGCCAAAGAAAAATGTTATTTATAAAAAAAATAAAACATTAAAACATATTACAGCACATATTTCATTACATTCTATTTCATTATGTTTTTTATACAATACAATGCCATTTTTTCTTATTAAAAAAGTTAACAAAAAAAAAATAGTTTTTTTTTTGGTGGGGACTGTGAATGGTATAATGGCATTTAAGGATTATTACCTAGTTGAGTAACATGAGTGACCAGAAAAAAACAGAACCCAAATTATTTATTTATTTTCCCATTAAACTAACCCTATAACCCTAACCATAACCCTTGTTGGACTTAAACTTTTAAAATTAAAATTAACATTTTATTACAAAATTGTGGGTTCTGTTTTTTCTGGGTCAGCCTGTAATATTAGACTGAAATGTACATACAGGAAATGTACATACAGAGATTGACTTTTTCTCGATTTTTTACACCTTACATTTAAACCGATATACCCTAATCATTTATTATGATTAATTAATTTTCAAATTTAGTATGACTTCAATTAAGCACAAATCTTCCCAAAAATTGTCGGCTATCGCCATCTCAAACAGATTGTTTGTCAACTTCATATATATATATATTATATATATATATAATATATAATGCCTAAAATAAACAGGTTTCATCTGATGGCAAGTATTTTTATTTAAAAAAACAATATATTAAACTTATTGTCACAAGACTGACATGAGCAGGTGAAAACACACACACACACACATAAATATATGCACACCACACCCACACACACATGGTGAATACTATCTCACTTGAGGATCCTCATTGTGTAACTCAGTCATGAGTTTTTTTCCTGTTTTTATTGTTATATTGCTCTGCCTTTTTGTGCATAGGGCACTCTAAAAATTTTACTGATTAAAATAAAGATATAAACCACACACACACACACACACACACTCACATATAAATATATATATATGAAATTTAACATTTTGAAAAAAACATATGATGTTTGTTATGGATTGCTGACAGATCTGTTTCGACCAAATCGATAAGTTGATCTTCATCAAAGAGCGACATAGACGAGAAAAAAAGGTGCTCTTTGATGAAGACCAACTTATCGATTTCGTCGAAACAGATCTGTCAGCAATCACATAACAAACATCATATGTTTTTTCAAAATGTTAAATTTCATACTGTCGGATTAATTTCCATCTATTTTTCATATAATACATATAATATATTAATATACTTAAATGGCGAGGTAAAAATAGAACATCAGTATAGGCTTAAATTTTAACATAATTGTACACACACCACAAGTATTAATATATATATATATGTATTATTATATATTTATATATATATATATATATATATAATGTATATTAGAAAAAAACACAGTTTCGGTGTTCAAGGTACACCTTCTTCAGGAGAACTAAAAATTATAGGTAGTTATATTTTTATATTACTTTTCTGGTTTTAATTATTTTTATTTTCTCTTTCTGTCATTTTTAATTAGTTTGTATGAATTTTAGTTTTTTTCTTTCTATAAAGTCTACACTGTTTTCCTTTGAAATTAAAGATTTTTCTATAAACACACCACACACACCACACACAAACATACATATACATATTATAATATATATATATATATATTATATATTATATATATATTATTGCTAATATATATATATTATATATGCTGTAATTGGAGTCGTACCTAATTTTGAAAATTAATTAATAATGAATAGGCGGGAATACCTATTAAAGTATGGCTAAACAAATCGAGAAAAATCAATCTCTTGTATGTGTTACAACTTATCATATCGTCGTGATAATAAAAGTCACTAGAAGTGGAATTATTACCTACTCTAAACAAATCATATAAATCTAAGAAGTTCGTTTAGTGTAGGGTTATGAGATCGCCTGTCAGCTTGGCAGTCCGGTTCAAAATTCCGCACAGGGCGGTCTTTTAACGAGGCGCATGCCTCATAGCTCCTCCCTGGAAGTAAGACCATAATAGAGGTTCGAAAAATAATGTGACATATCAAGAGATTGATTTTTCTCGATTTGTTTAGCCATACATTTAATAGGTATTCCCGCCTAATTCATTATTAATTAATTAATTTTCAAAATTAGGTACGACTCCAATTAAGCACTTATTCTCCCAAAAATTATCGGCAAAAAGCCATTCTAAACAAACCTTGTTTACATATATATATATATATATATATATATATATATATATGAGATTTATCCAAAACTTGGTAGTAAGGGATGATTCTATATGTGATTTCTAAGATCCACTGTATTAATATTGTATGATCCAGTATGTATAAATACAGCGAATCTTTAAATCACTGAAGAGAGCTCAATGTATAATAAACTTTTTAGATTATATACAGAGCAATATTTATTAATAAAGGAAGGAAGAACTCAACACCGTAATTCCATAATAAATTTATTTCGACCAAAATTGGGGCCTATATAAATCTAAGTTGATTTAATACAGCTCCCCAAATTTACATCTCATCAGATGGGTCTCAATTCACTTATGGACATGCACATCACAAAAAAACCCCAAAAAGCTGAATTTTTAAAAAATAAATAAATTCATTCAAACAAAAACAAATATGGTAGGAATAATAGAACAGTCAGTATAAGTAAACGTTCCTGTGTGTATATATAAATATGTTATTTTTTTTGTATGTGTATGTATATTACATAAAATTGTGACATTAGAACAGCTGCCATTTTATGTTTATGTTCATTGGCTCTGAGGAGGAGGAGGAGGTGGAGAGGAGGAGAGGAGGAGGTGGAGGAGGAGGAAGGGGAGGGGAGGGAGGGGAGGAAGAGGAGAAGGAGGAAAAGAAGAAACTAATTAGTATGTCCTTTTTGTTGCCTCAGATCCTTATGCCACTATCAGTGTTAACCTCCCAGTCTTTTGTTCCAGTCAATGCCAGAACTTCTGTTTGTTTATCATTAAAAAAAATCGTGACTAGTCAAATTTAACATTATTAACTGCCCCATTACTTCTGCTTCCAACCACCCAGACATAAGGTGTGCCGAAAGACCCTTGATATCTAAACAAATTAAAAACATTGACCAATCACAAAAAGATGATGAAAAATATTGTCATCTTTTAACTATTATAAATGAGGTTTACAGTTTTCATAATCTTTTCTTTTCCCATGGATTTAAACACTAGACTCCACCCTGTCGGCTGCGGCTGTAGAATATACGCCAACTGCATCTCTGTCCTCTCTGTGGGTTAAATAGAAGATGTGTTTTAAAAAGATTTTTTAATTTGAATTCAAATAAAGAGTTTTCAATACCCATCAAAAATGAATAGAACAAAATGTCTTCAGCATAAAATAACCCAATAATGGTTGACATGCCATAGAATAAAAGGATAAAGAAAAAAAAAAAGAAAGAAAGAGAAAAACACTAGACCATGAGTAATAAAATTATTCTATAAAACTGGAAATAAATATAATAACAGTCATTCATACTTACTCAGTGTAATTTCCATTCTCAAAAACAGCTGTAAATATTATTCTAATACAAAATTTGACAATGAAAAAACTGAAAGGTTTAAAATTCTCATTTTTCTATGTTCAAGGCAAATTAGAGGTGTCTACTTACACATTTCACAAGATTTTATCCTTTATTTTAATTGCAATTTGAGAGCCACATATGGCCCTTAAAACAGTGAAAGGGTTAAAGGGGGGGGGGAGAGAAAGAAAATGCCTTTATTTATATTTTTGATTAAATATTGAAGCAAACAAAAAAATGGATAACACTTTGGTAAGTGGCTCATTATGTAAAGATGTCTATTAATTCTATGTTGTTTTCACACATTTTAAAAATGAACACATATATCTCAGGAAAGACTGTCTGGCGGATAAATAGAAGAGTCTAGAATAAACCTTCTAATGAGGAGAAGACATTTTAAGGTATTTCCATGAAATTCAAGTTTACAGTCTCCCAACTGAAAAATGGAAAATGTAGGACAAAAAGAAACTCAAAACTATCCATCTTCATATCTATCTATCTATCTATCTCAATTTGTTCATATTTATCTATCTTACTTTAAATACTAAGATTTTCTTTTATTCATGTTTGTTTAATATCTTGTTTTTAGTTTAAATAAACAAGAATTACGACAAAAAAAGAAGCGACCCCCCCCCCAAATACATTCTACATATCGAAAATATCTATCTATCTCCATTTGTTCATATCTATCTATATTATTTTGTTTGTTTATCTATCTATCTCAGTCTATTCCAAACTAAATATCCATCTTCATACCTAAACAAGAATTACGACAAATTACGATAAATAAACAAGAATTACGACGAGCTGGGGTCGTTTTTTTGATAGTCACCGGGTAGTAATTTTTGAGGCAGGAGACCGGGACGCACTTCCTCATAAATTACCGGCTATCCTAACTTAGACTGCCCTATCAGTTGAGGCTACAGTGAGGTAAAATCTCCCCAATGGTTGTATTATGAATTAATATACTCTGACGAGTATCCTGATCTTGATTATTATAATCAGTGTTTCGGCTGTTGTACTCTTCGGCTTTCTTTAGGTCTCTGTCATAGCCTATAAACTGAGAGTTTAAAATCAAACAGTTAATTCTTCCATGAGATCCTGTATAACAAGATTGCAGAGTCTGAACACAAAACCTTTGACTCTGACTCCTCTATTTTTGGCACTTCCAAATCCAAAGCCTTTAGTGAAAATGAATTGAAATGAGGAATTCAGAATTTAGTTATGAGATTCCAATTTGCTGTAGAGCAAAATGTTGGATATATTGATATGTGGAGCTGTGGAGCCAGAAAAGAAAACCATTGACTCTGACTTTCCTAATTTTGGCCCCTCCAACTCCGACTCCTTTTTATGTAATTAAATGATTATGGTATACAAATAAATATAAACCATGATTTTGTATAATCTATTTATAAGAAGTGTGCACTGTATAACTTTACAGACTAAACTAGGGCCATATAAAGTGTAAATTCAACTAGTTGGAGTCAGTATAGTTTTACCAACTCCAACTCCTCTATTTTGGCATCTCCAACTCTGACTTCTCTTTAGGTAATTAAATGATTATGGTATACAAATAAATATAAAACCATGATTTTTTATAATCTATTTATAAGGAGTGTGCACTATATAACTTTACAAACTAAACTAGGGCCATATAAAGTGTAAATTCAAATGAAGTTGGAGTCTGTATAGTTTTACCAACTCCAACTCCTCTATTTTGGCATCTCCAACTCTGACTCCTTTTTATGTAATTAAGTGATTATGGTCTACAAATCTCATAAACCCTATATTTTTTTAAATAATCTATTTAAAAGGAGTGAGACAACTTTACAGACTAAACTAGGGTCATATAAAGTGTAAATTCAACTAGAGTTGGAGTCAGTATAGTTTTACCAACTCCAACTCCAGTGACCCCTTAATTGCTTCCGACTCTGACTCCACAGCCCTGTATATTGAGCATTCAATGTAATTTTGATAAACCTCATTTATAAATTTTTATATTATTGTTGTATACTCTCTTTACTTCTATTATTCTTCTGCTCATCTTTGGTATCTTACGTTCTTCTTCTAGCGTCTGGACTTTGTCTTGGGGACTTCGTGTCTGGTCTTCCATTGTCTATTATCTAAAAACTACCAATGACACAGGGCTTCTGATAAAGAGAAATCTCTCTTTATCAGAAGCCCTGTGTCATTGGTAGTTTTTAGATAATAACACAAGACTTCGATTTAACTTAGATCATATTTTATTCCGAAATTGCCACCAGACTACCTGCGAAGATTGAATCGGCCGTGCACTTAACACGACTTACCACCTTCGTGGTTTGGTCTTCTCCACCGATGCTCACGGTATCCCCCAGAAGGAGGATCAGACTGAGGTCAAGCCAAGTCACTCAATCCTTCAAGGCTGCCGGCTGCAAATTATAACAGCCATTTTGGTTTCTACACTAATGGTACATAAGTGTTAGGAATCTAATAATTATGTAACATTATTGCATTTGGTTTTGTTATTACAGAAAAAAACTGAAGGAGGGTCAGACTGAGGTCAAGCCGAGTCACTCAATCCTTCAAGGCCACCGGCTGCAAATTATAACAGCCATTTTGGATTCTACACTAATGGTACATAAGTGTTAGTAATCTAATAATTATGTAACATTATTGCATTTGGTTTTTTGTTATTACAGAAAAAAACTGAATTTAATAGTGTAGATGCTAAAATAACGACAAAACAAACATCCTCTGAATGTGCTAATTATATAATTTTTTCCCCGGGGGTAGCATAGTAAAAAGTCAAAATCTGTTGAGTGACCTATTGTTGGTATCAGCTGAACAGCGAGGGAGTCTATCCCCTTTTCGTTAATGTTAACCAGGGAGATTGTTTTTGCTGTGGTGGAGCCCAACACCTACCGTCAAATTACCCAACTATGCTACTCATGCACTGAGTTGGTGTGGGTCAGTATTGAACCTGGATCCTTGTGATTCCTAGGTGGATGTTCTACTGACTGAGCTAAACCAACCCAAATCCCCATTTATAAACTGTTTTATGTTTGGTTTGTTATTCCTTTTCTAATAAAATTTTGTGGTTCATTTTAAAAAATCAAGTGACTTTTGGCACACTCTTTATAGAAGACAACAAAATCACTAGTTTTTTTTTTCATTTATTCATAATTCTAATTGTATAAGCAAAAATATCATTTTATCTGCTTGAATGGACCCATTGCTTGAAAGTCATTATTGTAAAGTTAGAAAGGCTATTTTTTTATTTTAGGCCAAATAATTAATAAACTGAACCAAATTTGTATTATTTTGATTTTTCGGACGGTTCATCTTTATTGTAGTATGTAAAAACACAATGCTGTATCTTCTGACCTTCTTTGGGTGTTCCCTGTCTGAGTCTAGGGATCACTTGAAAAAGACCAGAGAATACAGCTGCCATAACTGGTTTTTACATACCAAAATAAAGATGAGTACAAAAGTCAAAAAATCAAAATAATACACATCAAACCTCATCTAAAAAAATTGTCAACTATAATAAATTGCACCCAATAGAAAAGAGGTGTGCACAATTTTAAAATGACCCGGTCAAAAATGATCTACCTGTATTATAAAATTCCAGATATATTCATTTATATAAGTACTGATTATACTTTGTACATAGGCTTGAAAGCTACTTTTAATAGTATAGTAAATATACTTTATAAATATATATATATATATATATATATTATGGACTCTCCCATCGATTTTCAACGTATGAGGGTTCATACACACAATGAACACCCACACAGTGATTTGTTTATAGTGGTGAAGGCTTGTGTTGGACCATCCACACTTTTTGGCACAGTCGATAGGAAAGAATTGGTGCATCAAGGGTTGCCACAAACCCAATCAATGACTGACCTCAGGAATTTTGAATTCAGAGTAATCCCTCTCCTAGACTGGTTACCTACCCAAGGCTGAAGGGCCCAGACTGCCCTACTATTTAACCCATAGCTGGAGGGAGAATATATGGATTCATACCTTTCCCTAGGGCATTAGCGCTATGTGAAATGCCAACAGCTTCCTCTAGGAATTGAACTCGAATCAACGAGTCCATTTTCCACGACTCTAACCACTAGCCCACGCGCCTCCACTATATATATATATACTATAGTATATATACTTTATAAATATATATAATATATACTATATATATATATATACTATATATATAATATATATATATATATACTTCATTTAAAATAACCAGGTCAAAATGATCTACCTGTATTAAAAAATGCTAAATATATTTATTCATATATGTACTGAGTATACTTTATATATACAATATATGTTTATGTATTTTGAATCACTGCATGAACATTTATGGGGCATTGAATAATTGATACATTACTCTAATAGTTTGCACTGAATTGAGTCTGCCAGGGTTGTTAGCTGCTAAGAAAACAGAAGACATTTTTAAAAAGGGTTTTATAATTTGCTTGAAGCATTGTATTTATATTGGTTTGGTGGTTGGTTTTGAAGGCTATCACAATGCAAATGTAAAGAAAAATAAGGTAACTATGGTGTTGTTTGATAACCTGTAATTTTTTAATTCTTAATATTTCGAGAAAAAAGTCTCTTCTACAGAAGATCTCCGAAACTGAAGTTGTTGCTAGTGACTGTCCATTTAGTTTTGTCTAATGTCGTCCAAATTCTCTGTGTGTGTGTGTGTGTGTTTCTTTATGTGTGTGTTTGTATGTGTGTATGTTGTGCGATCTACTGGTAAAATATTTAGAAATCACAGAAATGTTTATTGTTTATTGTTAATGATGTTTATACCATTTACAAGGGTAATCCCAAAGGTAAGGTCTCTAAAATATATGATCTACATATTGGGCACCCCTGCTATAGAACAAATGTTTCGAATTAGCAGACAATGACTTCATCAGAGATACAAGATTCACTATTATAGAAAGGATTAAATATAATTTTAAAAAAGCATGGGACAACATTACAATGATATGAGGGTAATCCCAAAGGTAAGGTCTCTAAAATATTTAGAAATCACAGAAATGTTTATTGTTTATTGTTAATGATGTTTATACCATTTACAAGGGTAATCCCAAAATATTTAGATATCACAGAAATGTTTATTGTTTGTCAATGATGTTTACATCATTTTAAAGTTTGAATATGTATTTATTTTTCTACATAATTGCTATTTTGGTCAATGCATTTTTGTAAGCGCTATGGCAGTTTTTTATTTATGCCCATGTCATACCAGGTTGCCACCATCTTGTTGAGGAAGTATTGATCCTTGTCATCCCTACACCACTTGCGGACGTTTTTGACATCCATGCACAACTCGCCATACACTTCCATTTCTTGGCAATGAATTTCAATCGGTTTAATGCATTTTGTGTTCTACAACCCAATATGAATTTCACACTTGGCGGTAGTGTCAATTGGGAGTTCCTTCAGAAACGACTGTCAAGCCAAGATTGATCCTGGCAGCGAGTCGCATGCGGAGCAAGGCACAGGCACATGCACAACAAACACAACAGTGTTGCCAATAGATACACAAACAGTCTCCCTGCATCCCCAGTGTTTTGGAGACCTTACTTTTGGGATTACCTTCATATGCACAACAAACACAACAGTGTTGCCAATAGACACACAAACAGTTTCCCTGCACCCAGCAGTTTGGAGACCTTACTTTTGGGATTATTCTCATACTAATCTAAAACCGAAAACTGACCATGGCAGGGAGGCATGCGCAGTAGGGTAGATTCAATTTTTTCATTTTTTTCAAATTTCAAATTGTCCATCTATGCGAAAGTTGTGTGTTAGTATACTGAATAAAGTAAAAAAAGTAAAGTCGACGGGGCGGCCTAAAGTCGGTATCAACCAGTCAGCGAGGGAGTCTATCCCCTTTTCAATAGCGCTAGACCAAGGAGATTGTTTTTAGAATCTGAGGTGGAGCGCCACACCTACCATCAGCTCCTTACTTTACCGCACAGATCCCTGTGCTACTCATAACGCTGAGTTGGCGGGGACCGGTATCGAACTAGGAACATTGTGGTTTCTAGCCGAACGCTCTACCGACTGAGCTAACCCGGCCCCTTATACTGAATACTGATACCAAAAATTAGATCTTTTACTTGCACCATTGTTTGAGGAAATAGCATCAAAGATTGTCTACTAAAATGAACTTAAAATTCTCGTTTTCACAAAATTTAGCCTTTAGAAAACGAGGATTTTTAGTGCATTTTACTAGACTAGATAGTGATTCTATTTCTTCATACAATAGTGCAAGTAAAAGATCTAACTTTTGGTATCAGTATTCAGTATACTAACACAGAACTTTCGCATAGATGGATAATATGATATTTTAAAAAAGTGAAAAATTGACCTACCCTAATGCATGTATAACAAAGACAGCAGTGTTGCAAAAAGCTGCACGAACAGTTTCCCTACATCCCCAGCATTTTAGAGACCTTACTTATGAGATTACCCTCATACTAGGGACATACAAATATAAGTGGGTGTATTTTAAAACCGAGTTTCCAAATGGCGTCAACAGAAAACTAAACCATCCTCAA